>CP099845.1:30645914-31243660 GCA_030062745.1 Capitulum mitella | reverse complement strand
TGTGCTCCTGGTCTGAAAACCACTGGTCTCTCCCATTCTTCCTCTCGCAGCGGAAAACGGCGTTCGATAGCTTGTAAACAAGATCTACACATTTCCCAAGACAATAATTTTTACCAACAGGGTCATGGGAGTCAAAACCTGAAATGCCAAAAGAGAGAGGTGAACTCAAACGAAACTTCCTGGATACGCTTGAAATCAGGATTTGTTCTTACCTCGAAGGCTAATGTCACCCTGAACAACGATAGCGCTTGGCATATGAGCTGTGGAACGAGGTTGACTGAAATCGTAGGCGCATCCAGACAACCGGGTGCAGCAAGGTGGTAGGCTGGGCACACTGCAGCCTGAAAATGTTAATTTATTCTACAACATCACCCTTTACCTCTCGGCAGCACTGAGGTTCGGAAAATACTTCCGCCCTCTATTACGTGTCACATGTCAAAAAACATATGTATTGCGACGTCTATGGGTGATCCAGCGCAGTTATAGAGCGCAACTTTTCACACATAATTTTGTCATAATTTTTGAGAAATAAGAATGAAATTTAATATCCTTACACTGTGCTTCTTAATCAGACCCTTATTTACTGAATATATGAATCTTGACTGTTATATGAGTGGGAGGCGCGCGTTGAGCTAACGAAAACCAACCACACATATTTAGATCCTGAATGCTCAAAGAATTTCTGACTGATATGTAAAACTCAGGAAGTTTATGTCTGGTTGATCAAGGAAACATATAGTGAATCTATGTGTTACGATATATGTGTGTTCATATTGACGTTAGCTTCTTGTTACTGTAACGTGGCATGAGCAAGATTCCTAACATTTAAGAATATCCACTGAAACACCCCTTATGTAAAAAGCTCCCTGATCCACACAAACGCCTTTCTTTAAAATATTTGGAAGCTCGTAAATTCACAAACCTTTTGATTATTATTCAGCTGTTGCGCAGAATGCAAAGAATGTTAAAACAGTACATGACCACGTGGCCAAATTGGTCGATTCCGAAAAGCGTGTGATAGTCGAACACCTCCATAAAATGTCCTGGATTTGAGGATGAAATTTCTTGAAATCCCTTGAATGCGATCATGAATGAACACATTTAGCAGTGTCAGTAGCTTCTCGCAGTCGTCCTAACCCAGGAATTAAGAGCAGAAAAGCGAGAATCTCGATCCCCTTTCCAGGTTTTCGCGGTTAAGATGAAGCCTGACTGTAACTCTTTGAACCACGGTAAGGATGGGAGATCGCAAACGAGATTGTCTGCTCCACCAGCAACCGCCGGCATCGCCAGTTTCGCCAGGGTAATAACGAACACTGAATGAGCTGCTCGCGAATAGGGCGTGCTGGTATTATCGGCGCTTCATCGCCTAACGAACACAAACGAACCTCAATCAGCTCGCGAAAAGAGTAGAGGCGAAGAGGCGGAACCGAAGTCAATGAGACGACTGCCGAGCGTCAGCGACCAGGAAGCAGTATAACAAACTGTGCCTCCGTGAACAGATGATGGGCATCAGCATCAGCCTAGCCAATGTCAGCCTGCGCTGACTGGACGGTGACTCTTCCCGAGCATGATACATCCTCCTCCTCCGAGATCCTTTGCACTGCTCTGAGGGGAATGCCCTGGTTGTCAAAGCACCTTTGCAATCTATTCTTTCTAGGCAAAGAAAAGAAGTGTCTGGATTTGTCAGTGATCACTCAAATAGTCGCTTTTCATTCTTACGTGGCCAATAGTGTAACTGGTGTAATCATCGTCGGCGAAGTCGCAATGAGAAGATTGTAAACCAGATTAAAAGAAGATCAAGAAACCATCAGGGGTCCGCGATGAACAACCAAACCTCGGTCGATGGAGCGGTTCTGGACCGTTTGTTGGGATTGAGCCGCCGCAGATCTGCACCACAGCAAATTTATTAATACTAACGGAATATCTTGCAAACATTTCGGGTGTCACACTTTCGGTATTCTCAAGAACGATTTTGGATTAATATACACGACAAACAGCAAAAGGTGGTTGCCGTGAAGGAGCGATGCCGTAATCCTTAGACATTAGTTTTCCCCAACACTACACGAACTGTCTGCCCTGATTTACATGAGCCATGGCGAGATCCCTGAAAAGAAACAAAAAAAAGATAGGGGAGATTCGAAAATACACCAGGTTATCTGACACCGCCATGACAACGGAATTCCAGTCGCAAAGCATCCAGTGTCTACCGTATTTGTGCCTTATTCGTATGGACTGTGGCTTTGAACGTCATCTTCTAATGATGTGCCAAAGAAGCATCGCGGCTCTTCCAGTTCAATATTTCTGACTTGCGCTCACCTGCTGCACTGTTAAGGTCCTTCTCATCTGCCATGACCAGACAATTGGCGACGCACTCGGCCGAAAGTGCCGGAGCTTGTCTGGCGAGGGATGAGACCGACTGACATCAGGCGGGCGAGCCAAGTCTTCGGTGCTGAGTACCATGGCCATAGTTTACCTCCTTCCTCTCCATCTTTGATCCATCTTTAGTCCTTCCGAACAAGTTGTGTTCTTTGTTTCAATACTGCAGCGCAAATCGTTTCGTTACGGGGCCATCCATGATATTCAGACCGGACACCTTAGTTCATTTCCACATTCTGATATCGAATGGCACCATAACGAAAAATACGCTTGCGCCCTGAGTTCCATTTCCACATTCATATCGGGAATGCCCTGTGGTGCTCGGATGCCTCCTGGAGCCGCTCAGGAGTCCCATTGTGGATGTAGTCAGAGGTAGATTTACCAAGTTCTAAGACTCGTACCAACGGCTGGCGCACATCGCGTATTCGGATGGGGGACAACCAACATTTCAGGGGCTCTGCATACGGCGTGGGTCCCCTCTGGCGGCAATGGCCCCCATCACGAGCACGATTAGATGTGCATGAAAGGCTCAAATGACAAAATTTGGAACAATATGACATAAACACCGGCCCTCCGAGGCATCAGAATAGTATCTCTAACCTAAAAAGGGCCTCCTAAGCCTCGAAGAGAGGTCCCCCTTTGCTGGAAAGGTCCCTTGACACCATTTGACTCCCTCGTGGATAACATCCTGGGTACGCCACTGCGGGAGCTCCAGTGTGTTATGTATCTGGGGGTCCTCTGGAAGCCAGGGGCCCTTGTGGCCGATTCTCTAGGTTCACTGGGGTCTCTAGCTTTCAAATGGCCCCTAAATGCATCTCTCCAGAATACCCTATACATGTCAGGAAGGTCTTTGGATTTCACTAGGAGCACTTTTTTGGGGGTTTGAAGATGTTCACTGGCCAGACCTAGAGGCCCCATGTATTTGGGTTATTACCAATATTCAGGAACCCCCTGGGTCTTGAATTTTAGCTTTACTTGTTAGGAGCCCATTGCGGCCACTGACTTTCAAAGGACCCTTGGCGCCCCAAGCGCCCCCTGACCGTTTCGTTCCGGAGACTTTAGGTATATACAGGGTGTTCTGGAGAGGGCGGGGATCCTTGTGTATTTCGTGTCCGGACAGAACTTCGTTTAGGATTTGTTCGTACGCGAAACTTCTTACGCAGATCCTCGAACCGCATTTCTTCGTACGCAAACGTTCGTACGCAAATCTTCGTACGCAAATCTTCGTACCGCAAATCCTCGTACGCAGTTCGTACGCAATCGTTCGCGCAAAACTTCGCAGAAGCAAAACCTCGTATACGCATTTCGTTGTATCTGCGAAACTTCGCGCACACATTTCTTCGTATACGTATTTCTTCGTATTGCGTCCCTTCGTATACGCAAATCTTCGCATTGCATTTCTTGGTATACGCAAAACTTCGTATCTAGTGTTTTTTTTTGGGGGGGGGTGTGTGGGGAGGGTGCTCAAAAATTGCCGTCCTGTTAATGATCAAACAAAGGGTTCATGCTATTTTTTTCGCGTCGCGGCTTCGAACACGAGGTGACTGTTTCGATGACGCAGACACCTGAAGGCCGCCAAAGGACTCAGCAGCCAAAAAGTCATTCGAACAACATTGCCATTTCCTTGCATATAAGTCGGGACAGTTACTGCATTTGTCATGATAAGATACCAAGAATTTAGATGCCAAGAATTTACCCGCCGTCCTCGTGGCCGAGGGAGTACGTTGGCTGGTCCCGACGGCGCCGGGTTCGAGTTTCGGAAACAACGAGCTGTTCGAACTGTTTGGCCCGGCCATTCATAGTGTAGTCAGTTGGAAACAGACCAGAAAGGGCAAAGCCGGTGCTGTGAAGCCATGTCGCAAGATTGTGCGGCACGAAAAAGATCCATCCGCGGTCCTCTCTGGCCAAAAAAGTTTGACGCAAAATTATCCGTTAAACTGCGATTGCATTACTGGATAGTGGGTTCAAAGTACAGGCGACGAATTCTGCTTAGCATATAGGTGCTTTGAGCCAAAAGCTGTCCATGTAAACTGTTCGGGCAAAAATTCTAAAAAAAGAAAACAAATAGCTCATTTTAGTCTTTCCACAAAAGAACGCCGCAAAGCTTACCTTTGCGTACGCAAAAAACTCGTATACGGAGATATTCATATCGCGTAGTGGGGGGGGGGGGCAGAGGCGTTTTCCCCATAGCACTTATATTAAATCTCCCAAAAAGTGGGTGCATGCCCCTCCCCCTCTCTTCCCTCTTCCTACGTCCATGGTCTGGTGCATAACTGTCACGGAATCCGATCTACGTACGTACACAGAAAGATACCCTGCTGACCTGTAAAGCGGACACTTGTTACCTGAAACGGGAGCTCCGTGCAGGCGTACAGATGTTAGGATTTGTTTCATTTTATGCATTCTCAGTCTACCAAGGCATGACAGTATGGTGATGCCTGGAAAGAATAAGTTAAAAGGAATGATGTGCCCGTCCATCGAAACTGCCTCTCAGTCGCAATATACCCATGACCAAGCCAATGGATATAATTTACGTTACTTAAAGGAAGGAAGACATGCATACGTCGTTGTGCGCGAAAGCAGGAA
Organism: Capitulum mitella; assembly: GCA_030062745.1. Classification (NCBI taxonomy): domain Eukaryota; kingdom Metazoa; phylum Arthropoda; class Thecostraca; order Pollicipedomorpha; family Pollicipedidae; genus Capitulum; species Capitulum mitella. The sequence continues at coordinate 31,238,698 of CP099845.1, read as the reverse complement.
AGAAGCAGGCGCGAATTGCATAAGTAAAATAATATGCGATACAAAAATTTGCGTATACGAAGAAAAGGAATACGAAGAAATGCATACACGAAGTTTTGGGATACGATGAAATGCATACACGAAGTTTTGGGATACGATGAAATGCGTATACGAAGTTTTGCGCTTACGAAATTTTGCGATACGATGACTTGTATACGAAGAAATGCGATGCGAAGATATGCGACACGAAGATTTGCGTAGCAAGTGTTGCGTGCAAAGAAATGCGATTCGAAGTTCTGTCATGGAAAGGTGTATTTAGGTGCCCATTGAAAGGGCAGGATCCCTGGGACTGTTCGGGCCCTCTCCAGAACACCCTCTGCACATCTGGAAGTCTTCAGACTTGACTAGGGGCCTCGGCGTATTTGGGGGCTCATTGGAAGTCAGGCGCTCACGTGGCTGTTAGGAGTCCATCGGGCCTGAATTGCAAAGGGCCCCCAGACACACCGAGGGCCCTTGGCCCTCTTTGGAATGCCCTCTACAGATCTGGACGGTCTTTGGTCTAAACCAGGGGCCTCCGATGTGTTTGGGGCTTTGTGAAGGTCAGGTATACATATACATGTATACATATGCATGTATGCACACACACACACACACATATATATATATATATATATATGCATATATATATATATATATATATATATATATATATGCAAGTTTGATTATATTTGACAGCGAAGTTAGTTGTTATTATCTTCCTCCGTTAGCGTTCTATTCTTCGTACAAGTTTCCGCTCTTTCTCCTCCAGGCCAAAAAGCAGCCCTCCAAAATCATGCAATGTTTCGTTCATTTCCCATGAACATCGTGAGGCAAACATTCGACACATTACAACATACATATGACATATCTGTCTACAACGTGATATCAATATCATTAAAATATCACCCTTACGCAGGAATTACTGCGTAAGGGTCGTTTCTTATCGCGGTCGTTGGTTGCTAATGAAATAACACGAAATTAATTGAACAGTATTTCGGCAAACTATTTGAGAAGGTATACGTCCTAGAACTGCGGGCACTTCCGGTTGACTACGTAGAAAAAAACAAAACGTTAAAAATCTAAACAGCCTCAGACCCTAGCTCCAAGCGGGGGGTCCATCAAACAGAGGGAGGGTACCCTGGGCGTGGACCTGCCTGTTGGTAAGAGGATCACAATCTGTGATGTTAACAGCTTCCAGTATTTGCAGTTTATATTTTTCTGAACAACAAGTGAGTATGGTCGTCCAGTTCAGGAGGGTTTCCCTGGTGATGGTGACATGGTGGGCGTCTCTGAGATGTATCTTAGGTCCGTCGTCTTGTAGATGCATTGCCATCCTCCTCCCTAGGGTCGTTGTAGTACAGCCAATGTAGGTACTGTTTGGCCGATGCACAGTCACCGGTTGTGCATTTAGATTGGTACACTACATTGGTTTTCTTCACAAGTGACTTATCCTTGGAGGGGTTGTTTTTCATGACTAGGGCAGACACCTTGGGGCTTCTGTAAAAGATGGTCAGTTGAATTTTGTCTGCTGAGTGGACGGGTTGGCAGTTTTTAGTGGTGATGGTATGGATGGCCTTCTCGTTTTCTTGTACGATGGTGACATCTGGTTTTCGTAGTATGACTTCGCTGTCATATTTAATCAAACTTGTATGAATGAGAATTTGCTCCCGAAGTATACAAATATATGTACACACACACACACACACATATATATATATACGCCACTGCTTGGACCAAACCTGCAGAAACTGCTTCAAATCACTGTCTTGTGTGGCGGTAAAGTGTGCGCTGTGGCTGATCAGTCCGAGGACTTGGAGGACGCAGCTGGTCTACCATGCATCATAGGCTTTGTCCACAGGCCGCAGCTGAAGGAGGCGGCTGTGCCCGTCCAGCAGAAGCTACCATTCGCGCTGAAAGAAGAGGTTGACACGCATCTGAAGGAGCTGGAACAGCAATGGATCATCGAGCGCTTCGACCTCTCGGCCGGGATACCTCCCATCTTCTTCTCGCGCAAGCGCAATGAGAAGGCACGTCTTTTTGTACACCTGAGGAGGGCAAATCAGGCTATTTCATCTAGTGGCTGCCCTTTCCTTGACGTAGAAGAGATGTTGAATAAGTTGAATGACAGCGTCATGCTCTCTTGGAGGACAGCAGGACAGCACAATCTCCGTAACAATGATGCAATTTACGACGCGTAATAAAACGCGTCCGATAATGCTGAAGCACAACCTCAGGACACTCGGAGCAAGATCATTTGCTATGCACGAGTTTTTATTCGGCATACTCACTAAGACATGCTGAAGCTGGGAGAGTGATAGGTATGAGCGTCAGGACGCTGCTGCAGGACGAGTTTCCGTCCCTAGCTGAACGCTGGCCCCCGTGCGGTCGGCCTTTTGATCCAGGGCAGGCTTCCACATTAGCGGCGGAACCAACATGATCCGGCTGAGCAGCTCCTCCCTAAATCAGGGTGTGGGCAAAGTTATCCTCAACCCCATATGGAATGGCGCTTTGAAAAAGTAACCTTACCCTCTAGGTGCAGAGACTGTCTTTTATATCACGTTTATTGGGTTTGAAAAAATAGTGCCGATGACGACGTGATGGTCGCTTGTTGTATAACTCATCACATTTCCTTCAAAAACGTATCAATAAACGTCCACGGTAACTCAAATACTCAAACGTCGAAGTGCTGAACTTAAAAACTTTTACTAGACAACCTTGCTTTTACTTCCTTTTACCACCCAGAGTCCGATAAACAGTTATTCCTCATATAATAATGGTTCGGACAGCGATGGGTTAAAGATCCTCAATTTCAGGAGATAAAATCATTTACGCCAACAACCCAGGCGAATCCATTTAATCCCAACAATTTTACTGGTAGAACTTACGACGAAACGAAGTCCGAGTGATCCATAAGCGCCAAACAGAATGCAAATCCGAGATGTAAACTTTCATCCCGTCCGGCCCACACATTTAGCCGGGCTAGACCAGCGGGCTCTCTCTTGACCTTCATATACGTCAACTGTGAGCGGTTTTCACAGGCGGAAAGCCGTTGTTGCCCAAAACACCTGAGTTATAAGTTGTTTGCGGGGTCCAGGACAACTTGTCTGGTTTTTGTGGAATGGACCATGTTGGGCCAGATAGGGATGGGTTGCGGCTTGGATGTCTGAGAATTCTGAACCTCTCATGCAAATTGTATTTGAGCTGCATTTCAATAATTTACAACTACAGAGGACGCCATCGTCGCCAACGGCGACGCGTTTTCGCGCAGCGAAGCAAGTGGGCACCGCTTGTTTCGAAACTATAATAGTATCGTTTAATAACATATAGTGCCGGTATCTATGTATATATGTATGCACCCATGTGTGCGTGCATATTGTGGATATGCACGTAACGACCAACAACATATATGCTATATGAAAGCATAATTCTGACTGTACATGTATGACGTGTACCGATAACATCGGATCATCAAGTTTTCCATACGCTGCGAGGCTGTGCGAGGTTTTGTCGGATGTCCTGAAGGTGGAAGACACCCCGTTTGAATCCACTCGCCGCTCGGGAACATCAGTGCTCCCAAGCGTTTTCCCAAAGACGGCGAAGCAAACGAACCAAGAGTCGCCATTATCGCACTGCCCCTCACTGCAGCCGGCCGGATTAGTGTTACGTTAGCGATGGTCGTGGCAAATGCTGCATTCTCAGCAAGTATGCAGTTCAGTTCATTTGAGAGAATGGCGAGAGAGGGCAAGGAAATATGCTGCATAAGGTGCGTTCTCATCAGGTGTTATGTGTCCTCTGAGATTTGGGCCACGTGAGAGATAGCCGGGAAATTTGCTACATATTCTGGCTTCTCAGCACGTGTTCAGTTTCCGCTTACATAAGGCCGCAAACTGTTCACATTTGCCGAGCGGGGGGGGGGGCGTTTCGGCGCCTCCCGAAGGACTTTTGGTAACAGAAAAAAACAGCGCGGGCGGCGCGACGAAATTTTCGGTATTTTTTCTTCCAAACTTTGAGCATGCCCTGTAGCATTTTCAATTTCCGGTCACGTCAGGTCACTGACCTTAGTTACGTAAGAGAGGTAAACCTCCGATTTTGTAAATCCTTCTACGAACCACGCCGTGCAATCGATCCACCTGAAACTTTCAGTGATGGAAAAAGAAACATTTCAAAAAGTCGTGCTACCTCGTTTTTTGTCGAGGTAAAGGTCAATGACCTGAGGTCGGCTCACTTGCCGCCATATTTCCCTATTTCTAACGGTTTTAAACCGTTTCTTCAACTTGTTGTTGTCTGAAATGCATTCTAGGCCTGAGAAGTCACGAAACACGACAAAAGTGTTGATGCACATAAAGGTCGTTGATGCCTGAAATGCATTCCTAGGCCTGGGAAGTCACTAACACGATAAAAATTGTCGACCCACCGAAAGGGTTTTGGGGTAAGGTCAGGTCACATTTGGGGTGAACTAGCGGAAAGGAGTCTAAATCGTCGTTATGATGATCCCTGGGGTAAAAAAGGGGCACTGAAATCAATTTTGCACTCTAAAATTATATCAAGACGCTTCCAAACTGCAAAATGACGTGAGGTCACACGAGGTCATGCGAGGTCGCCGTGGTAGAAGCTGAAATGGATTCCTGGCGCCTGAAAGGCATTCTTCGGCCAAGGAGGTCACTACGTATGACAAGGGGTCTTGGCCCATATGGAATGTCATAAGGTCAGATCAGGTCACATTTAGGGTAAATCAGCAAAAAGGAACCTTAAACCCCGTTTTGATGATTTCTGAGGTAAAAGTAGGTGCTGAAGTCGATTCTGCAGTCCAAAATTGCACCAAGACACTTCCAAGCTGTGGAATGATCTTAGGTCACCCGAAGTAATGCGAAGTCATCTTGGTAGGAACTACGTTTCTATTCATATTTCCAGCTTTATCTCTCTCGTTTGTTTCTTGAGTCAACAGAAGATCTAGGCATAAAACGATGAAACCAAGCGTGCTTTAAGTCAGGCAATGATCATACGTCAGGTCAAGTCATATTCCTAACCTTATTTAGCAACTTAGTGATCACGATAGTATATCCTGAGGAGTTTTATCCAAAAGTACTCAGTGCCCTTGTGTTTGCATTGTTATTTATCCTCGGCATAATACAAGATAAAGCGAAGAAAACGGCTGAGTGTTAGGTCGGGTGACGTCGGGTCAATGACGCTCTAGTTTGTTGGTATTTACATAACGTTCGTACAAATCATTTCTGTCGTTAGAAGCATACATGAACAACTCGCCAGCGAAGTTAAAAAAATGGCAAATGTAGCAAACTGAAAAAATGAATTATATCAGGTCACATGGTGCCACCTGTAATTATATGAATGTTATAAATTGTATTTCACTGTAATGCAGAGATTCCCACAAAAGTGTTAAAAAGTATTAGGGCTGATTTGGTTAACCGGCCATAGCTCCCGTCTTTGTTGTACTAATGCTATATAATTTGAGCACCTAGCTTCTGCAACGTTGCAGTACCCATATTCACGTCAAACTTGGGTATCATATTTTAAATCATGCATCAAAACACGAAGAGGCATTACGTTCGGGAGACGGGACCGTTCGGTAGGTTTTTAGTTCCGTCACTGCGCTAATCCCTTCGACTGTCAAACTGATAAGATCAGTTGTGTTGTGGATGTGGCACTGGGTAGATGCTATGAGGAGAGAGCTCGTCTTTTTCACTTTTTGTACAGTTTATTGACATTTTTCACCCTAACGTTCAAATTCCTGCTCCACATCTTTTCGGTTGCTTCTTTGTTAACATGCATGCAGTTTTATGACACCATTCGGACAACCCTGTTACACCCCGTTTCCGTCACGGTGTTCCGGCTAACATAGTACACATTATGACAGGCACGACGTCCACGATGTAAACGTCCAGAACAGTAAACAGGCGGTCTATAACAGATGCTTCTCCCCGTTAAGCTTGTCATCTCAATTCGGTGCACGGTCACACATCGCCAGCCAGTTTTCACACACTGGACTCAAATGGGTGCGGCCGTCATGTGTCGGGCGCCGACCGCCGGCCAGCGGCGGCCACGAAAAACCCCGGTCTGCCCGCCGGCGTGAACAGTGACCCGGTCACACCCCTCAAAAGGATTTAAAATGAAGTCCCTGTCCATGGTAAGAATATGTCCAGGGATACTTGGTAAAAACTGTTTTCTTTCCCATAATAACCAAGTTGTCTATTGAGAAAGCTGGCCTGGATTATCTATATTTACTGCTCTGGCCACTGGGACCTCCATTAACGGCAGAGCTCCCACTTTTTCCTGGATCTAAATGGCCAGGCAGCCTGCCAAGCGCCAACCTTCCTACATTGCCATTGAATTGCCGTGATGGTCGCCTAGTTACACCGCCACGATGCCCGGCTCTGGTGTCAGACAGCCATTCCGGGTCAGAGATGCCTTTCCTGCCAGGAGCTGCCCGGCAGGAAAGGTATCCTGGAAAGACCCTAATGTTCACTGACCTTTCCAGGTCAGTGGACATAGGGCCCTTAGAACATGCCAGGGGCCCGGCCCGGGGGATTCCCTTTCCCTCCCAAGAATTTCTAGAGTTGGGATGATAAGACACCTAGGTCCTTTGGCTTACGTTACGTCACTGGGGCTCCCTTCCCGACACACCTACACCATCCATGGCAAGAGAACCTTTGCTGGCTGGCGGCTCCTTTGCAGAGCATCGCTCCCTGTCTTCGTATATTCCTTTTGGCAGGTATATTCCGGGGCCCCTTACCTTTCTCAGGGACACCTTTCAGGGGGCACCCAGCTACTCGTCAGCAAGGTCTTTATCTGGAGCCTGGGGTCCCTTTGCGGAGGAGTGGATTTGTTTTTCCCGGCCAGGGGGCCCTTTAGGCCAATGCCGAGGGGTTTAGAAAAAATCTCGAAGGGGGTCCCAGGCCCCCTCCGGCTACGCTACTGGATTTAAGATTTAAGATGACACTGGGTTTGCTGGGCGCCGAATGACCCTGCAGTCGGTGCGCCCCTTAGTCCCAATAACCAACCGACACTGGTTTTGCTAGAGTATGCGGTTTGGTAAACACGACCCAGATCGTGCCAGAACCTCTGACTTATGCTGCGTGACCAAAATAGATGAATCTCTCTGATACTGAGGGACAACACTGGCATTTATCCGACTACGGCATTTCAAAAAACTGTACACGCTTATCTGTAGGTCCGGCGCAAAATTCTAAATCGTAACGTACGTAGAACAATGCCATCAGTTGACTGGTACAAACTCTGATAAAATGAAAACCAAGAGATGTGATTCGGCAAGCTAAGCTCTCTTCGCCACTTTGTTTGGGTTTTTTCTGGTAGGCAGGCATGTATGATATGATATGATATGATATGATAGTAAGCAGTCCATGATATGATGACTCCATCTATATACACATCCATGCATACACACATGATTCCATCTATATACGCCTCGAGTTGCAATTGTGAACAAAACTCAGGAGCCTCGCTGTTGAACTGCGTCGACCTCAGCGCCATTACTGTATGCTTCGAGTGTCTTGGAATCGATCTTAGTAACGCTAATGCTGTAAGATGATGCAGGCCGTACTTAATGGCAATTTCATTCTCAGTAAGAAACATCTTGCGCTGCATCTTATAAACACTCGTAATATGGGAGGGAGGGCGTCTTGATCACGTGACTTGTGCTGACGGAGGGCTCTGAGGACAACGCGGAGACTGACGAGGCCGTATCCGACCTGCAGTGCCATTCAGACACGTAGTTTTTCACCTGATTGGCTGCGGACATCCGACCCGAGCAATGACGGCTGAGCGATGTCTCAGCGATAACGTTGGAAATGACACTAATGTCCGGCTGTGCGCGTAAGTGCGGCTGCGTTCAGTCCGGCTGTGCGTGAGTCCAGCTGTGTTCAGTCCGGCTGCGCGCGTCGCCCCGAAGGGTCGCGTGGCTTTTCGAGTGCTATGTGTGAAGCGACTGAGGACACCGAGCTGAGGAGTGCGTCGTGTGAACCTGTCTAAGCGCTGGGCAGAGCCGCATTCATCCTTGTCCGATGCTGCAGTCATCTAGTGCACACCACCAAAACATCTGACATTACCGCATAGATATGCACCGCGATGCTGCGCGGCATCTGGTGTTCTTGGCGGTCGTCCGTCTTCCGCTCACCTCTGCTACCCCTGCACCTCGACCATTGACGGTACCAGCACATGCACGGTACGTGCAACAGCCATCTCGTACTGCCGTCACAAAGCGGGTAGTCCGTGCCGTCTCCAAGCAACTCCTCGCCCGCCCGCGACCCAGCGGCCCGGTCAGGGTCTTGCCCCCGGGCGGTTTACACCGCTCGCCGCCCGGCCGCACCGGGGACGGAGCGGCCTTGACCTTGAGGCCAGCTGACCCGTAACCTGCGGCGGTCCCCACGCCCGGACGTGGCGACCCCGCCCGGAAAACCCGCCGCGGCCGGCGCTCCCGTCACCGACAGCGAGGCAACAGAGGCGGAAATGCGTGGCGTGGGAACGGCAGCTCCGAACTACTGATGTTTTGCGCGTTAAATGTGCAGTTTCTAAAACCCAAAACAACGGAGATACATCATGGACTGCGTCGGTACGGCTATGAAGTCATGGTTTTATGTGGGACTTGGCTTAAACCTTGTGTACCAAACAGGTTATTAGTATTTCCAGGATTCGTACTCAAGCGTTGTGACCGAAAATTTGCTCTCAAGGGTTCCGAGGGTGTGGGTTTGCTTTGCCGTGATGGGAAAGAAGTGAAGAACATTAACACTCCTCGTTCTACAGATCATGCATCTGAGCTTCCGACATTACGGCATTGCCTCATGTGGGCTCAAAAAACTTTGATTGTTTTTGCTATGTACCGTGTGCCCAGAAACAAGTCCGCTGAACTTGAGACAGATTTTGAAGATTTGGCAAGCAATATGAGAATTTGATTTTTTTTAAACAATTTTAAGATCTAGCAACATGAGAACGTTCTCGTGAATCATCCTGATTGCATGATTGTTATTGCTGGTGATTTAAACTGTAATTTGTTGGCCGGTTATGACTATCGCGCCGCTTGTCGGAAACTGACAGATTTTATGAGACGATATTCTCGGAATCAAATTGTTGCTGAACCAACGCACTCGGCTAGCTCGCTGCAAGACGTGCTTATTGTTAATCGCGATTTTGCTGAACGTGCCTGTACCAAACTCTGTCATTTTAGTCCGCGCAAATTTATTAGAATGACCTGTGATATTCCTAGACTGCGACAGAGACCCATCGTTTGCACTGCGATTAGAATGCAGTGTTTAATGCTGCAAGCGTCATTGACAAGTGGATGGCATTCGCTGACAGCCTACGAGTTGTTAATCGCCGCGCCCCCTTTAGGGACATCAAACTGCGCAGTTCGACAGCGCCACCTATTCCGGAGGCAATACGTAATCTCATCGCCCGCAGAGCTGCAGCTCTGCGTTCGCATGGCTACGGCTCGGAAATGTATCGCGAAGCAAATAGGGCAGTCATATCTGCGATAAAAACGACACGAAACAGGACATCGCCGATAGAATAAACTCTCAAGGACCGGGCTCTGTGTGACGCGACTTGTGCCTCGCCATAGGTGGCAAACGACCTAGGCACACGCGGTGCCATCTATCGGTCCTCACGTCCTCGATGATTTCTTTGTCAATGTGGGACCACGATTGGCCGCCGAGGTTGCCGAACGCGGTGCTGCTTCCAGCCTCCCAGTCCGGTTGCCCCGTATCGATGCATGCCTCTTTCGGGTGGATCCTATCTCTTTCAACCACCTGCGACGCACTGTTTTCAGCATGAGGAACAACGTGCGGCGCTGACGGACTCTGAATCAGTGACGTGCCAGCCTCATGGAGACATGCTATTGCACATCCCACCTTCAAATCCACTGACCCCGACGCAAAACCCTCCAGTTTTCTCCTTATCTCCGTCTTTCCTGCCATTGCCAAGATAGCTGAGAAAATTGTTCAAAAGCAGCTCTTTCACTATCTCTTCTTTAACCACCTCCGTGCTCCTACCCAGCATGGTTTTCTAATAAAGATGAATAACCTAACGAAGGTTCTCTTATTCTTATTCTAAAGTTTTCCATTCTAACAAAACCGCTCTGCTCAGCACGTCGGACAAAATTTTATCGGCGATAGACCAGGGCAAAATTTCACTTCTTTGTGTGATTGGCATCAGTAAATGTTCTGATATGATTGACTACTCCAAATTACTCACAAAATTTCAGCTTCATTGCATCAGCACAGAATGACTGAAAAATTATCTCACTGCTCATACTCAGAGTGTGAGCTTTACGAACACTTCTAATATCAGGCAGATTTCGGCTCCGCGACCCATTAACCAAGGTGTCTTTCAGGGTTCGTCCCTGCGACCCCTGCTCTTTACTGTTTTTACTAATGACCTCAGCCTGCATGCCGGTGGTGCTTTTGTGGTACAATACGCCGACGTCATTCAGGTTCTGGTCACCAGCTCAAAATCTGCGTTTTCTTTTCTTGTTTCTGACCTTGAGAATCTGTTGACCTCGTTGGATGAATATTTTGGCTCGCATGTTCTCAAGGTCAACGACTCAGAATTCGAACCTATCCGCTTGGGAATCCGTCATAGTATGCGAAATGTTCCCTCATTTTCCGTAAAGTTCGTCAGTACTCTTATCAATCTTGGCACTAAAGGGCCTTTAGGGCACTGACAAAAGCTTATCACGTGTTTTTCTATGCTACAGGCATCATCTGCAATCCAACTCGTTACAAAACCACCGGAAAAGTCGGGGCGCGATAAATCATAAAAGCGCCACGAGCATGCATGCAATTAGGTCATGGCTTGACCTGACCTCACTGATTAATTGAATCATGTCTGGTACGAATGTGCTTGGACGTACTGAATACGTACTGAATACTGAGTAATGATCTCAGTATTCAACCAAAATAAAAATCACAACGTCAACTTCGTTTTTTCAGCTTGCTTCCAACCCAGCTCAGTCTGACCTATCATAACATCTGATGGTCTCATCACTGACCCATGTTAAACAATTGTCCTCATTCGACTCATTTTGATGTATTCTCTTTGTTAGTGCTTCAGTTTTTTTTTCTATGCAACGCACAGAACCTGGGATCCGGGTAGGGGGCAGATATCCGCTAACCCGCTCCCCCGTAGGGCGAAAGACATTTTGATGTCTGGCCGGGCGCGGATAAAATTTTCCACCAACCAACATCTGGATTCCCCCTCCCCACTCGCTATCACGTGATGGATGAACGCAAGCACTCCATCCAGTTAAATGGTCTTAACATTTCTGGAGCTGATTTGTAAAGGTCATTAGTCTTCAATACAGAAATCTCCTGAAGCTGTAGGCGGGGGAGGAGAGATACAGTTTTGGCCTCTCTATTGGTTCAATACAATTAGGTTAGCACTTAATTTGCATGGTACAAATTAAACACTGTAACATTAAACTTCGTGCATCGTAGAGGTTTTTCCATCATTTCTCACGGCATGTTGACAGTACATTACAGTCACAGTCATGACAGTACATACATACAGACAGTCGAAGTACAATAAATTCAATTTCTGAGCAATTTTTTCAGATCAGATCAGATCAGATTTCTTAGTAGCCAACTACTAAGCATTACTACATTACGTTACATCGCGTGCTCACCTTTGCCTGTTTTGCATACGGAGACCACGGACCATACCTTCTCTGCTATCCTCTAACAGATACCAAAAGCTGCTTTGACAAATCTTGGCAATCTCACCAAATAATAGTGTGGGGGGGGGGGAGTGGCACCAGGTAGCCTAGGCGATTAACCCGCGCAGTGGAAGGGGTTTCGCGCTAACGCTCACTGGAAGGGAGTCTAAAAGGCCCCCTCCGATCTCCGGAACGGAAAGGGCTAGGCACATGAAGTTTTGTGGACAGGGTAGGGCCATAACGTTTAATACTGTGTGCAATTTTCATGACCCTAGGTCAAATGGGGTCGAAAAGGTCAACTTTAGACACTTTCTCTGCCTATGCGGGCCATTCTGTATAACTTTTCGAACGAAACGGGAAAAGAGTGTTTGTTTGAGGGTTAAAACAGTGGAATATAACAAATTCCATTCATCTGACGTCTTGACTGAGGATTTAGGGTTGAGGTCGTGCCAGATCACTGACTTATGCCGTCATTTTTTCATGTTTTGCTTATCAGATTTCGAGCAACACGGGATAGCTTGAGTGTAAATGGGGACGCTACACGTATCCTTTGGCGTATTTTCAGTGAAGGTAGCCAACATCGCTACATCTGATCACCTCCAGCGTTTATATTTATGTATCTGTATATATATATATATATATATATATATATATATATATATATATATATATATATATAGAGTACCAATGTGCCAAATGTGCTTTTAGTATGGTCTTTGAATACATATTTCATACAGATCGACATACCACACAGCAAATCTGGACCAGGTAAAAAATAGTTACCCTTGACCTTTGATGACCTTGACCTGCACTGACCCTGGTATATATAAGTGTAACCATGTTCGCGCGCGTGTTGTTATTAGGGTCTCTGAATGCATATTTCATACAAATCGACATGTCGCAAAGCAAATCTGGACCAGGTCACAAAATGTTTGACCTTGACCTTTTGATGACAATGGCCTTCACTGACCCTGATGTATGTAAGAGTATCAGCGTGCGCGCACATGTTTTTGTTAGGGTCTCTGAATGCAGATGTCATACAAACCGACATGTTGCAAAGCAAATCTAGATCAGGTCACAAGCCGATTGACCTTGACCTTTGATGACTTTGACCCTTACTGACCCTGGTTTTGGTCTTGGCACATCTATCACTTATGCCCGAATGAGGTCGCCTGATTGTGTTCAAGCGATAATCTCAGAACGCTAGTCTTTTCACAAAGTCCCCATTTGTCAGCGACAACCGTTATTTTCGTTGTGTTTGATTGACTTCAAATGTTTCAACCTTCAACAATTTCCGGCCGATTTTCCGTTTTTCTGCGCCAATCGACGAATTATTCAACTTCCATAAATGTCACAAAGTACCATCAGCCAGCTCCGATTGGTTCCCGAGATTCTGAAGAAAAACAAGCGGGGCTGGCACAAAAAGACCCTCCTTTAAGTGCCCGTGTGAACCCGGCACCGCCTGGTGTGTCAGGTAGTGCACTCTCCTTAGTTTTTCTTAAATAATTTCTGAACAGTTAGAGTCAGCCCAACCAAATTTTTAGTTCCTGTTCAACAATCAATTTTATTTATTTTGACACCAAAATAATTCCCATACTAGGTTAGGTCATGGAGATATGACGATGTAAATGAACCCTTGCATGCTTGTTTTTACCGGTTCACAAGGTAAGGCGGTGGCGCGAACATGCTTGTTTTTTTGCAAAATTTGCGAGTATAATGTAGGATTATTTGATGCATAGGAAACGGTCACCAAAAGGATTTACAATCGTGATATTTCGACATTAAAGGCCATGCTAGATCACATGCATGATGGCAATTGGACTGAGTCACATTGTGGTTGGAAGAAGTGGTTGCCGCTGAGCTTCCCGATCGTTCAAGTCAAACAAGCAAATCTGTATGGCAAATCTATATGCGCTTCTTAGCAAAGTTCACCAAACACAATGCCAGGTAATGTCAGGTCAGGCCACGTCAAAGATATATGTCAAAACGAAATAAATTACAACATTGATTGTGGAGGATCGTTTTGTAGCAGCAGAGAGCAATTGTTGTTCTTAGTCAGAAAAAGAAAAATAAGTATATGTTCTGACCTGGCTTGGCCTTGGCCCGCTAAAAGCGGACAGAACATATTTAATTGTCCCGAGATGTCATTTCAGTTCTGCACTTGACGCAGCTGAGAATCGCAGCGAGTAATGTTCGCACTTTGTCAGGAAGATTAACCCGCGCACGACCGTCGGTCCGTCCCGAACACCGGCGACTGGGGGGGGGGGCCGTTGACTGCCCCCCTCTAACTCACGAACGGTTGGTCGCACGATAAAAATAAGCGTACCGTTGGAAAACCTGTGACGAGTAGAGCTCGAAACTGGTCTCATTTTTAGTTTTAGATAATATGTAAGCCAATTTACGCCCTATATATGTTTTCTCACAGTCGACTGCATGAGACCGAGAAATGGCCTGAATCTCAAGGGCTGTGACTAATAACGCATAGGTAAAGGCACCAGCGCACAAGTAAATGTCCGCGGATGCCGATACACGTCTAATTTCCTCAGATTTGTTCAATATACACGCCGAAACGTTGAGTTAAAGACATCATGATTCTCCCGTTGGCCGTCACTGTGCGTCGCTGCCGTATGCGGTACCAAATTGACGGGAACGAATTTTAGCGTTCCTTTATTTTCGCGAAAAAAAACGATCTATGTAAATTCTATTGATCTTTGTGGTTCTTGTGATGGTTTCTCATGCTTAAATTTTGGAAAAATTGATTAGTTACCAATCTACAAAGTTGGTGGAGCTTTATTCGCGAGAGCCTGTTTATTTCCAAAATATGCTACTTTTTCAAACTTTTTGAGGTTCCTGGTATTAATTACGTGTGTGCAAGCTAGTTCTGCCATTTTCTGCCCATTCTGAGTAATTCATCGTCGATTTTGACGGTGGTACATTTTGGCCCACTACAGTTATTCGTGACCTGACCTCAGGTCAATGGCTGGAAGTCACTGATATTTTGCTCAATGACGGTAACTAGATGTCTGCTTCACTCCACACTAAAAATGTTATGGAATATTCCGTCAATTTCGGAAAAAACGGCGATATGTCTTAAAAATGGGCTTGACCGTAGGTCCATGACCCGGAAAATTCCGAAAAATCTGAGATAGCAGATTTGTTGCATCTATCACGATCACTAATCCCTGAAAGTATTATTGAGATATCTTGTTTTGCGAAAAAGTTACAGGGCGCTAAACTTTTTTTGACATAGGTCTGTTTGACGTGACCTAGGTCAGGCACCTGACCTGACCTGAGGTTAGAATTTTGACATGAGATGTAAAATTGATGGAGCAAAAGGTACACAAAGTTTCGTGGCTCTGTGTTTGTTGGTTCTCTCGCAATGCCAGAAAAACCTCAGGGGGGCAGTCAACTGCCCCCCAGTCGGGGACGGGTTAATGCAGCCTTGTCTGACCTGACCTAGACTGACCTTGACTGGATGAAACCCAGGTCATCCAGAACTAGTTATAAGAAGGTTTCACTTTCACCATTTTGTTACGTAGATGAAAACGGCTGCAAGTAAGTATCGATCTTTGGCATGGAAAGTAAGACCAATATTTCTCCTGACCTAGGTTGGCCTTGACCAGGTACTTTTTACTGTTTTGGCATGCATTTGACGCAGAAGATCGCGACCTTTCGTTTGATACCCAGTTGAATGATCTAAGACTACTATTGCCGATGATATGAGGTACAAACCGAAGTCAGTTTTTCTGACTTCGTGTTTACGTGAGTAGGAGTTGATTTAGCTGATTTAATTGTTAGAAAGCTGTGTAGCCCTCAGCCGTCAGCACGGGCAAAAATGCGGTAATTTAGCGTGGTGTCCTTCTCTTTTTTGTTTTGCCTTGCATGCGTATTAATCGTCAGCGCGTCAGGCAAGTGAGTTTGATAATCAAATTAAATGACGTGTGAGGTAACTACAACATTGAGTAATTAGGAGAATGAAGACAAATTGGTTAGATGTTTGGGGCCATACTGTATTTTGTGCTGTATTTTATGCATCATGTATCTGGCGTATCCGTAGATAAATGTTTTTCTTTCCTGTCATCATCATGGTAAGAGCAGCACTCTTGTTATTCCTCAAGGTTATTTGATAATGGATTCAGGCCAAACTACAATAACACTGCGTTTTTCCATTGACAGGGAAGGGTCATGATCCTGATATGCTAATGGCTGCCATGCTAGGATAATAGGTATAGCAATAGGTACGTCTAGGATGTCATGGGATAGGTAAAGCAGTGGCCAGTGACCCTACCAACTTAAGAGAAATCTGGTATTTTCCCTCTCATGTTTTGCATGGATGTCTCCAAAATAGCTCTGGTCCCACTGACTTACAAGTCATACCTATGTCCATGGTTGTAGCAAAAACTCTATTGTTTTATTCCATTGTATCGGTTTACATCTAGCCATCTAGGTGAGGTGGCAACAACATTAGGTATTTAAGTTACAGTAATGGAATGCAGCAAAAACTGTTCTGGATTAACATCCATCGGTGGAGACATTAACACTGTAGACCCTGCCGAACTACGGGATATGATCCTGGGAAAAACGACCGTTGAAACGCAAGTTGTAATTAGTTTGGAACACTTTATCCTTGCAGGGTTCGTCACTGACGTCCTTTGTCAGTCCAACTCGGATCTGTTTGACATGACGATACGCCAGTTTTCAATCAGGCATATTTCTCGGCTTCTGGGCAGGAAACGCTAGTTATCGATTAATGGGTGTGCTCATTCCTACGTTTTTTCCTGCAGCGTGCTTGCCGTAGGTTATAATGTAATAGCTAGCGATATATAAATTTGAGATCAGTATATTTATGCCGTAAATGACGTATGAGGATAACTGCCGCACAATGCACCTAAGTTGCTTTGTTTGCGGTTAGCATGTTTTATTTTCGGGAATGGCTATGAATGCTTATAACTGCTCAGTGCGACGAAATAAGAGATAACTGATTGTGTTGACTGCAGTTGTGAAGCACAGGTTTGGAATTAACTGATCACATAAGAAGTCATGTTTGAAGTACTAATGTCATTACAGCCGAAAAGAAATACCGCGTCGACGAGGCCTCGCTGAACGAGAGGAACCTATGGCTGTTAAATGATTTAGTAGTTATTATTCTTCTGTGCAGATAACGCAACCAATAACAAATATGCAAGGTACTGTAGTGCGTTGCGTAATAACCATTGCAAGGTGTAACATAACGAGGGACTACGGTGTATTTTACGATGAACCACTGGCCTTGGCAACATCGGCTAGCTCCACGGTTTCTTCTAGGTTCTCCTGGCTATCGTCCGCCGGCCGGGCCACCGTCTCCAGCGAGGACGGGCCGCGGCCCCCCAAACTAAACGACAACCAGATATGTGAAGCGTGAGCGGGGGAAATGGTGGCATTTATTGCCCTCGAACGTGTGCTGTGGATTTGTAGTGGCACAGATATCTATCGTTGAAACAGAGAACTAGCTGCTGCAGGACCGTGCAATGTGCAACCTGGCCAATTAAGTCTACACCATGGTTTTAACTTTTGGCTCACTGCCTCCAGCACAAAGAAAGTTTGTTATATAGCAAATTTGTCCGAAAATGGCCTCAGCTTTGTTGCTGGACAATGCTAGATTGGTGTTGTGTTGCAACATTGCAGCACAACGTCTAGAGAGGCATATGGCTTACATTCTCTAGCGCAAAATGCTTCTTGTCAGTGAACTTTGTTCCCGGCTGGAGGTTGGAGGCTAAATCCACCAGCTCTGGGGTTTTTTGCTTGCCAATCCCAGGGTTTTTGACACAGCTGCACGAAACTTGGTGAATTTTCCTAGCTATTTGTTCTACGTACTGTGACAAAATTTCGTAATTCTATTTTGCTCAGGGGCGGAGCAAGGCAGCGTTTTTGGGAGGCGCCTCACGCCATTTTTGGCCATGTTGAGGGTAACAGGAAAATGACTGTCCGAAAGTAACGTTTTTAAGATAGAACTTAGAATTTTGTATGGATGCGTAGGTAAATGGTTGGGCAAAATACAAATGCAATTTTGTTTATCTGAGGTCATTTCACAAGGTCACGTCAAGGTCAAACGTCAAAATTTGGTTTTATAGCAAATATTTTAGCGCTATTTCTTCAAAGGCCAAAACCGGAATATACTATGACGTAGAAGGGTGTACTCTACTTGTGTACCAAGTTTTAGCTCGATATCAGTTCGGGTCACAGTTCTTTGACCGAAAATATCAGTGCGCGTGCCCTATATCACAACAGCCGAAAAATAAAACTTCAAAAATAGAGTAAACTCAAATGATTGGGAATGTCTCCAGATAATTTAAATGCACGCGAGATCATTTCAAGTAATTCAAAGGTCATTGGAGGTCATTTGCGGTCAGAGGTCATAAGTTGATCTGAAGAACATGTGGCCATGACAGTCCCCTTTTCATGTCCCTGGCACCGCCTATGCTAACATTATACAAACACCGTGATACGATTTATACTTCTTCAGCATAACATGACTAGAAGAATCCAAAAAAGTCCTTTTAACTTTTTTGTTAAATCAATTTTTGAAAAACTAGTCCTATTTTTAAAACCCTGTGAACGCCTATGAATTTTCCCAAAATTTCCATTGAATGGACCAACGCTAAAAGTCCCATCCATAATCTCTTGATCCATGCCAAATTCATCAAAATCGGTTCATAAACAACAGAGTTATAAAAATTGAAAAATATCCCCCATTTTGATGTTCTTGCCCCGTTTGGCACCCCTTTGAAAACTCTGAGGTTTCTGTTTATAAAAAATGTAGTTTACGTCATGGCAAATCGATTGCCGTTTGTTGCAATGAAATCGGACCAGTAGTTCTCGAGATCTCGGGGGGTCCGAATCGCCCCCCCCTGCCGGCAATAGGCCATACCGCTAGTCCCTCCGGGAAAAGGGTTAAGACTACTGCGTTTTGAATGAACACCTACAACGCCCTGGTTCGTTCAAAGTTCTTATTTTGCAACATGTTTATGGCTAATAACTTGCAATCTGTGAAGAGCCTATGGGCCAAAACTTCAAAAATAATCATCGCACGGTGCTACACAGGACATTAATGCATGGATAGCATCAATCTAAAGAATTTGAAGTCATTTGACAACTTGTGTCTCCAAAAATTGCGTTAGGCGCGAAGCCCGCCTGGGGCGTGACGAATCGAACTTTAAGTTATGCTTTCGAAGATGACGTAGTTTCATAATGTCTCGAGGCGAGTATAAGCAACAAAGTTTATTACCCCAGCCCCGATTGGAGGAGAGGGGGCGGACGGGCGGTTGACCCCCTTGAGGTTTTCCCAGATGGCGAGGGAACGAACAAACGCGGCGCCACAATACATTGTGCATCTTTTGCTTGATCATTTTTACGTCTTTTGTCAAAGTTTAAACCTCAGGTAAAGTCAGATGTCTGACTAGGTCAGGTCAAGTAGACAAATGTCCAAAAAGGTTTAGCGTAATGTAACTTTTTCGGAAAACATGATATCGCAATTAAACTTTCAGGGATTGGGATCTTTGCAACAAATCTGCTTTCTGATTTTTGGAAACTTATGGGTTACTGATATAACGTAAGCCCGATTCCCACATGTTGTCGTTTTTCTCGGAAACTGACGGATTTTTTTACAACATTATGAGTGTGAGGTGATGCAAACATCCAGTGGCCGTCATTTAGCAAAATATCAACGACCTCCAACCATCAACCTGAGGTCAGATCACTAGTAACTGTTATGAGCCAAAATGCACTGCCGTCAAAATCGGCGATGGAAGACTTGGAACGGATAGAAAATAACGGAACTGACTCTCGCAGTTTCGAGTAATACCAAGAAGTTCAGAAAGTTTAAAAAATTATGAATTTTGAAAATAAACAGGCTTCTGCGAATAAAACTCCTCCCATTTTGTAGACTGATACCCACCGATTTTCTCAATATTTAAGCACGGAAAACCATCGCAAGAACCTTTAGCATTAAATGCATAACATGGCAAAGCATATGTCGCCAAAATAAAGGAACGCTAAAATTAGTTCTTGTTAATTCCGTCCCGCATGCGGCTCCGGCGAACGCGGTGCATTGGCACGAATATCGCTGGGTCTTTATTTCAACGTTTCCGCATAAATATTACACAGATGAGAGAAATTAGACGTGTATCGGCATGTGCGGACCTTTACTTAATCTTTTGTGCCCTTACCTAGGCTACATTGATCACAGCCCTTGAGATGTTAGCAGGGGCGCAGATAGGACTTTCTTAAGGGGGGGGGGGGACTCAGTGAGAACTGGAATCATGCGAAAGCCGTCTGTTCGGAAGACGATATGCAATGGGTTCCACTGAAAAACGCAGGCCTAAAGGTGTCCGGGCCACCGCCCCCCTCCCTCTGGCGGCGGCGGTGGATGTATGCCGTTTCTCGTTTTCATGTAGTCGGGTATGAGAAAACATGTATAGGGAATAAATGGCTCATATATTATTCAAAAGTAAAGATAAAGCCCGTTGAGTTTTACTCGTCACGAGCTTTCCAGCGGTACGTTTATTTCTGTCATGCGACCAACCACTCGCAAATTAGAGGGGGAAAGGTCAGTTGCCTCCCCACGTCGGGCGTTCATGGCGCCGACTGCCAGTCTGGGCAGGTTATATTGAACTGATATTCATTGCTTTGTTTTTGATTTGTTTCATCAGATATTTCTACAGAGATTGCTACAGAGCTTATGTTCGTAGGATGCATTATGTTTATGTGATCTTTCATCGGCGCATTTTGCATGTTTTATGCATTTACTCAGCCCAACTAATTTAAATTTAGTGAATAAATGCCTTTAGGTTACAACTCTTTTACTGTCAAAACGATGATGATGCGAGCTTCGATGAATGTCTTTGTACCAAATGACTCCCTGACTTCTCACCAACAAACTATGCTAATGGCCTTCAATACGGGTCAACTAAATTAGGTGGTTGAAATACGGATATGCTTTTGAAGTTCTAGATCATCTCAAACGTGATTGCTAGGCAAAACCTTTTTCTTAAATAGAGTTTTCTTTCCTGTGACGTCTTTCTTGAAAACGTCGATCTTTTGCCCATTGCGGTATGTCATAAAAAACCCTTACAACGATGTCTTTATTTTCTACCGTTGCTAGTATGGGCATGGACATTTGAACAACAAACTGGAGCTCACGTCAGATAACTTGCGGTGTTTTACATATAATAAAGCAAAGCTAAACATCCATCACTGGCAAACTCAGGCAGAATTCCTGATAACACCACGCGTTATCAGGAACATGCATGACGGTGACATAAAAACGGAAAATCTTTTCGTTCCCAAATAAATTAAGACAAACATTCATGACATAATCACAGATCCCCTGAGCTGGCTGATTGCCTTCTTCCTGAGAATGCACAATGCGTGCAGGAAAGCTCATCACACGCTACAGCTTCAGACCAAACTCCGTCCCGTCAATATCCGCGGCCTCGTCTTCAGAGGGCACGTTTGCGGCGGGCTCCTCCGCCGAGAGGATGCCGGCGGCGGTCGCCCCGTCCCCGGCGCCCCGTCCCGCCGCTACCGCCTCCCCCTCAGCCAGGACCTGCTGAGCCTCCGCTTCCACCTGCTCCAGTGCTGCACCCTGCTCGGGTGTTGCCTCCTGCTCCGCCGCTAGCTCTTGCTCTACCTTTGCCTCCTGCTCTGCTCCTGCCTTTTGCTCAGCCAGCTGAGGCCGCTGCTCAGCTAGTCCAGTCTGCTTCAGCCGCTCAGATAATGTCACGCTCAGCGGAGCGGACTCCGAGGTGGTCACGGGAACGGTCTCCACCTCGGCTTCCTGTCTGATCTCCTGCTCCTGCTGGGGCTCTGCAGCTGCTGTCTCCAGCGAGGACTTGCCTTCTACCGCAGCCGCCTGCTCTGCTGAACCGTCTTCATCAGCGGCCGCGTCCTCCTGGCGTTCCTCCCCAGCGACCACCACGTCCTGAGGCTCTTCCTCAGCAGCCACCTCCTCCTGGGGCTTCTCCTCAGCCAGTGGCTCCTGCAGCTGGATGTCGGCCAGCTCGGGCACAGGGTCGACGGCCACCAGCGGCAGCGGCCGGTCGTCGGCCAGGCCGGGCGTGGTGCCGGCCGGTCCGGCGCTCGGAGCCGCCGTCGTGAGCTCAGCCACCACCGCGGCCGTCGCTAGTGGCGCCTCTGTCGGCCGGCTGGCGAAGTAGACGGGCCCGCGCGCCGGCGGCGGCGGGATGTAGGCGTGGCGAGGCCGCGCCGGGGCGCCGTAGTGGGGCCGAGGCGCCGGCCGGCGCCCGTATCCCGGCGGCGGAGGGATGTGGTACCCGCCCGCAGGACCGGCCGGGAACCTCGGCGGCCCGTACGCCGGGTATCTGGGCTGAGGGGCAGGGTACTTTGGCCGCGGGGCGGGGTACTCGGCCTGCGGAGCGGGGTAGGTCGGCTGGGCGGTGGCGGGTTTCGGCTGGGCGGTGGCGGGTTTCGGCTCGGCGGTGGCGGGTTTCGGCTGCGAGGTTGAGGAGGTCGTCAGAGCGGCGGGCTGCTCGCTCTCGGCCCGGGTTGGGTTCTCGGCCTGAGGAGCCGTTTGGGCCTGTGGAGACGTCTGTTCCGGCTGCCGGTAGCCGCTGGATTCTTGGGCCTTCTCCCTGGTAGTGGACGTCGGCCTGGAAGCCGGAGTAGTGGTCGGCCGTGTAGGTGACCACCTGGGTTCGGCCGTCCGGCAGCAGCACGTGATACTGCCCGGTGACCTTCCCATCGTCGTCCTGCGACTCGCTGCGACCAAAGTCCAGCGCCCGGTACTGGTCCTTCACGGCATAATCAAACTGATACGGGTGCACCTTCTGTGAATTGACGAGTTAGCGTGTTAAATACCGATAGCCAAGGACGTAGCCAAGGGGGGGGGGGCATGGGGGCAAAGGCCCCTCTTGAGCCAAGCGGTCTACACTAGATACATGGCGATTTCGTATGAATACGTAATAGTGATTATATATATGTTGCAAAGCAAACATTATATGTTTTCCTGTGCATTAAATATGACATAAATTGCCTAACATTGCTGTATTTTCTTGTAAATTTCGTCATATGGTTGCGGTATATGGCAAAATTCGACATTTGGCCCCCGCTGAGGAAAATCCTGGCTAACGTGCCTGCCGATAGTAGTCATGCATTTCTCATTACGGCACTTCAGTACAGATCCTCAAATAAGACGGCAGTTCATAACTTCAGTGCCCGTGAGTCAACGTCAATGAGTCTAGACTGCGAAATGTCACTGTCACATCAAGGAGTCTTACTGCTAAAGAGTTTTCTGCCAGTACTGCTCGACACATGCACTGTCAACATGTTTTAGCACTCAGAAGCATCAGCTCTAAACACCTCCCCCATTCTAAGTCTCTTATGTGGCCAGTTCGTTCCAAAAAACGGAACCATGCTGGACAGATTCCGCGTCTGAAGTCAAGACCTCGCATCATTGGAAAAAATCATGCCTGGGCGCCATGTGGATGACAGTGGAATCATGTCATCCAGACAGCACAGCTGGATGACATGATTCACCTTATTCTTCCCGAAGCCAGTCCATCGTTCCGCCCGCCTCTGCACAGGACCATTGGTCGCTGACATTCCAGCATGACACTGCGACCTGCTGGTCGGTGTCCACGCCAGTGACGGCGAACGATCGGGAGGGCAGCAGAGCAGTCTGGCACTGTCTAGGTCTCGGCGTCCATTTTCAGGCGGACATTACGGTTTCGTCTGCTGCAGAGCCCCGTTCCCGACGGCAGCTTGCCTTGTGGGCGTGTTGAGTCGGCTCCAGTGGATGCTGCGGTGGCGAGAGATCGTACACAGGTGAGCCGGAGCCACCAGCCAGCACCAGGCAGACGACAGCCGCCCACAGCACCTGTAACGCCACACGGGCCACAGTCGCCAACACAGCAGACCGACTGGCACGGTCTGGTGCCGACACCAACAGATACAGAGCAGTCGGGTGGGCAATACAGGAAAAAAACACAGACAGTCCTAAATTTAAAGACTTCTCGCAGCGAGCCGATACGGTTTGCCTGCACCAAGCTCATGTGAATACCTTTTCGCTTTGCATTCTACAGGGAACATTTTTTGTTGTCATTTCTTATGAAGAGTAGTTGGTGACTAAAGGTAATGCGTAAATACAGATGCTATACAGTGGAAATAGTGAAAATCTATGGAGCAACACAATTCATCTTGGATGTCTGTGTCCCGGTGGCATATCACACAGAGTTTGAAAACGTCTTTCCGTCTTCATAAATCACGCGATTTTTGTTTGCTCCTGGCTATTGCGGTGCAATAGGTAGGTGAAGAATATCGCAATCAAATCAGTCATTTTACGACTCATTGTCGTAAAATGTCAAATCACGCTTCAAGCCTCCGGTGGTGGCCAGCTCTCAAAAGATCCCGAGTGAATCAGAAACCTTTAAAAAGGCGGAAGGTGAGCGAGGTGACCATCGCCATTCAGAGCGATGATGCGGCATCATGTGTCCAATTTGTCGGCTGATGACATAGACTCTGTTGGAAATTTTTGCGCGGATACGGTCATTCTCTTGCCGCTGACTGTCGCCATTTCGCACACGTGTTGGCATTTGGAATGACATGAGCGGTGGCCGCTGCTGACATGAGCGGTCCGCTGGAGGACAGGCGGCGGCCGCTGTGGTGGCGAGAAGGTCGGATCGTCAGATGGTGGTCACAGTCGAGTTCTCGCGTACAGCAACCCGACCAAGGCAAGCCAATTTCACTAAGCGCCAGTGGAGCGCAAAAACCTCGGCAGCGGTCAGCAGCCTGCGCACGTCTTGTTGCCAATTCACACAACGCCACCTATCTGATCCCAGCGCCTCTACCGGCCGGATTACGAAACTGTGCCCTCGGCTAGGGCACCACGCTCCAGGAGATTCTCCTTCGACACGACTAAGGCACCACCGGTGGAGAAATTTTCAGTGACCGTGGACAGCAGCACCTCCGCTGCCCGGATGAACACAATCACGTCCGGGGGCTCCCGCTGAGCAAAGTTTCACGGGAACGCGAAGAGCACTCAAGAACGCGAAGGCGGCCGTTCACTCAGCCACTAATCTACCACTTCCGCCGGGCAGATCCGCACTCACAATCATGGTAGGCGCCTGTCGAGGACGGCGGTCAGACTGTGTGTCTCCCCCGGCCGTGTTGTCTTATATCGGCCACCAGCGAAGCCTTGGCAGGCCGATTACCGTCGTCGGCGGTCAGCTGTTCGTTGGCCCGGTCATCGCGCGGCCCTGGTTGATGGAGCGCGCCGAGTTAATGGCACCGGAAGGCCGTGCCGCCGGCGACACATCCTCCACGCCGGCGGGGAGCCGTCTCACTGCCAGCGGCGGAGGCCAGCCGCACATTCTCCACGCCGGCGGGGGGGGGGGGGGGAATCTGGAGCACACCGGCGACTCGTTGACCGGCAAAGGACGTCTGATGGGAGTCGTGGCTGACCGCCAGTCCGTGGATTGACAGCAGGCGGCGGCGGCGGCGCCGGCGATGGGGCCAGTAGCGGCAGGCGGCCGCGGTGAGTCGTGGAAATAATTGGTCCAGTTGCGCCAGCCGGCGGCGGCCATGCTCTCGGCCGGTGCCGGCCGTCGTGCGTGATTTTTGCGCGTCACTCTGTCGATCGGCTCCAACCCTCCCCCGTGACGCCTCCTAAACACCCTCTCACCGCGGGGGGGGGGGGGCAGAGAGAGCCGGTGCTGGCTGTGGGCCGTCGGCGAATTCAACGGAACCACTTGCGGAGTCTGAAGGAGCTGCTGAGGACAACTGCGAAAGACTGGTATATCCGGCACGTAGTCTGGTATATCTCCGACTGAAAACCACACGACAGTTACCACGAACACTCACCCAGCTGGCTCAAAATCCAATGACGTGCCTTCTGGCAATTTGCCCTCCATCTTCCGCATCCCTTCGCCGAGTTGTTACGGCTATTACGCAGATCACCAGACATTCGTACCTGTGACATTTAGATTCTGGTCCGCAAACTGCGTGCGTCAGCAGCTCACAGCTTGGTTTGCTAAACATGTTAGAAAACGGGTGGTTTTCCTCACTGATGGCCACTCAGCTAACTGAAAGAACATTTTTGTGCTAAACACTCCTCCTGCAGTTAATCATTTGTGTTTATGGAAACCATTCAGAAATGAAATTATCTCCTAATTGCTTAATTCTAGTCTGCTAACCTTCCGCACGCAGCCCATCTGCTGGCCCGATATTTACCCTGAAAGGAGAAGAGCTGTGAAAACCTGCAACTGACATCCCCATGAGCACTGCGAGAAATGCTTTCTAATCTGATTAGACCCAGCTGGTGACCGGAGTCGGTGCGTTGTCGCCCTCTCTTCCGCCCGGTGGCGAGGGCAGCGGCTCGTGCACTGATGATGACACTCCCCTGCTGGCTGCAGCTCGTGCATCAGCGATAATCCACAGCTTCCTAGTGCAACCTGCGCTGGCAAACAGCGGTCGGTTGCGCCATGAAGTCGGTCGCCGCCAATTTTGACCCACGAAGAAACAAAGGACGACTGGAGCCGGGGATTTCCGGTCACGTGCGCCGGTCCACGATGGCCGGAATTGGCATTATTCCTGGCGCGCTTCCTGTGCTGCAAATCACAGGTCCTGGTCGGCCTTTGGCGGTACGCGCTGTCACTAGGGAATGTCGCATACGAAACGTATCGCCAGACGAGCGGCGAATTATCGTGGGAGAATTGGCGGCGTATACAAATGGCCAATGGACTGGATTCAAGGAGAGGCGAAGCCGCCGTCTGCCGTGTGTTTTCTGCTCGGCTGATGCTTAGACGCAGAACAAACTGCGGCCAATGGAATCCATCAGGCTGTCCATAATTGCGGCGATATAGGTCGGGCGTACTGTCTGCAGCCTCGAGCCCCGGTGTCCGCACGGTCTTCATAACGGCGTGTGAACCCCATCGTGACAGGCGCTCAGGAACGCGGCGGAGCGCGGAGAAGGACGCCCGAGGTCGTTTGTAATCGCTCCAACAAGCGTTCACGAGCGCCGCCAGTGTGGGGCCGCCCTGCCGCGGCTCCAGTTCACATCGCCGACGGTCCGGCCAGTCCGCCGCGGCCGAGACGTCACGAGCGGCGGCGCGGGGGGCGCGCCGGCGGTGCGCGCGTCGCCGCGGAGAAACGCGGCGACGTGTGACCGTCCGGCAGCGTCGGGCCGTCGGCGGCGACGCGCCGTCGGATATCGCGTGCTGCCGCGGCCGGTGAGCGTGGGTCCCGGGGTGCCGCCGCTTCGGCCCGGCCGGCGGCAACCGCAGACGGACCGGAAACTGGGACCGCAGCTCGGCACGGACTGACTGGCGCGCGATACGTTTGTTGCACTTGCTTGCACTGCCTTGGCTACGTGCAGCATAATATTTGGCCCACGAATGCCTAAATAATAGACTATGTTGGTTAACAAAACCAATCGACAGTAAATACTCGTAGAAACTGTACTTCGCATGATGTACTGAGAACAACGTAAATATAGCGCGCATGAAACAACAACGGGAACGATGTGGAACGGATAGTTATTGAATCTGGGAAGAAATCTTGGTCGTTGCCAAATTCATTGTCCACAGTCATAAGCGATGGCTGTTTTTTAGCCGTCATGAAAAGGTAAGTGGGCTATAGAAAAGATTTAAGTTCGTTTATAAACGTTCCTGGAAAGTGCATGTAACCTCTCGTAACGTTACGCAAGGTTTCACATGCTCTCTCATTCCTCACATTACGCAAGCTCCTCAGAACCAACGGCCGTCACTTGATCCAGAGCCCTCCACCGCGATTCCCCAGCATTTCCCGCGCTGAATGATTTTCACTCCCTGACGACGCCCTCATTACGGTCACCTTGACGAGGGAGTCCTCCTGATGGGCGGCTTTGTCGATGGAA
Source organism: Capitulum mitella (assembly GCA_030062745.1). NCBI lineage: Eukaryota > Metazoa > Arthropoda > Thecostraca > Pollicipedomorpha > Pollicipedidae > Capitulum > Capitulum mitella. The sequence goes on along the minus strand of CP099845.1, from coordinate 31,211,114 downwards.
ATCGCCGTGGCGGTGACGCTGCCCGTTTGTCCGCTAATTGAATCAGATGGAGCTACGCAGGGCGCGGCGTCACCAGCCGGTTCGCCAATGCGCCGCTCCAGCGTCAGCTTCGAAACGTTCCGGGTCCATTTGATCGTTGGCGGCGGGTCCTACAACACGCGATCAGGTCGTGAGGGCGGTACGTGACGAGAGAGCGATGAGCCGAAAAGCTATGTTCAAATTTGTGTTCCTTGGGGAATGGTGAGTGTACCTGTAGCTTACTGAACGCTGAGCTCGAGGGAGCGTGGCGGGAGAGATGCGGCCAGTGGGCGAAATTTCGCATGGTGGATTATCGAATGGGGGAATATCGAAAGAAGAATACCGAACAGAGCGAATATCCACGGACTTAAATATTAAGCGGAAGTAATATCGAATGACCAAAGGTGCAGCCAAGAAAGGACCCAAGTCCCCTTAGGCCCGATTTTTTGTGAAAACCATTGCACATTGTCTTACCATCAGGTGGTTTTCGTAGGATTTCATTTCACACTGGGCTCATCCCCCCATTTAAGAAAATCCGGGCTACGCCCCTGCGAACGACTAGACATCCAAATTTTTCAATATGGAATAGAAACATTTAATGAAGTGAAAAAAGTCGTGGAACAAAATACTAAATGGAAAAATAACAAACACAAAATATCAGACTTCCAAAAATTCGACCAGGACAAGCCGAGGAAAAGTGACACATCGAACGACAAGTATCGTCAGGTAATTAGAAGACATCGTACAGGAACGGAAATCGAAGGGTAGCTTCCGCGGAACAAAATATGGAGCGGGAGAATCAAAAGACGATCTTCAGTGATGGAAGAGTGGTCAAGACTTCCGTTTGTTAAAACCGTACTTCGAGTTCAAATCGCGGTCATCCGAAATTTTGCTGTCATTCTTTCCCCAGTGACCTGTCGGGGGAGCTGTGATCGGTGGCAGCTGCCGCTAGCGATATCGATAGGTCGTAAGAAAATCGGATATCTTGACCAGAAATAACGGCGAAACTGTAGACGTCCGCCGATGTCACGGAAAACGGACCTGCCATGAACCAATGAACGCAAATGCTTAATGTAAAGCCATGCAACAGCTGTAAAAAGGACAAGATCGAATTGGACACAATGGAAAATAGTGGCAAATCTCTCTGAGGTTTAATAAGTTTTAACTCTTGACTCGTTATGCATTTTACAGGCATTTTACTTCAAAAGCTATTGGAAACAACTGGTTTATCACAATTCAAAACATGTCTCATAACGTGGATTCCCTCTAACCCCGCTGCCTTAAAGGAGAGAGGAGGGGAATTGAGAAGGCCCTTTCTGGTTTTTCGCTTCCCATTTCCGTTTTTTTTTGCAGCTTCATGAATCTTGTTCATCTTTACTATCAATTCATCCTTTTTACGCCTTATGCCAATTTTGCATAATTTTATTTCGGCCAGGGGCGGAGTCAGACCACGTTTTTTGGTAGGCACGTCAGATCATTTTGGAACTGTAGAAGGAAATTGGAAAATGGCTCCGAAAAATGTATCCCTTTTGGATAAAACTTAAATGGGCGTATCCAAAAAATGAGAAATCTGAAGAAAAAGTCATTTGTGTTTTCCTGGGATATTTTCACTTTATTGTTAGGTCAACATTGTTAGGTCAAGGCGAAAGGTCAAAATTCAATCTGATATGAATATTTTGACGACACCCTTTTTAATAAAGAAGTCTGGAATATGTAGCTCCAACACAGTGCCATCTGCTTCAGTTTTAAGTTTCAGGTTGCTCTCAGGCCGGATCAGGAAACTATGACCTAAATTGACCGCTCGAGGTTTCTGAATAACGACGGTCATGAAAAGGGATTTAAAAAATACAGCCAAATAAAATTAATGGAAGCGTTTTTAAGCACTATGACATAAATCAAAGGCCATTCCATGTTACTTTGAGGTCATCTGCGGTCACTGGAGGTCGAAGGCCGTAAGTTGACTTGACGAACATAGGATCATGACAATTTCCTGTCTTCCATGCCCCTGGTACCGCTTATGCTGACATAATACGAATAATGTAACACGATTTACACCTCTGAAATATAGAAGGACTAGCAAAAACTTGGAAATTATTTTAAACTTGTACGTGAACTCATTCGGGGATGCTCACTACCGTTAAGGACGTGGGAAAAGGGTTAACCCTATCTTAACGCGAGAGGGGAGATTCTTGGTCGTTTTTTGACGCCAGAGCTCAACCGTTTGTGCCATTGAGCTAAAATTTTGTGAAGTTCGCTGCATTTCGTTTTTCTTTTTACGGATGCAACAAACTTCGACATCCTATGTGGGACTGGAGTAGCTATATGAGACGCTTCAGGGATAGATATTAGGTCACTTATTGGTTGTCTTGGATGAATATTTGCACCTTTACTCTTCGGCGCCGTAAGCCAATATTTGGCAACAATATTATGTCATTGCACGAGATAATTCGTAACTGACCACTTACGTTGTCCACGCAATGTTCAGAGACCGTCAAAACCGGATACAGTCGTATGCGGGAGCGGTGGAACCTCTGTGGAGACGGGGGGGGGGGGCAACGCGGTTTTTACGTCGTTTCTTTCCATGCAACGCCATAGGGTTAATGTTAAATGACGCCTAAGGTTGGGGAGGGGACAGTTGCCCCCCGGTCCCAACGCCCCTGGTCGTATTGTGTTTCAAGGAGTTTTGAATACAAGGAAGGCCTTGAAATGTCTATGATTACCATACATGCACATGCAATATTGATTTTTTTGTATTTCAAACTTGGAGTGTCATGATCGCGTTACTAGCATCTGCTTGGACCGCTAGACAACCCTACAAATCAATTTGACACATGCTATACATTTTCGCGGAATGTTGCACAGCGTTGCAAAGTCTCTTCAAATATGTCATCCAACGGAACATCAAACTGACGCTGCCACTTTATTCGTTCAGCAGAAATCTGCATACAAATGCGAAAGGTCAAGCTGCAAAAATTGTTGCATTGTTGCGAGAACCAGTTCAGAAATTCGTAATTAGAATTTTGAAAGAAAATTCCGTAATCCATCTGACCGTGTACAAAAATCAGTCTATTTTCTTCCACAAAATAAATTTCTACTGGACAAGGAAGGCGGAAAATACAAATTTAACATGGAATAACCTAGCATGAGGTCAGGGGTGCTAGATATTGAAATCGCAGATCACGCTGACATGCAATGTAAACCAGTTACCATCCAGTAATAAACAATGAGCAATGAAGCAGAGAAGTCAAGTTCAACGATGAGTCGCAAAATATGTCTGTCTTTATGTCATCATTAGGATATGAAAAAACCATGACCACCTGACGTATTTAAACGTATTCCCCCTCCCCCCGTTTTCCGCTGATGGCGTCCGAACCGTAAGGGATGAGATCACCAAACTTTCAGAAGCTCTTAGCTGATGAATTCCACACATCGTGACTTTAAGAGAATCACCTGGGTTACACTTTACGGAAATAATTAGTAAAATAGTGCCGTGACATCGGCGATTTGCGGCGGCGAGCGGTGGCTGGCGCGCGATAAGCATTTATTCGGGAATGTAGCCATGCCTCTAATACGGAAAAAAACAAAATGCACATCATCCTGTAGGAAAATGAACAGGCCATTGAACGGTGCGAGTACTTCATTTTTTTCTATGATCAGGCTTTCCAATGCAGAGCTTGTTTCTTGTTGATGGCCCAAATATGTTACGAATTTTGAAAATCTTCTCGCAACTGAGATCCAATGGATCCACAGACCGATGTATTCTGAACATAAAATTATTGGTTAATTCTGCATCTACAGGTACCAAAAGCTTTACCAATCAGACACAAACTGTAGTGTCTATGACGCAATGCACGTTAGACGGACCGGCCCGCCGGGCGTTGTAGGCTGGGTCGGGTGCCGCCACGCGCTGGTGTCCGGCGCCAGCTAAGCGCTCCGACTCTTCGCCGAGCTACAAACAACACGAAACGTTAAGTGAAGTTAAAGTAAGTTAAGTTAGGGATCGTGTCGCGCGATGAGCATTTGACTACAAATTGGAGCAGCACAGGGAGAGATGGAAAGAGCCGATTATGAGTGGGAAAGAACGGCCAGGAGTCGGATGGCATTCATATCGTCTGGCCATCGCTGACACGCATTTGCCCGTAATATTACAACTGGAAGTTTCAAAACCCTCCCAGACTTCTTGAGGACAGCTTTCATTGTACAAATTGCTTCACGCCAGATACACAGAACTATTTTTCGTTTAATGTCAGTTGTAAAGTTGTCACATAACTGATACACTTGCTAGACATTGCTAAAGGTATTGCACGTTTTCGGCGGTACATTCCGACATTTTCGTGACCTGTGACGTGACCATTCACGAGCCAGCATCAGAGAATCAAATTTCGCACCCTGAGATGAGAAAGACACGCCCTGTCGATTGCCGCTGAAATCAGACTTCTAATTCCTGAGATATGGGGGACTGATTTTAACCCCCTCTCCAGGCTGTCGCGGGTGGTGGAAGACCCCAGGCGGCACCGGGTTAAGATGATCTCGTCTTCCACATTTTCGTGTGTGCGCAAGTGATGTAAGAAGAGGTACGGAAGGTTTCAAGACCTTGCATTTATTCGGTTGGGGGGCATTTCAGAAGTGTTCTGGTAGTGGCGTTGAACGCCTCCGGCAGTCATTGGCGTGTAAACCCGTGAGTTCCCGGGGAATGTTTGTCCCCCCCCCCACTTTCCAGCATGAATTACGAACTAAAAAAGGCCGCTACCCCAAATGCTTAGTACCCTACCTGAACAACAGTGTCAATTTATGATAAACGAAGGGTGGCCAGGTGGCCACAGGGCAGATCATCTGACGTCATAATTCTCTCCTTTTGGTACACCTTACAAAAAGCTCATCGGGGAATGGCATAAAGACCAGTTACCAGCTCGCGCAACTCACAAGTGAACTTACGTGAGGCCAACGGTGGTCAATGGCTAACTCTGCCTAGTGTCAGTTTAACTTATTTGAGACAAATCAAGCCATAGCGACCAAAGTATTTCAGATACAGGGTAACAGGCCATTTGTCGGCTTCTCGTGAAAAAATTCTATGCCAGGAGCACGTAAAAGATACAGGGCCAGTTGATGGCTTTATCTTTTCTCGGGACCGAATTTGACCTTCGACCGATTTTGCAAAGATGTGTTTTTTTCATGGTAAAACGGGTTTAATTTGTACTGCTTGAAGCCAAGTCCGACCATTCATTCCCTTTTAACCCTCGCTGGTTGAGGGTGGTAGTTGCCACCTCAGCCCCATCACGCTCTTAGGCTGCTGGTGATTAGCCGGCTTTAAGAGCCCGAAATTTGCAACAGCTAACCTTACATCCTTTTCTCATACCCCGCAAAGAAACACCACTAGGCCATGTGTAGATGAAAATCGTTATGTCCAGCGAGGATAAGACCTTGAGGTCTTATCTTGGCGAGGATACCTTCAAAGACCTTGAAAAGCCAACAAACTGGAGGCGTTTAGGGTATCAGCGTGGCAAACTTTTGCCGTTTGAATGGTCAAAATCGAACGATTGATTTCCGAGATTCTGAGGACGGGAGAAGGGTCAAAATGGCCTTACCAATTGCCGGAAGGTGGTGAAATATTTCATTTAGTGCCAAGTTAACTGATGATAAGACGTGATTAATCCTTGCCGGTCATGCAGCTAAAAAAAGCAAAAAGAAACAAAACAAAACAAAAGCAAAACAAAACAAACAAAACAAAACAAAGGTATACGTCCAAAAGCAAAGTTTGGTTCATAATAAGGGCAAACATGCATAATTATGTAACGCAATTGATATAGTTACTTGAACCGTTTTGCTGTACTTGGTCGTGCCTATCTTTCCCTCACATTTCCACAGTGACACTGGTCGGCTGATCGTTCAGCCGCGGCGGCAACACCGGCCGGCTGGTGTCCAGCTGTGACGACCGTCCGGCTGTCCAGCTGTGGCGGCTACACTGGCCGGCTGGTGTCCAGCTGTGACGACCGTCCGGCTGTCCAGCTGTGACGGCTACACTGGCCGGCTGGTGTCCAGCTGTGACGACCGTCCGGCTGTCCAACTGTGGCGGCTACACTGGCCGGCTGGTGTCCAGCTGTGACGACCGTCCGGCTGTGCAGCTGTGACGGCTACACTGGCCGGCTGGTGTCCAGCTGTGACGACCGTCCGGCTGTCCAGCTGTGGCGGCTACACTGGCCGGCTGGTGTCCAGCTGTGACGACCGTCCGGCTGTGCAGCTGTGGCGGCTACACTGGCCGGCTGGTGTCCAGCTGTGACGACCGTCCGGCTGTGCAGCTGTGGCGGCTACACTGGCCGGCTGTGCCTCCTCCAGTCGTGGAGACAGCGCCGGCCAGCTGTGACGACCGTCCGGCTGTCCAGCTGTGACGGCTACACTGGCCGGCTGTGCCTCCTCCAGTCGTGGAGACAGCGCCGGCCAACCGGGACTCTGTCCGGCCGTGACAACACTGGTCAGGCCGGGGCGCCGAGCCGTGACAAAACTGTCACGTCAGGCTGGCCCGACGGAGCGGTGGCTGACGGTGAGGATGATCGTTTGGCTCGGTGAGCGTGTGAGGCCCGTGGGCCCGAAAAGTATGCCGACAGGTCTGCTCAGAAGTCTGTAGAGAACTCTGCATAATGAGCAAGGACATGCGACACACGGCTAGCGCTGTAGTGTCGACTTTGTCCAGTTCACGGGCTGTTATTTCTGGATGGCGTGCCTGACCCAACCAACAGGATTACTGAGACTGCCTCGGACAATCCGGCCTGCCCAGGTGGTCAGGCTGATTCATCAGAGTCCGATTCACCCAGAGCTCGTTGATTTCCGGCGTCCTGTAGATCCGGTAAGCTGGCTGCGCTGGCTCGGCCAGTGGCCGGGCAGTCTCGATGCATTCGAGTGATTCAGACAGTCCTGCTGATACATCTTGATGCCACACTGTTCAGATTGTTCAGTTAATCCCATTGCTACAGCAAGGTCGGGCAGTACAGTTGATCCTGTTGCTGCGCTCGTCTCGTGCGGTCCAGTTGGTCCTAATGCTACCCTCTGCTAAGATTGTTTAATCGGTGCTATAATTACACTGGGCTCGGGTGGTCTGATTGCTTCTGACACTATACTTTGCTCGTGTGGTCCACCTGGTCCTGGTGCTGCACTGTGTTCGATTGCCCAATTGGTCGGCTGTTGTTGTAAGTGGCCTTGCCATCCCAGTGAGTGAGATCGTTACAGCACGATCAAACCACGCCACACGTCACTGACGTGAGATGCCCGCGGCTAGGTCACTGTATCGTCCACCGCGCTAGCTCTGAAGTCTGAATGCTAATGCGACGGCATCATCATCTATGATAATTTAATGACGTCCATGGCTATTGCACATCTTGTTTGGTAACGGCCAGTAAGTGGGGCTCAGACTTTCACTGTATCGACGCTCTGACAGTGGCCGCCGCTGCAGCCTTTTATTGTAGTAGCGTTGCGGTTTTGTAACCCCGCTGCCGGACTCAGCTTCCCATCAATTCACACGGCATCGTGCACGGCACGCGATGATCGGCAGATCGCCGCGCCGCAAAACACACGGCCTGCGGCGCCGGCCGGGGGCGCAGCTGGCCGCCGCCGGGCCCCGTGCGTGGCTCTCGGGTCACGCGGCGCCGCCTTGCGTCAGAACGGTCCGTACCCGGCCGGCCCGGCCGCCGGCACAAATTACGCCGATTCGGGCCGCCATCGGGCCGCCGCCACGGTCGCGATGACGGGGCGGGAACTGGGCCGGCCGCCGCCGCCACCGCCGCCGCCGCCGCCGCACTTTCCATTTCGGCGGAGGCGGCGATGGACTGCGCACCAGTGACCATTGCGCCGCGCCGCTGATGTTGGGCGGGCCGGGGGCGGGGCAGGCGGTGAGGGGCAGCCATATGTCTAGGTCCTGGTTAGAGTTCCGTGACCATGATTAGGCTTGTTTGGGTGCAATCACAGCCTAATTCGGGCCTCACGGGTAGTTGTTGATTTCGGGGGTCGACTGAAAGGTTCATGGTTGAGGAATTCATGCCAGTATCCATGCCAATTCGCAGCAGCAAGGCCACACAGCAGAGTGTCCCAGAGCAACCAAAATGGGGCTGGAGGGTCGCGAATTATCTCAGCTGGAGACCCAGACATCTTGAAAACCCATGCCGGGACACCTAACGGCTCCCGGTGCAAATCACACATGATTCAAAGCGTGCCATCTTCAGTCGATGCAGTCAAAACTGACATCAGGCAGAATCTGTACGGTGCGTATGCGCCCTGGAGCACCGTGTGAGTGTGTAGGCGTGCAAGTGCGTAAGTGGAAGTGTGTTAGTGTGTACGAATGTAAACGCTGAGAGCCTCGAATGGTCAGCTGGCCATTGTTGAACCCGGGCACTGGCTTCGGTTTTGATGAGGGTGCCGAAAATTTGACTCCGTGGGGTTTAGTAGTTGGCTGGAGGCTTGTGCCCCGGTAACTCGCCGATTAATCTTCCGACATCTAAAACTGTCACGGGGTTTCAGCCATGCGATTTTAAAGAATTTCCACGGTCATGCTTTATTCACGGTTGATGCACTTAATCATCAATAACGTTTGAAATCCCCAGACTGGACCGCAGTGCCACTATTCGCTAGTCGAGTGAGCATGGACACCACTGAAGTGGTCCAAATGACAGGAGGCGGGGCACCGGTGTTGTAGCTTTAGTGAATAGCGAGCCGTAACCCCATTGCAGTCATATTCAACGTGGAAGATTTGTGTCCACCGTGCATGACCTGATTACGAGGACAAACGTCTGATATTATTTAAATGCGTGCCAGTATTTGCCAGCCAGCAACGTCAAACGCCATAGTCGTGTTCACCAGCACTACAGCCGTCTGAACCATGCGCTGTGTTGAGCGTGGTGACCTGGGATCAAATTCAAGACTGTCAGGGAAAGGAAAAGACGTTGTAGCCTAAAAAGCGTAGCCGGCTTTCACCACAGCTGGTGCTTCGATTTGTCAGCTTTTATAACCGCTGTCACAAGAGCAAATACCGGTTTGTTATTGACTGAAACAGTTCAGAAGAACTAGCTTAGAATCAAGTATGATCATGGCTTATCGGTTGTCTTGACGGTTGTGTTTACTTTTTTACTACGGTGGGCTCTAACGCCGGCAGTTACCGGCGAATATTCCGTAACGCGACTTACTGGGGGCGGCTTTTTTAGTCTCCTTCTCTCTTCATAACCAATGAACCAGTGGAGTTAATTGAAAAACCAATGGACAGCCAAATATTTTGTATCATGGGAAACTTTTTCATGCCTAGAGGCCAGGGATGACGTCACAGGTGAGGTCATTTAAAAAGGTTTCATTGATTTCTAGGACGTATGTTTTCGACGTAAGTTGGGGACTTGTTGCGATGGGAAATACGAACTGTGGTTGTAGGCACACAGCAGATGCACGAAAATACTCACTGAGACCGTTTTTTGGGCTTGGGGTCACGAAAGGTCAAGTGAGGTCAAGGGGACAAATTGCCGTTCTTGTTCACTGCATAGCATGATGTATGATTCTAGACTCAACTTTTATCAGGAACTCGAAGAAATGGTCTAAAGCGTCGTTTATGGCAAAGAATATTGCCTATAGGCATAGTCTGGTGCAAAAATCGTTCGAACTGTATATGACCTAGGACAACCTCGCCAGGGTCATGAGGTGAAAACTGATCCCTAGGTCCTAAGTGCATTTAGTCTTTCAGCACGTGTGGAGCCGATTTCATGAAAAAAACACCGTTTTTGGGTGACGGGAGTGGCACTTGGGATGACGAAATGGAACAGCTACAAGGAGTGGCATTTATGGCATCCTGATGACCTAACCTAGGATGGCCTTGGCATATTTTTTACACATGCACGTTTTTAGACACTGATCAATTGCATCAGTTTTCCAATAACTGAAATCTTCAGTGGCTGTTCAGTTGCAAACGATCAATGAAACTGAGGAAAATAAGTATGAATATGATCCAAGATGACCATGTTGAGGTCACGTTGTGAAAACTGAATTCTAGTCCTTAATTACGCTTAGACTGGCCCGTCAGTGCCCCTGAAACCGTTTGTGTCGCAAACAGACAGCAAAATGTTTCACACGGTAAAGAACGAAGCCTACCATTGACTTCATAGTGTCATCATGGCATGGTCTAGAGTGACCCTGGCATCAGTTCCTTAATAAAGCTACTTCCGGTATTAATTTCAAGGTACTAAAATTTTCAAGTCTCTGTCTGCATCGCGTGGCTCGGCATAGCAGAAAAACCAAGGGGGGCTAGCCCTCCAGCACCTGGCAGGTTTATATGCGTAGAAGGCCAACGATCCCTATCACCTGCACGCTTTGAAGTATAGGCCGACAATCACTGGTGTTATGAAACGGACCAAGGGCGCGCTTGCCACCATCGGGCCGACAAAACAACGCGCTATCGCGCTGCTTGTACGGTGGACAAGCGTACTCACCCGATGTGTGAGTCACGGGACGTCACCGCTAGGAACATGACGTCACACCTCCGTTCGTCTGAAGGTCATGTGGACGGATGAGAGCGGACTGTCCAGGGCGACCGCCCGCCGTACCATCACGCCCCCTGTCAGTTGGAGGAGAACGGACGCCGGTCGATCGGAACGCCGCCGGTCCGGCCGAGAGGAGAGGGCGCCACTGAGGCGTGCCGACGTCGGACCTCGAGACGGCCAAGGAGGACGGTGAGGAGGACGTACAGGATGGCGCAGTGGAGAGTGAGGAAGAGTTACTGGATGGCTCAGAGGAGGGAGAGGGGAGGTAGAGGATGACCCAGTGGAGGGAGAGAGAGAGAGGTATAGGATGGTGGCTCAGTAGAGAGAGAGGGAGAGGTACAGACTGCTGGTGGCCCAGCAGGGAAGTGGCATGAGCCACTGCCAACTGGTCGGGTGTGCTAAACCGCGCGTGATGATTACGATACGAGCCAGTGTGAACGATACCATCTTTCTGTGAAATTTGACCGGTTGATTACGTCGATAAAAAGACACGCAAGCGATACCAAACACGCGTCTTTGTGCAAACGAACACGTGTTGATGCACTTCCGGTAGGAATGTGCAGGGTGCTGCGGGACTGGTTAGAGACAAATTCAATTGCCTGTGTGGAAGGTGATGTTCCCGTAATGCCAACGAAGTCTTGGAACGTTTGTGGATAGTGATTTGAACCAGGGCGAATGATTTATGTTTCCCCTTTATCGTTAATATAGTAATAAATTTTTACCAGTGTCCTGGGGTGCAGTACTGATTTATCAAATCTGAAATCCGACGAAGCATCTTTAAACGAGCTGACCCCTCATGCGCAAATTGCGATCGTTTTCGTTCGGTGTCATGACTGGCATGGCACGCGTCAGCACTAAGGGCCCTGCCATCCAGCCGGCATTTCTCCACTGTCGAAATAAAACATATACCATTGCAGGTGCACGTGGAGACACAGCCCTCCGCCTCAACACGGGCGTCTGGCTGGCGAGGGGCGGGTGTACATCAGCCGGCCAGTGACGCCGCTCCGGAGGAGGTGACCGTCCGGCAGGGCGTCGCGGTCCGTCTGAGTCGCGGACGTCCGTCGCCGGCCGACCAGTCTGCCTCCGGTCACCCGGTACAGCACGAAACCCAACACGGATCTGGCTGCGTCACACTGACTACTTGAGATTGTTACAGGCACAAGAAAAGAAGTCCAAAATTTCCATGGTTTCTGCTCAGCTGGAATCTCGGTGTTCTGGCTACGCATCAAAGCACCACAACAATGCACCACACCACAATGACCAGTCGTTTGGCGCTCCATAGCTGTCAACTTTTCGCAACGTGGCTCTTGCCATTTCCCGACCTATAAACAACGGATTGTGATCTGCGGCGGTTGCATGCGCCGTTCCGGGCAGGGACGGTTTTCAGAGAGATTATCGCAATCGCACGTGGCTCGTTTCCACCCCGACAGCTTGATTCCTGATGCCACAATGCTCTTATATACTGGCCAGCACGAGGCGGGCAGGGGTTTCAACACGCCATCGTCGGTCCTGTTGTAACTGAGGCCTACGGCGAGTTTAGGTTATGATCGCCTCTTTCGTGGAGCGGCAGCAGGCCCCTGCGGTGGCGGTGAGGGAAGGGGAGGGGGAGGGGATGGAGGCAGCGATATGTCGCTGCCATTGTCTGGCGACCTTACGATGTGCTGGGCTGTGCTGTAAGCGTGGTGAGCTGAAGCAGCCTAGTGTCCGGCCAATGGGGACCCACGCGAACCTTGACCTGCCACCGATGTGATTTACCGCTTAGCTGTGTTACTATAAAGCGCGTCAAGCAGTTGAATCGGGTACTGGCTTACAGATGCAGATGATAACAAGGTGAAATTGCTACTCATTGTCTGGATCGCTCTATAATCTCGTGCTCTTACTCCCTGTCAATGAAATGAGGAAGAGCCCGACGCACAAATATGTAAGCAAAGCAACAATAATGATAACAATAGATATAACAATAATAAGAGCAGAGGGCAGACTGTGAATAGAGGTGCATTTCCAAGACGAAAGTATTTCAAGGCCACTTGCGACCCTCTGACTGCAACTGCAATACGGGTAGCATTGCAGCAGAATAAGTCAGTCGCAAAAATGGCCAAATGGCCCGAAAATGGCTACGCATGCTGGAAATCCCTTACCGTACCATGACTTGTCTGTGGGTAAAATTTCGCCATCAACATTGTTTGGCACGCTCCGGTACACGTGCGTGCCGGTCACATGGTCCGGGGACAGCCGCCTCTGGAGGCCAATTTGCGATACTTTGCGTCCGTCGAGGCGGTCGGCCCGGCCGGCAGGCGCTCGCTGGAGAGGTGAAGCGTGCTCCAACGGCGGTGTCCGGCCGACTCTGCATCGTCCCCGGCCGCACCGGCAGCCGCAGACTGCCCATAACGCGACCGCCGCCCGTTCCCTCACTTCCTCGATGACGCAACGGCGTGCTGCTGTCACCGGGCCGCTGATCGGCTCTGTGCACGGAGCCCGGGCGGCGTCTCGGACGTCTCAGACTCAGGTGCCCCGGCCAGCTGGAACTGCTGAGCAGGAACTGCCGGACACTGGGGCCGGGGTCTCACGACCGTGTGACGCATCTCTCCAAAAACGAAAACGAATCCGTCAGTTTGCGACTTGGAAGTTTAATGTGATACAATGTAAGTACCACAAGATGTCCCCAGACCGAGGTCAGCCGAATTAAAGAAAAATGGCCCCTATCAACATGAGCTGTTTTAAATAACGACTGGACTTTGTCTGGATGTTGCTTTGTTTAATGCTCTGATATTCAGTCCGTCGAATCAAACGGCGCACTGCACCCTGGATATTATTACTCCAGGAGTATATGCCTGGTCAATGCTAAGTTCGCCAAACCATCTACCGTTTTGAAGTCCTGCGACAAATTACTTTAAACCTCCATTGGTGCCAAAACTAGGCGGCATTTTATCAGCTTTGACGTAATCTTTAAAACTTACGAAAACGTAACTTAACAGCCATCGTATCCTGAGACACATTAAAGATACTAAGGATGACAGCGTGATTCCTATGTTTCGTGAAAATCCTATAAGTAAGCCTGAAGCGGCACGTGTGCCTGTGGTTCGGCTGCTGCCACGCGCGGCTGACTTGATCAGCAGCCGTGACGTCTGCCCCCCGGCACATCCGTGACAAACATTCGCCTGCCCGGCCACCCGTGACTTCAGGGCAGACTATTCACTGTCTCCCATCCCCAGCACCACGACACACAGCAGTAAACTCAGAACAGCGGTCAGTCCCGGCGGCCGCGGCAGAGTGAACAGCGGTCAGTCCCGGCGGCCGCAGCAGACTGAACAACGGTCAGTCCCGGCGGCCCCGACGGACTGAACAACGGTCAGTCCGGGCGGCCCCGACGGACTGAACAACAGTCAGCCCCGGCGGCCGCGGCAGACTGAACAGCAGTCGGTCCCGGCGGCCGCAGCAGACTGAACAGCGGTCAGTCCCGGCGGCCGCGGCAGACTCTGAACAGCCTCAGCGATGCAGGCTAATGACCCTTCTCGGCGACGGCCACCGCTGCCCACGCGAATGTGCAGCTCTGCCGCTGCCGGAGACGTTAAGTCAACCCAGCACAAACGTCGGAGGACTGACTGCCCGCCACTGTGGGAGGGACAGAACGCCGCGATCCCTTCCCTCCCCCCAGCGCTAGTATGCGTCCACTGGGACGGTCTGTCATCGCAGCAGCCGCCCAGAATTAGGTGCCATGCGGGCACCTTTCACATGTGAACGGCGCGCAGGAGCGGGGCCACCGGTCTCACGCAGCGAAGCAGGGCAGACCGCCAGCCCAGCCGAAGGCCGCCCAGATAATGGCCGTTGCGTTATCTTCTGGAGTGCCCGCTTACGGTCACTTAGCGCAGCCTGTGGCCGCTGGCGTGAACTAGTTACTGCGCGGGGAGTTCGCCTCTTCAACTCGTGGCTACGGAAAGGCTCGTGGTTTTCTCCGGACTCGATCCATCACACGGCATCACTAGCATAAGCCGGATATACTTTCATTGGAATGTAAAAGCTGACCGTGTGGCGTATCCAGCAATAGGGCAGAGGTACCAGGGACCTTCCATCTTTCACGTCTGCACGAGAAGCAGCCTATCGCCCGCAGAGCGAACAGGCTCACGTTGCTTGCAAAACAGATCGTGTCTCATATATGCATGACAGTGGTCCGGTGAAGCATGGAGTCCCCATTCCGAAGGAAATTCAGCATACGGAAATTTACGACACCAAGGATGCATACGAATGAACTGTAGCTCAGAAACTGGTGTGGCTGCCTTTCCATCTGTCTGTTTTCTTCCTGTCGTTCTCGTCCTATTTCTACTTCCATTTTGCCTTTGTCTGTGTCTTTCTTTCATTTTTACTCAGGCCCTCGACCGTTCGACATGACGCCGTGGATTTTATGGAATGCACCAATGTGGTACAGCATGCAACGGCATCGTTCCCACCGTGCGAATGTACAGTGACACCGAAATCACTGCATTACATTGCAATCGCGCCCAGTTAATTTCAGATCGCCGCAGCGATTACAATGCCAGCAAACAAGCGTGGCTAAGTGGCTCTGTGATCGCTCCAGTCCCCACATCTTAGCACGCCTCTGATCGGAGAAGCAGCAAAGCCAATCGAGCGGTGTGGCGTAACGATTACACACCGACATTCGGAGGACCGTGAAACTGCGGACCGAGAGCCTCGTTTTTGCCTCGTTCACGCGCAGATACCTAGACACTGACCTGGTGAAGCCTGACTCAATAACGAGACGGCCAAAGCCATTACGTGCTCTTTAAGAGCGTTTTGCTTCACGTTAAGATCAAACCGAGAATGTACCCCTTCGCCGGACTTTAGAGGCCGTAGTCGTTGCTGTGATAGCGGTAACATTTTCACAAGGTTAATGGCCTTTTTCAGGAGTTTAATAAATTTCTGAGGATTGTGCCTTCACCATAAATTTGAAGTAACACTTATCCCTAACTAGCAGAGATATCGTCACAGTAGACATTCATAAGCACCTTGACTTTGACCATTTTTCCTTTTTGTTAATGAAAACAACGCAAGATGGGCGATACAGCATCAGCACAGTATCGCGCTTTGTGTTCCGTCCTTATCATGACGTGGCGAGAATGATGACTTCTGATTTTCCAGGTGCTGTTGCAGTAGGTTCTTTGAAAAATAGTTGTTGGGGGTGCGAACATCCCAGGTCACCTGACCATGAGTGGTGGATAGAACAAAAAAACTTGCCGATTTAATCAAATTCCACGTATCCGAGAAAAATCCAACCGCGTCACACGTTTCAGCGGAAAGTTTTCGCTTACGTCTTCAGGACAGTGGGCCGCAGCCACCACGTCTGCATCACACCGCCATCGCCTCGCCTGTGGAGCCGGCCGTCTGTCACACGGGCCGCGTCGTGACGCTCGTGACGTTACGCAGAGACGGCGCTCAACACTCGGCCGCCCGCCGCGGCTTCTCGGGCGCCGAGAGTCCTCCGTCAGCACCGGTTCGTCAGTCCGGGTGGCGTCACGTCCACGGACGCCTCGGGCGCTTCAGACCGCCTCCGTGGCGTGACCAAGGCCATGGGTCTCACGCGCGCGCCACCGCTGCTCGCCGCCAGCTCGCGCGATTTGCGCAGTTTACCGCCAAATCGCGAGCGGGAGGTGGCGATGCGTCATGGTTGGTTCTCTGGTGAAATGGGTCGGAGGGCTGGCTGTCGCGGCACAGCTGGAGTCGCGAGGCAGCCACAGCGACGACCTACTGAACTCTGCTTCCCGTGAGGGATCGGGGAGGACTCGGCTAGTCTGAGGAGGAGTCTGTCCGAGGTCCGAGGAAGGGCGTTTCAGAGGTCTGGGAAGGATCCCGTCAGAGGTCTGAGGAAGGCCCTCTCAGAGGCCTTGCGGGGAATCCTGTCAAAAGTCTGAAGAAGACCCTGTTATAGGTCTGAGAAGGCCTTAGGACAAGTCTGAGATAACCCTGTCTGAGGTCGGCGGAGGACCCTGTCAGACGTCTGAGGAAGTCCATGTGAGGAGTCTGAAGAAGACCCTCTCAGTGGTTTGGGAACGGCCATGTCTGAGGTCTGAAGAGTACTCTGTGAGAAGCCTGAGAATGACCCCGTCAAATGTCTGAGGACATCTCAGAGGTCTGACGAGGACTCGTCAGAGGTCTGAGAAAGATTCTTCCAGAGGTCTGAAGAAGGCCCTGTCAGGTGCATGAGATGGTTCCCGTCCCCTTCTGACCGTCCTGGCCGTCTGCCCATGTCTCCGGCCGCCGGGTTCTGTCCACGTGCGCTCGGTGTGGCGGCACACGAAGGCAGGCCGACCAGTCGCTCCGCTCCCGCCTCTTGAGAGCAGGCGGGCAAATTGGCCGCCGCTCCACGGCCTGCACTACGTCGAGTCATGTGAGAGGCGGCAACGTACAGCAATTTGGCCAGTTGCGTGGTAAACAACGGGCGGCTGCAATCGCCTCGGGCATCATAACACGCCGACACGCCCCACTGTTACCCAATGCGCCACGTGTTGTGGACGTTTGAAAACAAGCGAGGTTGTCCGACCGATGTGAAACGGCTCAGATTTATATGTCATTCCGAGGTGTATATGCAACGTCCTCATAACACTGAAGGCCAAGTTAGCGAGGCATGCTAATGATGACCGCTTACTCACGAGAAAGCTGGTGCCCAAGCACTTTGGTACAATTGTTCCTTGGTGGCGTGTGCGTTTGCATTTCGTCCAACTGTTCCTTTTTCTGTGATAATGTAATACGATCTTATATTGGTATGCCCTGTTTTATTGTGTTTCCTCCCATAACAAAATAAAGTAGCGCACAAAGCACGACGCTGGACACAGAGATTAAAGACATGAGATGCTCATTAGATATGTATCTTTGGTGTTTAAGGACTGAG
The DNA here is from genome assembly GCA_030062745.1 of Capitulum mitella. NCBI lineage: Eukaryota > Metazoa > Arthropoda > Thecostraca > Pollicipedomorpha > Pollicipedidae > Capitulum > Capitulum mitella. The sequence continues at coordinate 31,193,714 of CP099845.1, read as the reverse complement.
GTATTTAAAGACACACGGACAAAGTATGACTGATCGGTGCTGTAGACCTAGAGAACGAAAAGAGTGTTACTGAATCGACATTTGACCTCGTTTCACCTCGATGAACTTATCTTAGGCCATTTAGTGCAAAAGGATCTCCCACAAAAATTCGTTGCGATGGACTCCATAGATCAGCACACAGACGAAAGCAAAATATGCTCTCCCACGCACCAGCGCCCATGATTGTCAGAGGTCTACGAGCGTGCGTTAATGATTGGCAACTAATTGGATGTTAGTTTTTCACCTAAATTCATCCACAGCCCACCAAGCGCGGCTGCTCTCATAGTGAAAGATGACCGTCTTCAACGACCACGATTAAAGAGTATCACACGCCATTTGTCTGAGATAATTGTTGGTAAACACCCTCATTGACGAAGTGAAAGCAGAGGAGCGCTGAACTACTTTATCGCGTGATGGCATCTCAGTAAACTTCTTTGCATATAACTTACACCAAGCGGCACGGGATTTCTCGGCACGCAGTAGTCATTGCAGCTGTTCCTAAATGCAAAATCGCGATGCTGAGGTTGAAGATGGAGAGACCTACCAATACAGCATTGCCGTACTGTATGTATATTTTTAATCATTGATTTATGGGTAGATACTTTTTTGGGAGGAGAGGGATATGAGGAATCTTCCATTATTCAGAGGTTTTGACATCAGGTCAACCGTAAAAGCTGGAAAGAAACTGTCTAAAATCCGACGCAGATCCCCAGTAATTTCGGAAGTCTGTAGCTATGTCCTTTTTCAAAAAGGCAGTTACTGTGCTTCCACTGGATCAGTTTAGGCCATTTTTCAGCAAAGGCTTAAATAAGGAAGATTTAAAGGGGAAAGGTATTCTAGTAAGAGGGAGGGAGCAAAAAGGGACCATAACACGAAAGAAACGGTTTTTTTTTGTTGTACATGTGGGACGGCTGGAAACCCTGCAATACACAGTAACTAAGTGGAACATCGTCATAACGACAACCTCTTCCGGAGGAATAAATCCTATGGATGTGCGGACGCCGCTGGTTACGGAAATAACCCAGAAAACGCATTGTTGGTAAATTGTTCGTGAGTTATTGTAAAAATAAATTTCGCAAATGTCGTTAAAAAGACTTCCGGGGAAGTCTTCAGTGTTTCCTCTGGCTCGGTAGTTTCAGTCTTATCAGTATTTGGTATTCACGGTGACCCAAGATGTCATAATTTAGCATTCGCTTCTCCTGGAGGGAGGAAGGAGGGAGGCTTGACGCAAAAAGAACTAGGTTTGGTAGGAATTGTGCCCCTCACTATCACCTGAGATTTCCAGGCGATCCATAACCGTCCTATGTGTCCGCGACCACAAATGCTTTTCAAACGGCAAAGCCAGGTCCGTGGGGCCGTATGTACATCGGTCACTTTATGTTACCCACACGCATACGCATATGAAACATGACCGGAAAGCTTGTCGATGTTGTCGATCTGAAACATTGCTGTTTTCCTTGGCAAACTGCTGACACAGAACAAGTGAATCTGGGCAGATGCAGGGTGACGTGCTGTGGTGCCTGAGCAGCAATCCCTATCTTTGGCCGACTGACGAGGTTCTTGCTACTTGGTTTTACAGTTTATAAATGATTGGTTCCCCTTGAATCGGTAGTCTAAAGTAAAGGATGGATCTAAGTTTAAATACCATTGCCTCAGTTGGTTCGGTTGTACTATTCACAGGCGGCGGTATGGCACGGCCGAAATGGCCTGGTGTTTAGGGTGGCGAACGATGGTTCCGAGGGTTGCTGGTTCGAATCTAGGCGATGGCTCAAGAGCCGGCTGCGCTCTTTCCCATACTGCAGTAGACACGAAAGAGAACTGTCATCGTGATTTAGGCCATTTACGACTGAAATTTCTCCATGGCACATTGGCATCACGGAAAAATGCAAATTGCTCCCTCAAACATTTACCCGAGGTCAAATCGTCCCCCCCTCCTCACCACTCTGCGTAAGACCTGGAGACAAATTGGTGACAAATTAGGCGCGACCGTCTCAGATAGGTGACCAAATGTTCCTTTCATAACTTTTGATATTTCTATCGGCCAATGATCGGTCAACAAAGCCAAAGACGGTAAATCATTCATAACCGTTATGCTCTTCATCCACGCAGAGGAACTGCATGAACGCGATGTTAACCATTCACATTATAAATGCGTTACAACATCAGAGCGGAAGGTCTGGTTCTCCTCGATGTCTGCGGAGAAAACGACAACAATTCGTTCTGCTCTCGCCACCCCTTTCCACAAGAATCACTCACGAGATGACTTGACGAGTCGCATTACACAATTCGTGCTCATCGCATACGTGCAAGACAGCGGCGCCTGCCACAAAAGGCCAATAAAACCTCCACAAACCTCCCAAATTAGTGCCGCTGGCAGCTGCGTAATTGACGCCGACTGGAGCCGACTTTCGTGCCGCGGACTTTAATACACGCTCGTCGGTGATGTAGGGGGGGGGAGAGAGGGGGTTTCTTCTCCTGACCACAGTCAGCTGCCGCGCGTCGGCCGCCGACTAGACGGACCATGCGGCGGACGCCTTTCACAGCTGGTCACAGTGGCCGGTCCTGCTCCTGTTGCATAACCTGCGGCAAAAGCTGACCGCAGTGGCCGACCAGGCCTTGGCGTCGCTCGCGACTGCGTACTGATGGCATGGTGATGACGCCAGTTGTGTAACACAGCACAGCTGGCCAGATGATGACGACTGGACGTGTGATATAGGTACGGATCTGGGTGTAGAATTGGGTGAAATTTTGGTATGGAAAAATAAATTCGGTCGGACCCTAAAATGTAAAATTGATAGCGTATTTAACCCTATTCCCGGAGAGCTAGACGGTATGGTCGATTCCCGGCAGGGGGGGGGGGGCGGACTCGGCCTCTCACTGAGATCTCAAGAACTACTTGTCCGATTTCATCGCAAAAAACGGCAATCAATTTGCCGTCACGTGAACTACATTTTTACAAAAAGAAAGTTTCAAAATTTTGAAATTTGTGGATACAGGGGGGCAAAAATGTCAAAATGGGGGTACTTTTGGACTTTTTATAACTCCGTTGTTTATAGACTGATTTCGATGAAACTGGCATGAATCGAGAGATTATGAATAGGGCTTTTACCATGGGTCCGCAAATCTGAAATTTTGAGAAAATTCATGGGCGTTCACAGGGTTTCAAAAATAGGAGGATAAGTTTTGTAACAACTCAATGAACAAAAGAGGCAAACACCCTTTTTTGGCTTCTGCTAGCCATGTTATACTAAAGAAGTACAAATCGCATTACAATGTTTGTATACTGTTAGCATAGGCAGTGCCAGGGACATGAAAAAGGGGAAACTGTCATGGTGACACGTTTCTCAGATCAACTTGTGACCTTTGACCTTCAATGACCTCCAGTGACCTTGGGGTCACTTGGAATGATCTCATGTGCATTTAATATTATCTTTCAACGTTTTCAATCATTTGAATTCACTCTATTTCAAAAATTTCGTTTTATGGCTATTGCGATATAGGGTACGTGCACTGACATTTTATGTCATAGCTCCGTGACCCGACCTGATATCAAGCTGCAACTTGTTACACAAGTAAAGGGCACCTTTATACGTTATATATATTCCGGGTTTGACATTTGAAGAAACAGCGTCGACATTATTGCAAAAAAACAAATTTTGACTTTTGACCTTGACCTGACCTTGTAAAGTGACCTCAGATAAACAAAGCTTTGTATGTACATTGCCCAACTACTTAGCTATACATCCATATAAAGTTTTAAGTTCTATCTTTAAAACTCTGTTTTTGGCAGACATTTTCCTTGTACCCTCAACATGGCCAAAAATGGCATGAGGTGCCTCCCAAAAACGTTGCCTGGCTCCGCCCCTGAGCAAAATAGAACTTTGAAATTTTGTCACATCACATAGAGAGAATAGCTAGGAAAAGTCACCAAGTTTCGTGAAGCTGCGTTAAAAAGCCTGGAATTGGCAAGCAAAAAACCCGAGGGGGGGGGCGGATTCCGCCCCCCCCCCTGCCGGGAATAGGGTTAAGGAACTTTGTTTTTAAAGCAAGAAAACACATCAAGGCATCAAAATAGTGGTGGGGAATTCCATGCTAATAATTTCTTTGGGCATGGAAAGCTTCATCCCAAAGCCATACAAAATTACGCCCCTGGATGCGAAGTCAGCAAACAGTAAACCGCTGTATCGGTATGGTTATTTGACGATCTTTCCTCCCACACGTGAAAGGAGAATTCATGACATTATGAAATTCGGAGCACGTTGTGGTCCTATTCATTCGGGTCCCATAGCCGAAATTAAAGGCGACAGGCCCAAAGACGCCATGTCCAAGGCTATAGTTGCAGCAGACTATACATAGGCCCGAGGCTTTACCAACTTAAGAAATAAGCGGAAATATCTAAAAAAGCCAGCGACTGCAAATTCCAGGCCTTTGCTGCGGGCCGCTCGCTCACAGCCTACGAAAAAACAAACATGAAGGGAGTGGCAACTACGCCTAGTAAGGCAAACGTTACAGAGCCGCGCAAGTTCAATGACTTGCCTGGACATTTCTGGGGAACCTGAACATTTAACCCGGCACCGCCTGGTGTACCCGCAACCGCCTGAAGGGGTGCCAGAAAGGGCAACCCCCTGCTATCTCAGGATCTATTCGTCCGATCTCATCCGGTCTATAACCAATCGATAGCCCTGAGTCTTGCAATTCAGAAAATGCTACGTTAACCCTGGTCGCATGGCTGATGACGTCACAGGTCGCGTAAAACGCTTAACATAACGCCGAAAAAACTGACATTGGTTTGTACCTCATATCATCGGTAATAGTGGTCTTAAAGCCTTGAACTGGGTGTCAAACGAAAGGTCACGATCTTCATGCATCAAATGCACGTCAAAATATTAAAAAAATGCCGAGTCAAGGTCAATCTAGATTAGGCAAAATATTGGTTTTACTTTTCGTGCCAAAGATCGATACTTATTCGCAGTCGTTTTGATCTACGTAAGAAAAATAATGAATCTGAAAACTTCTTATGATCTGTTTTGCATTATCTGCGTTTCATCCAGTCAAGGCCAGTCTAGGTCAGGTCAGATAAGATTGCATTACTCCTCCGGACAAAGAGCAAACATTACTATTGCGATCTTAACTGCGACAAGTACAGAACTGTAATGACATCTCCCGATAATTAACCCTATTCCCGGAGGGCTAGACGGTATGGTCGATTCCCGGCAGGGGGGGCGGATTCGGCCCCCCCTGAGATCTCGAGAACTACTCGTCCGATTTCGTCGCAACAAACGGCAATCGATTTGCCGTGACGTACACTACATTTTTATAGAAAGAAATTCTCAAAATTTCGAAATTTGTGGATACAGGGGGGCAAAAATGTCAAAATAGGGAAGACTTTTGGACCTCTTATAACTCCTTCGTTTATGGACCGACTTCAATGAAACTGGCATGAATCGAGAGATTATGGATAGGGCTTTCAGCATGGGTCCACAAATCTGAAATTTTGAGAAAATTCATGGGCGTGCACAGGGTTTCAAAAATAGGAGGATTAATTTTCCAACAACTGAATCAACAAAAAAGGCAAAAACACTTTTTTGGCCTCTGCTAGTCATGCTATGCTAAAGAAGTACAAATCGTATTGCAATGTTGGTATAATGTTAGCATAGGCGGTGCCAGGGACATAAAAAGGGGAACTGTCATGGTCAAACGTTCTTCAGATCAACTTGTGACCTTTGACCTTAAATGACCTCCAGTGACCTTGGGGTCACCTGGAATGATCTCGTGTGCATTTGATACTATCTGTAAACGTTTTCAATCATCTGAATTCACTCTATTCCAAAAATTTCATTTTACGGCTATTGCGATATAAAGTACGCGCACTGACATTGTAGGCCATAGCTGCGTGACCCGACCTGATATCAAACTGGAACTTGGTACACAAGTAGAGGGTACCTTTCTACGTCATATATATTCCGGGTTTGGCATTTGAAAAAACGTCGCTGAAATTATTGCAAAAAAACAAATTTTGACTTTTGACCTTGACCTGACCTTGTAAAGTGACCTCAGATAAACAAAATTTTGTGTGCACATTTCCTAACTATTTAACTATACATCCATATAAAGTTTTAAGTTCTATCTTAAGAATTCTGTTTTTGGCAGACATTTTCCTTTTACCCTCAACATGGCCAAAAATGACCTGAGGTTCCTCCCAAAAACGTTGCCTGGCTCCGCTCCTGAGCAAAGTACAATTGTGAAATTTTGTCGCAGCGCGTAGAAAAGATAGCTAGGAAAAGTCACCAAGTTTCGTGAGGCTGCGTCAAAAAGCCTCGAATTGGCAAGCAAAAAACCCGAGGGGAGGTGGATTCCGCCCCCCCCCCCCGCCGGGAATAGGGTTAAATATGTTCTGCCTGTTCTTTAGCGGATCAAGGTCAATCCAGGTCAGGACAAATGCCATTTTTCCTTTCCTGGCTAAGAACAATAATTGCTGTCTGCTGCTACTGAACGCCTTCCACAGACAATGTATCTCATTTCGTTCTGACATCCACCTATGACGTGACCTAACCTGATATGACCTCACGTTGCATTTGGTGAACTGTGCTAAAAAGCGCATATTGTTTTGCTTGTCTGACTTGAACGATGGGGATGGTTAGCGGCAACAACTTCTATCAACTACAATGCGAATCAGTCCCATTGCCATCATGCATGTGACCTAGCATGACCTCTAATGCTGACATGCCACGATTGTATATGCTTTGGGGACCGTTTCCTACGTAAAGTTTAAATAATCCATGCGTTATACTCGCATTTGTTATAAAAAACAAAGCACTTTCGCTCCTCCGCCTAAAGAAGCAAAAACAAGCATGCAAGGGTTCATTTATGACGTCATATCTCCATGACCTGACCTAGCACGAAAATGCCTTTGGTGTCGAAATATGCAGAATTGGTTACTAAACAGGCAATGAAAATGTGGTTGGACTGACTCTAACGGTTCAGAAGTGATTCCAGAAAAACCGAGGGAGTGCCCTGTTTAACACACCCCAGGCGGTGCCGGGTTAAGCATGATGAGGCAATACATACGGCGGGAACCACCTGGTTTAACCTGCGCCCGACTGGCAGTCGGCGCCGATCACGCTCGACTGGGGGGGGGGGGTTGCCGCCCCTCTAACTCACAAACGGCTGTCCGCACGGTAAAAATAAGCACACCGTTGGGAACCTCGTCACAAGCAGAGCTAGAAACTGGTCTCATTTGTAGTTTTGGATAATATGTAAACCATTTACACCCTGTCTATGTTTTCTCAGAGCTGTCTGCATGAGACCGAGAAGCGGCCTGGATCTCAAAGGCTGTGATTAATAAAGTCTAGGTAAAGGTGCCAATGAACAGGTAAAAGTTCGCAGATGCTGATACAGGCCTAATTCCTCTGATTTGGTTTCACATATACGCTGAAACGTTGACTTAAAGACACGGCGACTTTCGCGCCGACTGTCGGCGGGTGCCGTAGCCGAACGCGATACAAAATTAACGGAGACCAATTTAGGCGTATCTTTTTTTGCGATATAGGCCTTACTATGCAATATTTCCTTATCCTAGTAATTTCTTGCGATGGTTTCTCATGAGCAAATTTTGGGAAAAATTCGTTATTTTATCAGTCCACACAACTGGTGAAGTTGTATTCGACAAAGTCTGTTTATTTTCAAAACAAGCATTTGTTTTTACTTTCTGAGTTTTTCGGTATTACTCGCAACTGTGCGAACCAGTCCTGCCATTTCCTATCCGTTCTGAGTAATTCATCGCTGATTTTGACGTTGGTACATTCCGGCTCATAATGGTCATTTGTGACCTGACCTCAGGTCAATGGCTGGAAGTCATTGATACTTTGTCCATGGAAGGTAAAGGGATGTCTGCATCAGTTTCATCCTAAAAATATTATAAATAGTCCCTTTAAGTCCAAAAACGAAACATAGGAGGTTGCAGATTTGTTACATCTACCATGATTTCCAATCCTTAAAATTTTTATTGTGATATCATGTTTTCCGATAAACGTTCAAGGGAGCTTAAGTTTTTTGGACATATGTCCACTTACCCTGATTTGATGGTCAAACGCCTGATTTGACCAGAGGTCAAAACTTTGGCACAAGGTGTAAAAATGGCTTGACTCTGTGTTCGTTAGTTCTCTTGCAATCTTGGAAAAGCCCCAGGGGTGGTCACCCCCCCCAGTCGGGGGCTGGTCAGAGTCACGAACGGGCCACATGAAGTTATGTTGAGTCAATCCGAATCGAAATATTACGTTTGCTTGACGACTTACTACCGACCTGTCTGCGTAAACAGTTGCAAAGTTAGAAAGACTGCCAGCGATTCGAAAGTCGATCTAATGACTGACTTATGATGTCCTTTGACCTGACCTATAGGGCCATCAAGAACATCGAAATTTGTGTTGGAATGCTAAGAGCATGGTAGAAACAATCAAAGTCATTCATACCAACGGTTAACAAATGTAGAACTTTATTAACCCTAGCCCGGCCGCGTTGTTTTCCCTTCCACTGAGCAGGGAGGGGGCCGGCTCGAGCCCCTTGGCATTCGGCCCCTTATTGAGCTACGTCAGCGAAACAAAAACGGGCGTGTTTCTTATCATAAGAGGGTTCAGCGGTATCCGGTTTCAAGATTTTAGGTCAGCTGGTAACCTCCAAAGTCAGGTCAATGGCCCGAAATGGGCGGAAATCGAGAAGGTTTTCGTTTAGATGGTCAAAGAGTAAACAGTTGCAAAATTAGAAAGACTGGACAAAAACCAGAGGACTCATTGGAACCTTGAAAAATTACTGGTACCTTACATTGTTACTTCCGATCAATGACACAGGCCTTTCAAATAAAACCCCTTGACCGGCTGCAACGGCTCGGCCATTAAATGAACATCAATGGAAGGAAATGGTGTAAAGTGGTTGCTGAATTTGAAATCAACACCTCAAAGTACCCTAGCAGCCACCTGATTTTAAAAAAGGCCATCCAAGGTCATGCGGGGACGGTGACCTCGGTTGACATTGAGATGGTCACAAACTTTGTGGAAAGCAGAAATGAGGTCCGCCTACACCTCGTTTTATTCCATCTTTCTTATCAAATGTCATTTGCGGTTTTAAGCTACGAGAATTCGCGATTTCTTCGCAGAATGATCGGAGGTGTTCTTCTTCATGGCGCCATAACTACGTGATCTGAGAGGGTAGGGAAAATTTAAGGGGAATTCGGTCAGCCATGTAAACACTGCCCCTGAAAACACGGGGGATGGGATATCGCCTGCCCGGGCAAGGGATAAATGAGCGAAAAAATGACCATTTCCGCCTTGCTGACCTAGCTTGACCTGAAGTACAGAGTCACTGTAGAGAGCTACGCAGAAATATGTTTGTCTACCGGACACTTTATCATTCTTAGCTTTCGAGCAGCTACGTAGGACCGAAACGATTCTCCCTCACAGGCTAAGGTGGTAGAAAGGTTCGCTGGGCAAGACTTAATCGCCTTTGAATGCTGAGGCAAACATTGTTCCTGTTGGAAAATTTCGAGATGTCAAACAAAGGAACAAAGGCACCAACATGGAGCTTGTGTTTTCTTTTCTTGCAATAACCTGCGCACTTTGGTACGAAAACTGTCTTAAAATCGTCGTATATTTAACATGACGTCTAATGGCATCACATATATGACCATCTTTCATAACTGTTTTCACCTGGCTCGGATTCACTGGCTATTTGATTATGCACATGAGATATAAGGTAATGGTACGTTGCGATGCTTGCTCTTCCGAGAGAGATCAACATATTGGCTTTGAACTCATACTACAGCATCACGGTTCAGGTGTTAATATTTGTTGTTTTGAGTGGTGTCATTATGCGTCCGAGAATGAGTTAGCACAGCCATTTAAAGGTTGTGTGACCTTTTTCAGGACTGCATAACACGTGGTATCGATTGACGTTTCGTTTTAACAAATCAGTTCAGCATTTCCCGAGATGATATGACGTAGGACATTGACTTCATCTGACTTACCAATGAAAATAAGATTGACTGCTTCAGGTTACCTGCGAAAGGTTACCAGGTTGTCTGCTAAAGGTTATTAGGCTACCTGCTAAAGGTTATCAGGTTATCTGCTAAAGGTTATCAGGTTATCTGCCAAAGGTTATCAGATTATCTGCTAAAGGTTATCAGGTTATCTGCTAAAGGTTGTCAGGTTATCTGCTAAAGGTTATCAGGTTATCTGGTAAAGGTTATCAGGTTATCTGGTAACAGTTATCAGGTTATCTGGTAAACTCTTACGTCATGAGCTTGGGGAATATCTCATCGTTTTCCGTCTCCGCTGTCACTGTAGTCAGACGTTCACATCCAGTTTCCCAATACAAAATATACTCCATTATAATTGTTCTGATCCATCCTTTTTCAGCATACCCACATTTGGAATTTAACCCTAGGTCAGGCGTGCTGTTCGGCCTGTTAAAATGCACTGCAAGTGGTCGAAAATAGTGGAAATAGTACAACACCTTTATCTGCTTGAGCCGCTTAGAAGTACCAGTCTAACAAATAGCTTTCAAACTCTAAATCGATGTTTTTGTGCCTGTTGAAACATGGCGGACTTTTGTTCAGATCACCATGCAACACATCGTATTTACTGCAGTCTCCTTTTGTTACAGCTGTGCACGTAACTTCCATCATTAAAAAGAAGCACTCTGCAGACGAATGCCTATTCTACCGCTCTGAAAGTGAAGCAATGCAACGGGTCACACGTGCGATGAGTCGAGATCAAGTGAGTGGTGGAAGTGGAGTAGGGCAACGGGCCGTTAGCCGAAGATCTATTGTTGTATCTGAGAAGCTACGGCTAATCGCAAACACTCAAGAATACATGAAGCCAGTGTTTCATCATATGGATCCCGTTGAGTTTGCGATCTGTAGACAGAAGGCAATAGCTGTTATGACAGTCTAGAACACAGTCATGTGTACGCTTTAAACGCAGGTTAGCTCTTGTCTGTTTATGCTGAGATCTGTGTAGGCACGGACACAGACTAACAGATCTTTACTTCGAAAGGTAAACATAAAGGCATTTTTGTTAGTAAAATGTAGATGAGGAATAATAGGCATAACCTGTGTTATGAGAGGCTTAGAAAATAACGCCGCCAATTTGGTACGCGGCTGGCTACCACGTAGCACCCGAAATGTTTTCTTTCATAAAGCCCCTTGGACATTTTTGTAAGTTTCTTTACAGGTACGGTGGCACGCACACATGGCATGATTCCGGGAAATGAAGCCAGGCCTAGGACAACACGAACAAGACGAGCTAATGCGATAACTTTATGTGTATATTTATAGATATCTACGTAATACAACATGCGAAATGTTTCGAAATTTTCGTGCCATGACGCGATATTCAAAAGTATTCGGGGGCGGGCTCGCATTGTCCTCATTGCCAACACACCAAGAGGAGGTTATAAATTGCTGCTGGTCCGAAAGGAAAAGTTTTGAGCTAAAAAGGCCGCGTTTAAATTATGAAAAAAACAGACAATATCCGGGTTTGGTTATCTTTCTGGTTTGGTTTGGTTTGGTTATCTGGTTATGATTTATTCCAAGCGAAACTTTTACAAAGGCTGGCAATTTAGCATAGTTAAACGTTAACAGAGCAGTTTTACGAGAACCCTGACTTCTCAGGACATGCAGCTTTCGAGGATGCCAAAAGGTGAACAATGTTGGTGAAATTCATAAAAATTGTGTGTGCAACAGCAACAATCGTTTTCAAAGTAAACAGTCGAAGATATTTTTATGCACTCGATGCATACATATTCAAGATTCGACTTTCCATGGAAGATACAGATGCATCTTCTAAACAATCGAGATGTTTATACTGAAACAGGGATGTAACCAGGATTTCTCCAAGGAGGGTGCTGAGACGGAACTATCCCTACCCCCACCCGGCAGATGGAGACTTCTCGGATTTCGGTCACTTAAGTTTCATGTTCCGGAAATTTCCGTTCATTTTCCATGTCTTTTTTTTTGTTTGTAAAGAAACGTTAAATTTTGAATCCCAACGTGCGCCGTGACTCCTTGGACCTTTCCTTGCTTGCACCGCAGAAATGGAAATAAATTGCTTGGTCGTAATCTGTAAACAAAAGGAACAAAACCAGTCCAGTAGTCAGAGGGTTGCTTGCGTCGCATGTTTCGATCCTGTGAAATGGTGGAGTACATGTACCATTTACATGAATACGTGTTCACATTAACAAACTCCCGGAAAGACTTCATCAGTTTCGCAAAATCCTCAGAAACGTTAACATTTTTTCATGGCCAGTTCATATTCATCAGATCTGCCGAAACCTGGAGTTTCTTGTCTGGACACCTTTGAAATTTTCGCGTAGCGCATCTGGAAACCTCGCGACCCACCTATTGCAACAAAACATTACTGCCGGCAGTCAGCTGATGGCGTTCGTTGCCAAAATCGCATGCCAGGATAACAAAATAACAATGTTCTAGACGGGACGGCACTTTTAGATAAATAAGTAAAATAAAATGGATGGAAAATGGAGATCCTAACGAAATGAGACGCTGAAATGTTACGGAATAAACGCAAGGTGTTTAAAAACCTTTGTGCATTCTTTTCATTGCTAGAAGAAGTTGCATGCATACAAACATTTGGTCCCGACCATTTCTGATAGTCAAGGGTTCATTCGAAGCCTCCGTATAAACCTTTGACCACCACTGACGGTATCTGGTTTCGACTCACATGTTATAATCTTGAAACTCGTTCGTCTATGGCTTATGATCCACAGGGGACAGATCCAGAAATTTTTCGCGAGGAGTGCCATTGGTAAGATGGGATACTTTATAAAATAGAGATCCCTGGCTTTCTGCTTAGTTTGTTATCATCTCAAGATCTTTCATTTTCTTTTGCTATAATTTCGTACGCATTTGCTCCCTATTCACTGTGGCTCACGTTGGCATCCTCCCCCTTTGGATTCGCACCTGGCAACCCAGCAGTTTGCTCTAATGGAAACGTTGTTCTAATGGAAACGTTAAAGACAACGCCTCCACGACCTCCACTATAGCTAAATGTTCCTGGATACATTATTCAATAAACCATGGAACTCGGCAATTTCTCTGAAGCGCACATTTCGTCTCTCGCTAGAGGGAATTTCTCACCCTGCCTCGGGCTGCAACATCAACTTACTCATTCGCAGCAAGCGGCGTCACGGAAACAGAAATAAATCGCCGGCATTGCTCTTGCCGGGCGCTTGCCAAATGCAGCTACCAACGCAATGGCATGCCGGGGTCAACCAGCTGAAACGTATAGTTGAGAAACTGGCAGAAACACTCGAAAAGGTACTTCTGAGACATGCCCAGCCCCGGATAATGATGTTGATCATCGTGACTCGCGTGCTTCGGGCAGACGAACTTCTTATGGCGTATTAGTTTCTCTCACATCGCGGTCAGGAACGCACTGAAACAGCGCCGTCTTGGAATGAGTGTTTCTTAACCCTCGCCGGACGTCAGGATTTTGACGTACACGCTCGACGGGGCGCACTGGTACCACCCGCCGCCCTTTTCAGTCCCGATTGAGATAGAACGACGCAACGAAAACGAGTCCGTAGCTAAATCTGGTTCAATGCTAAAGGTACGTACCTAATTTGACACATTTAGGTCGCTTGGTGACCGCTCAGGTCACTACGAAAGAGAGCAACACGTCGTTTGCCGTTTTCGCCGTCATCGTGGTAATCTAACAGCGGAATGGTCCACTAGCCATGCTTTTATAATGATCTGGCTTGAAAGTTCATCAGTTCTTGCATTCCTTTTGCTGCGCTGGGTCAGAATCAGGCAATTAGAGATAACATGTCATTGTGTTATTTAATGGCGTGGACAGTGCCAAAACTCTGCTTTGTTGCCACAGACAAAGGAAAAAAACAGTCACTATTACTGAATACACCGTCAAAACCTACCGTAGGACCGGTTTAGATGCGTCCTTAGCTCATGTATGGCCATTGGCCTAACTTCACCTTGCAACGGTAAATGATTTTTTGCATTCCGATGCATAGTCAAGCCCACGCTGGAACAGTCCTGCACCACAGACTGACCCCATATCTCGACAAAGTTCTGAGAAAGAAGCCAGAACGTAGCTTAGATCTAGAGGATTAGCTTACATGTCGTTGAAAATGGCGTCATAACTCGGTGCCGTGACGTGCTTTGGTACGGATTTTTTTTTTAAGAATGCAGAAAAGACGCAAGGTCAGGTACGGACAGTTTCGGCTTGTTGCCGCAGGCCGTTCACCAGCAGTCTCAGAAAAACCCCGTGGGATATGTGCTGGGGTGGCAACCTCACCTCTCGTCCAGGGAGAGTTTAAAGTCGTAGAAAGGTTTGTTGGAAACACGAGAGATGGGAAAATATCACGATTTCTGGGAAAATTAAAGCGAGCAAACTCACTCAACACTGCATCCATCCCTGAGAAGAAACACGTTCTCTTACTTCACTGGGGCTGTCATAAGCATCGTAAACTTCTTGCGGAGTTGAGAGCAACACATAATCTGCGACCTGTCTCAGAAGCCTTGCACTAAATTTTTTCCTCAATGATCCAAGTTCCAAAGATAGAAGCTCTTGGGCTCCTTCACTTTGGGTTCAGACAAGATAAACTACTTCCGTATGTCCTTCCTACATGAACAGTCCAAAAAATCATGGTCCAGCCCAAGGACAAACGTCCTTTTTGAAGTCTTTTGTCGCTCGCGCAATTTTTCATACGTTTCGAAGACGTCCTGACAACGATATTTTGTTTGAAGCCATAGAGCCTTCAATGGGGTTAACATATATTTCGTGGAACAAATTCAATATTCAAGGCAAACTGATTCGCTTAATGTCAACAAATAAACCACCCACGCAAAAGATCTAGGATGAAAAAAAAACAAATTTAAAACTGGATTTAAAGCATAAATAGTCGTTTAGACCATAGCCACAAAAACTCGAAGTGGAGCGTGTACCGCGAGTTTCCGTCTGTAGTTTGTCCCGAAAACGCGAACATGATCAATGCGCCGAACGAACAAAGCACTGAGTAACGGAAGCTGAAGATGAGTGCGGTTTGAAAGACGATCAGTCTATCAGAGAACAGCGACTGACACACTGATAAACAGGCATAACTGGCTGTTTGGAGACAGCCAGACGTGCAGGCATACAGATGTACATTCCTACGAACATGCAGTCAATTGTGTGGTTTCAATTAACCCACAAGGAAGTCGAGCTAGAATGCTCGCCAGCTGCATATCTGCTTCGAAATGCACGTAATTCCATGCTATATCCAACGACTTTAAATCATGTTGTAACTTGTGACGCTGAACTCATGTTCATTTGCAGCAACACAAGACACAAAATAAACAGACACACGGTCTTGGGTGACACAAGACGTTTATTATCTGGGAACTGGCGCATACCTAAAGGACGAAAAAAATCGCATTTGGCAACCAGATGTCATTTAGACCAATTTCTAACTTTTGAAATAAACTTAGCTTCTCGTGCATGTACAAAAGAAAACAGGATTACAGCATGTCGTCACGTCTGCGGGCTGATCAGCGAGCTCACGACAGCGCAGCGCACGTCCTTCGATCGAGTTCGGCATTGGGCAAGCCGTCGCCTCCGGCTCGTCCCGGCCGCGACGCCGCAGCGTCCGATGGCCCGATCCGAAACAGGGGCGTCGTCTTGCAACACGTTGCCGCCCGGAGCCAGCCGAAGCCGTTCATCTGCAGCGGCGACCGCGTCCCGGCGGCCGGCAGCCGCCCCGGGCTAGGTCGCGGCGGCAGGGGCGTGCCACCGCCGCCTCGGTAAGAGTAAAAGTATAAAACGGCCGGCCGCCGTCGGCACGGCATCGTGTCGTCGAACGGCGCTCACCCCGAGACCATGTGGAAGGTACGGCGGCGGCGCGGCGCGTTGGTGCCGGCCGTGGTGGCGGTGACGGTGATAAGCGGTGCGCTGCAAGGGTCCAGCCTGACGGTCGGCGGCGTGGCGGAGCCTCGAAGAGCCGGGGCCAGGTGGCAGGTTTGGCGGCTCGAGAGGCCTGGAGACGCATGGCGATGCAAGCCCAAATTTTCGGTGACCTCGGCAGAGAATGTTTGTTTAAAAGTGTTTCATGCGTTGACCCTACCTTGGAAAGTCCATGTAAACTCATGCCAGGCTGATGTTCGTATAGCAGAACACTTCAAATGTTACTGGGTCTCAGGCCTGCTCAATTATTTTTAATCAGAAGGCAGTACAAAAGCAGAGATATCTAACAGACACTTGTCGGCCTTTTAGCGACGTTTTCTCCTAAATGGTTTAGCGGCTTGCGAGGCTTGGAGGCGAATTGCGATGAAAGGTTTGGCGATTTGCATTGCAATTCGTCTTCGATAGTCCGGCGACTGGACAAAGTTATCGGGATCTTTTCCGTCCTCGTTTCCGCGCCGGTTCGTGCGCCGGTTTTAGCGCCTTCTCTGCGCCGGCTCGGCCGCCGCTCTCTGCGCCGGCTCGGGCCGCGAGCGGCCGGCGCCGGGAGGCACCTGCCTGTTCCTCGGCCAGCGGTGTCGGTCGTCACGCTGACGTGACGGGGCGTTCGGCCAGTCGCCGGCAAACGGCCGCACGCCTCGCTGGCCCATCGGAAGTCGTGACGCCTTCCGGAATTTATCTGTCTCGCGCCGCAAACGGCGTGCTGCGCGAGCTTTCACCCCTGCCGTCGGCCCGTGATGGCTTAATGCTCTTTTCGCCTGACCTGCACCCGACCGAATCGTATTTTGTCGGGCCTTTAAGATGAATGGATAGAAAACGAAAGCACGTGCAGTACCCGATACAAACTACTGTTTAGCTGGGTGGTCTGAATTGTGGAACGACGTTACACGTTCGTGATGACTCATGGATTTTTAGCCAGATATTTACGAGTTCGGTGCAGTTTCCGGACAGATCTCTGCCGCTGCTAAAACAGAGCTCTCCAAGAGAACCGTTCTTGGTGACAACGATGGTCTGCATTGTTTCAGTTGCTGATCCTCTGCCTGGTGGCCGGAGCTCTGGCGGAAGGCGGCGCAGACTTGCGGCGGCGCCAGCTTCTCCGTCAGAGGCGCCAGCAGTACTCTGTACCCGCCCCAGCCCCTCAGCCCCAGGCCTACAACCCGGCCCCGGCCCCAGCTCCCCAGCAGGGCTACAACCCGGCCCCGGCCCCGGCCCCAGCTCCCCAACAGGGCTATAACCCTGCCCCAGCCCCGGCCCCAGCTCCCCAGCAGGGCTACAACCCGGCCCCGGCCCCAGCCCCAGCTCCCCAGCAGGGCTACAACCCAGCCCCGGCCCCAGCTCCCCAGCAGCGTTATAACCCAGCCCCGGCCCCCGCTCCCCAGCCCAGCTATGCCCCAGAGCCAGCCCCGGCTCCTCAGCCCAGCTATGCCCCAGCGCCAGCCCCGGCTCCTCAGCCCAGCTATGCCCCAGAGCCAGCCGCCGCTGCCCAGCCCAACTACGACGAGCCCGTGGAATACAACGCTGCTGCTTACAGCGATGTAAGTGGTGTGCTCCTTCAAAAAGCCGGTTCGTTAATGAAAAGGACCTTGCTTTACTGCAATGTGTTTAATCATTTTGCACGATTCTTTGCAATGTTCAGAAGTTCTCCGATTTGATGGATAAGAAGAGCGGTTTTCTTTGCATTTGTGATGATGGCGGTGACACGTATTTGAACGATACCATCGTACAATCAAGTCGAACGAGGGCAAAAAATAATGACGATACCTTCCTTTCTATACGTCGCCGCAGAGGTGCATTCTATGCAGCAGGAATGTATGCAGCGAAGTTAATCCCCACGGGATTTTTTATCGCCCGAGTTAGAGAGAAAGAAGTTACCTTCCTGCCCTCTGGCTGCGCCACCTCTGATGAGTGGAACAGCCTTGTTGTGCACAATTTTTACCAACACATCGCCCAACGGAAGCCGTGCTCTCTCATATTCCTTCATCCTGTCGCTTCAGGACAGGGGTGTCAATCTTTATTCTTTTGAGAGAGCCCTGGCCCACCCAGTGTAGATTTAGACCTGCCCAATGTTGATTTACCCCCCCCCCCCGATATTTTCTGCCGCTTTTAAAGGGAAATGAGTAATAGTAGCGAAAAGAACGGCCGCAGTAGATAAGAGATAGGCAGAAAGTAACAAAAAAGTCTAAAGCAAAGCATCTATATATTTCCTATCTCTTGTCTATACATATACCTGTACACATGAAGATAAATGTGATTTTTCATTCGATGAATGCCCACCAAGAAAAAAACTTGTAAATTTCCGTTCGTCACAATAAAGCGGGCTAAATCCGTTCAGAAACCCACATTTGGGGGAGGTTAAGTTGTCGGGCCCTCGGCCCGGCCCCCGATCATTCACAGAAATCGACATCCCTGTTCCAGGAGCCAGCCAAGTACGACTTCCAGTGGTCAGTGAATGACGACTACGGCAATGACTACGGACATAAGGAAACCAGGAATGGTTACAACGTCGAGGGCTCCTATTACGTCGTGCTGCCGGACACCAGAAAGCAGACTGTCAACTACCACGTGGAAGGCGACAGCGGCTTCATCGCCGACGTGCAGTACGAGGGGGAGGCTCAGTACCCGCAGTCGAAGGGAGCCCAGGGCTACCAGGCGGGCGCAGGCAGCGGGGCCTCGTCAGGTGGCCAGGGAGGATACCAGCAGCAGCAGCAGCAGAGCTACCAGCCCGCCCCACAGCCTCAGTCTGCTTCCCAGCAACAGAAGAGCTATGAGTCCGCTCCTCAGTCTCAGCCTCAACAGGGATATCAGCCTGCCCCCCAGCCCCAGCAGGATTATCAGCCTGCTCCTCAGCCTCAGCCCCAGCCGCAGCAGAGCTATGAGCCCGCTCCTCAGCCCCAGCCACAGCAAGATTATCAGCCCGCTCCTCAGCCTCAACCTCAGCAGGGGTATCAGCCTGCTCCTCAGCCCCAGCCTCAGCCTCAGCCTCAGCAGGATTATCAGCCCGCTCCTCAGCCTCAACCCCAGCAGGGGTATCAGCCTGCTCCTCAGCCCCAGCCTCAACCTCAGCCTCAGCAGGGTTATCAGCCTGCTCCTCAGCCTCAGCCTCAGCCTCAGCCTCAGCAGGGGTATGAGCCTGCTCCTCAGCCTCAACCCCAGCAGGGTTATCAGCCTGCTCCTCAGTCTCAGCCTCAGCCTCCACAGGATTATCAGCCTGCTCCTCAGCCTCAACCCCAGCAGGGGTATGAGCCTGCTCCTCAGCCTCAACCCCAGCAGGGTTATCAGCCTGCTCCTCAGCCTCAGCCTCAACCCCAGCAGGGTTATCAGCCTGCTCCTCAGCCTCAGCCTCAGCCTCAGCAGGGGTATGAGCCT
This sequence comes from Capitulum mitella, assembly GCA_030062745.1. Taxonomy (NCBI): domain Eukaryota; kingdom Metazoa; phylum Arthropoda; class Thecostraca; order Pollicipedomorpha; family Pollicipedidae; genus Capitulum; species Capitulum mitella. The sequence goes on along the minus strand of CP099845.1, from coordinate 31,174,350 downwards.
GCTCCTCAGCCTCAACCCCAGCAGGGTTATCAGCCTGCTCCTCAGCCTCGGCCTCAGCCTCAGCCTCAGCAGGGTTATCAGTCTGCTCCTGAACCTCAGCCTCAGCCTCAGCCTCAGCAGGGGTATGAGCCTGCTCCTCAGCCTCAGCCCCAGCAGGGTTATCAGCCTGCTCCTCAGCCTCAGCCCGAGCAGGGTTATCAGCCTGCTCCTCAGCCCCAGCCCCAGCAGGGTTATCAGCCTGCTCCTCAGCCTCAGCCTCAGCCTCAGCAGGGTTACCAGCCTGCTCCTCAGCCTCAGCCTCAACCCCAGCAGGGTTATCAGCCTCCCGCTCAGCCTCAGCCCCAGCCTCAACAGGGTTATGAACCTCAGCCTCAGCCTCAGCCTCAGCAAGGTTACCAGACTGCTCCCCAGCCCCAGCAAGATTATCAGCCGCAGCAGGGTTACCAGCCCGGGCCGCAGCAGCAGCAGCCGGAGCAGGGATACAAGTTCCCAGAGGCGGAGCGGGGCTTCCAGCCTATTAGCACGAGCGGCTACTCGGCTCCCAAGCCGTCGTCGCTCCTCTGAGTCGGCGCGAGGGCGAAGAGAGTCGGGCCGCTCCGCAGACGTGATGAACAGTTGTTTCGATGCCATACGCGCAGTCGTGCTGGTCTAGCGGTTGAGGTCTAGGGTAAAGCTGATGCTCATGTGATACGTCCCGCCCGTAGAAGTGATGTGGTGCGGCCGCGACGCACTGTTCTCACTCATTGTGGTCGCGTTTCGCGAGGGGCGGGGGAGAACTGCGTCTCTGAGCGTGTGCGGTCTGTTGAAGTAGCATGCGGTGTCTTGTTGCGACTGCCCTGTTGTCGTTGTTACCTTTGCTCAATTTAATAGGGAGCGCTGTTCACTGGAGTAAGTTAAAAAAAAAACTGTATCTGAGCCTTCCCAGTGAAGTATGCCTTTTCCACGTCAGCATTGCTCAAAGGTGTTCCTCGTGGATATTTTTCTAAAGCGATACAGTGATCTTGCTTTTCGAACAGTTACCCAGTGTGTTAGTATTATTATATGTAGTATGCATGTGATACGTAAACTGGTACTGAGCAGTAATACATACATGGTTACTTTTTAGATTCGGGCTGTATCGACGGATCCAGCGGCCATTTTGGAAGATGTCAAACAGTTTGGAAGGGAGGTTTAATTGTGGTTTTGTGTGTATAATGTGAGCAAAGTAGCCCTCAGAGTCTTAACAGACATGTGCACTGCGACGACCAATGCATCGGTTAGATCCTTGCGCTTGGTACGATGCCTGTATTCATTGCCAACAAAGCACACCGTTTAGTATAACTTTTGCTATGGGACCGATTCACAGTAACTTTCAGTCATTTGGTACCGCGAAATGTTTGACTGAGAACCTAACGGGCGTCAGATATCAAGATCCCATGACATTATGACGCTCATGGTGGCCAATATTGACATGGCTTCCTCATCCACTGTTCAGTCGTCGCCTGAGGCGACACCTGCCCGATGTGCGGTCTGCGCCGGAATGACTGACACGCCGCTGTTCCTGACCCTGCTAGATGCTTGTTTTGACCTATTAGCACCTCAGGGGGATTGTGAACGGAAATATTTTGTGACGCTAATGACTGCTTCCTCACGTTTTATTCCTCGACAAGAAGTTGTTATAGCCGGGAGCCAATTGCGGACTACCTCAATAAAAGTCCGTGTCCGTGGCTGTGTTTGTGATGCCAGCTCTTTCTTCTCAATGACATGGCTTGTATCAATAAATGACAGCGCCGTCAGTGTCACCAGCAGAATGCCATCGAATCGGATGTCCTTGATATCCGACCCTCCAGTGAGTCCACCATACGCTCACAGACTACTGCTACATTTCACTCCATAGCGATCATCCCTCGTAAATGGCACTAAGTCCCACGGTCACCCTTGACAAATGACACTAAATTCCATCACTCGGTCCGAATGTAAACAGCACTGATGACGATTGCGGTGTTCGTGTACTGAAAAGCGAACCTTGGAAATCGGAAAGTAATATAGCCTGGCTGCCTAGCCGTCGAACACCGAGCGCTCTACAACATCGCTTGATACCAACACTCGCCAGCACGGAGTCAACGCCGCAACACGCTGCTCGTGGTGCTCTCAGACTGTCACCTGCGGCCCCACCCGCGTCATCCGTGACTGGTCTATTATTGGCCAGAGGCAATAATAGACCAATAATAATAACCAAGGGGGGACATCAATGGGACACACCCTCCCCCTTGGTTGGGACTCCCTTTGGCCCCTCCCCAACTGTGGAGGAGTTCCCCCGCCCCTTCCCTTCCTCCCCGCAGCCATGGCTATAACCATCACCTCTTGGCTAACGGCAGGACGAAACGCTCCGCCGGCGCGACGGTCCTGGACAATTCATTGCTTTGTAAGGGCAGAACTTTGGAGGGGCCAGGACTTGGTGCACTCGGAGAAGTGGTAACGACTGGAAGAGGTTTTAGTGCCGAATGGGCGACTTTCAGTGGTTTCTGGCCGGATTTTCACCCATACCAGTATTTGCAGGCGGAATAATTTTTTTTCTCGGAGCCAGTAATGTTACGCTATTGCGTCTTATGACGGCAATGTAAGGATAAATATTTTCTTGGAGTAGATAGAAATGGTTACATAAGTGACAAAAAAGCAGACTGAAATCTTTTAAAAAACTGCGCTTTATGTTTGGTCATACTTTTGGATGCAGTTGGATAAAAGGACGTGAAAAGATAGCAAATGACGTCAACAAAGTGTCTCTTACGTCCCTTACCTCTGGTTCGCATTGCAGTGATGCTTGACCCACGTTAACTGAAGCGTTTGCGCCGCTGCGTAGTAGGGGGTTGCCGGGAAGTTGGAGGGTCCATTGGGATACAGAAGGCTTCACACACCCGCACTTGTTTGTACACTGACGATACCGGTCAAGATTTCTTAGCCTCGGGTCAACAATAAAATTTTGACTTAGCACTTACATTGAGGGAAAAGTCGTATTAGTGGTTGTAAGATGCTTCAAAAGCAATAGTGATATGCACTACTCAAGATTTCAGCCGTAAAAAGTTGAAAAACACATTATTTCTCCCCGAAAAAAAACTGTGCTGTCACTGCCGTGCCATGCACCAGACGCTCGCGTGGGGACTGTTGACGATTCTGTGTTGTCCGTGAAATGGCTTGTTTACGTGACATCGCGACGCTGATTAGTAGTCGGTGGGACCTCAGGTCCGATTAAGAGTAATAAAAAGGGTTTAGGTGTAACGTGTGATATATACTATCTTCAGAATAAAAATGTTAGTAATAGTATTGTAATTTATATTGAAGACATTTAAACGAGAACATCTGATTTCAAGGAAATATATGAACCCAATTATGAAAATCATGAGAAAGTAGCGGAACAAAATATTTGGGAAGGAAAGTTCGATGCAAAATTGAAAGAAATTAACAAATGGAATAACACAATAAACACAAAATTTCCCGACCTAAAATAGCAACCTAGCTTAACCTAACCTAACCTAACCTAACCTAATCTAACTTAACCTGACCTGAACTAACCTGACCTGACCTCTTTATTGGACGGAGCCAAGTCCGATCGCACCTTTTAACGGTCTGCGGCCTCTAGCATCCTATACCGCGCTTTCAGCGCAGACTCCACTCCGAAGGCGTGGTTTGGATGGGACATGAAAGAACATAATGTAATATTGCCGATATGAGATATCCTTACAACGATATAATACAATGACAACTATGACGTCATTAATCGTTTTTATATTATTGCAGGACCTTCACAGTGCGAATAACCTTAACCTTGGCGACACCTCATTTTGCGCATTGGAATATTGCTGTTCCCCGTCAGCCGACTGGCACGGTAGCAGTATATGGTGCGTTGTCGTTACGATTTTACTGCTGTTTTTTTTAAGAAATTCATGTGTTTTCAGGCATGCTAAGAAAGAGGATACGATGTTTCTTACAGTGATGATAGTCATACAGAGGAACTTCTGGAATTTAGTCGGGCAGAAATTTATCTCTAACCTGGCTTGCGTTAAGACTAGGCTCATGAGCACAGAATATCATATCCATCACGGCAAAAAGTGGTGTGGATATGACTGATGACCAGTGGCAGCGGAAGCGGCGGGGGAGGGGGAGTGGGGAAAAGTGTCCCCATCCCAAGACATGGAGGGCAAACATATTTCCCCCGCAAAAAATGGCCGCGTGCTTCGTACAAGTTTCTGGCAGCCAAGCCTTAAAATGGGAAATGCTTATAGCGTCACGCATTTTCAAAATTTCGTTGTTTGTGCCGCTGTGCCACTAAGTTCCTTGACCAATTCTGTACACGTCTGTAAAATAACTGCTCGTGTTCCTTTGAATTTGATTCAACTGAAAGCAAGTTTACATGTCGCGTTTTGTGTGATGTTGCCGATCGCGATTCAAACCAGCTCATTTTGTTTACAGCTGAAAATGAAATTGTTCGACGCAGTTGGGTTTGAGTCACGCTTCAATTTTGGGGTTTCAAAAACGTCATAAAAGCATTGTGTTTAGAAAGAGATGGACAGAAAGATCAAGTAATACTGAATGACAGGCTCTGGACCAGACCAGAATCAGCACAAGTTGGTTTAGTTAGTGACTGTAAATACCCGTATGCATCCCTGTGTAGAAATACTTGAACCAGTAGCGTAGCCAGGGGGGTCCTAAGGGTTTCAAGACCCTCCTAATTTTTGAGGCATGCGAAGGGGCATTTGTCTAAACAGGCTCCCCTGGCCGGTAAAAGCAAACCCATGCCTTCCTTGACCAGGGAAGACAAGCACCCCTCCCCCGTCATGTACCTACCAAAAGGCATATGTAAGGACGGGAAATGATGCTCCTCTACAAAGGAGCCGCCAGCCAGGAAAGGCCCATCGGCCACGGGATGGTGCCAGCGTGACGGGAAAAGGGACCCAGTGACGTAGCCTAAGCCAACAGTCCTAGGGGTCTTATTATCCCAACTTAAATAATTCCCGATTTTCAGTATCGCAAATGCCCAACAATATACTCTGGACATTTTTAATGGTAGGAGTAGATACGGATGCGCGAAAGGGGAATTTTTCGATGAGAGGCGGGCACCTGTGTCTGACTGCAGTCGCAACCACGCAACTAGCCCTCGAAGCTTGAACTGAGCAATAGTACGCCTGCCACACTCCCCAGCTGCTTGCCGCGGAGCGATGCAGTCATGCCATGAATGTCACCGTAACGCCGGTGCGCTGCGCCGTCTCCGTGTCATGCAAGTCCACTAGTCATCGCCACGGCGCGGGGAGTCAGCTGCTCCGCCGACACTTCGCACCAGAAACCGGACTTGGGCGTGGTACGTCACGGGCTGGAATATGCGTGAAGAAAGATGGCATTATTTTTAAAATGTCCATTGCATTTCTTTTTCGCCTGTGAAAAAGAAAACGGATCAAAGTAGTGCATCGTCGAAATGTGGTAAGCTTAGGATAAAGAAATTTTGCCCTGGTTGTTATTTATGAGCAGTTCTTACACTGACGTAATTATTCGCATTTACCAATCGATGACATCTGTTATGAACTATTGAAGCATACCTGTGGGTGAGGCGCAAGGACAGAGTATACGTCCTGTCCTGGGCAAATACCTGGACGACGTAATCGACTTTGGTCGTAGCGCCGTAAAACGCAAGCAATTTTGATAGCGCTGAGTCTATAATTCACCTCTGCAGTCTTAAGTCTTCGAGGTGCAGGATGCACCCGTGGATGAAGTAGGAGACGGTTCAAAACCTCGCGCGGTGCGGATCAGAAGTCACACACACGGAATCACCATGCTTTGCTGCTGTCGTGCACACTCAGTCTTAATACATTGAAAAATAACGTCCGCGCACGCCTAGTGATCTAGCCCTGGAGGCCCCCGTAGTTTTCAAGGAACCCTCAGTTTTGCCCTCCCCTCATTCTCTGGGACACCCCAAAGAGATTCGGGCTACGCCACTGGCTTGAATCGTCTTGACTGATGTTCAAGATACGTTTTTGAAGTCTACGTGTTTGGCAAAGTATTTGCGCTGTGTCCTAGATGCATGCGAGCCCGGTAAAGGTATGTGTTTGCATGGTAAAGGCGATATGTCCGCGTACGTCAGGTCTACGTGTAAAGCATGTGGTAAATTAAGACCTCGTTACAAACCAAAAATACTGTGCCGGAGGAAAGTGGGGTTTCAGATGATTCGTTGATCATCATCACCGTAACGTCGTTACTCTGATTTGTTGTCATATCTGGTATGAACCCAAAATAAAGTGACCCAAATCCGAAGAGAAATCAGAACTTATGGGTACCTTAGGCTCCGCCGAGGGGGGTGGCTGGATCCGCGGAAGGCTTGCCCCCATCCCGAAACAGCTTCCGCCGCCCCTTCTGGTGGCTTTTCGAAGGTATGCGGCAAAACCTCACATACAGTCAACAATCATGGCTCCAGCCGTATTCTTCTGAAGAAAGGCAGTTTTGTTGGTGGAGGAAGATGGCAGGCATGGACATCACAAAATCATGGGTAACCAGTCATGGGAAACTTGGTTTGGTTCACACTGACAGGCACTTCTCATATTTCTGTTGCTTTTGACAGGAAGACAGAAATATATATATTTGGTGTTTTGGTAGTGTTATTATTATGCATAGTTCCTTGACTGTAGCTAGCTCATTATGAAATAAGACATGATGGCGTTAAAGATGGGTAGGCACCTAGGTACCTATACAGCTACCTACGAGCCACAAGGGTCTTTGTTGGTTGCTTTTGGTGGATGCCAAAAATGTGTTACGCTTTGAATTCGTCAGTAAGATTTCCTGGGATCTCCTGGGGCTGAGGAAAGAGGTTCTAGGCCCGAAAGGGACAGTTGGGAGGCGGTCCAGCATGTTTCTGGACCTCTGGTATTGGCCATTTACAACATGAGCGGTACCAGCACCACTTGCTGTTATGCACTCTCTATGTGGGATGACCAAAAGCCGTGCCTATGTCGTTCGGCCCCACCACAGAGCCAGTCGCCGGCGCTCCTTTCCCGCACAGTTCGTTCGGCTTGAGAAGTGGCGGGTGAAGGACATTAGGGGGACCGGAGCACTCTGCGCTCAGCTCTCGGGCCGCGGAGATTCCGTCCAGTGACCAGGCTGATTACCTGGTTTTCACTTGATATGGCAATGAGTCCGGGTGAATGTAAACACTAAATAGCACGGGTCGGGACGAAGCCGGCCTAGGTTTTGGCAAGCAACGACTGCCTGTCGTATCATTTATGTCCTTGTTAGTTGTAGCCGGTGCTTCATGGGCAGTGGCGCAGCAAGGGAAGTCCAAGGGACCCATGGACCCCCGAAATGTTTGAAGGGGCCTCGCCGAGATTAGAAAATTACGCTTACATAAACCGAAACTATCGTCAAAGTGCTTGAACAACGGTAGTCAAGAGAACAAAAAAGATGAAATATTGTGATCCAAACCCATAAAAGGACCCCTATTGGCCTGAAGGAGCCCCTGCCAGCCTGTGGGGACCCCCTACAAGCCTGTAGGGGTCCCAGCCAGCCTGTAGGGGCCCTGCCGGTCTGTAGGGCCCGTCCCAGCCCGTGGGATCTCCTGATGGCCCGCGGGGGGCCCAATGTCGGCCTACAGGGACCTGCTACCGGCCTTTTGGGTCCCCTGCCAGCCTGAAGGGACCACCTGCCGTTCTGGAGGACCCCTGCTGGCCTGTGGGGGTACTGCTAGCATTCGAAGAGCCCCTCGCCTGTGAAGGGACCCCCTTCTTCTCTATGGGGCCCTCCCGGCCCGTAGGGGCCCGCTTCAGGTCGGAAGGGGCCTCCTGCCTGCCCGTAGCTGGTCCCCTCCTCGGCATGAAGGGGCACCCTACTGAAATACAGGGGCTCTCGCCCCCGCCTGCAGGGGCCTCCTCCGGTCTTTGGAGGGGGTTCTCTGGCGGCCTGCAGAGAGGCCCCTGACAGCCGTGGAAGGGTCAGGTGTGGTACTGTAAAAATAGCTGTGGGTGCCAAAACCCATAAAATATGTTACATTTTTCAAACTGAATAATTTTGCCTTTGGCTCCGTAACGTAACGTAACCGTAACAATGTTTTCGAGGTAGTTCAAATAGTTTTCTTTGTTTGGACTGATGAGCTTTCCGTCCGTGAGGGCTTCCAGATTCTGCATGAATTTTGTACGAGATAGTGACAGGTGGGATTGACCGGCCTGGTGCACCTTGGATAATGTATTTGCTTTTGCCTAACCCCCATCCTCTCAGAAAAACCTTTGGTGTGCCTCTGCAGAGCATATTTTAGGGAATCGTTGGTGACATTTTTGGTTGAGTTTGCTCCATCTGGACTGTGTGTACATTTTCCAAGTTTGTGGGTGCTGGGGCACACAGAAAGAGATAAGAAACCATACCCCTGGCCGCCCCAGTAAAAAAAACTGCTTCTGGCGCGATCATCGACAATCAGAAAAGAGCCACCTGGTTGCAACTAATAGCGTTTAGGAGCGGCAAGCGTCCATTGTTGAAGGATTTTCACTGGCTGTTCTTATTCAAGGGGCCCACTCATAGCATAGGGGCTTACCATTCGTCAAGCACCCCCAAGAAAAATGGTCTGGCTGTGCCCCTTCTGCGAGCTCTCCTGTAAAATGTTATGCTAATATTTTTGTGCAGGGGGCTCATGCAATTGAGGAGGCCCACCACTGGGCGAAGGCCCCCGAAATTTTTGGCTGGCTGCACCCCTGAACATGGGCACACTTTTTTAACCCTCGCCCGAGAAAGGGGGAGGGGTGCCACCCTGATGGGGCTTTCTTGGACTGCTGGTGAACGGTCATTGTTGTGAATTTCCAGTTTGAAGTGTCTGAACCTTATGTCCTCTCCGCATTATCCTCTCCAAATTCCTTCCCCCTCCCCCCAAAAGAAAATGCCAACTCATGTCAGATCACCGAGTTAAGACGTCTTTCTCATGGGCTTGCACGCCGTTTTTCTTTATGATAGTCATGTGAGTTGTGAATTTTGGCCTTCTTATCAGGAGCCTGACGAAACATGGGGTCGGTTTTTTACATTGCTATGTCAATGTATGCTTGAGGACATATCGGCGACATTTCTGATGTCGTGTGAGGTAACGGACCTTACATGGTCCCAAAAAAACGTTGCACCGATCTTAGGGAAATTCTTTTTAATTCTGATGCCAGTATTGGCAAATATTTCTGCATATATGGATATTAAAAACTGTAGTCTGTAGTGATGAGACATAGTTTTTGGATACAATCAGCATCACACAAGACGATAATGGCATTGACGTTCCATTGACCTGACGTTGATCTCAAGAGAAAAGCATTCGCCGACTACAGGGGCTGACTGAACATGTACTCAGGTAGTGGAGTCAATCTTACCGAGGTTTTTCCAAAATAAGTTCCGAAAGGTGCGGAGCGGTCATACCAAACTTAGCAGACCTGTGCAAATCCGAACAGCAGATATTTTGGTATCAAAGAGTTGTTAAGCGCTTTCAAGAACACCCAAACTAGATGGGTCAAAGTCAGGTCATGGTTTTTGGAAGTGGCCGTTTTAGGATGAACTTCAAACTGCTGCCAGAGTTCGGAAGATAGGCTTTTAAACTGTGTATCAGTGCACAGATAATAAACTAAAAGTTACATAAATAATTTAGCTGATGTTACGTCAATACACAAGCTCATTTCAAGGTCAGAAGTCAAATGTTGTTTTCGAGCATACGTCTGCCGGTGTATCAAGTTTCAGGCCGACATCAAGTCAGGCCACGGAGTCCAAACAATAGAATGACGTCAATATGCAACACCAAAAAGGTACAAAACAAGGCCAGCGGCTTACCAAACAGGGGTTCCTATGGTTTCGATCCCTACTAGGTGATGTGAGGTCACTGGCCTAAGATGAATTTCACTCAACTTGCACACCTTGTTTTCTGTAAAACTTGCCTTCTAGCGTGAACAGCGCCAAATTACCCAAGTATGATACACGTTGGGTTAAATATGTGTCAAGAAGAAATGGATCAGATGCTTTTGTCTTCAGTTTAGCATTCCGTGCATTGCCCACGTACTATTCTGAGGAAGCGGGAGCATCCGTTAACAGTAAAATTGTATTGGATGACTATAACTGACTGCAGAACACCTTTTCGCGATTCTCGCTTTTTCTGGTCACTAGGTCAGCAGCCTAGGTTGACCTGAGATAATTTTGGACCTTTGTGGCGGAGATTTGACCTGTGGAGTGTTTTAGAACTCCAGAATCGAATTCAGCGCCAGAATTTACTTCGAAAGGACACAACAAATTTATATAACACTTCGTGGAATATTGGCTGTATGTATTAAGCTGAACTGAAGTTATAATTAAAATGCAAATAATGAGCAAAGCGCCCCAAATTACAAGCCATCTACTGCACTCTGACGTATGTTACAAAATGGCTTGCACATTCTAGTGATGTGACAGACGGTTTTCGCGCTACAAACGAAAGTCTGACGATTCACGCCGGATTGAACCCTCTTTGACTTCATATGACCTCGGAGGCCACTTTCTAAAAATATCAAACTTTTACACAAGGAAGTTCCTCTCGGACTACATCTACCCTGTAAATTTGGTGGCTCTAGCCCCGTTAGTTCTTGAGATCTTAGAGGGCGTTGAATTGGCCCACCTTCGCATCCGAACGCATTATATTTGGCTGGGTAACCCGTGCGAGTGTTAAACTTAAATTTTAATCTTAAATCTGAAAACCACGTCGTTACAAAAATATTTTTTTCGTCCGAAATGCTATAAATTACTACGATGGCAATGGGAATGGAAAACGATGTGGTAGGCTCCTTTCCTGTTACTTGAGATACCGCTGGTTAATCTGAAGGGGTCAAAGTAAACACCAATCAAATAGGGCAAAAAGGTGCTAATTAGGGGCAAAACAGAAAGGGAGATGGCAGCCATCCCCTTCTCATCCAGAATGTCAGTGAAAATATGTCCGCTCCGACGTAAATTTGGCGCAAAAAAAAAACAAGGTGTGGGGTGATGAGGAAACATTTTTACATGCTTTGACAACGAAACAAAGAATATGTGTTGTACCAGAAACATAAACAGGGATCAAGGGCGAAGCCAGGCATAAATGGATGGAATCACACTTTGGTCTATGCGTACCAATAATTTGCCATCACCAATCTCAGTCCAGAAGTGAAAATAATGAAAAATGCATTTATAATATTTACCTCTGCATGTGTTGACAAAAGCGTGTCAAAGAAAATAAGGACTCTCCCCTTTTTTGAAATAAGGAGTAGGGTTTGGTTGTATGAATATACCAATAAAACTTTTGGAAAGTTACGATTTCTCCGCATTTTGGTTTCTTGGACCCATCACTGAGGCTCCTGATATATTTTACCTATCGGCGTACGTAAATAAGCCGAGGACTGGTAGATAACTGCCCTCCCCACCCCTCTCTGAGATCCTGAACCCGTCAGTACTGCACATGCTGTTTCACAGCATGTCTTGAAACTAACTATACGCCAAAATGTTGCAGTGCTGTATGCCAGAGGACGAAAATCGTCCGTTTGCGCCCTTTTTTGTTCTCCTGGAGGTGCCATCGGCGTTTTATGGTACTTCTGCATATATGAAATGTTCATTCGGGTCACAAGCTTTCATTTGAGCTCTATTTCGTCGAAATCGGCCCGATAGATTGAAAGGTCTCTAAGGGACCGAATCCCCATCTCCTCTCCGCATAGACTTCAAGCGAAATCCGTCACATAGAAGCTCGCGAGAGAGGAAGATAAGTGCAGACTAGAACAAGAAAAAAATACAGCATCCGAGCTGTCTGGAGGACATATATTTGGTTGCCGAACAGAAATTTCGGCTTCGACAACACGCAAACGCTGGAAACTCTTTGGTCTTCGCAAAGTTGGAATGTTGCGCCGCAGAAGCCATGATTTTTACGCAGGAACTCAAAGACGGTCGTGCCTGATGTAAGGTATTCTGATATGGTAAACGTTGGCTCCAGGGAGTCTGTGTTGCGAAACTACGAGGAAACCATTCAGGGTAGGCGTCAGACGACCAGCATTCTCGCTGAGTATAGGTGTCGCCACCTGACAACGCGATGCCACTGCTGCTGAGGTTTGCCGATCGATGGCCAGACCAGGCCGTGCCGAGAGGCGACAAGTGAACACTATGACGCTTACTTCCATCACATGCCCGCCAATAACCTCCGGATATATGGGTGGGAAATGAGAACTCTTCTGACTTTTTCGGTTGGGTTTAAAACTTGTCTCCTCGTCCGGCAATGATAGGAGGGGGCAAGCAAACGGCAGGCAAACATACGACGTCTGTCACCGCACATTTGCCGTACCATGACAAACGTCGCTGGATCGCCATTTCTCTGTGACATGTCCTTGAGAAACAGGTCACAGACCGGCGACTTGACAAGGCGTTTACTCCAACTGCTGGGAAAGTATGTGGAAACAATCCAGACGCGACTCAGCCGAGCGCAACTGCACGGTTTTAGAACGGTCGAAGCAACTGTTGCACAGCAGGTGTAGCACCAGTCTCCTGTTCTGACAAGAACTAGCAAAGTTCATTAGTAGACGCAAAGAAACATCATACAGTTCTGTTCCTTGCACCGACGATTACACGGAATCGGTTTTGCATCATGTTTGGATGCCCGCGTAAGTGTCTTGTCGCGACGAAATTCCTCTTCGATTAGATCATGCGCTGACGCAGTGTTGCCACATCGAGCTCGCCTGTGATCACCACGCTTCAGAGGCTTATTTGCCGCCAGAAGGCCGCTGGTGACGACGGAAGTGACATCACACACCAGCCGACATGGCGACCAATGACAGGCTCATTGGTCGGCTCAGTGATCGTTAGCTGACTCAGTGGCCTCAGCGGCTGCGCCTCAACTGCGTGACCAGTGGCTCATTCACCGACGATGGCTCAATCACTAACCAGTGTTTAGCTCGGTGTATACCAGCTGTCTACCGAGATCAGCGACTGTCTAAGTCTCCAGTGACTGCGGCTCAACGTGCGGTGTTTTACCCAATGATTTTAGCCCGCGTCAGCAGATTTATGCTTCATTCAAAAGGAGTCGATTCCGTTCCAGCCAGAATCGGAGTCGGAATCGATTCCACCGATAAGTGCCGGTTATGGTCGGAGTGGAATCACGATTGTCTACGGAATGAGAATTGAAATCGATTCCAGGGACAAAGTCTGGCTCTAAAGTTGCAATGAAGTGAACAGGAAATGGTTGAGGAATTTTGGTTTAATGAAAAATGGTACCTTTTTGTATACTTAAGTGCGTTAATGAGCATGATTGTTGTAATAAGGTAAGATAGGTCAGCTGTAACCTCATGATATGCAAAACAGAACACGAAAACAAATTAATCCTATATTTCGGCCACGGGCCTTCCTCAGGGATACGTTTCAAAAAGACAAAAACATCTTTTTTCAAAAAGACAAAAACATCTACATCGCCATCGACAAATACGGAAATGTCCTTGCAGGTCCGGATAATTTAAATGGGTAAATATTTATATGTAATGTTGACATGTTGGCTACATGATCAAAAATGGTCATGCAGGGGCGTGTTCCAAATTTTGTTGTTGGCGTCCCTGAAATGTTCATTGTACGGCTCCCTAACTCTACGTTTAGTTTCCCCAGTATAGCTAGCCACACGAGGAGCGCACAAACCACATATAATTTTGTAAACGGCATTCTTCTGGCCGAAATATAGGATTTACGTTCTTTTTGGGATATTCTGGGCGTAAGGCTAATTCTACCTTACCTTATTACAAAAACGGTATTAATGCTTTTTACAGCTCCAAATGTGAGACGTTTAATTATATCGGGTATATTTACATGGGGAAATAAATTTAGTAAAACCTTTGTAGGGTGCTCTGGCATCTTCTTCACATCTTTTCTGCCTTCTTCTTATTGCTGATGATCTTAACCCGCGCCCGACTGGCAGCCGGCGCAATGCACGCCCGACTGCGGGGCATTGGCCGCCCCCGCCTCTAACTCTCGGACGGTTGGTCGCGCGATAACAACAAGCCTACCGTTGGAAAGCTCGTGACGAGTAGAGCTCAAAACTCTCCTTGTCTTTATTTTCGACAATATGCAAGCCATTTATGCCCTGTACATGTTTTCTCATAGCCGACTATATGAAACCAAGAAACCTACATCATAGCCTACATCTCAAGGCCTGTGTTTAATACAGCCTAGGCAAAGGCACCAAAGAATACGAAAAGTCCACAGATGCCGATACACATCTAATTTCTCTCATTTGTTTTACGTTTACGAGGAAGCATTGAATAAAAGACACAGCAGTATTCGTGCCACTGCACCGCAGGCACCGGTGCCAAAAGGGAGATGAAATTAACGGGAACTAATTTTAGCGTTCCTTTATTTTTGCGACATACGCTTCGCTCAGTGATGTGTCTCGATGCTAATGTTTCTCGTGATGGTTTTCCGTGCTTAAATCCAGAAGAAAACCGGTAGGTATCAGTCTACAGAAGAGGCGGAGTTTTATTCGCGAAAGCCTGTTTATTTCCAAAACGCGTAATTTTTGGAACTTTTTGAAAGTTTTTGTATGACTCGCAACGGCCAGAGCCAATGCTGTTATTTTTTTTTCGTTCCGAGTTATCCATCGCCAATGTCGATGGCAGTGCATTTAGGCTCATGACGGTTATTGGTTACATATTCTCAGGTCGGTGGCTGAAGGCCATTGATACTTTGTCTTCTGACGGTCATTGGATGTTTGCATAACCTCATACTCAAAATGCTATACAAAACCCCGTCAATTTCCGAAAAAATACATGTCTTGAAAATGGACCTGAATTTAGGTCGATGACCCGAAAGTTTCCGAAAAAAAATGACATGGCAGATTTGTTGCATCTATCAAGATCTTCCCATGCCCGAAAGATTTATTGCGCTATCTTGTTTTCGGAAAAAGTAACAGGACGCTAAACTTCTTTAGACATTAGTCCACTTGACCTGATTTAGATCAAGCACCTGACTTTACCTGGGGTCAAAACTTTGGCACAAAATGCAGAAATTATCAAGCATAAGGTACATTCGTGGGCCTGCGTCTGTCCGTTCTCTCGCAATCTCGGAAAAACCTGGGGGTGGGGGCGCTCAACCGCCCTCAGTCGAGGCCAGGTATAAGTGAAATACAGCCCGTGACTCTGTACGGGGAACAGCCTCAGAACTTTTGAACACTGTTTCTGCAGAAATGTGCTGATACTTAAATTTAAATTAATAATTTACGCATTAACTACTTTTTTATTATTAGTTTTGCGTATTTTGCGCATGTTTATGTATATTGCATATCTGGTGTATATCTATGGACATTGTACACGTTGAGTATGGCTGTGTGTGTTCTGTATTTTCTGTATATTGTTTTGTATTTTGTGTATTTGTGCTACAATATCGTAAAGTTGTGCAATATGATATATTTGGATCATTTTGGTTTGCAATTTTTAGTCAGCCATTGGAAGTTATGACAGGGGAAATTCCATTTTTAAGAACAAAAACAAAAACCCAAAAACTTTTTACCCAAAAACAGGGAATCATTCCATTTTTAGTCGGAATCCGAATCTGCTCCCGTCTAGGAGAACCGCGTGGAGTCAGAATCGGGAATCGATTGAGCAAGCCGTGAATCGAATTCGGAATCGATTCCCCCCGAAGTGGAATCAAGCGCAAGTCTGGTGGTCAGAAGCTGGCTCCACAGGTGGTTCAGAGACCGGCGCAGGAACAGGCCAAACGACCAGTGGCGGACCTTGACCTATGGCCACAAAGCAGCTGTTTTGCTCTGGTTGGCACCATGTTCAGTGCCTGGCTCCGCTCAGGGACCAGTGACCGGCTCCGTGATCAGTGTTTGTCTGCCCCGTCATCAGTGGCGATGTTCGTCCTGTCCCGTCTATCTGTATCTGACCGGCGGGGACCGGGCAACAACAAACTTTCATGTTGCCATCAGCTTTTCCAAACAGACAAATCTGATTTTAACCTTGGGTGAATTACCGCAGCTTGCAGTCTGCTGAGAGCGTTCTCCATACTCGGGGTGCGGAGAAACATCTTCCCGGCCCGAGGACCGCTGACCCGCTGCAACCTGTCGGACGAAACACTGCGGCTGCTCACAGCTGCACCGACTCCCGATAAGGCTGGCACGAATCTCGGATACACAGAAAGGCCGGAGGTGACTGCGGCCGCCGATGACGCCATGCGACACCTGGCGTGCTATCGCTGCCTTGTGTCGGCCCGCTATCGCCCCGACAGTCACTTTGTAGACCCCTCTTCCCGGAGCTGGTGAGGAAACTTTCCACCGGCTCGCCGCTGGGACTCCGCCTCGGACGAGTGTGCACACATCGCAGAGCCGCAGCCAGCGGCGGCAGATTACGCCGCATCCTTCCGGCCAGCCAGTCAAGGTCCCGCATGACTTGGCCAGAGGCGTACACAGTATAGGAAAACTGCTCTGCCGCACCCCCGACTCGATCATCTGAGGATGTATAACATGGACAGGAGAGCAGGAGACTCTCAGAGTAAACTGATGTTGGGGCGGCGTGTTTCGAAACACGATCTCTCCCCCGTCACACTAGCTAGTAGTCTGGACATGCCCATGCGAGCTCTCCCGACGGCCCAGTCTGTCCAGCTTTGTTTCGTGCAAGCGCGTTCGGCTCGTGTGGTGCTCGGAGGCGAGTCGTGACGCGGAAACGGTGGACGACTCGCGCGCGGTGCCAAACGTCCCTGCTGCACCTGCAGCCAGCATCTGCCTGCTGGGAGTCACACGCAACGTGACGTAATCGCCCCGTCATTCTGGGCCAATTTCATTCCCTCCTCCAGTTAGTTTTTTTGAAACTTTTTTTAACGATTTAAATCATATTCATGGGACCTTATATCACCCTTCCAAAAACGACCAGCAACTCTAAAAACTTCTTTTCATTTACTTTTTTTAGTCGGACCATAACTTCGTAAGATATTCAGGTTTACATCCAGCGGTCAAAACCCGGCGCGCGTCGAAGAGCGCGTAACCACCAGCAACAACCGTGACCCGACATGACCTCAGATGTCTCGGGTGTTGTTCATTGGACATCGCATCACATACCCATGAAGGGAACATATGAGCCGCATGCAAGTTTCTAAGAAGCTCGAAGTCACCAAACCGACAAAAAAAGTGACGGTTGCCAAAGCTATCACATAAGCTATAACATGCTTTCCTTTGACCTGGCTTGACCGACGATATTACGCACAAAAAAAGGCCAGACAGGAACGTTTTAGAAAGACCAAGATCGAGGCCATCGAACTATCGAAAGGTGCCACATTCAGCGCTTAACTAACGTTAGGTAGTACTGTAGGAGGGAGGGAGCGGTCAAACTGACCGTCGCCAATGACTGCAGGTGCGGGCAGGAGCGCCATGACGGGCCGGGTTAAAGCTGACCGTCGCCAATGACTGCAGGTGCGGGCAGGAGCGCCATGACGGGCCGGGTTAAAGCTGACCGTCGCCAATGACTGCAGGTGCGGGCAGGAGCGCCATGACGGGCCGGGTTAAAGCTGACCGGCGCCAATGACTGCAGGTGCGGGCAGGAGCGCCATGACGGGCCGGGTTAAAGGGTGATTTTTTTTCGCTCACGTTGCGACATTGTGAGGAAGGCAAGACTGTGTCCAAGATGCCTTGATCGAGCTTGGGTTGCACCAAGCTCAGCATCCTGTAATGTACCATGGACTTTGACTTTTTCAGAGCTTCATTTTACAAGGTGCGTCGACATACAGCATCCTTCACATAGAAACTTGACAACACATGACACACGACACAATACAAACAACCAGCTGAAAAAAACATGTCACCAAATGACATTACCTCGAATCAGGACCGATGTACGACGGCACTGATTCTAATATCGCTAAAACTTTTTACAAACTCAGAGGTGAAAAGCTCGAGACATATAGGTTGAACGCCTACATCAAAATCAGGGTCAGACGTATCATACGAGTATGCCATCAGAATCGGGGTCAGACGCCGTCACAGTCGGGATCAGACACCGTCACAGTCGGGGTCATACGCCGGCGCAGTCGAGGTCAGACGCCGCCACAGTCGGGGTCGGGCGCCGTCACAGTCGGGGTCAGATACATCATATGCTTTTCAAACCAGCGTCAGCAACATAATGTTCTTTATTTTGCATACCTCCAGATGTTTCTCAAGGATCCCTGTTGAGGTTTTTGAGCGAGTCAGAAGCGAAAAAGGATAGAAAAGACGAATTTTCATTTTTTATGTTAATTTTTGCATCCTGACGCGAAATTTCAACCTAAATCATGTCATGCCAGTGATATGTTGCAAGACATGTCGTGTGTGACAAGTCGTGTATAAGCAAGACATGTCAGAAACGTTTGACCATCGCCTGACGTAGGCAGTTTTTTTCTGCGTAACTGGCGGGATGCCATTACCTGTGCATGATATTTAAACGAATTTAAAAGACTGCACGAAGTGGCTACTATTAAATTTTCAGACCAGTTAAAGCACTAAGGTATGTGGGAAAAATTACCATTTTGTTTTAAAGATTAAACAGTACGAGCTCATGTCGAGTCACATTTGTAACTTAACCGTCGTGAAATGTCAGACTGGTAAGTACTACGCAAGTGCCTTTTTAAACGCAATCGGTGTTAGCGCCGCCGTGACAGTATGATGATTGTGGTATCAGCACCGATGAGCTCTCCACCGAAAAGCAACGAAACAAAATGAGCGTGTAGCTTGGTCTTTTGCCTAAACGATGACCTCCAGTTTGCATACTTCAGGTCATGCAATGATTTTACAGATGAACTCAAATGAGGGACTCAAATGTCAGTGGATTTTGGCTTTCATTGGGTCCTATGCATCGTATGCCATAAGGCGTTTCTTCGCACAAACCGGCCCCTTCTCCAGTACAGGTTGGCACAGCACCCCTGGAATATTTTTTTTACAAATTAAGTCTGAACAGTTGCTTTGATCATTCTGAAGTTCTGTACAGTTGAGTTTGAAACCTTTTTGCGTAATGTATCAAAATCTGAGGTCGGCATCTTGACAGGTTGCTGATGTGTGACGTCTTACGCGAGGGCATGTGAATAGCATTACGGCAACGGTCCTCATTGGATAACGAACGTTTTAACCCTATTCCCGTACCCATAGCGCCAGGGAGCAATTCCCTGTAGTGTGTGTGGGTGCGCGAGGGGGGCTTATTCGACCCCCCTGAGATCTTAAGAATTACCCGTTCTATTTCATCGCAACCAACGACAATCAGTTTGCAATGACGTTAGCTGCATATTTATAGAAAAGTTTGCAAAAATCTTGAAAGGGCTGGATATGAGCGGAGAAATCAGAAGAAAAGGACATTTTTCACTTGTTATAGCCCTGCTGTTCATGAACCGATTGACAATGGTTGCAATGGTATAATGCATGGGCCAACTGTAATGCAATTGGCAAACAGCGGACAGTTTGATGCAGAATCGAAAGCTAATCGATGGGACTTTTCGCATGGGGCCACACGACTGGGGTTTTGACAAAATTCATTGCCGTTTGCAAGGTTTGGAAAACTGGGGAATATTTCTCAAACTTTTCATGGCCATAAAAGCTAAAAACATTTCTTTGCCTTTACTAGTCATGTAAAACTTACGAAGTACATATCGTGATTGTTTGTAAAATGTTGGCATATGCGGCGGCAGAGACATGAGAAAGGGGGAACCGTCATAGTCGTATGCTCATTAGGTCAGCTGGCATCATTTCTTCAAATGGCCTTGGATGACCTCAGAGTGATGTAGAATGACCTTGAGTTCATTTCATAGTGCCTGAAAACGTTTTCAATCACTTCAGTTTGCTATATTTAAAAGCCCTGTCTGTGCCATCCTGATGTAGGGTACGCGCACGGACGTCTTAGAACAAAACTCCGTGACCCAACTTAATATCACCCTGAAACTGAAAACGCAAGTATAGGGTAGTAATCTAACCCGTATATACCCCGAATTTTACATTTTAGAAGTTAGCATTAAAAAGATTAACATAAAACCAAATGCTGATGTCTGACCTTGGCCTGACATTGTGAAGTGATCTCAGATTTACAAAAAATTCTATGTTTACATAGCTACTAACATATGCGCAAATATCAGGTTTTAAGTTCTATCATAAGAACTATTTCCGGGAGCCATTTTTCTTTTACCTGCAATAATGCCAAAAACAGCCGGAGGTTCCTCCGATAAAGTGACCTGGCTCTGCCCTAAGCCAAAAATCATGAACTTTGTCATCTTGCATAGATAAGACTGATAGGGAACTTTGCCAAGTTTCGTGGACCTACTTCAAAAACCCTGGAAATGGCGAGCAAAAAAAGAACGGAGGGGCTTCTGAGCTCCCCCAAACGGGAATAGGGTTAAGTATTTTACAGCACTTAGTTTGACTCAGTCATGGTCAAGTGGGTCACCCACGGTGTCATTAAACTTCGACTGCATTTCTCACTTACGTAAAGATCGATCTTAAGGGGTCATGATGTAATCGACAACGCTGAGGCATTTACCCACTATAGTATGATTCCTTATTCACCGTCAGAAGTCATTCTGGGTCCTTTAAAAGCGTTTGGTAGGCTACATTTCATAGGATCCAAAGAAGACCTGTATCCATTGACATGGCCTTCTTTGAGGTCGTCTGTAATGTTATCGTGAGAGACCTCAAATTGTCAAACTGGGCATCAGTGTATACCTGCAAGATTAATCTACATGTTCGCGTTCTGCTTCGTCACTCTTCCACATCGGGTTTGAAAATGGCTGGGGGGAGCCGTACCACGCGTTATGTCGACGGTGGTCTACTACCAAATACTGGCGAGGTTTAAAGATGAAAAATAGCTTCTGAAGATAACGAAAGACTCATTTGACCGTCTTTATGAATATCAGCGTCTCCGGTTTCACCATGACCCATCTAAGATCGTTAAAAGGTCAAAACAGGCCACTGGCCTAAGTCCATGAATTTGGCCTAAGATGACCTTTATCGAAGTAATGATTGCAGTTCAAAGTTACTGACAGCGTGGTTGATGCTCATGTACAAGATCTAGGAAGACTGAGTACATAAAACACATAAAACGTTTCTTATACGTTGAAGAACGTCGCCGTAACGTGATTTCTTGATGGCATGCCATCGAGAAAAAGGTCACAGGTTAGTGATCTGTCAAGTTACTAACCTCACACTTTGAGGTAATGTGTAAAAGGATTTACCACGCAGCTATGCAAAATTTCGGCACGATCAGAGCAAAGATTCTGGGATAACTTACGAAAAATTTCGGGGGGTTGGATTCCCATTCCTGAGCACTGGCGAGGGCTAAGGAACCAAAACTCCATCACCTCTCTAAATCCGCTCCAGGGTTTCAAACGTTCTCCAAAACGCCTGGCTTGTGCTTCAAAAATGCTCCTTGAAATCCCAAAACTGGAACAAGTCGAGCACATATTCTTTTTCAGTTTTGCTTCGCCGGGCTGTACGAGACTCGTCCGAGAAGTCTCAGTGGCTTCTGGGTTGCCTTTGTCTCCTCAGGATGTACGAAATTTGTCTGAGGAATCTCAAAAGCAACTTTGCAGCGGAAAACCGTTGCACATTCCAATTGCAGACCAGGATTGGAGAACGGCCATGGACCTTTGAGCACTCAACCATTCGAATTTTAAATGGCGGGCTGCGCGGTATGAATATACTTGTTATTAGTGACGTTTCTGTTGCTTTTTTGTCGTTTATTGTTGTTTTCGGGCGCACTGAATACCGAGGTAATTTTGCGCCTATTTTCTGATTCTTCTATAGTTAAAGAATACGTGCTGGAAATGCCATCAGCAACGTTTCAAGCCAACCGAATTTTACCAGTCCTAAATGTTTGATTTCGGGGTAACGGTGTACGGGATGACGGCAGTGAGGTCTGTAGAACACACTTCCGCGATTTTCGCTTTTTTCAAGGTCACTTCAGGTCAATGACCTAAGTTGACCTTAAATGTCCTCGGGCGATCTTTATGGCAGAAATCTGACCTGTGGGCCATTTGTGGGTGCCAAATCTGAATTCATTGCCGGAATTTTACCCCACAAAACAAGGCATATCACACTTCGTAAATATTGTAGTCATATGGTTTAAACTGAGTTGGGATCATAACTTAACCCGCGACCGCCTTGAAGGTAAACCCGGCACTGACCGGGTATTTCGCCATTTTCAACGGCCAGGGGGACGTTTGTCACCCGTCTGTCTCGAGAACCAATCATCTGATTTGACCGATTCAAATAGCAGTCAGTAGCACCGAACCTTGCAGTCATGTGACATACACATTTCATTATTTTTGGATGGCTGATGACGTTACCGGTCAGGTCAAACGCAATATAGTGACCATTTTCTCCAGAGTCCCCTAATTACAATGAAACGCAGAACGAGACTAAGGTTTGAGTGGCGGTATGTTCCTGGCAATTCAATCATATATCGTAAGTGCCACCTGGCCCAAGGTCATGCAGGTCAAGGCCACAGATCAGATCAAACATTACCTCTGTTGTAACGCGTTATGCGATATGTTTCCTGCCTATTTAACACGGATGTTCTGAAAACCTTCAAGGATCCTTGGGCACAAAAAAAAAATTGAAATGACCCACTTATCGGGCACATGCATCTTCCCAACACTCTGTAATTGCAAACTTGGAGTGCCACGAGCACGCTAATAACTTGCATCTGACATCCCCCGATGACCTTTCAAATCAGTTTGTTCATGTTGTACACTTCCACTGGATGTTGCACAACATTGCAAAGGCCGATATCTCCACGTATATCAATATATATATATATAATATCAGTGTTCTACGACGTCATACAGATGACAAAAGTTTGCTCGCTAAGCTGCACAAAAACACCAAAAGCTTAACTAAGAAAATGTAATGCAATGTTGCAAGAAAGCGCTGTGCAAGTTGTACGAGCAGTTTGTTGCAAGAAAACTGGATACTCTATCTATCTAAAAATCAGTTTTTATTTTTTCTTCGGTAAATTCGTTTCCTTTTCTAAATGTATTCTCATTGGACCCGGGAAATGAAAAACACATATTTGACCTAGGATGATCTAATATGAGGTCGAAAGAGCTCCATGTTGAACTCTCAGGTCATGCTGACGTGCAATGCAAGCCACAGTCACCACACATTGTAAAAGCACTAACAATGCGGCGGTGAAGGAAAACTCTTTGTTGACTTAGTTCTGGAAAAAAAGTTGTTGGACGTCAAATCGTAAAACATATTTCTCTGTATGGCGTCATTAGGACGTGACCTAACATCAGCTCCTTTCTAAACTTTTGCCAGTATGTGCAGGTGTGATTTTAAAAAGGCACGGACAGTTTTAGGACGCTGCGTTTATTCCTTTCGGAGATTTATAAGAAATTTCGCTGAGAGGGGCGTTAACTTCCGCTCCCGGTCAATGGCAAGTTAAAAATACTCCCGTTCATGCTTTGCCGTTTTGCATCGATGAGGCCATCAAACTTTCAATACTCATGGGCCATGAATTCCGGGTATCGACATCGAAAACCATCACATGGGCTGCATTTTAAAGAAAGCGGAAGTGAAACAATAACATGTCAGGCGATGTTCGACCGCGCGGGTTGGCCGAAGCGGTGAGCTTTGATTCTGTAATGTAGCCTTATCCCCATGAAAGTGGTAGAAAAAGCACATCGTTTTGTAGATTATTGAACAGGTAATCAAACTGTCCAAGTACTTTGTCACTTCTGCGATCCGACTGAGCAATACAATGTCACTTATTTCAAAGTCTGAACATATTACAAACTTTTTGAAGTTATCTTACAACTGAGATTTAACGGAGTCATGAATCATGACTGTTGTCCGATCATATTATCGCTGTTCAGTAGTCAACTTAAATGGCATCGAAACCACAAGAATCTGACTAGGATTGTGGCCTCCACGATCCGGTATGCATCCGGTATACTTCTTAGATCTTGTTAAATGCATCGCACATATCTTCGTCATGCATTCCGTGACCTGTGACGTCACGGGTCTACATAAGTCAACTTTTTTCCTGAGTTGAAAAAGATACATGTCATGTATCTTTTTAGTTAGTCATGTAGACCAGACTGCTAGTTTATGAATTACGAGGGAATCGATTTTAACTCGTCCCCCCAGGCTGCCACGGGTGGCGGAAGACCCCACGTGGTGCTGCGTTAAGCATAAGTACTGGGTCAGGTATACCGAACTACACCACAGATATGCATGCCCTCCAAAACGGCTGTGTACGTTTTAGCTTTATGACTAACAGTTTTCGCTGTACATGCAAAAGGCTGGCAAGCCGCCCAGAATTTGACCCTATTTGACGTCATATGAAGTAAGACCACTCTCTAAAAACGCCAGACTTCTATGCAATAAAATTCGCCGATGACTGAATTTACCCTGTAAATTTGGCGATTCTAGCCCCGTTAGTTTCCGACATCTAAGGGAGCAGAAATTAACCCCCACTCCTACCCGAGTATGTTTTATGTGACCGGCCACTCGTGCAAGTGCTAATTTTGCTTTCGTCAGAGACTTTTTACATCAGCCAGGAAATCTGTGATGTAATTCCAATGCGCCTCTGGTGAGGAATGCTTCAAAGCGTCTTTGTAAACACGCAACTAATCTGTCTGAAACCTGGAAACGATTGCGACACCATTTCTGGAACATTCGTCGGAGCTGCATCAGCGTACAGACCGCACACTACCGAACAATTCAAGGTCGCATTTAGCCAAATCCAGCCGACCTTCCGGTCTCGCGGAATGCATGGAGCGCTCCGACGCAGGAACGGAGTCTCTTCGTGCCTGCTAATGCCAAAAGTTAGGTAGAGAGGATGGTTGGTGGATGGATCAGTTGGTGGATGGTTCACTGGCAATTCATGTGCAAATGCCATTGATGGTTTGACAAATCAGCATGCAGTAACTCAATGTAGCGTTCTAAAACCGATAAGAAATTCAGCAATTTGTGGCACATTGGATGACTGTATGCCACTAAAATGCGTCCAGATTACATTTTATTGTATGTTTAATACAGTAAGCGTTTGCAATGATGCGATCCACGTAACTTTGCTCAAGCCGTTTTCTTGGACCAGTTTCTTGTATTTTTTTTTTAATTTGCATGGGGTTCTACACTTCTTCGTTTCTGTTTCAATTAAAACCAGTAAAATCATCCTTTTGCACATAAATATATTACGATGGATTCTGTTAGCGAATCAACCCCAAAAGGTCCGTGAAAAAATAATTCCTGAGCCAACAAATTGGAATTGGAAAGATATGCAACACATGTAGTCATATCTTATTAATCTGTACTTAATGCTTCCAAGTCACCGAGGTCAACGTAATAGATAATGTTAATTGTTGACAGATGTTCACGATCTGTGACGTTCTCCCTCGTTTTCCGGGAACGAGGAAATTATCCTCGTAGGATTAGAAAAAAATCCAGGAAATTAAAATTTGACATACCTGAAGTCATCATAAATATAAGATATATTACCTCAATGAGTTCAAATGGCATACAGGAAATATCTTCTAGACCTTGATTCCGATCTCACCGTTTCACAAACATTGTTACTCCCGGCTTTATGTCGTGCAAAAAATTTTCTTAAGCGTCTGGATCAGAAGAGTTTCTTTCCTGATATCATCCACGGCCTTGGTGTCATCCAAGAGTATCCATTCGTTTCCAAATCGCTAACAATAAACAGTGAGAAAATCTCTGCCGACCGGGTTTAGACCTTGAAAAAAATGAACCCGAAAAGGATATTTCTACATTGCATTTGACATTATATTACAGCAAGGACATAGATACTGGAACATAACAGATGTAAAGCACAGCCTTCATACACAATGTGTCAACGACCATTCCAGGAACACTTCATCTGACCCGATCTCAAGCTTTTCGAACTACGCGCAGACCAGCGTTCAAAGCAAACACAAACTCAGAAGTACATCATCTACATTTGTGCAGGCGAATTCTGCCCGCTGCACCTCTAGCCGAATCACGCTCTCGCACGTCATCTCGCTGCCGCCCCCCTGGCCGGCGGGCGCAGCTAGAAGTCTGGCGCCGGGCACTTGTCGTGCTGCAGGCCGCGCGGGTTGTACAGGCTGTACTGCTTGTTGCGGTAGTCCTCCCAGGGCTCGGTGTCGCGCCGCCGGTACTGCACCTCGGGCACCTTGACGGCCGTGCGCAGCGCGAACAGCAGGTCGGCCACGACGGCCGTACTGACCAGCGCAGCCAGAGGTATCAGCGGCCGGGTTCTTGACGATGGTCGCCTTGCTGAACAGCTTCGGCAGAGGCATGACGCCAGCGGTCTGCAACAGCCGACAGGGAAGTCTGCTGAGACTCCACCTCAGCGTTTGTTGATGGCCGGGCAAGGCTCAGCCTGACTGTGCTAGTCTGCCGTTTTTCTAAAAGACGTTTTGTGCGGCTAACCTTTCAACCTCAGTCTCGAGCACTTGGTTTGGATCATCTGAATTCGTGAACAACGAAGAAGAGCCAGCAGCACCCCAAAAATTTCAGTATGACTTCAGGATTGAAAAATTCGCCTGACGCCTCCCTCCCTCCGTCTATCTCTCCCCCCCCTTCCCTCAGTCTGTCCATATGCCCGTCTGCCTTAAATGCTTATGTACAACCTCTTCTACAGAAAGGAATGAAGGAATACAACAATGATGCGCCTATTGATGGGTTTCGTGCTTCTCCTTCTTTCTCCGAACGTTTCTGTTCCATATTGTCTCCTCGGGCTTCAACAGGTATCCTGGGGCGATGGGAGGCCCAGTGTAATCCACCGCAGGCCTCGGCCTGCCGGCCGGGCCCAATCCATTTGTGCTGGGATCGATCGACGGGGTCTGTCTCATATCCACCGAGCCCGATCGATCAGCTGCGTCAGGCCCTACGGACGGCCGCAGTACAGACAAAGGCACTTCGTACTCACTGGATGCTTAAATGAATGGGCAACATTACTGTCTACGTAACATGCAAGGCGCCTCTTACGCAGCAGTGTTTCGAGAACCAACGTTCTCGACGTTTCTTGCTAAAATGGGCATTACGGATAGGCAAAAGCTGGTAAACACATTCCGCTTGTTAAATATCCGGCTGGTTCCATCTAATTCATGAAAACCAACACAGATGAGCCGCAAAATTAGGCGGTGGTTGCAACAGTGACATAGCAAAACATGTTCAAACATCGTAGGAGTACCTTGCTTCAACTCTGTATTTGGGTACTTCCAAGACAAATTACCCAGGTGGAGGTAGACAAGTTCACCACACCACCTCAGATTTCGTTCGAAATTGGTGCATGGAGATGTTCGTGGCCCTGATTTCGAATTTTGGGTTCGTACGTCGTGAGGTCAAGAGGCCACGTCAATTAAAACGTAAGGTCAAAGCATGCGACTAACCACATATGCCACTATTATCTCCATTATCTTAAAAGTTATAAGGGCAAAACTATACATCATTAGACAGAGCAAGAACCAATGAATATGTCCTCGTAAAACTTGGCCTTAGGTCGAATTCGTAAATTTGACTTCTGAACCTATTTATTAAGTCCAGGTCAGACACCTTTTGCCTGTTTCGGTTTCATTGAAATTTCCACACAAAATATATACGACAGATAAATACACAACATTAATGCACAGCATAGCTGACACCGTTGGACGTATGCCGAAAAAATTTCGTTTTGTAATGAAAACTCCTTGGGGCAACGGAGATCATGTGTCATGACCTGATTTGAACCGCATGCTTACAAACTACAATGTTTTCCAAAACATGGGCCCAAAATGAATGCCCGAATGAAATCGAGAATTTTGGCTCAGCGTCATTTCACGATGCACTGAACGCTTTCAAGAAAGAACGTGTGCGCAACAATGAAATGATACTGAAATCCGACCTCAGTTAGGTCAAACACAGAGCAGCAACGTGGACGCGTTCAAAACTTGCCTTGACCTGCAAATTTCTACTATTATTAGTCAAACTGTTAAAAGCGCAGTTGCCAACTGACCGAATGCTACTCAAGAAGACGTTCATTACTTCGCGTGATTTTACAACGCATAGCTCTGAATCCGAGCAGCTAAACAACTGCACCTGAGAAAACCACTGGCATTTCACTGCATTTTTTTACTTGTTGAGCTTGGATAGGATGGCAATGGCGTCGAACACAGTACGGGGTATTCGACTGCGGCTATAGCACGTTCGTCCAAGAACACAGCACCACATAAATGACAGTAAATTAACCGGGTCTGACCTCAAGTGCGCTAATTTGTCATGCGCGGTCGCAAGCCTTCAACTGCATAAATGAGTTTCATATATTCTGACCAAACGTTTCAGATAGCTCGAAAGCTAGATAATGGGAAAACAGTTAAGATCTCTGAAGCCCTATGAGTTTAACTGAGCATAGGTAGTAGTGATCGAAACAGTAACGTGACCGAAACTAATGAATACCACACCAGTTATGAAACTGCAATTCGTTGGTTCCTTTGTGAACGCAAAAAAGGAAAAATGATCGCAGACGTACTGCCACAACCTGAGTTTACATCCGCACATTTACGCAGGAAAATCGCTGGTTTTACCAGGCCAAGTCCTTTAGCGTCATTTCAAAGGCATTTTAGCCGTACATTAGCGCAACAAAGGAGGGAATTAACAAAAGTGGTACAGGGGAAGCTGCATAAATCTGACTATGGGAAAGCCACTGGCGAATTCAATACATCCGTTGTCCACTTGGCTGGAACAATTTGCTCAAGCCTCCGTTGCCGTCATATTTCGAAAGTCTAACGATATGCAAGCACACTGAACGACCTGCTGGTTTTACGCCAAAGAACAAAGCACATTAGCGTTGCACTTACATGAAGCCAGCCGGTTTCACACAAGAAATGAAAATGACGCGTGACGTTCGTCTTCCATTTCTCCTTTATCCACTGTTCTCGATAATGCATCGCAAAGTGTCATGCAATTTCGATGTTTATTTTCCCGTACAACCAAAAAAAGAAACTAGCAATCGCTTACACACATTTACACTTTCAACACGCCAAAATTGCAATTCACGTAAACAATCCATTTTTATCTCGGAGTGGATC
Source organism: Capitulum mitella (assembly GCA_030062745.1). NCBI lineage: Eukaryota > Metazoa > Arthropoda > Thecostraca > Pollicipedomorpha > Pollicipedidae > Capitulum > Capitulum mitella. Next base: position 31,145,343 of record CP099845.1, on the reverse strand, counting down.
CCAAGGGCCCAAGATCCCAAGGTCCCCTGACCTTAGTGTCTTCTACCCAAATAAACACTTGTAAGGATGGTCGGTTACTATTACGACTGAAATTTTACTTGACCTTATGATCGAAAGGCCTGCCTGGTGCGGACAGGCGATTTGATCGCATTATGACACTCACTTCAGGGATGACGCTCTGGAATGGCTGGACTTCGCAGTGCGTCGTCTACGCAGCGCAGAGACCTTGCAAGTTCGTAGTGGGCAGCGTTCAGGAGGGAGGATAACACAGCCGCTACCACTGACTGCTAGCTCACAACTCTGACCGCTTCCAGTCCTCGGCTGCCCCACGACTTCCGACTAAAGACCGTTCCTTGCGATCCCTCGCCAGTGAGTGTTGATATATAAAGACTTCCCCGCCAAGTGCCGCTAACAACTCTGAGTCAAGAATTTTTTCCTTTCGTTCAACTCTGCCGTACCCCGGCTTCTAAGACTCCACGTGGCTTTGACATGGCACAGTGCGATTGGTCAGTATGGTCTTCGTCAGCTTGTGACTAATCCAACCGACCCCGGGGAGAGGGTTGCGTTCCCGCGTCAGGCATTCGGGCCCTGGCGCCGTCCTGGCGGTCCCCCGGGTTTTGTGACCCATTGACGGCGCCGTCTCCGGATTTGGCGTCCGGCCGGTCTATATTTGGAACATTAACGGCCGTTTTCAAAATCACACAAAAGCAGTCTGTGGGACCCCAGTCGATACCGTCCCCTGGAAACGAGCTGTTACTTTACCGATGCCATACCAGTGTCTCAGTAAACGGAATGTAAAGGACTTTTGGAGTTCTATGTATATATATATATATATATATATATATATATATATATATATATATACTGTATATTCGGCTACGGCTATATAGATATATATTCGACTAGCCGAATATATATATATATATATATATATATATATATATATATATTCGGCGCAAACCGGTCCTGTCGTATAATTTGGACCGCGTTTTTCGTGAGACAAACGTCAGCTTATAATAATCAAAGGGGTCAAGAACGAAGATGCCGTCATATTTTCCCAGAAATGCGGGATATATCAATGCCGTATTTCCAAATGATGCGAATCGCTTCTCCGTTCACGAACAACTTATCACTTTATGATCGCGTTTATGTTGTTTTCATTGCAGTAAGTGAAACTACAATGTGTCCGAAACCCGAGTAGAAATCGGCATTGGGCTAGGTGCAATGAAGGCTTGGCTTTTCAAAACACACCAACAGTGAACGCATTGGACTTTTGAGCCAACGAGTGTTCCGAGGCACAAACTGTTACTAGACATCAGCAGACGAACAGCTGAAGTGTGGACTCTGGTCCGTTGACATTTGGAGATCTTCAAAAACGCAAAAAAAGACATGGGCACAACTATAATGTTGAGCAGAACTAAAGCGACCACTTCCTCTCACCTGCGACAGGTCCCAGACTAACGCAACAGAATCTTCCAGCGGACCGTGTCCGTCACCTCCAGAGCAGGCTGTGCGAGGGTATGAGGCCGGGACTAGCGACGCAGGGACCGCCTGCGACCGTGACGTGGGCGCCGAGGCCCCTGCGGCGCCGGCGCCGACCCCGTTGCATCAGATTCCCTGCAACTCGAAAATCCCCGCATGAGCACAAGTCACGTGAGCCGGCCGCAGCGAATCTGCGCGCGCCAAGTGACGTCACACCCGCTCCGTTGTTGACTTTCCGCCGGCGTCACGTTTGCGCGGACCGCCCGCGGCGACGGCGTGTTTACCGTCGACGTTTCCGCCGGCGTTCGTCTCAAGTCGTCGCTGCGGGCCGGCGGAGCGTCGCCGACGACGGCGCACCCCGCCGTGTGGCCGGCTGCGTCTCGAGGTCAGCTGGCTGGCGGAAATTCCGCGCCCACGTCTCGGGGAGTCCCCGTCCGCGCCGCCGCCGCGCCTGCTCAATCATGCTGACTAAGACTGGCACCGGCCTCGGCCGGCGGGCTCAAACACGGCCGGCACCGCTGAACTACCCACCTGCTGGGGCTCTGACGGGCCGGCTCCGGTCGATGCCATGCCGTCACGCGGACTTTGGTCGCAGCTCAGCGGAACGGCGTTCAGTAACAGGGCGGACGGTTCGGCTGCTGGGTCAAACGAAGGATTCTCAACGCCCGGCTTATAATACCATGGTTCGTGATTTCCGTTGCTGAGGTGCGGGTGGGCAGTCTGTCTGTTCCCGAGAGCTGAGATCCGGTACCATGGTATTATAAGCCTGTCTGACTAATCCGAACATGTTGGGGCTTATTATCAAACACTTGCACTGGAGGAACTGTAAAAAGGGGTGCCGATTTTTATTCTTTTGAGAGTGCCCTGCCCCCAATACTGATACATCTCTCGCCCCCCATGTTGGTTTCGGCCCACCCCAATATTTTTTTGCCAGAATACTACAAAAATTAAGGAAGGACGTAAAGATCACTCAAGGCCTGCCTTTCCTGGCCATTATTTCATGGCCATGATTACTATGCTGCTCAAACAAAGAACAATTATTTGCTCCATAGCCATTCGTGATCCAACTCTGGCTTCAGTTTTTAATTAGAGTTATACCCTTGCGCACCAAATAAAACACAATCGAAAAATCGCAAAATTAGAAAACATCGGAGCAACGAAAAAGAAGTGATCGAAAACCGAGGAGTTTTTCGAGGGGCAGGGGGCAAGCAAACCAAAACTTAGCTTGCACCTGGACTTGGCTGTATTTGCCTCTGGATTGGCCTCCAAAAGGTTTTAAAAAGTCGACACCTCTACTTTGAAAACTCCGTCCCTCTTTCCGAAACCTCAGAGTGGTGGTTTCAAGGGCCTTGTAGAGTTAGGGTTGAATGTATTTTTTAGTGCTGATGCCACCATCCCCAGACCGCCACGCCTGCACTGACTGCCTGTAACCTTGGCCGGTCGTGGCGGGGCGGAGGGGGGAAGGGCTCACGAGAACCTCCTTCGGTTTTCGAGGATGACCAGGAAATGAGGATGAGCAGATACATGAAGCTTGGCGTACTTTTTTAAAGAAACTTTTCACATATTTTTCAGCTTTTTGACTTGAGGTCACTTCAGGCCACTGACCCAGGAGAAGTCAAGTAAGACGATGCTCCAGAAAAGCAAGGTATCATAACTTTTTGCGGTGTATCAATTAACGTCAAATTTGCGAGCGACATTGACAAAACACAATTGATGCAGTAATTCTGTTTTCTCGAATTTGTCAGAAATGTCAATGTTAGTGACTTTAGGTTAGCTAAACTTTCGGCCTGTTTTAGTCTATCAATTGTGGGTCTAGTTGAGTAGTTTTGGACGCTGAATATGCTCTCCTGCGCTTCTCACATCTTTCGCATATGTACATACACCTTTAGACACCGGACCTAAGGTCATATTAACTGAGTTTTTAGACCCGCGGGCTTATTTAATTCGTCGTTTTAAAGTCTTTGAATGTTTATCAGTACCGATACGTGCTTCAGGAACGCTGATATATGGTAAAATATCACTTTCCAAGTTGAGCTGATCCCATTTGGCTCAGTCTGACCTAATTTGGCATTTTTAACACGCGCACTGGAAGGTGGGGTTTTTGTGTCCCCACCTATTTCTCCTGAATATCTCGAGAAAGAATCGGAGCTAGTTGCTGCTACTTTGTAACATTTATGGCAATTTAATAACTCGTCGAATGACGCAATCGGCCGAACATTTTTGAAGTTTCAAGCATTTGAAGTCAGACAAACATGACGAAAGCGACGGTTGTCGCTAACAAATGAGAGCTTTGTGAAAGAACCAGCGTTCTACTTAAGACTACCGTGTGAACACAGTCAGGCGATGTCATTCGGGCATAAGTGATGAATGTGCCAAGACCATAGCCAGGGTCAGTAAGGATCAAGGTCATCTAAGGTCAAGGTCAAACAGTTTGTGACGTGATGTAGATTTGCTTTGCAACATGTCAGTATGTATGAAATATGCATTCAGAGGCCCTAATAAAAACATGTGTGCGCACACTGATACGCTTACATATACCAAGGTCAGTGAAGGTCAAGGTCATTAAAGGTCAAGGTCAAATATCTCGTGACCTGGCCCAGATTTGTTCTGCGACATGTCGATTTGTATCAAATATGCATTCAAAGACCCTAATAAAAACTCGTGTGCGCACATGGATACGCATACATATATACCAGAGTCATTTAAGGTCAAGGTCATCGAAAGTCAAGGATAACCTTTTTGTGGCCTGGTTCAGATTTGCTTGGCAATATGTCGATTTGTATGAAATATGCATTCAACGAACCAAGTAAAACACGTTTGGCACATTGATACTCACATGTATATACATATATACATATACATACATACGTAAATATAAACGCTTGAAGTGACCAAACGTACCGATGTTTTGGCTACCTTCACTGCAAATACGTCAAAAGATATATGTTGCGACCTCATTTACTCTCAAACTGTCTCGTGATGTTCGAAATCTGATATGCAAAAGACGAAAAAATGGCGCTGTAGGTCAATAACCAGACATGACCTCGACCTGAAATCCTCAGTGAAGACGCCAAATGAATGAAAGTTATCGTATTCCACGTTTCAACGGCCAAATGAACACCTTTTTTCCCGTTTCGTTCCAAAAGTTGGACGGAATGGCCTGTACGGGCCGAGAAAGTGTTCAAGGTTGACCTTTTCGACCTCATTTGACCATGAAGATATCGACCTAGGGTCACGAAAATTGTACACAATGTAAATCGTTATAGCCCCACCCTGTCCATACAACTTCATGTCTTTAGCTTTTTCTGTTTCCGAGATCAGAAGGGGCCACTTTTAGACCCCCCTTTCAGTACGCGTTAGTGCGAAACCCCCTTCCACTGCGGTGGTTAAAAATACTACTTGTTTTCATTGCGTACATATTTTGTAAGGCCACGAATGATAAGAACCGCACCTGTGCTCACTTTCTGTTTAGCGTTAACTGCTCAAGTTCTCCTATTTTTGGCCACCAAAAAAACCTTGGCCATCGCCAAAATAACTTCCCATCATGTGCTGGACTTTCACATTGCAGCCGCGCCCGCCGCCGGGTGTCTGCGTGACTTACGTAAAGGAAATGATTTGGGGCATGGTTTTCATGATGTAAAAGGACTATTTCGTGAACTGATGCAAGATTTTATGCTGTGCTGTGTCTGTTCAATGGCAATGCGGCAAGTGATACGACAGGCACCGTGTATCAAAAGCTTGACGTAGGATGGTCTTTTCGACCTTAATATGATGCTATGCATCCTAAATGGATTTGCGACGTGATGTGCTCCAAACACAGTCTCGCAATGAAAAAAACGTGATTCCTGTCTTTACAAAAATACAAGTTCCTCTCACTTTCAGTTTCGCTTGAAATGGCCAAATCTGACCTCAGGTGCTCTTTTATGGTTCCAAATTGGTTGATGAGGCCTGTTTTACGACTGACTTCTTTGGAGCCACGTGGGCGACTTGATAACTGCAATTTGTTTTGCCAAAAACGCGAAGTTTCTCGTATTCTGTAATTCCTAATTTGTAACTTGCATTTTGTTTCTTTTGTAATCTGAATTTCGATCAGTTTAAAAAAAAAACGTGATTTCACCTAAGATGACCTCTGATGACTTCAATATTTAGCTTAATGGGTTAAATCTGGGTGCCTTCTTTAGTTTTGCAAATGCCTTTCCAACGGTGTTTTTATATTTTCTGTGTGACGTATAGTTCTCGAGATCTCGGGGAGTTCCTCATGACTCCACTCTCCCGACCGGCGAAGGTGGATCTTGAGGCCAGCCCGGCAAGGGTTAAAAAGTCACTTTAGTTGTGTTTGCCTCACGGACGTATTCACGGCGGTGACAATGCAAACGCGACTCGACATAACCGCTCACATTTTAACACGCCCACTGATGGGGGGGGCGAAATTGCTCATTCTCATGTTCTACGCATATAGCTTTCTCGACAATAGCGCAAGAGCAGTAAAATTTCGCTTATCTTCTCATAAGCATCTAGTGCATGTTTCGCCGTTTGCAACTGTAAAATCGGTCCGTAACATGTCACCACAGCCCGACGAAGTCGGGCGGCCAGTGGCGCGGCCAATCCATCGTCTGTGGCGGACGGCCGCACGCGTGTCGCAACCCAGGACAGGCATTGTGTCGGGTATAGAATACGCTATGCCGGACCGCCAGCTGCAGAACGTTGTGGGAAACCAGCGTGTGCTAGCTCATGTGGTTAACTTACAATCCAAAAGCATAGGTAGGCCAATCGAGGTATTTTACTGCAGACCTGTTCGCCCAATATTAACGGAACTTTGATGTGAGTCAGCATACAGGATGAGCGTACTTACCCCGAGGCGGTCAACAGCAGTCAGATGTTGAAAATACAGCTTACTTACACGAGGGTTTGGTGGAGGCTTCGAGTGGGAGATGATTGCAAGTGCCTGGAAAAATGGCAAGCTAGGTTGTTGAACTGAGGTCATCCAAGGTCAATGAGTAAGCGTATCATTCTTTTTGTCTAAATCTAACCAAACAATGCCAATAAGATTTTGTGGTGACGCGATTTGGTGAGCACTCGTTGACCTCGGATGACCTGAGATGACCTGCGTACGTCGCTTGAAATACGGATACACAAGGGCATCCCACCTAACAATAACGCACCGCATTGCATTACGTTCCATTTTGAGGTAATGCAGCACTTTCAGATATTGACCTAGGTTGAGCTCAACTGACTTGACTTATGTCAGTCTCACTTTGCGACATGTAAGTTCATCAAACGTTCCTATAAGATCTTATTACTATCAGTTCAGTGGATCTGGGGATTGAAAAGACGCTACTAATTCAACGTTTGATCTCGTCTGACCTCGAAGTGCCCATTTGAGATCGTTCAATTTATGAGGACTGTAAAATCACTATTTTGGTTTATTAAGGACTGCTATATACATATATTTATATATATTTTAAGTCATTAATATATATACATATATATATATATATATACACACACATGTATATATATACATATATATATATATATATATATATATATATATATATATATATATATATTAATGACTGTAAAATCACTTTCCATGAGATTTTGTTGGAATCGGCCGAATAGATCAGAAGATAGAGGAGAAAACATTCCCCTCCCAACACCACCACCACCATCAGTGCTCATAATTATCAGAGGATCACCAATGCACGTGCTCGAAAGGGTTTCCGACATAACATTGTGCTGTAGCTGATCTGAAGGTGTACTTATGGACTGTTTTTCAACACTCATGGATTGTTTTTGGTCACTTCTGACTGCCAAAGTTTCCGCGTTGCATCCTTTCACACCGATTGTCCCTGGTAACGGCGAAATTCATTAACTGCCGGACCGAATTCAGTTTCCGTACACGACCCAGGAATCTACATCGCAGTTGGCGCGTGTAACGCCAACAGACGTCCCCTGTGCGTCACGCTCGTAGTGTTGCTAATTGCTGACAGCTGACTTCGAACATCTGCTGCGGAAGATATCAGGTCACTGGTTTTCCAGCAATGTGGCCGGCCGTGGGTAGGCGGTCCGCGAGGGTTCGGAGATAAGAACTGTCCAATTTGGTGTGCCACAGGGCGGCATCGTCGGCACCCTCGCCGTTACCGACATCTCCTGTTTCCTTCCCCATAGTCGGCTTGTCTGCAGTGCGGATGACACGCATCTACTGGACAGCTGAGTACCTAACGCTCACAGTCTCGCGGAACTGAAAATTCGACTCGAGGAAACCTTGGCAGCACACTAAAATTGGTCCAAAAACAGCTCACTTAAAATGAACGGGAAAAACATATTTTATTCTGACCGGCGACAAGCTGAGCCGGGACCTCTGCGGCTGCGGATATTCCCGGCATTACAATGGACCAGACAACGACGTCGGAAAATCATATTCCAGCCGTCGTGCGCCGTTGTTACGGAGCCCTGATGACTCGAAAAAGTTCGGCGACACTTCGCTCCAGACGCACTCAAACTGTTACATAGGACCACGTAGCCTGTCACATGCTGTACTTCTTGTCTGTGTCGGGAGGAGCAACCAACACCCAACTGAAACACATTAAAAAACCATTACTTTTGCAGCTCGCGTGATCTCCGGTACTAGGCACTGTGACCACATACCTCCGGCTTTGGCTATGAATCTGTTAAACTGTTGAAATGCTAAACAGTAAAACAGCTTATTCGTGAGTAAGACTGCATCAAAATTTACCGCGCTTTCAACAACATAAGGCTTCTTCAGCTATCAGGGCTCTGTTCAGGCGACGCTCCAACGTAGAGCAGCGTGTCAGCCGCATGACTGACTCATACCACTTGCACCCGCCTAGAGTGCGGCTCTCTCCACACAGAGAGCCTTCAAATACCGGTCAGCCGCCGCCTGGAACCATACGCCCCCGGCTGTCACTGGACGCGCACCTTGGCTGCTTTTAAACCTCACTTTACAAAATCAACTTGTAAATCAACTCGGAAGGCAACCTTGTCTTGAAATATATATCATGTTCTTTCACTGTGTGTGCGGACTTTGCTCTTTTAACCCTATTCGCGGCAAGGGGGGACTGAATCCGCTCCCCTCGGGTTTTTTGCTTGCCAATTCCAGGCTTTTTAACGCAGCTTCACGAAACTTAGTCACTTTTCCTAGCTATCCTTTCTACGTGCCGTCACAAAATTTCAAAATTCTATTTTGCTCAGGGGCGGAGCTAGGCATCATTTCTGGGAGGCACCTCAGGCCATTTTTGGCCATGTTGATGGTAAAAGGAAAATGTCTGCCAAAAGCAGAATTTTTAAGATAGAGCTTAAAACTTTATATGGATATATAGCTAAATAGTTGGGCAATGCGCAGATGTAATTTTGTTTGTCTGAGGTTATTTTACAAGGTCAGGTCAAGGTCAAAAGTCAAAATTTGTTTTTTGCAATAATTTCGGTGCCGTTTTTTTCAAATGCCAAACCCAGAATATGCATGATGTAGAAGGGTGCCCTCTGCCTGTGCACCAAATTTCAGCTTAATATCAGGTCGGGTCACGGAGCTATGACCTAAAATGTCAGTGCGCGTACCCTGCATCGCAACAGCAATAAAATGGAATTTTTGAAATACAGTGAATTTAAATGATTGAAAACGTTTACAAATAATATTAAATGCACACGAGATCATTCCAAGTGACCCCAAGGTCACTGGAAGTCATTTAAGGTCAAAGATCACAAGCTGATCTGAAGAACGTGTGACCATGACAGTTTCCCCTTTTTCATTTCCCTGACACCGCCTACGTTAACATTATACAAACATTGTAATGCAATTTGTACTTCTTTAGCATAACATGACTAGCAGGAGCAAAAAGTGTTTTTGCCTCATTTGTTCATTCATTTGTTGGAAAACTAATCCTCCTATTTTTGAAACCCTGTGAACGCCCATGGATTTTCTCAAAATTTCAGATTTGTGTACCCGTGGTAAAAGCCCTATCCATAATCTCTCGATTCATGGCAGTTTCATTGAAATCGGTCGATAAACAACGGAGTTATAAGAAGTTAAAAAGTACCCTCCATTTTGAGTTTTTTGCCGTCCTGTATCCATACATTTCGAAGTTTTGAAAATTTCTTTTTATAAAAATGTAGTTCACGTTACGACAAAGCGATTTCCGTTTATTGCGATGAAATCGGTCGAGTAGTTCCCGAGATCTCAGGGGGAGGAGGCCCAATCCGCCCCCCCCCTGCCGGGAATCGACCATACCGTCTAGCCCTCCCGGAATAGGGTTAATCACTTTCTCCTCGTTTGATGAGATGTTCCAAAAAACTGTTATGGGATCGATTAGTAAACAAACGAGCGACCGCTACTGACGGCTGAGCTCTGCAGGCGGAGAGCATTCCTCTTGGCCAATGTCAGTAGCTAACAGCTGGGACGAAACATGTTCATCCTCACAACACTTCGGCCAGTTTCCTCTCCCATCGTCACCAGACGTTGCGTCCTGACATGAATCTTTAGATTCTGAGGGCCTAGGCTTTTGATCCTGAATATGTTACGACTAGAAAGAGATCGAATGTCCAGTGATTCGAGCCCGCATCGCAGCCGCAGAGCTAGCAGCGTCCCTGGTTTGATAGCGGAGGCCGTTATCGTGCCGCTCGGACGCCGTCCGGTCACCTTCGGCACGGAATGATTCAGCCCACTGACGCATGCTGTAGCGAGGGGAGAAGTTAAAACAGTCATATGACAGACGCGTAAAAATAACCTCGTGCTCATGGCATCCGCCACGGGGGGGGGGGTGCTTATACGAGATTCTTGCCACGTTAGATGCGTTTTTGTTTCAACCGGCTGATGGCTGTGAAAAACACAATCTCATAAATAACAGAGGCAACCAACGCGTTACACGGTTGGTTTGGCTGACACAATCGAGGCTCTGTATCGCACGCAGACCTGTACACCCGCTGTATGTCTTTAATGAAATGAAGGTACTAAGGTAGGCATCAAAAACATCCCGCAAACGGAAGGTTCCAAATCCAACAAGATGCACGCTCACATGGATTGCAAGTGGCCACTGCTGCTCTAAATCTTGCTTATCTTGGGTAGCGTTTGTGACTGCAGCACACCACAAACTTCCGCGCCTCCAGCGCTTCCCAAACCCAAGGCCTGACTGGCAAACGGGTACAACTCAGCATGCACGTCCCGCACACGCCAGGCTGAAGACAATGGCGTGCAAAACAGCCACGTGTATCCAGTGGCACGTATCACGTGCCCCTGCCTGCCCATTTTCAGCATAACAGTGGCAGTAGTTTTGCGAAAATGAAGGTGGGGTGTCCTCGGACACCTCGCGCTTCGCGTGCAAGCTGCACCCCCCGTTTCGGCCTGAAGCCATCGAAATTGATCGCCTAGCTGCCCGTCCGTCTTTCTCAGCCATCATCCCACCAAACTGCACCGTTCGCGTCCAGACAATGGGCTTATAAGAAACATGGGTACAAGAGGCGCTCTCGCGCTGCCAGGCACGTAGCCAGAATTGCCCTGGGGGGGGGGGCAAATGTCAAATTTTGTCATATGCCTCTGGTATATAAGGAAATTTATGCGAAAAAGCAGCAATTTTGTGCAACTGACCTCATATTTAACCCACAGGAATACACCTCATGTTTGCTTTTGCAGCATATATATGATCACTATTCCATATTCGTGCGAAATCGCCATACATCTAGTGTGGACCGCTTGGCTCAGGGGGGCATGGCCCCCATGCCCCCCCCCCTTGGCTATGTCCCTGCGCGCTGCACGTGACTCGTTGCAACCTCTCCTCCATGTGGGGTACCGTTGGATAGCCCTAGTGTTGGTCTATCTACCCGTCAAATTTCAGCCACCTAGGTCGCTGCTGACGGCACTCGGAGGTCCCCGATTCCAGACTGAAAGACGTGCCTGTGGATCGACACGTGGATCCCAAGTGGGTACCGACTACAAAAACGCGACCCGCAAGTGGGACCCATGTTGCTACCAGCTGCACTTCAGGTACACTGCACGTGCTCCTGCCCCACAGTTTTCAGCATCCCGTCGGTAGCAGTTCGCGGCAATGAAGGAGGGGTGTTAATTAATTAAGCACCTCGCGCTTCACGTGCACGCCGTACCTCGTTCCGCCCTGAATCCATCGAAACTGATCGCCCAGCGGTCCGTCCGCCTTTCCAGGCCATCATCGCACCAAACCACTCCGTCTGCGTTCCTTCAATCGGCCCATAAACACGGGTTTAAAAGAGGCGCACTAGCGCTGCACGTAGCCCGTCACAGCATCGCCATTATGTGGGGAACCGTTGGATAGCCCTCGTGCTGGTGTATCCACTCACCAAATTTCAGCCGAATAGGTCATCTTGGGGTATTCGAGGCGCAGGCTTCTCACTTCTCATAATCCCAGAAATTCGCGTAGTTGTCGGACCATATTGGCACCAAAAGATGCGCAATAAGAAAATAGCCCAATACAAGGCGTTTTGTACCTTAAAAACATTACCATTTCCGCAAAACAATCGCCTGAAGCCATCGAGTTACCCACCGCCTGCACAACTAACACGATCTCGAAGCACGGAGCATCTTCACGAGACAGATCAACGTCAGCCTATAAGGATTGACGGTTCAGAACGCCTCGTGAAATATGGCGTCACTGAAAGATTAACTAAAACGCAACAGTCTCAAAACTCGAAATAGGTTCACAATGTCAATGAAACGGGGCAGGGAGGTGGACTGGGAACGAACAAGGACAGGCATGAATATCTGTGAGGGGCAAGGGCGGATGCAGGATTTCGCCAGGGGGAGGGGAATGGTCAGCGCGGGGCTCCCCTCCCCAGCCTTGGCCCGCATTTTTTTGGCTCTTCAGATATGAAAAAACCTTGATCTGGTCGGGTCTCCGCTGGAATATCTGATATAATTCTGCGCTTTCTATGGTATCAAGTATGCAACAAATGTCGAGCACATCAATTCATTTGAAAAAATGTTGCGTTTTGTTCTCGTACAAAAGTGGCCGAAATATGACAACAACGATGGGATTTTAGGCTGCTGCGTCCCTGTCTCTACTTGAGATGTCGTTTCTAGCCCCTCTGTCCCCTCGTAGCTTCTTGAGACTTTTTTGCTAGCTTTTCAGTGGAACATTGGTCCCTGTGGAACATCAGGGGCCTCTGACAGTTACAAAAGACCTTTTGATGACTTCAGGGCCCCTTGCAGTGTTACGGGCCATCTGGTCGTCTCCGGTAGTCTCCATGGCTGTATCAGGGGTCTTACTCTGTTACATTGAGTATATCTAGCAGTCTTAAAGTCTCTAAAGCCTTGTCAGGAGCCTTTGTTGGCGCTTCAGGTGCCTCACTGGAAGTCTCAGGGGATCTTTTCTGTGTCAGAAGCCCGCCGAACACACTTGGGGGCAGGGACGCGGCCAGCCTAAAATTTCGGAGGGCCCTCGCCCCTTCACTTCATAAGGGCCACCTGAACAAAAATATTTAAACACAAGGTTTCACAAGAGGCTCGCAGAGGGGTACAGTCAGAAGTGTCGACTGTATTCTTTTGAGAGGGCCCTGGCCCACCCAATGTTGATCTGGACCCACCCAATGTTGGTTTGGGCCCATCCAATATTTTCTGCCGCTTTGAAAGGGAAATGAGTATATAGACCTATATACATGGGGATAAGTGAAATTTTTATTTGATCAACAGTAACACGAAAACTCATAAATTCCCGTTGCTCAAAAAAAAGCAGACTAAATCTGTTGAGAAACCCACATTTGGGGAGGTTAGGCTATCGGACCCTCGACTCGGCCGACCCAATCATTTACAGAAATCGACGCCCCAGGGTACAGCGGAACCAGAATTTTGGGGGTTGCATGACCAATGGTGAGCCCGTATGCTATGATTGCGCCCCCTGAATAAAGACAGCCAATGAAAATTTTGCGACATTGGACGCTTGCCGTTCCTAAACGTCATGACTCACAACCAGCTGGCTCTTCTCTGACTGTCGATGATAGCGCCAAAAACAGTTCTTTACCGGGGGCCTCCACAGCAGTCAAAGTGCCCCTTCGCGGGCCGTCAGGGGCCCCTGGCAGCCTTCGAAGGGCCCCTGCTGTCTAGGGGGTCCACATGAGGGTGGGGGCCCACCGCTGGACGAGGACCCCCAAATTTTTGCTTGGTTGGGCCCCTGGAAGGGCCTCTAAAGCTTCCAAAGGGCCCCTGAGATCACGACAGGGCCTCAACACGGCAGATTGTCCTTGATTCTGCCAGAAAGGTCACAGGGCCCCTGAGACAGCTTACATGAGGGATGAATTCCTAGGACGGCATAGGGGACCCTGGAATGCCATAGGGGCCCTGATTGGGTTTCACGGACTTGTATAAAAAGCTGAAGGTTCCTGATGCCAAAATAGGGCCTCCGTGAGGGTTTATAAGGCCCTGAGACGGTAAGATGGCCCCTTAGATGGATACAAAGGGCCCTGAAACTCTCTTAGGGTCCCCGGGTCGCAAGAGGGGCCCCAACACGACAAAGGGCCCATGAGACCGTTGAAAGTGCCCGAGAGGCTCATGAGACGGCAAGAACTTAGAGGGTGCCTAGCACGGTAAAAGGAGACTCTGACCGGCCAGAGGAGCCCACTGAACAGGGATTCATCACTGACGTTCTCAACCTCGAGAGGGGCCCAAACAGGCTAATTGTTTTCTCATTTTTTGAAAACCTGGGGGGTGCCTGATGCAGTCAGGGGGATTCGGAAGGTCAGGTGGGTCCTGAGACGGCAAGATGGACCCCTACACGGCAATGGCCCCTGAGACCGCCAAAGAGGTCTGAGAGGCCCCTGCGAGGCAAAGACGATAAGAGGACCTCATAGGCGGTATGAGGTCTTTGAACGGCCAGAGAGCCCCGAGCGTGCTTTCATATCTGAAGAGCCAAAAAATGCGGGCCAAGGCTGGGAGGGGAGCCCCGCGCTGACCATTCCCCTCCCCCTGGCGAAATCCTGCATCCGCCCTTGCCCCTCACAGATAATCATGCCTGTCCTGGTTCGTTCCCAGTCCACATCCTTGTCCCGTTTCATTACCATTGTTAACCTATTTCGAGTTTCGAGACAGCTGCGTTTTAGTTAATCTTTCAGTGACGCCATATTTCACGAGGCGTTGGAACCGTTGAGCCATACAGGCTGACGTTGATCTGTCTCGTGAAGATGCTCCGTGCTTCGAGATCTTGTTAGTTGTGCAGGCGGTGGGTAACTTAATGGCTTCAGGCGATTATTTTGGGGAGTTGTGATGTTTAAAAGGTACAAAACGTTGGATCGGGCTATCTTTTTCATTGCGCATCTTTTGGTGCCGATATGGCCCGACAACTACGCGGATTTCTGGAGTTATCAGAAGTGGGAAGCTTGCGCCTAGAACACCCATTTATGACGGCACTCAGAAGTCCCACAATCCAAATCGAAATAGGTGCCCGTGGATCGCCACGTGGATCGCACGTGGGTGCCGACCACAAAGGCACGTATCCGCGAATGGGCCCATGTGATCACCAAGTTTTGAATTAACAGCACCCGCCGTTTGACCTGTACCCCTGATTGAATAAAATCTACCGAGATCCGGCTCCCTTCCCGTGGCATGTGACGCCAGGCAAGTAGTCAGAATTTTCCTCGGGGGGGGGGGAAATGCCAAATTTTCTCATATGCTACAAGCATATGACAAAATTTACAACAAAAGGCAGCAGTTTTAGGCAATTTATCCCATATTTAACGCACAGAAAGACATATAATGTTTGTTTTTGCAACATATACATGATCACTATTACGTGTTTATGCGAAATCGCCATGTATCTAGCGTAGACCGCTTGGCTCAGGGGGGCCATGGCCCCCATGCCCCCCTAGCTACGTTCCTCCGTGACACACATCACGAATCGCTTCAAATCTGCACCATAATCTGTCCGCCGAGTCGGTGGAGCCGATGGTTCCACTCGAGTCGCGATCAGCTGGCGCGTTCGGACGCTAGACGCTCGAAAACTTGGAACACTAGCCGCGTTTACACGGTTATTTGAAAAGCTACCGGATTTCCGGCAGGGTTGGCCAGATTGGCCAGCTCTTAAAACACAGCGGATTAATGCTATAGTTCATTTCGCAAAGACGTGCTTCATGTTATAGAATACAATGACTGGGTTACGATACAAATAAGCCGAAATAAAAACGGGAGTTGCCTTGGCATTCTGCACTATATGTAATGCGTAATAATTTCTTCGGGTGTTCTGCGGTTCATTTGGCAATTGGCCAGCCTGGCCGAGTCTCGTCAGGGCAGCCGCCTGCGTAGTCCGGTGGTTCACAAATGCTATGTACCTTACGAGGGTGAAAGGTTTTGGATCGAAGGCGCGGTTTGGTCGAATGCTGGTGAACTTGAAGTGCAGCAGGAATACAGCGGGAATTTTTTCACTCCTTGTGTACGAGTGCATTTGTATGTAGTCTTTGTTAATGCCTGCGTGGTAATTGTTCGCAGCATTAACCCTATTCCTGGCAGGGGAGGGGCTGAATCCCCCTCGGATTTTTTGTCTGCCAATTCCAGGCTTTTTGACGCAGCTTCACAAAACTTGGTGACTTTTCCTAGTTTTTTTTTTCTACGCATTGTGGCAAAGTTTTGTAATGCTATTTTGTTCAGAGGCGGAGCCAGGCAACGCTGCGGGATGCACCTCACGCCATTTTTGGCTCTGTTAAAGGTAAAAGGAAAATGTCTGCCAAAAAATATCGTTTTTGAGATAGAACTTAAAACTTTACATGGATGTATATGTAAATAGTTGGGCAGGACACAGACACAATTTTGTTCGTATGAGTTCACTTCACAAGGTCAGGCCACGGTCAAAAGTCAAAATTTGGTTTTAAAGCAATTATTTTGGCGCTACCTTTTCCAATGCCAAACCTGGAAGATATATGACGTAGAAGGATGCCCTCTACTTGTGGACCAAGTTGCCGCTTGGTATCAGAGCAGGTCACGGAGCTATGGCCTAAAACGTCAGTGCGCGTGCCCTATATCAGAACAGCCGTGAAATGGAATTGTAGGAATAGAGTAAATTCAAATGATTAGAAGCGTTTCCAAATAATACAAAATGCATACAATATCATTCAAAGTAACTCTAAGGTCACTGAAGGTCATTTAAGGTCAA
The DNA here is from genome assembly GCA_030062745.1 of Capitulum mitella. NCBI lineage: Eukaryota > Metazoa > Arthropoda > Thecostraca > Pollicipedomorpha > Pollicipedidae > Capitulum > Capitulum mitella. Next base: position 31,128,742 of record CP099845.1, on the reverse strand, counting down.
AGGTCGTAAGCTGGCCTGAAGAACATGTGACCATTGCAGTTCCCTTTTTTCGTGTCCCAGGCACCGCCTAAGCTAACATTATACAAACATTGTACTACTACTTGTACTTCTTCAGCATAACATGACCATCAGAAGCGATTTTTTCTAAAGATTTTAAGTTTTTAACTTCAAAAATCTTTTAATTCTCTTTTTTCATTTTATTTTTGAAAACCTAATCTTTTTTTCGAAACCCTGTAAACGCCCTTGATTTCCTCAAAATTTCGAACGTACAGACCAATGGTAAAAGTCCCCTCCATAATCTCTCGATTCATGCTAATTTAATCAAAATCGGATCATAAACAAAGGAGTTATAATAAGCCCAAAAATATCTCCAATTTTGTCTTTTTGCCCTCTGTATCCACCCGCTCCAAATTTTCAAAACTTCTTTTAAAAAATGTAGTTTACGTCATGGAAAATCGCTTGCCGCTTGTTGCGATGAAATTGAATGTATAGTTCTCGAGGTTTGCGGGGGGGGGGGGCGAATCCGCTCCCCTGCCGGAAATCGGCCGTATCGTCTAGCCCTCCGGGAATGAGATTCAGCATTTGTGCTCAAATCGTTTGTTTGCCGGTGAGCAGAGCCGCTCCCGCCGTTCAGTACAGTTCAGTCCTTCATATGTAAGGGCTGAAGAGTCGACCCCGACCTCACGCCGGATTTCGACCGGCAGTATGCAGGGTTGTCCGGTCAGTCGTAAATAATGCGATGAGCAGTGAGGATGCACGTAAGCCAGGCAGGCGAAGGCGTGTAGCGACGCGGGCTGGACGAGGCGACTTTGAACTTGCGCTACTGTCACAGACTGTAGCTCTCGTTGCAACAAGTTGTCACTTTCTAAATTTAAAGAAGATAAAAATGGGTGCGAGTGCGAACTTCGTTTGGCAAAATAACCTCACAGTATGCCTGACGTGATTCACTAAGCGAGGCCGCAGGCACAGGCTGGCCTACATGCCACATATGACACCTACAAATGGGTGTCCGGTACAGCAAAGTATTATTCGACACTTGTGCGCCACTTGTTGCCATGTCCAGCAACATGTTAAGGGAGCATGAAGGAAATACAGAATCTCTTATGTGGTTACTGGCCAACCTGGCCGGAAATCTGACAACTTTTCAAATGCCCCTGTCAACGCAGCTGTAGACTGGCTGACGGAATGACTGACAAACATCTCGATCTGAATTTTTCCGAGCGACGGCCATGTATGAAATTCCGCTCGTTGAGTGTGCAAAGCACGCTTTACGCTTTCCACGGTTGACCTGGGATCAGAATCGAAGATTTGTATCGCACGCTGGCCTGTGCACTCGCTTAGTACCAGCATTACCCCTATGAAACGACATCTGCCTTCCTCGTCATATAGTCAGAAATGAACCGTGCACCTTCCCGCAAACGGAGGATCCTAATTCCAGCAAGTTGCACGCTCACATGAGTGGCATCTTGCCAATGATGTCCTAAATCTTGTTTATTTTCGGGTGGCGTTTTGCAGCCCGCCACAAATTTTCGCGCCTCCATCATCAATGGTTCCCTAAGCAAAGGCCTGCGAGGAAACGGGGTACAAATCAGCACGTGCGTCCCGCACACACCAGGCTGAAAAACAACCGGATGTATCCACTTACTTCATACCCATTTTGAGCACCACGGCGATCATAGTTTTGCGGCAATGAAGGAAATATGTTAATCTTGGGCACCTGGAGCTTCCGAAACAGGAAGCTGCACTCCTGTTTCGGCCTAAATCCATATCCATCGAAATTGATCGTCCAGCTGTCCGTCCGTCTTTCCAAGTCATTGCACAGAACTGAGCCGTTTGCGTTCTGGCAATGGCCCCGTAAGAAACACGTGTGGAAAGGGCGTGCGCTGCACGTGGTCCGTTGCACCATGCCCATTATGTGGGGTATCGTTGGATAGCCCTAGTACTGGTCTATCTACCCACCAAATTTCAGTCACTGTTGTCGACATCCGGAGGTTCTTGATTCCAAATCGAAACATGTGCCTGTGGATCGCCACGTGGGTCGCACGTGGGTGCCAACCACAAAAGCACGCACCCGCAAGTAGGTCCCATGTTGTAACCAAGTCTCGAGCTACAGCGCGGGCCGTTTGATCCGTGCCCACGATTAATTGAATTCTGCAGAGGCCCGGCTCGCGCCACGTGGCATGTGCCACACGCCACGAATCGCTTCGAAACCTGCACCACAATCTGTCCACCGAGTCGGCGCACCCGATGGTACCACTTTTGTCGCGATCGGCTCACGCGTTCGGGAGTTAAACGGTCGCAAACTTGGACTGACTGGCTGACAATCGCTTCATTCTGAGTTTTTTTTCCCGAGCGTCTGCCATGTATGAATCCCACTCGCTAAAAGCATGCTAAACATGCTTTCAGCTACTTCGATTTCGAAAGAATCGTGCACCTAACTGAGGATTTCAAGTCCAAAAAGTTGCACGCTAACATTGGTGGTATCATGCTAGTGATGTCCTAAATTTTGCTTGTCCTTGATGACATTTGTGACTTTGCAACCCACCCAGAAGGCACGTGTGTCCCGCATATACCAAGCAAAAGCTATTGGCATGCAAAACAGGCACGTGTATCGAATGCCACTTGTCACATGCTCCTATCCACCAGTTTTCAGCATCCCGGAGGTAAGTCGTTCGCGGCAGTGAAGGACGCGACAGTGAAAGACAAAGATTCAACATTACAGCCATAGGCCTTCTTAAGAAGTGATCGAAACTGAAGTTACAAAATTCCAAATGCTAAAGCAGGCATGCATCAAAAGATCCATCCCCGGAAGTTCGGAGCTGAAGACACCATGTCGGTTTGCCAGACGACAGCGCCATCTGATGCAGAGTTTATTCGTCTCGTTCAATGGCGACGCCACTGGAGAGATTTTGCTGTCAGCGGTGCACGTTCTGTGGCATGAGCTCCCTGTTCGGCTGTCCGCGGAGTCCACCGCTCCTGCTGCCGCGTGAGGGACCGTATGAGGGACACGGTCCACCGCGCTGAACGCTGCGCGCACCTAGTGACGCTGCGCGGCCCACGAACGGTGCTGTCGGCCACTCTGGGCGGATCCCATCCGGCTTCTGCTCCTGCATCCCATCCGGCTCCCATGACTGTTCGCACAGACCTCGGTGAACAGCCCATGTTGTCATCACCCGACGCCGAGATCTGCTTCGGAAAGTAGGCGGGAAGAATCTCCAGATCCATCGCGTGACGCCGTGACAGCAGAACTTGGTCCATTCCCTTGATGACGTAGATCGTTGATTCCTCACTGGCCGAGGCGGTGCACGGCGCGGGGCGTGCACGTGCACGGCAGCTTCTTTCCATCCGCCGGGAGCAACCTCTGATAGGCTGATGCAAGGTTACGCTGATCTCCGCCAATTGTCGACACGTGTTCCAGACCGACTGGTGTTGATTCGGCTCCAGTCTCCGGTATCCAAGACAGCCGACCATCTCCACTGCGATGTTCCACAGAAACTTATATCTCTGGAGCCTTGCGTAATGTTTGGCCAGGAAAAGTGACGTCAGCTACCGCGATCCCGTGCTTATGATCTGCCTGAGACCATCTCTGGCCGTGTCGCCGCCTGGGGCGCCTGGACCGTGACCGCTGGATAGCATGCTGCCGGGCCCCATAATCGGCGGCTGTCCGTGGTGCTGCTCCACTCGACTTCTACTTCTGTTTACTGCCGCTAGGTGGCCCAGCTTAACGAATCGTTCACAAATGCTGTTCCTGGCCTGGCAGTGCTATAATAGAGCGTCCCAGGTACCCCTTCCCCCGCAGATACACGTTCGGCCGGTCTGCCGTCCACCGCCCCTAGGGTGATATGAAAGGGGGATAAGCGAGCAACAGCCGATGACTGACCCTGACCTTGCAACATCTCGCGGCCGTTCCGTACGTCTGTTCTCACGGTCCCGACAGGTGTGGTTAACTTGAGCCAAGATCAGTCAGACTCGGTGGCAAGCAGCCCCTCACGCCTGACGCTATCACGAGTCTCGGTCACGATTTGTTACGAATTCGGTTGTCTTTATAATGGGGTCAGAAATCGCAGAACTGATGTCTCTTTGATAGCCATCGGGTAATCGTCGTTTGACTTACAGGACTGCTGCGCTAGAAGGAAAAGCTCCCCTATCCAGTATCATGTTACGCTAATTCCGCGGATGCTACTCCATCTTCCCATTGACAACCTCTGTCATAGTTTTCTCTATGTTTGTATCAATGTCCCAGCTAAACTTTTCGACCCTCAGCCACTCATCCAAGAGTGCAAAGAGCGTTGCTCTTTTCTGGCGACGACAGCGTCGGCATGTCAGTCAACAAGTAGTCCCCTTCGTACTTCTCTTGCCACGCGATAACCTTCGCAGGGACGCGCCCGAGAACAGACGAGGTGCTGGAAAAGCTGTCTCCCAATTGGACGCGCCTCCTGTTGAACGGTTGCAGGGGTGAGCTGAAGAAGCCGTTCTGTAAAGCGGGCCTCGCGGTCGCGCGCCTCTTGACGCTCCAGTGCCATGGTCTCCGTTTACTGGGTTGAACAGAGCGCTGAGTCGATCGACCGTGGACTGTGTCACCGCCAGGCTGCGTATGTCACCACTAGTGCCATTTCAGAGTCAATCAGCATACTTTCACTTGCGAATATTGTCCAGTCGGCGACGGTTGCGTCCTACCGACCGCGCCATGTTACGTTATTGGCGGACGGTCATCAGTACAGCGACAGGTCCAGCTGACCTGATCCGGCCGCCGGGCACGCCCGTCCGCCGGCCTGTAGGCCAGACTAGGCACCACACAGAGCAGGCATATCACAGGCAACAAACAGGAGCGGCTTTGACGTGCAAATGGTAACACTGTTTACCCTTTGAAAGATCACGTATTTTTTTAAGACTTTTCATAGTAAAGATGATGGTCATGAAAAACAGCAATAATACGGAATCCTGAAGCAAAGTTCTTTTATCTTCTTCGGACAAGGGAAAGGCTGGTAGCCTAGAAATGAGGCTGCCTCAAACTTCCTACGAACGGTTGGTGTAAAGAGCCTAAAATTTGCAACAGCTGAACTTACACACTTCCCCAATACTTTTTTCCTAAAAATAATGACCAGGTCATGTCAGGTCACCGAGTTACGGCATCATTCTTGAAGGTTCCCAAATCGTGTTTGTAGTTCTGAACCATGTTTTGGCGTCTTTTTTTGGAAGCCGACGAGAATTGGGACCAGTTTTTGTACATTGCTGTTTGGACTTATGCCTGAAAAGTGGGCTTTGAAATGTAGCCTTTCCAATGTCAAGTGAGATCACTGATCCCAAAGGACATAAAATCATTTAAAACAGGCTCTGGGATAATTTTAGCACCGATAATTATGGTAAGTAGTTGGTGGTTAGAACATCTTGGTGATCACAACTTCAGCCTGTGACAAAAAGCATAGTTTTTGACATAAACTGCGTCATACAAGATGACGATGACATTTTACTTTTCACTGATCTGACCTTGTCCATAGGGAAAAAACTGTTACCGACTACAATGACTGATCAGTTATAACACGCAGTCGCTGCAACAGAAAATTCTGCAAACCGTTTTGCTATAAAAGTGCAATAATTTCTACCACAAAAATGTCCACTTCGATGACGAAGAACACAGGAAACGGTTGATACTCTTTTTCACTGAGACCTGAGAGGCTACTAGGCCATTAATAGGAATCAACCAGGTATCATTCGGATAAATAAGAACACGGTACACGGGCATTTTGTTTTCTCGCTCTACCTCAGTTAAGAACGAAATGGGTAGTGGGCGGCAACCACCACGTCTTGTCCGGCTCGCAGAGGTGCAAATCATGCATCCGGCGAGATAGGAACTCGTCTACGTCTGGCCGTCGGCGCCAATACGTCCGACTGTGGGCTTGTTGGTACGCCCCCCCCCCCTCAAACTCGCAAACGTTTGGTTGTACGACAAACATAACATACTTTTGGAAAGCTCGTGACAAGTCGAGCTCGAAACCTGGGTCATTTATGACTTCCGGAAAATATCTAAACCATTTACGCTCCATATATCTTCTCTGTTAGCAGACCACATGGGCCCGAAGAACGCCCTAAATCTCAAGGATTGTAATTAATAAAGATTAAGTAGAGGCACCACGAGATAGATTAAAGTCTGCTCATGCTGTCTAATTTTTAATAATGATGGTGATATTTAAAAAATTCACGTCCAGATTTCCCGAGCCGTTGTACAGCGATTTCCTGCGCTACTGCGCCGTGGGCGCCGCTTTGTTTTTCTTGATGCGAAGGGTTTGCGGAGTGGTTTACGATGCTTAATTTCTGAGAACGTTAGTAGTTCCAATCTGCACATTTGGCGGAGCTTTATTCGCGAAAATATTTGCAACATATGCAACTTTTCGTATCTGGTTTGTGCTATTGGTATCCTTGGCAACTTCCAGAGCAATTTTTGTCATTTTCTATCTGTTCCAAGTCATTTATCTCTGATTTTGCCGGCGGTACATTTTTGCTCATAGCAGTTTTGAGTGAACTGACCTCAGGTCACTGGTGAGAGGTCAATAGTACTTTCTTCCCACATGGTGACCACTAAAGTTACCATTATGCACACACAATACGTCGGAAAGAAGTTCCGACAGTTTCCAAAAAAGTCGAGATACGTTGAAAATGAGCGTGAGCTTAGGTGAATAACCTAGACGTATCCGAAAAAAATCTTAGATAGCAGATATGTTATGCCTGCCAAGATCTGATATCACAAAAAGTTTTGTTTTGACATCTTGTTTTTTAACCCTTGCCCGGCCGGGGATTCGGAAATCCGCCTCCCAAGGTTTTCCGAGCGTAGAAAAAAGTGCGCGCAGCAACGCAAAATTTTTGGTGTCTTTTCTCTCATCTATTTTACATCCTGTATCAAGATTTCAAGTTCCAAGAACGTCAGATCAACGAGGTCAACCTTTAGAAAAATTGTCGCTCTTACAACGTTTTTAGTCGGGTAGATTTGTTTCCAAACGTGCAGATGTAACGAATACAATGAATTCTAATAAGGCCAATATTAAGGTTACCACAGGCCATCTTGGGTCATCTTGGGTACCTGATGTCATTTTTGAACGAAAACTTTAGTAATCAAGGTTTGCACGTGACTGCAAATGGTTAAACTGTAAAAAGAAGTCCTGATGTACTTCTTTGGGACAGCAAGAGTACTTCGGGTCAAATATGATATGATACGTTGTGATATATCAGACAAAGCTGAAAATGAATGAGAAAAATCGTCTCTTTTATACGCAGTAATGGCGTTTTTCTCCTGGCCGTATAAAAAATGTGTTTTAGCCGGAATACGCCGCAGACGTATCTGACAAGCATATAGTGTCTGCAACTGTCATATCAAGTTCAAATAAGGTCATATTAGGTTGTACCGAAGTTGTCTTAATGGAAAGTTCCCTTATTTGTAAGTCTTTAGATTTCAATGTTTTCTTCTACATTTTAGAACATTTTTCTTAAAAAGAAAAGTATTTGGTTTCCAAGGGTTTTCTAAGCCTTCCAAATGTCTTCTACTACGGGTGTCAGGGTTGTCACTAGAGGAAATCAGTCACATATGTCTGAAAACCCAATAACGCCCCAAGTAGACTGATCGTACCACTGTGCTATTTGGCGTCTTTTATCAGTAATGTAAAACGATGCTTCCTTTTTCCAACCTACCAAGAGTAGAAACCACCAAAAACTGCTGAGCTCAGTTCTGAAAAACCCGCGCCTTTTCAGACCCGTTTATTGGTTAAAAATCCGGTCTTTCCAAAACATTCGGATTTCAAAACGCCCCTGAATAGTTGGATATGCAATCGTAATTCCATCATTCCATTTAATGATATCCTTTGTAAACACGACGTAACGGATATTGTTTCTAACCTCAGTAGACTGTGCCCTCAATTCGCCTAGCCTGTTCCTGTTACGCTCGTGACGTAGGAAAGTGCGAATGTTGTTAGTGGCAAGTGTTTGACGTCAAGAATATAGGTACTGGAATTGGAAACTCTTTCTCTCTGGACGAATTGACGTATAACCTATCGGCAAAACGAACTTGTAAATAGATGATTATTAAACAAAGAAATATTGGCACAAATCAGGCAGTCAATGATAAACTATCACGCCACGCAAGAAGAAACTGCAACAAAAGTCAAGGTATTGACACCAGTACGTCGGGTGTTTCTGGTGTCTGTGACACCATGTGCCACATTACCACTGATCGGACACGATGCAGCATGACGGTCAAGAAGTACCACTGCCTGTGCAACGGACGTGAATAGCACCAGGCACGCCTTTTAAATTCAAAACCGTCGAACCACACCCACAATCTCAAAAGACAACTTAAAAAGGCCGATAGTTAAGCCGACTTAACCCGGCATTGACTGGCGCATTTCGCCACCTTTCACTGACTGGCGGGGGCGTTAAACGCCTCCCTTCCGTCTATCTCGAGAACCGATGGTCCGATTTGGCTGATCCAAACGGCAATCCATAGTACCGGACCGTGCCATCCTGGGACATGCACATTTCATGACGTTGGGGTCACTGATGACGTCACAGGTCAGACAAAACTCGAAAAAGTGGCCATTTTTTCCAGGGTCGCCTAATCACAATGAAAAGCAGAAGAAACTGAAGTTTGCTTGGCAACATGTTCCTAGTAACTTAATTTCGTATTCGAAGTACCACGTGACCCAAAGTCATTCAAGGGCAAGGTCCAGGCCAGGTCAAAGTTGACATCCCTTGTAACGTGTCCCCATTTGACAAGGAGATTTTAAAAATGACACTTTCAGAGAGGTTTGGGCGCAAAAAAACCGATGGTCCCAGTCATCTGTGCACATGCAACATTGCAGCCTTCTGTAGTTTCATACCCGAAGAACCACAACCAAGCTAGTGACCTTCACGTGACATCTCAGGATGACCCTACAAGTCAGCTTGTTCATTTGCACATTTCCATGGAATGTCGCATTACATTGCAAAGGCCGATATCTCCACATAGGTCATCCACAGTGCCAAGCAGACGCCGCCAATTTACTTGCTAAGCTGAAGGCTGCATAAAATCACCGAAGGTCAAACTAGGAAAAAAGCATTGCAATGTCGCAAGAATCTTTTGCGTAAGTTCTATGACCCATTTGTTGAAAAGAATCCGTAATTTGCCTGACCGTGTCCAAAAAGAAATTTTGAATTCCTTTTCTAAAATGCATTCTTTTCTAAAATGTATTCTACCCCGAAAACGAAAAAAAACGTGTTTGACCTAGGAGGACCTCGCGTGAGGTCATAGAAGCTCTATATGAGAGTCTCAGGTCATGCTGATATGCAGTGCAAGCCACAGCCACCAAACATTGTAAAAGCACAGAAAAATACGGCGGTGAAGTAAAACTGAACGTCAAATCGCAAAATATGGTTGTCTTTATGACGTCATTAAGACGTGACCTAAAGCGACGTCTTTTCCAAAAATTTGTCAAACTGATGTAAGAAAAGACACTACAAGTTTCAGGACGCTGAGTTTATTCGTTTGAGAGGTATCTAAGAAATACTCGGGGGGGGGGGAGTAAATGCCTCCTGTCACTGGTGGGCTAAGGTCAATGAACTGGATATTGACGAAAAATTCGAGTGAGCAGAATTGTTCCATCTGTCATGTTCTGCCAACATGGCAAGTTTCATGACAATCGACACATTTCACGAAATGTTCTATTACTTTAATATTTTTCGAATATGGTCCCATTTGACCTACCTTGAATCAGTGACACGTGGAGACGCTAATTTTTTTGGAACTAACAAAGTGTGAGACTGATGTATAAAAAGTACCCGAAGTTTCATGTCTCTGCTCCTTTTCGTTTTTTGGCTACCCTGAGAAAAAACATGGACACCCTTCTCATGAACCCTGGCCCGGCGAGCGTTAATCCGCGACCAACCGGCAACCAATCGTTGGCGGACGGAGTTGGGGGGGTCGTTTCGACGCCTCCTCTATCTCGCGAACACAACATGGCATAGAAATAAAACTTACATCATCGGAAAGCTTGATATAAGTACATTTCAAAGTACCCAAAATTTCTTGGAAGATCTTGAAAAAATATTCCACTTTTTTTCCTATGCATGTAAAATTAGGATTTTCTCCTTCAAGAATAGCTCTAACTCCACCCTTAATAAACCTAGGACAATTCCGAGCATGCCAATGAAAAGCACATAGAATGCACATTTATAACATTTACATAACCACATATTGTACCAGGTGACCTGATATAACGACATTTTTCATTTTCCTGTATTTGTGAGGTTTTTAACGCCGCTGACGAGTTGTTGCCCTTGTGTGCTGCCAAAATCATAACAATGATTTGTATGAATATTTTTTTTTAATACCGACAGACCAGAGCGCCAAAGATCCGACGTCATCTGGCCTGACCTTGTGACCTGACCTAACATTCAGCCGATTTCTGCTTTATTTTGTGCAAATATGATATAGTGAAATATGAGGTCGATCATATGACCCATATATGTGACGCAGGATTATGACCTGATTTGAGGCACGCCTGGGTCTGACCTTCTGATGCGTAGATCTGTCACTGACTCATGAACTAACCCAGCGAGACAAAGCTGGACATCTGGACATGAATTCAAGCTCTACCACGGTAACGTCATACGACCTCGGATGACCTAAGGTCATTTCACAGTAAGGAGGCGTCTTAGTGTAGGTTTGGAATACAAAATGGACTTAAGTGCCTATTTTTATTCCAGAGATCATCAAAACGGGGATTAGACTCCTTTTGCTGAATTAACCTGACCTGACCTCATGACCCTTCAAGCGTGTCAACAATATTTGTCGTGTTTATCGCTTTGCTTGGCCCCAGAATGCATTTCAGTTTGTACCATGGCAACCTCGCATGACCTCAGGCGAGCTAAGGTCACTTCTCAGCTTGGAAGCGTCCTGATGCAATTTAGGACCGAAAAATCGACTTAAGTGCATATTTATAACCCAGATATCATCAAAACGGGGTCTTTGACTCCGTTTTGCAAATTCATCTGAAATGCGACGTGACCTCACCACATGACCCTTCATATCGGTTAACATCATATGTCGTGTTTAGTGACTTCCTCGGTCCAGGAATGCATTTCAAGCACCATCAAGCCGAAGAAACTGCTCAAAACCGTTAGAGATAAAGAAATGGGGCAGGAATTGAGTTGACCTCGGGTTTTGACCTTGACCTTGACAATTAATTCAAGATAAACATAATTCTTAGGAATGTCCTCGACTACCGTCCCTGAAAGTTTTGGGTCGACTGATCTCACGACGTGGTTTGTAGAAGACTTTAGAAAAAAAGATCGGAGGTTAGCCTATTTTACGTGGCCTTGGTCAATGACATGACACGTTCAGAATTTGAACACTGCACAAAGCATGCGCAAAAAATGTAAAAAAGGTACTGAAAATTTCAGCGCCCTGCGTACACTGCTTTTTCTCACTATCACCTAAGGAACTCGGGATGGCGACGTCGAAACGCCCCCCCCCCGGGGACGGCGTGGGGGGTCGTGGGGGGGGGGGCGTCAGGCGTGGGTTGGCGGTTGGCGTCCAGTTGGCGCCATGTCTGTGGAAATCCATGAAATGATCCGTGGAGGTATGCAGTTATGAGGCAGTTTTAATACCATGGACGGAAATGTGATGTAGGCCGTTGAAAGGCTGACATGTATCAGCAAGATACCATTTAACTCAGTTTTTAATCCGATGAACTTTACTTTACATCCATGAGAAGAGAGGCAGCTGTCCCCCAGCCCGGGATCTGCTGATCTCCTTTGACCGATTTTGACAAAACAAGGTTTAAAAGAACAACTTGTGATCTGCACTATCTTTACATGTACGCAAAAGCTGCAGAAAAAAAATTACTGGCACGTTTAGGAAAACAAAAAATGGGCAGTAAACGTCCGATTTTCGTTCCCTTGGATACGGCGCTCGATGTACGTTTATTGACTCTGATATGAACTTTTTTATCTGTTAGATAACGTTAAGTATGGGTGCGTGCTTTTTTATCTCTACGCTTTGAGTTCTCCATGCTCTTATGGAAGCTTCCGCATCACAATATTGGTTGGACGTTCGCAAAGAATTGTGAACTTAACATGGGCTGGGTTCGCCAACCACAAAAATTTCGCCACACCAAGGGAACGCAAGTGCTGGCTGGCACCCCAATGCATTTTAAAGAGTGACTTTTCTGGCCTGAAGGTATGCTAGGAAGCAGTCTCTGAAGTATCAGTGGTGGAATGACAAAGCCAAATTATCGTACATATTTGCCTATTTCTCCTATTTGTTTTCACTGGAACCGACCCTGCAAATGGATGTATAAGTTTCAGTCCATTGGTACATGTGGACTGAAGTGTAAGCCTCAGAAACTTCAGCACATGATGCCGATTTTCGTCGTCTTTGATTCGTCGGTTGGTTTTGGGGATAAAATAAAACCAATGAGGGCACTTTACATACGTGTCATTTTGTCATGTCCGACGCCACATGTCACATCATTCACGTCTTTCAGTTCCCTTCCAACAGTTCACAACCTTTCTCTCAAATATCTGCCAGTTTTCACGAGTGTTACCACACACGTCTTCGATGCGCGTATTTATACGTCGCTCGCACACATATTACAGTCAAGAAATTTCGCTACGCCTGGTTCCGCCGTGGATCCCATTCATTCTCTCTGCACGAAATGTTCCTTCGTATCAATATCGTGGCATGCGGAAACATTTACTCATCGAGGCATCCCTTGTTTTTAGCATGCAGAACCCACTTAAATATGACGTTGCATTAATCTTCTTAAGTTTCCCTCCATTCGCTCATGGCAGCCTTGGGACATTTTTGAGAAGATGTGGATGACCAAGTATCAAGCAACATCATGACATTGTCAAAAATTGGCCTACAGCACCGATACGTAAAGGTGCGAGGATTCCCCTGAAAAAAACACAAAATGGCCTGACACACTTCCTACATGCGTCCCTGTCGCCGTCCCTGATCCAGGAGCGATCTTGAAATCTTGGTGTAAGATGCCAGAAGGATGCGTGGAAAACTCGCCAAATTTTAGCGCGGTAGCGCGCTCAGTTTGACCTTAACGCTGCAAAAACCAGGGCGGGCCGATGAACAGAATCGGTCCCCTCCCCGCACGCAAACAAGGTGAATTTGAGCTACCGAGTTGGTTAGAGCACTGGCCTCTCCGTCCTGGCATGGAGGGGATTCTGGTCGCCTCGGCGGTCAAGATTTGGTCTTTGGATCAGCTGACAGCTGGCGATTATCTGGTCATGCTGACTATCACACAGGATTGTCGCGCCTTTGGCGGCACGTTAGCCCTTCGTCACAAAATCAGCCGTCACCGAGGATGTCTTCTCTGGTCGCAATGGGCGGTGTCTACGCCATGTGCTCTTAGCACGGGATCCGATTCCTAATGTCCCTCCAGAAACCATTTGGAACAAATGTATGCAAAGGGCATGGAGCTCGCCAACTTTACTCATGATACTTCATACGCATTTTCGGGGACCCAGAGCCGCGCCCAGCAACAAAACAAAGAACTCAAAGAACGAGCAGCTTACTGTGATGTCAATCAGTCCTCGATAGCCAGGCAAACGTATCGGACCAAGAACTGGAGTGACCCGCTTCCCGGAAATTGCAGGCACAAGAGGGCCGAATACGTCGGAGAGCCCCTAACATCCTGAAGAAATCCGTGAATGAAGGGAGGATGTTAGCTGACATGATAGTTTTCCGAGATCCTGGCACTGCCTGGCGGCGATCATTGGAAAAAGCACAAAATGCGCATGATGTTGCATAACGACTGCCGGCGATTCAAGACTTCATTAACTACAAAACACCACAAAACAACAAAGAGCAGATGCTGCCGGATTTGATGACATCTTGATCTTTTGCGTGTTTCCGACATGCAGTCGATGTGGAAACGTGGGCGTCGTTATTTGATTCACAACGTGATCAAAAAGGCACCATTGAGACCAATCACCTTCAGAGGAAGTCTGGGACCATTCTCATCCCTGAGGAGGAAGGGACCGCTGCCGTAACATTTCCGGTCCCCACCCCGCCTCCCGCACGTCCCAGTTGCGCCACCGGAGCAGATTTCCACCGCTGAGGTGTGCAATGCCACCCACGTGCCCGGCCCCGGCCCCGGCCCCGGCCCCAGGCATGCCTGAGATTGAGGTTCGGCCGCTTCGTGACCCCTGCTCGGCTCTGGCTCGCTCCCACGTCCCGCCGGCGGGTCCCAGGCCTCTGCCTGGCCGGGCTCGGCTCGGATTTCCGGCCGAGGTGAGCGGCAGCGGTGGCTGGGCCGTCGGCCGCCGCCCTGCCCCGCGCACTTCTATTGGAACGGCGCCAGAACCTCGCCCGGTGTTGCAACGATCGTGCGCGCGGTCGACGACCGAGACGGTCGGTGGAAGGAAGCAGATGTGCAAAGAGCATGGCAGGCCAGGGGAAGGCGAAATCCAGGTTTCCGGCAACAGGAGACAGGCACGGGGAAGTACGGCACAGGAGCTTAGTGGGGAGGAACGTGCCACCGACACCATGATACGAAACTGGAGAGCGGATCAAGGCTTTGGCCACAGTTGATAATTACTAGCCGTCGGAGACGTCAACAGCTTTTTGTGGAAAGCAGGACTGAGTAACGTTTTCATCGTTCCCTATCCTTTTTTTCTTCAGTCTATTCTTGCTATCCTGAGTCCATTTTTGTATTTGCATTGGTTGGGGACAAAGAATGAAACGGACTGGATCAGGCCGACGGATTTCAGAATCCGATCAAATCTGCCGAATTGGAACCGGGCTGGAATGAAAAAATGTGTTCAAAACCCGGATTCGGATAGGACTGGGGTTTGAAGTTTCATGAACTTAAGTAGTTGACTGACGAAAAAATGTCTAAAACCTTAGTTGAATCAAATCAAAAGTTTAGCCTGAAACTAAGCATTTGACAACAGAGCTTATTTTGACTGTTACCAGAATAGCCACCTATAAAACAATCCAGCCACATGGACAGAATATCTCACTTTCATGGTGAAACTAATGTGCCAGAGTCCGAAGATCTCAGTCCCTGCGTCACTGCTCATGATTTGTGCTATGGAGCTTTTACCACTGTAACTGCGTGGCTATCTCTTCCCAGGTCGCCTCAGTTGTTAGTGAGAAATCGGCACTCAGTTCAGGCAGCTATGAATATTTGCAGACATTGTACGTGAAGTCAATGATACATCTTTTCCTTATATTGACTGTGACAAGCTTGGAGCCTGGACAGTGGTTATTCAGTCTTTGTATGATGATGTCGTCAGTAGCAGTGTAGGAACAAAGGAATACGGCAAAGGCTGCTCCATGACTTGTGGAAAATTTAGGAAAAGCCCGAGTATATTACACTGACGGAGCCTTACACTGTTCCTCCTCCCCCGTCGCAAACCGATAAATATGCCCTTCACAAATCAGTTTCAAGTGTTCAGACCATTTAACTGGATGAAGTGCTTGTGTTCTTACATCAAATGATAGTGAACGGGAGGAATTTAGATATTGATTGGTGAAAGTTTAAACAGAGAAAAGCAAATTGTATTCATACCCATAACTTTTATAGGGTTTATTTGTGCTTAAACTATGCAGTTTCTAACCAATTGTTAGCATAAAGGTTTCCATTAGAATGGACGTAGAGGTTTGCCATTCTGACTTTTCTGAGTTTTTGCTTACTATTTGTAGTGATTCGAATCAGGATTGGATTAGCCTTGGAGGAAATTTATGGATCTAGATTGCATCCGGATTCAGCCCGGCCAGATGCAGACTGGATCATATAGAACTGGATTTATCCGTTTCGTACTCTGATTCGGGGGGGGGGGTGGTCCCAGAAACCTTCTCCCTTCGTTGTTGGTCAGTTACAGACGTCTTTGGTTAGGGATACCACACTTTCAGCACCTGTTTCCAAAACCCATTTGACGTCAGAAGGTTATGAGCACGTTGAAAATTGTCGTGGCTGAAAAGCCCTTGAGATGTCCGCCCGCTCGCCGCAGCCTTGGGACGCAGCTGGCCGGTGCACGCCCATGTTTTCTTTGCTTCAAAAACAGCAAAACTTGCTAAAAAAGTCAAAAACAATTCATTATATTTGAGTACTTTTTAACAACGTGTGTCTGTTTCCCGTATGCCCGGAAATATGCCCTCCGGTCCAGGGCCTAAACGTACTGACGGATCGGCACGGTCTGACCAATGAAACTTTCAATAGGTTACGATTACTCTGTTTGGTTTTCCTGGACCTGTTACTAATACTTCTGATATATTGCCATCATCGCCTACCGCAAAGCATTGAAATTAGCCTAAGCAATCTGGCAAGTCAGTGGAAAATAGCCCGAACTTCATAGATAACTACCCATCATGTTTGAGACCTTGAATCGGCCACTGCTCCAAAAATTGCTCCCAAACATGTCTGTTGATTAACTAAAGGCCAAAAAGTTGATACGAGAGCCAAAGTACGTGCTTTCAACGTCGAACGCTAGAGGGTGAAAATGGATCGTTTACCACATTTTTTGCTTATCTAAAGGCGACACTGATGTTTTTTGTAACTTTTCAATATAAACAAGCTGCTCACATCACATACTTTTATTTTCGCCCAGTTTCGTGAAAATCGGTTTGGTAAATCGGCAGATTTCGAAGGATGGGCCGAATCCTTCATTGGATTTCAAGCGAAATCCATGGCATGAACATAGGTTGAACGCTGCTAAGCTTCCAATGCATTGCATAATTCAGATAAATACTACCGTGGAGTACCCCTTTCGTGTAAAAGGCGCTTTAACACGTGTATTCCCAATCGCCAAGAGAGAATGCTTCACTCGTCAGCTGGCCGAATGAAGTGCCGAGGGAAAATTGCACTTAATTCGGCGCTAAAAGCCCTTGCAGACTGAAAATGGAGTGTCGTGACGGCATGCGGCCTAACTGCTCTGGCACGGTAATTAACAAGCATGAGTGGTAGGAGAAACCGGCATCACAATCTGTGCATTTCGAGCAAATGCCTTCCAAATAAACCCCGGCGCTGAACTCGGCATGATCGTCCTACTCACAGAAACGCGCCTGAAAGAGTAGACTGTGAGATAGAGCCATACTATGAGATACATAAAGAAAGAGGAATTCAAAATTTGCAAATGCCTATCAAATGTAGTGCGTGTTTTGAGACCCCAGTTACCGTACAGCTGCGTTTTGACTCTCAGTTTCCATTCAGATGTTTCAAGAGATACTTTTTCTTTATAAGGTGTCGATCCGAAAGTAAAGATAATGTATAAGATGTGGCTGCCCACTAAACACCTTACGCTTCAAACGTCATACCCTGACTAAAACAAAACAAAACAAAACAGAACGGACAACAATGATAATCCCAAGGCAGTTTCGGCCACGTGCATGATGGCGACTCTTCCTCGAGGATGAAAGTGAATTCATATCCACGTTCACTGTATTCCCGCATCCATAACACCAGGGCGCATTCCCGTATTGGGGGGGGGGGCGGGGTTAGCTGCATTGTCGTTAAAAGAAATTTTGGAAATATCGGAAGGAGTGCGAACAGTAGGAAAGAAACGTCAGAAACGGGGGCATTTCTGGCCTGTTATAACTCATATATATTACTACATAGACCCATTTCAAGCAATTGGCACGAATCGAGAGGTAATCGATTGGAATTTACCCATCCTCCCATATGTCTGGAATTTTGAGAAAATCCATAGGCGTCTACAAGGTTTGACAATGAGAGGATTTCTTTGAAGATTGAATGGAAATAAAAGTGAACAATATTTTTGGGCTTCAACGAGTCATAGTATACTTAGAAGCACTCACTGTGTTACACTGCGTGTATAATCTTAGCGTAGATGGCGCCAGGACATGAGAAAGGGGAACTGCCATGGTCGCGTGTCCATCAGCCCGACCTACGACCTTGACATTAAATAGCCCCAAATAAATTTCTGGTCACTTGGGATGACCCTGAGTTCATTCCATAGCGTTTGAAAACGTTTCTAGCCATTTAAATTGGAGCACTTCTAAGAGCGCCGTTTATGGCTGTCGTGACGTTGTGATAAGGGTACGCACGTGGACATTTTAGATCATAGCTCCGTGACCCGACCAGAGATCAGTTTGAAACTTGAAACAAGAAAAGAAGGTCCTGTATTGAGTCACATACATTTCGAATTCCGCATTTTAAGCATTAACGTTAAAAATCCACATAACACGATCTTTGTCTTTCAACCCTGACTTGATCTTGGGAAATGATTTCGAGTAAAGAAAAATGCATTTGTGTACATTTTCCCAGTTTTTTTTAGATATAAAGTCATATAAAGTTTCAATTTCTGTCTTAAAAACTATTTTTGTCAGCCATTTTCTTTGGTCTTTAACTGTGTCAAAAACGGCCTGAGGTGCCTCCCGAAAACTTGGTCTGGCTTTGCCCCTAAACAGAATAAATTTACAAGACTGGCGAAAAAACGTAGGAAGGCCAGTTTGAAAAGTCACCAGGTATCGTGAGGCCGCTTCAAAAACCCTGGACATGGTGAGAAAAACCCCTAAGGGAATGGGGGCTTGTGAAGCTCCCACGCCATACGGGGGTAGGATTAAGACTCAAGTCAGACCTAGAACGACTTTGCCGTCCAATTTTGCCGTGAAACAGCTCGAATATATCTTGCGGCCTATTCTACAATTCTATGGATTTTGAAATTCGGCAGCTTCCATGGGGCGTCAGGACAAGGAGATCTGTAGTTTATTTATTGGTCGCCCTTGGAATGGATATCCTTGGTAAAAGGTTCTTTAAAGCTAATGGAAATAAGATCCAATACCTTTATGATTAACAGCAGTCAAGGACTTATCAATGTCCTTGGATGATGTTGTACATCAGTATCAGTTATATGTGCCTAACCATATCAATGGAATATTGTTGGTAGAAGGTTCTCTAAAGCCAATGGAAATGAGACTCAGATATACTTTTAAGGTCAACAATAATCAGAAACTTAACAGTGTCGTTTCTGGGGATTATAAAAGGCGACCAATGTGTAAGTTATCTTTTTTGCACTACTACGAGTCACTGCTATCTGGAAACCTCACGGGAAGCATTGTAACCATTTCTTACGCAATAACAATTATAGAACGCAAGCAAATACAAATCCGTTGTCGAAAGCCTACAATGGTTAGGGATTGTTCTTGATGCTTTGTGCCGCATAAGAACGTGCTCATATCGTCGCGGATGATGTGAACGTATGTTGTGAATGGTCTGAGAGCGCGGCATTATGTAGACATGATGGTACAGATTAGAACACACTCGATGGCGTAGTCAGGAGTTACATATGGAGGCGCTGTGTGTTACCTTCCTGCTTGTAGGCTTTTACATAATGATATGGTCTAGAACCAGTTCAAAAAAATATTGTTACCCAAGATGTATTTTTCATAAAAAAGGGACTACTAATGACGGTGCAATGAATTTGAGAAGGGATGGAAATATGTACATATTTATCTCTCTTACTTGCCATGCAATGGACGTCACCGTGGTGCTTGGCATGAGTTACAGGAACGAAGCAAGGTTACCCTGGTTTCGCCTTTGGCATTGTTCACCACAGTTTATGTTAAAGAGCGTATGGTTAATAAAAGAATGACAGAATAATTCAATTTTCCTTCGAATCACATGCATGGAAAGTAGGTTCTCCGCTTACTTTACTGAAGGCTCATTTTCGGTTCCCTGGATCCACCTCTGCTGTTATAATGCCGAATTTACGTGCCAAAATGCACAAAAAGAGGAACAGAACACAACAACGTCTATTATATGTGTTCTTGTTGTGATAAAGTTAATCAGTTACTTTTCCAAACGTAATGTCTTGCCTATCCTTAGTCTCCTGGACCAACCACTGTCGTTATGAGATGTAAGAGGTATTTCATATCACATGACATGAACAGAAATATTATGAAAAAAATGGCTGCCTGACTCTCATAACATCGGACAGAACACATCGACAGCGCTTCCTGGAAAGTGAAGAAAAACGGCCCAACACATCTCCCAGCCCCTCCGCTTGGACCCACCCCCAATACAGCAAAAAAAACTATTTTTTAACAGTTTATGCAAAAATAGGAGCAGTCAATACGTTTCATGGCTATATCTCAAACTGTTCCAAAATGGCCGACGAGAATCCTCAGATTGTGAAGCTCACACCCAGAATAAGGCCAAAAGACTCTTCCAAATTTTATCTCTGTCGATGTCATTTGGCATAAACCATTGCTGTTTTCTGATGTTTGCGGAGACCTGGCATAACCTGAAGCCCTCTAAATACCTTTGTTGTTATAAAAGGCATTTCTAAGCCTTTTCAGAGCATTCTGAATTCGAGAAACATGTCTACAAACTTCCGACTTCCTTTTGTTCCCAAAACTGTTCGAGAAGAATGGCGGGATTTTATTTGGCTTCATGACCTGGAAATACTAGTCGGATGATTAGAGGCATGTTCATACTTCGTAAAATGTGAAGAGCATTTGATAGGTGTAACTTTGATATCCATAGCTCCGTTAATTACCGAGATCTTGCAAGGGGAAAGGATGTCCTTGGTAACACCCAGCAATGGCGAAGGGCACGCATACCTTAGTTGCACGTCGGTTAGCCGTCGCCGGGCCGGCCTCCGGATCCACCTCTGCCGGCCTGGGTACATGAGAACCCCCCTCCCCCTTCCGCCCCAAGATCTCGAGAACCATAAGTCCCACCGAAAAAGTAAAAATACCGATGGAAAGCCCTTGGCGAAACTACAAGAAAACACTCAGACTTTTTCCAAAGAGGTCAATATTAACCCGCACCGCCTGGCGTGTTTTTGTACCCGCCACCGTCTGGGGTTTAGGGCACCCCCTGCTCTCTCAGGATTTAACCGTCGGATCTGAACTGGTTTACCACCAATCGATAGCCCTAAGTATTGCGATTCAGAAAATACTATGTTAGCCTTGGTCATATGACTGATGACGTCACAGGTCATGTAAAACGCATAACACGAAGTTGGGAAAGCCTACATCGGTTTGTACCTCATATCATCGCTAATAGTGATCTTAGAGCCTTCAATTCGGTATCCGGCGAAACGTTACGATCTCATGCATCAAATGCATGCAAAAACGTGAAAAACGTCGGGTCAAGGTCAATCTAGGCCAGGCGAAATATTAGTCTTACTTTACATGCCAAGAAAATATACTTACTCACAGCCGTTTTGGTCTACGTGACAAAAATAACAAAAGTGGAAACTTCTTATGATCATGATTTGCATGATCTGCGTTTCATCCTGTCAAGGTCAGTTTAGGTCAGGTCAGATAAGGTTGAATTACTCTTCCTGACAAAGAACAAACATCACTCGCTGCGATTCTAAACTGCGTCAAGTACAGAACTGAAATGACATCCCATGATAATTAAACATGCTCTGTCTGCTCTTATGCGGGTCAAGGTCAAGCCAGGTCAGGACCAATAGTCATTTTTCTTTTTTTGACTAGGAACAATAATTGCTGTCTGCTTCTACTGAATCATCTCCTACAAACAATGTTGCATTTCATTTCGTTTTGACATCTACCTAAGGCGTGACCTGACCTCACATGACCTCACGTTGCATTTGGTGAACTTTGCTAAGAAACGCATATAGATTTGCTTGTCTGACTTGAACGATGGGGAAAGTCAGCAGCAACAACTTCTATCGACCACAATGCGAGTCAGTCCAATGGCCATCATGCATGTGAAATAACATGACGTCTCATGTTGACACGTCACGACTGGACACGGTCTTTTTGGGGACCGTTTCCTACGCAAATCCAAATAATCCATGCATTATACTCGCAGATATTATCAAAAAAACCACGCATGTTCGCGCCACCGCCTGAAGAGGCAAAAACAAGCATGCAAGGGTTTACTTATGACGTCATATCTCCATGCTCTGACCCAGCATGAAAATAGTTTTGATGTAAAGATATATACAACTGATTGTTGAATAAGTACGAAAAATGTGGTTGGGCTGACTAACGGTTCAGATTTTATTCAAGAAAGTCCGAGGGAGTGCCCCATTTGACACCCCCAGGCCGTACTGGGTTAAGGTCACTAGAGGTCATCTTAGGTCACGTTGCCCTATTTACATTTTTAGCGGAAAACTTTGGTAATCAAGGCTTGCACGTGGCTCTAAATGGGTCATCAGTAAAAAAGGTCTGATTTACCCATGTGCGTCACAAAAAAGGTACTTGAGACCAAATATGACGATTTCAGACAAAACCAAAGACGAAGAAAAAATCGTCTTTTTAAGGCCATGAGTGCGTTTTTCAGAACGCATAAGCATGTGTTAATGCCATCTAAGATCAGCCTAGGTCAAAGTACTGACCCCTATACGTCAGGCATTTCTGCTGTGTCTCGCATTATTGGCCACATTACCGTCAAAATCGTGCGGGACCTTTTGCCAGCCAACCACGCTCCCAACATGTTGAGCGAGCGTCTAGTTCGTCGTTCTGAGGTATCTGCTCGCACCACTCGGGCGACAGCTGTCGAACTGCTGCAGATGCCGCGAGTTTGCACTGAGTTTGCGCGTTCATTTATGTTCCGCGCGTGTAAAAAATGGAACACAATGCATCAGACGTTCAACTGTCAGGCGCTGCCAGCAACACGACATTCAAGACCAGCATAGCCTCAGGTATGTTTGAAAAACGAGTCTCGATTGTAATATGCTGCCTCTCAATACTGATGTTTTCTATCTTCCGTGACCCTTGTAATTCCATGTGGATGCCTGAAAATCCATTATATGGAGGATCCAACATCCGACATATACATGCGTACATACATATATATATATATATATATATATATATATATATATATATATATATATATATACATTGATCAGGCACTGTACAGCATAAAACGTTATAAAACTGGCTCTTGAAACATCTCCGCACCATAGCACCCGCGTGGGCTGCTATGATGCAGAGAGAGGCCAATCCGTGTCCGCCAGGCGGCGGGCACGGCCGCAATAAAAAAGCCTAATATTTGGTGGGAATTTGGTTTCGCGGTGGCGAGGGCTTTTATTTTGGCGACTAAAAATAAGTGATCTGTGGTGATACAAACAGCATAGAAAAAAACGCATGTCAGTTGTTCTCATGATTTGTGGCCATACAAAATGTGTTCACACTGAAAACAAGCGTAACATTTCGAAAGGTCAAATCAGGCCAGCAGGGGTCAAATGGGACGAAGTCGCCTTTTGCAAGTACGTTCCTGCCATAAATAAGTGCTTTCGAAGCACACA
Organism: Capitulum mitella; assembly: GCA_030062745.1. NCBI lineage: Eukaryota > Metazoa > Arthropoda > Thecostraca > Pollicipedomorpha > Pollicipedidae > Capitulum > Capitulum mitella. The sequence continues at coordinate 31,105,507 of CP099845.1, read as the reverse complement.
CGACTAGCAATGGAATGGTTATTCCAGGAATGTAGAGCGATGCATTTTATTCGGTTCCGGCTCTCAAAATTCGTTATAAAAGATGCCCTGACCCCACGTCACAGTTCAAGGGGTGCAGTTATTTGTACTGCCAAAGATGTAGAAAAGCACCAGGACGCATATTAAAGCTTCAAAACCGCCGAACCACACCTACAAACTCAATAGCAGACGTAAAAAGGTCAAAAGTTCAGCTGTCCTAGTTTCAGTGGCCTGGCTGTTTAAAAAAATTTGAAACAACAGCATTGTTTCAATTGGGATGTTTTATCAATATTACAAGTTTGGTACGAAGTGATGAATTCCACTACAAGATATGCGACTTAAAGTTTTCCGAACATGATGCTACTTAGCCTGTCCTACATCAATGACTCAAGGCCACGCTAAGTTTAGAAAATGACACAAGATGCAAAAATAATATAGGAAAGGACACCCAAATTTCATGCCTTTGCGCATTTTCGTTTTTAAGCTATCTTCAGAAAATGAGAGGGGGGTTCTTATGAACCTCTGGTCTGGCGAAGGTTTCAGCATGGCTACAAAACATAGAATTTGATAAAAGAAATGCCATCAGGTATTTCTTAGTAGCCAAGGCACACTGATTAATTTACGTTTAGGAGTTTGGTTGTCCGGCAGCATCTTAAAAATTCATCATTTCAACAAATTCATTTCAAGTCATCCATTTCAACAAATGTCATCCCTGGACATCCCTGCAAACAGATCTGTAGCAAGACGGACGACAGCTTTTCTGTGAATGTCTTGCAAAACAACGCCAGGTCACATGACAACGGCGTCCGCGACCCTGCATCCGCTCACAGTGAACACGACTTCCTGCAATTACCGGCCAAAGGTAGAGACCACGCCGCGCCCGACTGGAAAGTGGGAGAGTAAAAGTATAAAACGCGGGGCCTCCGACACCAGTTCATCTTGCTTTTCCACCAACGGCGCACCGTCAACATGTGGAAGGTACGTTGCTCAGGTCGACTGGATCAGTGGTTAAGACAGGTTCGGGGCACAACGATGCTCCTGCTCCCGGATGTCGGACTTTGTGCCTGAGTGAGAAGGGACCGGGGAAAGGCAGGAAGTCAGCGGAATACAAACAGGGAATTTGAAATTTCTGCATCGTTTCATCATTGGTCTCATATCCATTTCTCCAGTCTTGCTTTCGGCAAATATGGTCTTCGGGAAGCCGGAATAACTTGTCAGTGGTTTCTGTGTCCAGTTGTAGCACTTGCCTGTTGTATCTCTGTGCCCGTAATGCCAGATGGTTTCAGAGTCCCTGGCGTGGTTTCAGTTGTTGGCCGTCGGCCTGGTCACGCTGGCTGTGACTGGGCTGAGACCTGTGTCCGGCCGCCCCGCGCCGGACCGTGCCAGGCGTCAGGAGCAGCCAGTCCAGCCGGGCCACTCCGCCGGACCGGCATCCTACGGCCCGTCCCCTGCACCGGAGGCAGCCGCCCCCTACCGCCCGGCACCGGCGTCGTACGGCCCGTCCCCTGCACCGGAGGCAGCCGCCCCCTACCGCCAGGCACCGGCATCGTACGGCCCGTCCCCTGCACCGGAGGCAGCCGTCCCCTACCGCCCGGCACCGGCGACCTACGGTCCTGCGCCAGCGCCAGAGGCGGCCGTCCTCTACCGCCCGGCATCGGCGACCTACGGTTCTGCGCCAGCGCCGCAGGCGGCCGCTCCTTACGCTCAGCCTCCCGTGCAGAATGAGAACGGCCCCTCGGTGTACAGGCCGCTATTCACTCCCGGAGGTCCAGCTCCTGTGCATGACGTCATTCCTACAAATTCCCTGGATCAGCAGGGATATGACGCTCTTCCGAGCCCGAACCAGCAGCAAAGCTTGCCTCCCAGTCCACACCTGGAACAGGGCTTTGGCGGTGCGCCCAATCCGCCACAGGAATACAGCATTCCTCCTATTCTGCAGCAGAGCTATAACCCTCCCCAGACCCTGCAGCAAGGCCCTCCTCCTCAGTCTAGCCCTCAGCAGGGATATGGTATCCCCCCGAACCTGCCGCAGGAATACACGTCTCGTCCCGCAGGCCCTCAGGGCAGCTTTGCACCTGATCTCGGACCTGAAGTTAGCTATCCTAGCTTGCCCCTTCCGCAGTCCGGCTACAGCCCTGCCGCCATCCCTCAGCGTGGTGCGGGCTCCCTCTTTAGCTCCCCTCCAGGTACCGCTCGCAGCCCGCAGCGTGAGTCCGGCTATTCACCAGACGGACCAGTCTCCCTTCCGAGCTATGCTCCTGCTCTGGCTGACCCGCCTATATCGGCGCCTGTTCGTCTGACTGAGCCGGGCTTTGAGGCGGCACCTCAGCCAAACTCCGGCTACTCTCCCTTTCCTGGAGCTGGGCCCGCCGGCCTCGCCGGCCCTGCCCTCGGGGCAGGGTCGGCCGACCTCGGGCTTCCGCGAGGCTACCCTCAAGAGGCCGAGAATCAGGGCCGCGGCGAACACGGCGGCCGACTGCCGGCAGGACGCGGTGCCGCCGGGTACAGCGAGGTGAGTACCGCGCAGTCGAACTGTCTCAACCGCGCCATTTACGGGCCGGCTAAGAACTTTACTGTGGATTTCGTGCTAATGTAATGCAAGTTTCCGTCGCCATGCGGTGACTGTGTATCATGGAATGATCAAAGGCAGTTTGCTGTAGCATATTATACAGTGTTTCACATCACAGACATATCTAATCTACATTATGCTGTGTTGTCAAGAAAGAGGGTGGAGGAGTCAGTTGGCTTCCTGGCGCCGTTTTTCCATTTTGGTGCTCTTTGTGGACTGCTGATGCTAAAGGCTTTTGTGTTCTACGAAATTTTTTTCCGGTCTTTTGGCTCCATGAAACAAATACTGGCAGCGTTATTGCTAGTCTCACGAAAAGCGCGTATGACGCTACCTTTAAAGTTGTGCACATGACAAACGTCAGAATAAGAATCGTGTTCCGTTCTTGTGTCAGGAGCCTGCCAGGTACGCGTACGAGTGGGGCGTGAAGGACGTCTTCGGCGCGGACTACGGCCACCGAGAGGCGAGAGATGGCGACAGGGTCGAGGGCTCGTACCACGTCCAGCTGCCCGACACCAGGCGGCAAACTGTCAACTACCGCGTGGAGGGCGACAGCGGCTTCATCGCCGACGTGCAGTACGAAGGGCAGGCTCGGCACCCGCAGTCGAACGGAGGCCAGGGCTACCAGGCGGGCGCAGGCAGCGGGGCCTCGTCAGGTGGCCAGGGAGGATACCAGCAGCAGCCCATTTATCGGGCTCAGCCGGGAGTTGTTCCGCTGCCTCCACAAAGTGGTTATCAGCCTGAGCCGCAACCACTCCCTGGTTACCAGCCGGGACCTCAACCTCAGCCCGGTTACCAGCCAGAGCCTCAGCCTCAGCCCGGTTACCGGCAGGAGCCTCAGTCTCAATCTGGCTACCAGCCGGAGACTAATCCTCAGCCTGGCTACCAACCGGAGCCTCAGTATCAGCCAGGTTACCAGCCGGAGCCTCGGCCACCGACTGGTTACCAGCCGGGACTACTGCTTCAACCAGATTACCAGCCCGAACCTCAGCCTCAGTCTGTTTACCAGCCAGAGCCTCAGCCCCAACTTGGCCAGCCGGAGCCTCTTTTTCAGCCTGGTTACCAGCCGGAGCCTCGACCTCAGCCCGATTATCAGCCGGAACTACCCCCTCTGCCTGATCACCTGCCGGAGTCCCAGCCTCGGCCGGGTTACCATCCAGAGCCTTTTTCTAGGCCATTGCCAGATGACCAAAGCCTTCCGCGGCTGGGCGTTTACTAAAAGGCTCTCGACTGACAACCGCGTGCGTAAAAGGACTGCACCGGAAACTGAGCATGAGCTCCGCAGTTTGACATGTCGTCAAAATGGGAACGCATTTTCCCGTGCTTTTCCCTCTTATCTGGTATACCTTAGCCCGTAATGGGAAATTTCAAATATTTCGGAAACGTGATTGTCGCTGTTATGCTCCTCGGTAGTCCGCTACCAAATATCACTCCGAATAGCTGAAATCAGTGGGGGACAGTGAGAGGTCCATGGTTCCATGGTTTCGAAGCCACTGGGCAGTAGAAAACAAACACAGACTTCGAAACTTTCATTACCCTGCTGTGACTCGCATCTCTGGGTTCTGGTGTTCAGGCGGACTTGTCACATTTCCACGCCTCTTCTTACGACCATCTGAATCATTCCCTAGCGCCACGTGGTGGCCGAGGTACATCGTACATCAGCACGAGGTACATATCCCGCTAATTACTCTGCACTGTGCCAAGTTTGTGTACTAATCTAGCTCACGTACTTCACTAATCATGTCAGGCACATGCTCGTCTCGCACAGCTACTGCACCAGGTACTTGTGTGAAGATATGCTGGGTCTGTCCGATCGGTCACATTCACGAAATAATTGCGTAGTAAGGATTATTCCTCGACGTGGCGTGAAACCGATGGATTCCTCGAGCTTTACCTTGTTTATAAATGAGGCATATGTTTACCGAAAACGATGAGGATATGGTGGTGGATATGAGTGTAGTAGCCAGATTTCACGTCCTGGAAAGGTCGACATGTTTATTATTATTGTAATCCTATGCTTCAGTACGGAAAGTGAGAAAATGCGTTACTATTTATTGTTAAACCTGTTGTTACCGAGTGGGTAGTTGACAGAAAACAATAAAGCCAATGTTTAGTCAAGGTGTTTTGTTGACAGACAAAAGCCAGAAGAAACACATTAACCCTCTTCCCATGTAAGAGAGCGGAGGAAGGGGCTTCATATGAGAGCTTCCAGAAGTGCCCATCCGGTTTTTTGCGCGTTATTTCCAAAATGTTTTTGGGGCAGTTTTACAAAACTTTTACAGTTCAGTTTTCCTGTCTTTTCCTTCTACGTACTGTCAAAGTTTCATAATGATACTTCGCCCGCGGGCGGAGCAGGTCAAATTTTTGAGACACCTCAGGCCTTTTTGGCAGCCGTTTTTTTTTTACGGTTGTACGTGAAAGAAAAACGGCTGCCAGAGTAAACAAAACATATCCAGATGAACTGAAACACGTATATGAGTGTACAGGAAAATAAATGCGGAAGCGTACCGACTACTTTTATTGACGAAAAACCATTTCACAAGGCCAAGTTAAGGACCAAAAGGAATATATGGCTTCCGCATAGTGTTGTGGTGTTAGTTTTTAAAAGAAAAACGCAGTGTAAATCAATCACGATACTGCTCCCTACATCTCCATCAAGTTTCAGGGCGGGTCAGGTCGACACGACATAAAATGGCCACGCGCGTATCCTATATCACTGCGGTGAACGACAGGATATTGAGGAATGCCGTCAGCTCAAATGATTAAGGTGATTCTTTCTAAACGCTGTGAAATAAACCAAAGTCCATGCATATTACTCTGAGATCGTTTGAGGCCATCTGTGGCCAAGGGTCAGACGTTAACCTGAGGAAAATGCGACCATGACAGTTTTCCTATTTTTATGCACCGAGCACCAACAATGATGACATTCAACAAAGCAGTGCGATTTCTTCTTCTTAACCCTATTTTTCTGAGGTGGATTTCACTTGAAATCCATGTGAGGGGGACGTGATTCGCCTTTTCCCACCGAGCTCTGCCGATCTATTTGACTTCATTTATATTATATATATACATATTATATCGTATATATTATATCATATTATATCACTATCATTATCATATCATATTACATTCTCATCATACATCATATCACATATCATATTATATTATATAAGAAGTTATATAAATAAGCACCAAAAAGTGTCAATGATGCGTTTAGAATAGCAAAAAGGGGTAAACGAACGATTGTTGTTCTCTGAAATACGACGCTGTAAGACATTATTTTCATTTTGCATCAGCTTTTTGCCCTCTAGTTAACCTTGAGACATATTCAGACTTAAAATGACAGGTTGTTTATGAAATATTAACTGCACTTTCAAAAGAAAGTGATGGTTTTGTTGCTTCGATAACGATTGTCGACACGTCGACCATACCTTGTGTTTTTAACGTTTTATAAACCTCAAGACAGATTTGGAAATTTTTGTTTGTTTTTTGCATTTTTGCGTTTTTTGCATCAAAACAATTTTTTCAAAATTCTGCAGGGAGAGACGCTTTCCTGTCATAGTCGTGGAAGGGCAGCTGTTTGCAAACTTCTTTTTTGTTCACTTTTCCCGATTGGCTGGACTGATTTCAGTACAATGAAAAATGCATCCATCGCCTAAAGCCTACAAAAACATTGACTAGGCGATGGATGTAGGTCATTAGAAATACCAATGCTAGGTCCAAGAAACCAAAAAATAAGAGAAATTGTAAACTACATAGTGTGAATGCTGTATTGGTAATACTAAACAAAAGCTTATATTTCCTTGGCTTCTCTCTTATTTTTTCCCTAGATCCACCCCTGCCGTTCCAGGCCCGTCCAGGATGGCGCGAGGGAGGCAGGAACCGCAGGTATGTAAATATTATTTTGCATATGCATTGCTCATACATGTCATTACTGGATTAAAAGATATCGAAGATGTCAGTCATTGGTTCGTGCGGATCCATGAAGGGGCTTCAAAAATTTCCTTGCCTGGCTGTCCACTTCATTCTTTTTACGTTCTCAAAATAACATATCCCTTGTATCAATGTTAGGGCATCTGAAACCTATGCTAATCGAACTGTATCTTGTTTTCAGCACGTTTCACCACTTGGCACGGCCACGCTGAAGAGAAACGATCTTCTGCAGCAGGGACTGGATGTTGATCAGTGCCGGGAAGATGTTTTTTCCGACTGTCGTCCCGAGTGCAGAAACGCCTCACCTTTTCACCTCCGCACCCCGGCGCCAAACGTGCAGCGCCTGCCGCGGTGAACAGCAGATCCGGCCGGCCGGCAGGCGCGGTCAAGGTCACCGGGGTCAGGCTTTGGCAGAGCAGGAACGCGCCGAGACCGGCCGGCAGAACGGCCGCAGGCAGAACGGCCCGGCAGGCCGACGCCACAGAACGACACAGGTGGTGACGGTGGTGCAGGCCCGTCCAGGATGGCGCGAGGGAGGCAGGAACTGCAGTCGACACCAGTAGGCGGGTCACGGCTAGCACCACCAGATGGCTGGCGATGTCTCGGTGCATGCTTGTCACACAGCCGGGAGGTAAGTTCGCTGAATCCGGTCAACCGAACAGCTAAAGTCACAGAACACCGTTAGCGAGGATGGTCGTTCACGCAATATCGTAAGTCACATTCACGCTGCTCGCTGGTAACACGGACGAGACTGAGAACGGTAGCGGGGAGGAGCAGAGATCCTGGCAACGCAGCCAACCACGGCCACGGCGCCCAGGGAACTGATCTGCTTGAACTACGACCTCTGTGTGGTGACCGAGACGTCACTGAGGTATGCCACTTTCTCATGGCAGAGCCCCGTTCAGAAGTACTTTTACGGCCACGAGGTAAGTCGCCGAGTTACCTTACCGTCGTTGTAAGGGTAAGTTTATTGTGGCTCAGCGGTCGTTTACATGGATCCACATATGAACAGAACAGCGAGAGGTACACATTATCTTCAGGGTTCAGTATTCTGCATACCTATGTTAAAATGGAAACAGTTTATCCCAGTGTTTAGTACGTAATGTTGGATGGCGCAAACACATCTCCAACAGACATGATTAAGACGTTCTTACCGCTCAAAAACGCTTAAGAAGTGTACCCTTCAGTTTTGCAACAGGACCACGACGAATACATTACTTTGAGCTTCGCGCAAAACGCTGCAGCATAAATGTCTGAGATCCGTCGTAATCACTGCGTTAGCTCGGTAAGTCGGCAAACTACCGAGCTAAGTGGTCGCAAATGTGCTTATGAACGGGGCTCAGGCTTCGTGTTGTCGCGTGCCGACCGACCCGAGCCCCGTTCATAAACACATCTGCGACCACTTAGCTCGGTAGTTTGCCGAGTTACCGAGCTAAGGCAGTGATTATGACGTACCTCAGCTATTTCTGCTGCAGTGTTATATGCGCTGCTCAAAGCAATTTATTCGTGGTTCTTTTGCGAAACTGAAGGGTTTACATACATCCTCCAGTCCATTTACAAATGCAAGCTGACGTTACTTCCAACACTTCTAAAACGTTTTTCAACGAAAGAACATCTTAATATTGTCTGCTTGAGATATGTCTGCGCATAGCGCACATTCTGTACTAAATATTCGGGTGAAATGTTTCCGTTTTAATAGAGGTAAACAAAATATTCAACCCTTAAGATAATGTGTATCTCGTTATTCTGCTCATATATGGATTCATGTGCAACGCTTGCAAAGTCATGTAATCTTTTGGTTCCCTTGATTTGCCCTTAGCTTGTCAATTGTGCTATGTGTAAGTGTGCCTGTGATTGTGTAGGTGGAAGTGTACTTAGTGTAATATTGTACGATTCCTTGAATGGTTTCATGTAAAATTCTGGGTGACCAGCAACATCTTTTTTTTGTTCACATATGTATTCATTAATATGATGAGAAAAGGGAGTTTTAGTCACTACCCAATGCTACTGAATAGTGACCGTTCAGTATAGTGGCAATGATAATGAAGTTAAAATTCACTGTTATTGAATTGTCGCTATATAAATGGTGTTCAAGTATCTAATGTGCCTCTGGCATCGTAAATCATGACTGAGGATTATAAGGAGGGTAGTTGATAAAGACTCACCTGACATAAGAGACTGGGATTGACAAGTGCTGATTAGTTGCCTTTTGTATTACAATCCATGTAAGTTCTTTATTACTTTCTAAATGTATCCCTGATGTGCGGAAGTGTTGCACTGTATACCACCCTTGTCTTTTTATATATTTTTTGGTTCGTTCTTGCTATTTGTTTTTGTTTCCATCCATTTTTCTTTGTTTGGGATAATATTAAGTTGGAGTTCTTATAAGTTGAAAATGAAAAACTAAAGCATGTGATAAAATGTTAAATTTAATTTAATGTTTTATCATGCTGGTATAATCTATTTTTTCAATTGATAACATTTCTCTTCCCTTGAATGCTTCATCTTTTTGTGATAACTGTTCCAGTTTTTTATCAGATAGGCATGGCTGGAGAACCTGGCACTGATGACCCCCACTTTTTGGAGGTTTTAACATTGCTGCTGTTACAATGAAAGGAAAGAAATAATCTACACTCCTATTTGACAGCTCCAATGATTTCTGGCAATTTCCAGTAATGGTCATAGGTAGCAGTGATGTGTGTGCTGGGACGCACAACTTCTTGGGTCACGATGTCATGTTTTGAATCACGCAGCACCTGCAACTGCTGGCATGCGCTACACCTGATGCTCGTTTGTGACCCTTGCAGTAACCTCATTGGTGCGTTTTTGGTGTTCCCAAGGTCTTCACGTGAATTTCCTGATTTCCTGCAGAGGCCACTCCACAAGAGTCTCCAGAACTATTAAAAAGATCTTCTCTTGGGAAACTCACGTGATTGCCAGTTTGATTCCTGTTGTTGACATGGTGTTATCACCCACACAGAGACAGTGGTTGCCTGACGAATAGCAGCCAGCACTTCATTACCACTGCTCGGAAGGTTCAAGTGAAAACTGAGGGTGCAGTCGGTATACATAAACCTCGCCCCACGAAGGGGTGGCGGGATTTGCTCACATGTGATTTTTGTGCAGCTCCGGAACGGCACCAAGCAGCTGGATGAGAGAGTGCTGTAGGTACCTAGGTGCTATTAAGTTCTGAGCATTTTGATATCTATTTCGGTCGTGCAAGATATCTATTTCGGTTATGCAAGGTTACATGAGCATCAGGTCATTTTCAAAGGCTGTGTGATTTGGGATTTGTGATTATTTTGTAGGAAGTAATACATGGTCTGCCGGAAGAACATAAACGTTCACGATTATAATAATGTTTGTCTTAAAATAGCCATACTTTCAAAACCTTGTAGGTTGCACCTGCACTCTCGGCTGTTGGAAGAGGCTGTGTATGCTCCGTTTTTTTTTTTATAACGGAACATTTCGTTTCGTGTGTATGTGAATGCATGATAATTTTAATCTGCCTAAAGGGGGTGGTGATGTTGCTACATATTCGGGCTAGCGTCGGGCAGCAGTCGCTCAATACGTACAGAAAAAAACAAGTTTGTCTCTCAGCTCCGAACGCGTACGGTTCGCGACACCGACAGATGAACAAGCGCAGTCTCGAGAGGTGACTGTGTGTACAGCCACCACGTGTAATTGGTGGTTGACAAAATTGAGATAGCATTACAAAGAGTTCAGTAGTATAGAAATGTTTCTATGTTCAGTAGTGCAGAAAATAGTATGAAAATTATTTACAATATTTACGTATACGGTTGATGTCGACACAATAAATCAAGACGGAAAATGGATTAGAGATGTTTGGTAATCAACTCCATAATTGTTTATTAATAGCGGAAATCCGGCTTCTAGCCCTCACGACAGAAAGAAATGAGAATACTGTCGATGGTTACTGAGCGGAATAACGCATCAGAAAATGGCGGGCTTCAAAAGACCGCGCTCGAAACCCCTTTCGTTTCACCATGCAAGATAAGGATTTCATCTCGATAGACGGCAGTTTGCGTTGGGCTGGAGAGGCCTCAAGTCGCTCGCATGCCTACCCAACCATAACAGCCATACTCTAAGAGACATGGACGCTCCCATGGTGATTCGACCGAGTTACCTCGGCACCGGCAAGTAACCTCGGCTCCGGCCGAGGTAGGTTTGCAGACTTACCGAGCTAAGAAGCATGACGTCAGCTTACCTCAGGGGCGACGACCACTTACCTCAGGAACGACGGCTTAAATCGGTGCTGCTTTATGGACGTCGTCGTTGGTCATGGTGGCACTGAAAGGCTGGTAACTACTGACGGCAGTCCTATGCTCCGAGTCCGCTGATTTGATAAGCTTCAAACCTGTGCCAGACGGCGTGGCTACTTCAATTCCCTATCCTTGTGAAAACCCAGTGTTCGTAGGTCACATTGACAAAGGTTAACAAAGGCCATCGAGAGTGGTCGGGGATGCCATAATCCGAGTTGCAGGCAGTGCTCTGGGCCTTTGGGACCAATCGTCACCACTAAACGGTCAGCAATAAACGCGCCGTGTGTGAACTGATTGTGCGGATGTTAATTGCCTTGCGTCAGGTCAGTATAACCTTCCAAAATGCCGAGAAATGCCATGTTTTACTGCGGGCAGTTCCACGCCCGAGCTAATGGGATGCGTACTTCACCACAACCATGGGTGTAATTTGCGATTTTGTAGGTATTTCGGCATCCCAAATGTTGACTAGGTCTCTGAAGATATGGAATTTTATCGTGGGACCGCATTGGGTGGATATTTCTAATGATTTGTATTTCGTAAAATAATGCATGTACGGACATCCCCAATGTATTGAGAAAGTTGCATTCCTGACCGGAATTTCACCAACCATCGCAGAGTAGCTCTTATTTTCAGGATTTGTGACCTTGAGCCAAGTCTGTGACCCTAAGAATAGGACGGGTCCAAATCCAATCAGGACGTTTATGGATTTCGAGGGCCACTGGCCCTAGCCCATGTCACTTTGCCTCAAAAAGCATTGTAAACTGTCCACGTTGTGTTGACTGAAGCACGTTCAATGTTAGCAATGAAGCTCGGCAACGCCTTGTCCTTTTAGTTAGTCCAACTTTGTAACTTTGCGTTTAGTCCCATCGTTTACCGAGTTATTTAATTGTGACGTCATTTTCCACTGAAAGCCGATCGCGAGCATGAACTTTGGAGAAACGACGGCTGAGTTACACTAAGCTTACCCTTAAAACGACAGTAAGGTAACTTGGCGAGTGGCCTTGTGGCCGCAAACGAGCTCCTGAACGGGTCGCCGATGGTGCCGGCTACGGTGGTGTAGCCGTACTGAGCCGCGACTGCTATCAGGTCACAGCATTCACCCAGCCGGCTTCTGAGTGCGCCTCCTGCCAGGTAGAGTCCCTCTGACCGCGCGTGAAGCCCACCCCCGGCTCCACTTCACCCTGGCTGCGGTGTACCGGCCTCCGCGCCATGCTGTAGCGGCCCTCCAGGCTGACTTCACCGAGCTGGAAGTACAGCACCAGCGAGTCCTGCTCCAGCCACGGTCATCATCATTGGCGACCAACTGCAGTCATCTGGATTCTGAATGAGGCACCGAAAAGAACAGATTGTCAGAGATGGTGAGATCTTTTTCATTGCACCAGTTTGTTTTAAAACACCATTTGTCGCCTGTTTCACTTTTTGACGTTGCCATTTGCAGCATAGATGAAGCAGCTCAACGTACCGAAATTAATGACTGCGCTTTGAGTCCCCATTATTTTGTCTGTTGACATGCGTACCAAGGAGAAACAATACGTACACTCGTCTTTACTTGGCCTGTGAAGGACATTTACCGTTTCGCTTCCGTCTCTGATCTTTCCATCATTGACTGTTCTGACGTTTCTGACTGCCCAACTGCAGCCCTTAAATGAAGCTTTTACCGATTTTTTTACTTTTACCGATTTTTCGAGAAGCTTTTACCGATTTCGGACGAGCACGCTCTCGCTAGCGTGATAGCAATCAGGACACCAGCACGCCCTCTATCACCCAGAGACTCGTGACCTCATGGCATAACGGAGGGGAGTATTGCGCCCTGAGAAGAAGTCGCCAACTTTTCGCAACTTTGACAGTCCCCTGCCGCTCCTCGATATGCAATGAACACTTGTTTTATCAACGTCGGCCCCCGTGTCGCCACCAACCGGTCCAGTCCTGGGGCCACTACCCGGTGGCCGGTGCCGCCTATCCAGGGCAATAGTCTGTGGTTTCCGGGTGGCTAGCACGACGCTGGCTCAGGGCTGCAATCTGTCATGTTTTCTAAGAAGCGTTCCGGTGCGTGTGGGACTGACAGTATCTACATCAGGATTCTGATCCTCTGCTTACAAGTCATCAGCCCCATCGTTCTCGACACTGTCAATACCTGCCTTACCTCCTGTGATTTCCCTGATTCTTGGAAGTGCTCTATGGCTCATCCTGTTTCCAGTCCCGGCAATGTCACTCTTGTCTCCAAGTTTCGTGCTATTTTCATTGCCCCTCTCATGGCCAAGACTGCTGAACGCGTGCTGCAGCGTCAGCTGTTTGGCGACATGTCCGACAATCGCTTGCTGTTCTTATTCCAACATGGCTTTCGTCCCCGCCACTCCACAGAGACCGCTTTGCTCACTGTCAACATCCTCATCCTCTGCAATATGAACCGTAATCACCTTAATCTTCTCTGCATCCTGGATCTCATTACATGTTCTGATGCTGTCCCTCACCTTGAGCTCTTATCCAGGGTCCAACTCTTCCAACATCGACACCACTTGGTTTTCCTCCTATCCTTCCGGTCATACCCAGACCGTTTGCATTTCTTCTTCTTCTGGTCGCAGAGTGGTCTTCCACCTTCTTCCCATTTATCATTTTTGCCAACGACCTCAGCCTGCAGGCGTCGGACTCTCATATGACCTAGTACGCTGACCATAAGCAAATCCTGATATCCAATGTCAAACGCAACCTTCCCTTTCTCATCCATCGCGTTGGATGGATAAGGCGCTATACTGTAATTTATTGTGTAGTTAAGGATGAACTTGCGTTTAAACCTGGTCTGTTACTGATTTAGCTTGGTGTGAATTTGAGTCTAAGCCTGGGACAACCTTACATAAGTTAGGGTCCGAGTCCGAGAACAGCACTTCGCAGTCTTGGGAGCCTGAATCTTATTACAATTCCAGCGGTTTGTGACTCTGTAAATGCAAGCCGAAGTTCAGTTTTGCAAAATTTTGACTTGACTCACATAAAGCCAGGCAAAAAAAAACTCGTGAATCCCAATTCAGCTGCGTTCAACTCGTACTGAAACTCAAGCCTGGTGGGGGATGACTGGCAGTCGACCACTCAGCTGTCGCACCTTGTGGGCAAAGGAAGGAGGTGCAAAATACGCACTCTGGCCTTTCCGGTTATTGCAGTTGTACGAAACACCCCAGTCAATAGCAGGTCAAATCTTTGCTCACACCGTTCTCGATGTAGGTGGCAGAACTGTACACTGCCAGCCCATTGGCATTTGTCAATAGAAAATTGGTCCGTGTGGTGTCCGACAAGGTCGGCTTCTCAATCTGCGTCGGCCGCGATGACCAGTAACGTCATACGGTAATTACGGTCCGATCGGCAGGTATATAGAGCGACCGTTTGAAGATTGGGAGGCCACTGTTGATCATTCCACCACAGCGACAAGAGCTGAGAATACCATGGCCACCTCGAAGGTGAGACGTTAATCGGCTTTACTAAACGGATGAAGAAAAACATCAAGATCGTCCTGCTTTGTGCCGTTTTAGTTTCTTTTGGGTACCTGCAGTTTTCTTTCTAAGGCTTATTCAACGTTATATCATATCATCGTCGTTGTGTCGTGCGCGTTGTCCTATAAGCCCTTCATATACGGTCAAATGCCAATGGCTTTACGTCGCATATCAGCCCCTGATATCGGATCAGATGTGGGAAAAAGTGTAGAGGTGAGGAATGATTATTTTCCGCTTTTGTCAGATTGTCATCGCACTGGTCCTGGTTGGCACGGTCATGTCTGCCGACCCATACCGGCCACGGCCCGCTTACGAACCCCAGCCGGCATACAAACCTCAGCCGGCATACAAACCTCAGCCGGCATACAAACCCCAGCCCGCCTTATAAGCCAGAACCAGCTTATCCGGAGGTGAGAGCTCTGAGTATTAACCCGCGCACGACCGTCGGTCCGTTTCGAGCATGGGCGACTGGGGGGGGGGGGCAGTTGGCCGCCCCCCTCTAACTCACGAACGGTTGGTCGCACGATAAAAATAAGCACACCGTTGGAAAGCTTGTGACGAGTAGAGCTCGAAACTGGTGTTATTTTTAGTTTTAAATGTAAGCAATTTATGTATGTAAATAATTTACGCCCTATATATATGTTTTCTCATAGCCGACTGCATGAGACCGAGAAATAGCCTGAATCTCAAGGGCTGTGACTAAAAACGCATAGGTAACGGCACCGGCGCACAAGTAAAGGTCCGCGGATGCCGATACACGTCTAATTTCCCAGATTTGTTCAATATATACGCTGAAACGTTGAGTTAAAGACACGGCATTTCACGCGGCAGCTGTAGGCGTACGCTGCTGCCGTGTGCAGTAACAAATTGACGGGAACTAATTTTAGCGTCCCTTTATTTTCGCGAAAAAAGACAAGCTATGTATATTTTATTGATGTTAGAGGCTCTTGTGATGGTTTTTCATGCTTAGATTTGGGAAAAAATTCATTAGTTACCTATCTACCAAATTGGCGGAGCTTTATTGGCGAGAGCCTGTTTATTTCCCAAAATATGCTACTTTTTCAAACTTTTTGAGGTTCCTGGTATTACTTACGTCCGTGCAAGCTAGTTCTGCCATTTTTCACCCGTTCTGAGTAATTCATCGATGATTTTGACAGTGGTACATTTTGGCTCACTACAGTTATTCGTGACCTGACCTCAGGTCAATGGCTGGAAGTCATTGATACTTTGCCCAATGACGGCAACTAGATGTCTGCTTCTTTCAACACTGAAAATGTTATGAAATATTCCGTCAATTTCCGAAAAAACGACATGTGTTAAAAATGTGCTTGGCCTTAGGTCAATGACCCGAAAAATTCCGAAGTATCTGAGATAGCGGATTTGTTGCATCTATCACGTTCACTAATCCCTGAAAGTATTATTGAGATATTTTGTTTTGCGAAAAAGTTAGAGGGCGCTAAACTTTTTTTGACATAGGTCTGTTTTACGTGACCTAGGTTAGGCACCTGACCTGACCTGAGGTCAAAATTTTGACAAGAGATGTAAAATTGATGAAGCAAAACGGTACACGAAGGTTTCGTGACTCTCTGTTTGTTCTTTTTCTTGCAATCTCAGAAAAACCTCAGGGGGGCGGTCAACGCCCCCCCCACAGTCAGGGACAGGTTAAATTTGACGTAGATAAAAATGTGAAACTTTCTCTGAACTGTGATCTGTATCTCTCTGGTAACTGTCATGTGTTATATCTTACTTATTTCTGTTTTTATTCGTGATTTCAGAGGTAAAAGTGTTGTTTTTTGCACACGCCACTTTTCCTGAAAACCGGTACTAAGAAATAGCAAGTATTTTCCATTTGCCTGCAGCATTTGCTAATATTACGATATGGTGAGAGGAATTTGATTCAGCATTCGGTCACAACTATCGATTTCCTCTTAGTGTTATATGTATGTCGACTCCACATACAAAATGCTTTTTTCAGTCTGTTTTGCTATTTTGTCACGTTCTAATCAGACATAATCATATATATCATCGTTAGTCATGTACTTGATGTCATCCACGTATAATACGAGCGAATGCGTCAAAGAATGTAAGAGGGTTGCACACATTCAAGTAGAATGAAGCATAGCAAGACTGGAAACATCATGGAGAGTGCATCACGTTTCATGACTGAGTCCAGTCAGAACATTCCCGTTTGTCCGCCCCAGGAGCCGGCCAAGTACGCGTTCGACTACGCTGTGGCCGACAAGTATTCGGGGGTGGACTTTGCCGCCGACGAGAACCGCGACGGCTACAGCACGGCCGGCTCCTACCGCGTGGCTCTGCCCGACGGCCGCGTGCAGACCGTCACCTACAAGGTGGACGGAGACTCTGGCTTCGTGGCCGAGGTCAGCTACGAGGGCGAGGTCCCAGTACCCGGAGCAGGCGGCGCCTGCCTACAAGCCGGCCCCGGCGCCTTACAAGCCGGCGGTTCCCCAATATCCGCAGCCGTCAACGGCGTCCGGCAGCCACCGCGGCGGCTACGACCGCTGCCGAGGAGGCCTGAGCCCCCTCTTTTTTCAACACTGTAATGATCAGATGTTGGTCAGGAGGGAACCGTCGGCCTTTGCCGCTGGTCGGTCGCCAACCGTGTTCCGCTTGTGTATGTTGTTTTCCTGTTTATTGACTGCCCGTGAGATGAATAAAGAAAACATTTTCAATGATGCTGTATATAAATGTAGAACGTGCGTGATGCAGCAGCAGTTCAGCTGCTGCAGTGGTGTCCTGTAGAATGCTTGTCGAGCCGGGACTTACTCCCGATAGGCTGTGCCGCACTGCATCCTTGGCCTGAGGTCATTGGGCCGACCTGAGACCGTTTGGCGGGGAGAAGTTGGCGTCACTGAGAGGCTGAGCGAATCGCCGACCAGTATACGTGTTACCACAGAAAGTTTTTCAGTTACGAACCCTGTTTTGATGCGGGAATGCTGTTTCGCCCTTCCCCTCCCCGCGTGTTTTTCTTTTCGGCGCCAAAGCGAAACCGTTTATGTTATCGTCATGAAAGTTGGCAACGTTCTGTATGTATCCACGTTATACATTACATGTTTCATGAAAAATCTGAACGTCCTTCATGCACCAGGAGCCGTTCCGGGAGACGTTTCAAGTGGAAATATCAAAATATGTTGTCGTTTCAGAAGATGCTCGCTCGTTTACTGTGAACAATATTTAGCAATGCTTTGATGTGAAGGTTTGACATTTACGATAAATAACAACACAATCATATACAGAGGCTGCCACGGGCGGAACAAGAGACATCGTATGTAATGTGGGTCATGTGCAAGTTGAATCTGTGTGCTGAAGACAAGGCACTACTGAATGAAATGAAATCACTTTATGAGTGGAAATTACATTGTTACGAAGGACGTATTTTGTAGAGAGAGCATTACCTAACATCAAGAGCGAAGCCAGATAAACGTCAATGGCAGGCGTACAGAGTGCGCTATAATGATGTTAGGTCAGCTCTTTTTGACACCTCGCTGGAAGGTCATCAAGCAGTACACATGTTTACTGTGTGTGGTTTGATTTGATTATGATATCAGCTTACATGCAAAGGCAAAATTATTTTGCTGTTGTCATTCTTTGGCCATGGACGTGGTTGTAAGTCAGCTTATCATTCGTCGTGTACGCGCCGTCAAGGGTACGTGCGTCATTACCAAGGCCTTACATGTGTCGAGGAAGAAGGTGATAATTGTACGGAACACACTGATTTCATGGGGAACGTTGAGAGAGTTCAGACACAGAAAAAGGAGAGTAAACAGAATACTGAAGACAATCAAGGCTGTGCCATATGCCGCAGCAGCCAACGCGAGAAGATCAATGAGGGAGATGGCGAAGCGGTTCGATATGGACAGTACCACGATGAGGAAACTCATAAAGGAGGATCTGAATATGAAAAATAGAGCCATTGTCACCAAAAACATGATATCCCAGCTCCAGAAAAAATCCACACTCGAGCGGTGCAAGAAGCTGATGAGCCCGTTGAAGAACTTTTACAACCGCAAGACAGTCCGGATCTTTTCAGACGATAAGCCGCTCTCAGTTCACCTAGTTCTGAACAATAAGGATGACCGCTACGTTTCTAAAGACAGAACTGTAGACGTTGACCCTGTCATCAAGCACAACCCGAAGACGAAGCATGCGTCGAGGATCATGGTCCTGGGTGTTGTCGCCAGCGACGGAAAAAGTGTCCAGTTATTTTCACGCCAGCAAACAAGAAAATTAATGCAGGAAGCACATCGACCTCGTGGAGAAGCACGTCCTGCCCTGGATAAACTGCAGGTGCCCTGACGGCAAGTCCGTGTTCCAACAGGGCAGTGCCCGGCTCAGACCTCAAAGAAAACCTAGACATGTCTCCAGGAGAGGATGACGGACGTCTGGCCGAAGGACATGTGGCCCCCCTCATCACCCGACTTCAATCCCTTCGACTATTCTGTGTGAATGCGTTTAGAGGCCTTGGCCTGCTTTGATACCCACCAGAATATGGAGTTGTTGAAGGCTGCTATCTCCCAGGGCTGGATAAACGTGGACGTACAATACATTCAATGTGTCTGAAAGGCCTTCGGACCCTGACTGGAGATCGTGGAAGATGACGGCGACTAAACTGAGTAACTGGTGTTGCAATGGCATGATGTGAATGCTCATAAAATATATGACAAATATGTGCTTTTTTCTTTAGTTTTCTGACAATGGTGATCTATCACCGAAACTGCTACCTTTATTCCGGTGCACCCTATATACTACGACCTACGTACCTGGTGAAAAGAAAAAGTGTCGCTCATTTTATAGTCGAAAAGCTCCGAAACTATTCGAGACAAAAGTTCATGCCTTCACAAGTTTATAGCCACATTCAAACATATTTATTATGATTAAGACATTACTGTGTGCTCCGCTCTGTTTTGCACCCACGGTGTTCCAGGTGCCGTCCTTTGAGCTCCTCTTACGGACTCGCCCTAATGTTTGCCTCCCAGACGACTTTCATGGACGTCGGCACAGAGATATTCCCAATCTCGCTTCTGATAGCCTTCTTCAGATCTGTCAGGTCCTGCGAGTCGTCCTGGTGCACCTTGCTCTTCAGAAAACCCATGAGGAGAAAGTCTAGGTGGTTCAAGTCTGCCGAGTGCGTCGGCCACGGGCACTGGGACTTCCAGCTGATCAGGCGACCCTCTGTGCACTCGTGCAGCCACTAAAGCGCCATGCGAAGGTGTGCACCATGTTGCTGAAACTACAAATCTTGGTCGCCAGATCCATACTTCTGCACATAACGTTTCCAGAAGAGCTTTAGGGCCTGTATGTAGAGCTCATTGGTGATTGCTGCCCTCGTGCCATTGGAGTGTTTGAATCAGAATGGCCTGATGATCTCTCTAGCGCTGAGAGCGCACCGGGTCGTGACTGCTGCTGCGTAGCGGCTTCTCCAGGACGACATCGGGACGGTCTGCGACCCAGATCCTGCAGTTCTGGGTGTTAACCTTCCCATCCAGGTGGAAATGCGTCTCACCGCTGAACCAGATGTTCTCAAGGAAGTTGGGATCGGCTTCCACCTTGCTCTTGAACCACTTTGGCAACGTTACCTGATGTTCAGAATCACTTGGTGTCAGCTTCTGGTGGATTGTCATCTTGCAGGGCGTCAGTTCGAGGTCTTTAGCGAGGATCATTTTCACGGGGGTGTGGCTAGTGCCAGCCTCCTGTGCAGTTCGCCCGGTCGATTTCGGTGGTCTGGTTGATGATAGTCTCCAGGTTCTGAACGTTTTCCTGGCATTTGGCGGATCGTTTCCGATCACTTCTGCCTTTATTCAAAATAAGAATTGTCCCTCCAGCCGGGAACTGTTCAGTTAACCATATAGCGTTCTTTCTGTCCGGTGTTGATTTATTCTTTGAAAACAATGCAATGCCTCTGTTGACTGAGCATGGTGCATTTCATTTCCCAGTATAATTGCACAACTTGAGACCTTTAATCCTTGCTTAGTGGGTTCATGACTGAGAATGAAAGTGTGTACCTGAAACAATTTCCCTTCGCAAGTGCACGTGATAATGAAGAAGAAATATGTCACAACTCAATTAATAGAACCCCATCTTCAAAAACAATGTCGGACACTTTTTCTTTCCACTCGGTGTACGCCGATGCTTTATCTCACTGATTTCGGCCCAATAATGACATTTATAAACAAAAACAACTGCAAGATATACTTACACCTGCATTATCAGACACGGATTCAGAAAAAAGACATGGGGAGAAACAAGGAAATGAGAGCTGTAGTTTGTTTTTATTAATACGTCTCCAAAACATTTACTAAGCTACGGTGCCCCACTATTCTGATTTCTTCGATTCGTCATTGACGCTGTCCATAATATATTACCATCATCGTCTTTGATAAGGGTTCCTGCATGGCGGGACTTCCCCAGTATCGAAGACTATCTGTTTTCTTTGTTTCTTTGTTTCTTTGTTTTTTGTTGGCAGTCGATTCGCTATGATGTAAACTAATACACTTACAATGTTTGACAATGGCAATGCAACGACAGTGTTTCACAGTCTCCAATATGGCCAGTTTCATTTTTCTGTAAAGACACTGACAAGTTGTAATGGATGGATACCGTACGGCGAAACAGTTAAAAGGAGGTATTTCGACTTTTCATAATTACGACGCTTATGAACTGATTTCGATGCAGTTGGCATGAATCAAGAGCCAAATAACGTGTTCTTTCTCTTTGGCCCGCATATTTAGAGTTTAACAAAATTCATAGGCATAAATAAGCCTTCGTAAATTTGATGTATATCTATTTCAGCTTAATTACCATGATGTGAATGTTCATAAAACCAAACCATGGTTACCATTTCTTGCTACTATCCTTTTTCTCGATCCTCTCTGCGAATCCATAGACGAATTGGTGCTGTATGTCCACGACCACGAGCTGCTTATTATCTCAGCGTATTTTGCTAGAATATTTTTTTTTTTCAGATCCAGAGGTCATGGCAGTGTTACGGTATAAAAATGCCCATATTGTATGATTTTCTCCGGTTTCGTATTTCTTCTTTGCCAAGTGACTTGAAGGCGTCAAATCGGGTATCAATGGTTTCAAAACGAAACAAGCTACGTTCTTATTTTTTCGTCGCTCTGTCTCATGAACAACACTGCACAACTGCGGACACTTGCTGTGGTAACACATGTACTGCTCGAGACTGCGAATGTATATGCAAATGTCTATCAAATGCGCTCAACCTCTCAGTGGCGCTGATTGCCCTCTCCCACACCGTCTCAGCTCGACCCAATGATCTCTGGCCACGGCTGTACAGCGGCACAACCCATCGGGAGTAAATTCCGGCTCGAAAAGCATTCTGCACGACACCGCTGCAGCAGCTGAACTGTTGCTGTATCATGCACGTTCTGCGGTCATTCGTTGAATACGGATATTCACTTAGGTACGGCTTCATTGGAAATGCTTTCTTTATTCATCTCACGGGCAGTCAATAAATAGGTCAACAACGCACACAACCGGAACATGGTTGGCGACCGACCAGCGGCAAAGGCCGGCGGTACCGTCCTGACCGATATCTGATCATCACAATGTTGAAAGGGAGGGGGAGTGGGGGGGGGACTCAAGCCTCCTCGGTAGCGGTCGTAGCCGCCGCGGTGGCTGCCGGCGCCGCCGACGGCTGCGGATACTGGGGAGCCGCCGGCTTGTAAGGCGCCGGGGCCGGCTTGTAGGCAGGCGCCGCCTTCTCCGGGTATTGGGCCTCGCCCTCGTAGCTGACCTCGGCCACGAAGCCAGAGTCTCCGTCCACCTTGTAGGTGACGGTCTGCACGCGGCCGTCGGGCAGAGCCACGCGGTAGGAGCCGGCCGTGCTGTAGCCGTCGCGGTTCTCGTCGGCGGCAAAGTCCACCCCCGAATACTTGTCGGCCACAGCGTAGTCGAACGCGTACTTGGCCGGCTCCTGGGGCGGACAAACGGGAAGTTGTGAGGGGACTCGACCAGCAAACGTGATAAACTCACTAAATTAGATTTTCTCTCACTGTTGCTGCGCCTCATTCTACCTGGATGTGTGCAACTTTTACATTCTGCAACTCCGGTGTTCAAGCAAGATCTTTTTAGCCTCGTATTATACGCAGTAAATGCCACCAATATCTCCACTAAGTAAACGTCAAAGGATGATACTAATGGCTTTGTCTGATAAGATGATGACAATATCGCAAAACAGATTCTGTTGACAAATAGATTTAGGTAAAAAAAACCCGTTCCCAAGATAAATTCTACTTGATTAGTGTGAATTCTCAGCAACAAATGGAATTTACGGAAAAACAAAATATAGAGCATTTTGGCACCGAAAACTAGAAATAAAAAGAAAAAGAAATGGAGCACAGCGTTTGCCAGTTCGCAAATATAAGATATATGAGAGAAGATATGAGACAGGTATAAGATATAAGAGATGACAACTATACGACAGGTAGACCTTTTTGAGCTACGTCGTGGCTAATGCTCACAGTTCTCACCTCCGGGTAAGCTGGTTCCGGCTTATAGGCGGGCTGGGGTTTGTACGTCGGCTGAGGTTTGTATGCCGGCTGAGGTTTGTACGCCGGCTGAGGTTTGTAAGCCGGCTGGGGTTTGTAAGCGGGCCTTGGCCGATATGGGTCGGCAGACATGACCGTCCCAACCAGAACCAGTGCGATGACAATCTGACGAAAGTGGGGAAACACCTCACCTCCTCACCTTCTCCACGCCTGATCTGATATCAGGATGTTAATGATGTAGATAAACGACGTAATGCCGGTGGTATTTAACCCTTTATGAAAGACTTACAGAGCAACGCAAGGTGAATACTGATTGAACGACTAAAGCAAGAAATAACGTTGAATAGACTGCTAAAAAGACAAACTGCATTTTCAGGAAAATGGAGATAGAACGAAACAAGGCAGAACGTTTTCGATATTCCTCTACATTGGTTTACTACAGACCATAAACATCTCTCTCTCTCTCTCTCTCATTTTCGAGGTGGCCATGGTATTCTCTGCTCTTGTCGCTGTGGTGGAACGATCAACAATGGCTCCCAGTCTTCACACGGTCGCTCTATATACCTGTCGATCGGACCGTCATTACCGTGTGACGTCACCGGCCATCGCGAACGATGCGGTTTAAGCAGCCGACCTTGTCGGAGACCGCACGGGCCAATTTTCTGTTGACAAATGCCAATGGGCCGGCAGTGTACAGTGTGCTGCCACCTATATCGAGAACGATGTAAGCAAAGATTTGACTTGCTATTGACTGGGGTATTTCGTCCGCTGCCAGTGCCTGGAGAGGCCAGAGGGGATATTTTGCCCTCCCCTTTCCTTTGTCCACAGAGTGCGTCAGCTCAGTGGTCAACTCTCAGTCACTCCGCACCAGACTTGGATTTCTGTGTCTGACTGATGTGACGAATGTGACTGAATCGGGATTTACGAGCTGTCTTGCCTCGCACCCATGTTAATCCATTGAAAACTGCTCAGAATGGAGGTCCGACTTGAATTTACAAAGTCACTGAATACTGGAATCGTAATCAGATTCAGACTCTAGAGATTGCCAAAGGCTGTCCTCGGACTTGCGCCCGAACCAATGCGAGCTTCGCCCAGACCCAAATTCTGAATACGTTAAGTCAGAAACAGGCTAGTATTAAACATAAATTCATCTTGGACTGCACTGTGAATTGCATTATTCCATTTCATCCATTTCATGCACTGGATGGAGAAACAATGTTACGTTTGACATCGGCTATGAGGATTTGAGTATCGTTAGCGTACTGGGTCATACGAGCGCCCGGCGCATGCGCTGAGGTAGGCTGAGGTCGTTGGCAAAGATGATAAAAGGCAAGGGCTGATCCCGGGAAGACTCCCATGGTGTTGGGGAGAGTGCCGAAGACCACGCTGTGACCAGGGGAAGAAGAATAAATGTTTGTGTGATAACAAATGTCATGTGACTGGAATGAGGAGGGGAAACCCAAGCGGTGTCGATGTGAGAGAGCTTTAGAACTGAGGTTGAGGTATAACATCAAAACACTTGCTGAGGCCAAAGAGGCAGAGAACAGCAGAATACGAAATGGGTTAGATTAATCCGGCGGATCTTACAATCCCGCCAGATCCGCCGGATTGGATCCGGATTGCATCGACAAACCTGTCTAAAAGACGGAGTGGTTCGGATATGGATCCGAAGCTTCTTGAAGTTATGGCGGGGGAGAACGAGGCCAACTCCACCATTCTTTTTTGCGTTTTGAATGATAACGATCGAATGGGTCAATGAATCACTATGAACAGTATTTCACGGAGATATTTGGAGTTTTCCTTATTGTGACATGGTAAAATTCATTTGAGGTACATTTTAAAAATCATAGGAATTTGAGATTTAAAAGCTGTCCTCCACCGTTGCAGTTAATGCTATGCCTTGGGCAATTGTATCGCCATATCCCATGTCTGCATGGTATGCAGACTTGGGGATAGAGGCTTATTTTTCGTTTAAAAGTTATATGTTGATTATATGAGACTGAGAAACGGAGATGGAGGATTGGTGTGCGTTTAAAAGTTCTTTTTTGATCACATGCCTTTGAAGAAGGTCATGCGCTTTGTTTTATTTGCCAATGTTGAGTGAAACTTAGAACTAATTGCACTTGCTTGAGTTTCGACATACATCTGACCAATAAAAAACAAACGTATGTATCACAGAAAGGATGTATTCAGCATGAACACGAACCAATTTGGAACACGTACAGAGGCGATAAGAAACGTGAACTATTTTCAGTCTGAGATTGATTGGAATTTTCCTACTGTATCACGTACACGGTCGACGAGATCACGTCATGCATACGATTGTATCTTCCAGGATGGTCACGTCCATGGACGTTTGGAAGTGACCATGACATGTGTCGCGTCCAAGGGTCACGTGACACGTGCCATGGTTTTGCGCTGCATGCGTGTAATCTCTTCGGGGGCTGCGGGAGAACATGGCCCCGCAGCTTCCCAAAAGCGGTGATTTGTCTCACTTAAGTTTTAAGGTATGAAGTGAGCGTTTCCCATTGGCGACGCAGTTTCTTAACTTTTGATGTCTAATAAAAGGGATTTCAACTAAAGCCATGCAACGCCCTAAAAGGGTGGTTTTTACCCCCCGCCTGCCTAACTTTGGTGGATTGTTGTCAGCTTGTCCCCTCTAATTTCTAAACTGTAGCTACATCTATGCTGCGCTGCTTTCCTTACAGAATCTCCTTCCTCCACTGAGGACAAACGGCCGGGAAACACCAAGGCGTGTAAAAGAAAGCGTTATGGCCTCAGTGGAGGGGGGAGATTCTGACCTCAAGCTCAGTTTTCAAAGTTCTTTCGGACATCGACACCGCTTGGGTTTTCCCTTCTCATTCCAGTCACATGACATTTATTATCACACAAGGATTTATTCTTCTTCGCTTGGTCACAGCGTGGTCTTCCGCATTCTCCCCAACACCATGGGAGTCTTCCCGGGATCAGCCCTGGCCTTTATCGTCTTTGCCAACGACCTCAGCCTTCATGCGCCGGACGCTGGTATAACCCAGTGCGCTAACGATACTCAAATCCTCATAGCCGATGTCAAACGTGACATTCTTTCTCCATCCAGTGCACGAAATGGATGAAATGGAATAATGCAATTCACAGTGCAGTCCAAGATGAATTTATGTTTAATACTAGCCTGTTTCTGACTTAACGTATTCTGAATTTGGGTCTGGGCGAAGCTCGCATTGGTTCGGGCGCAAGTCCGAGGACAGCCTTTGGCAATCTCTAGAGTTTGAATCTGATTACGATTCCAGTATTCAGTGACTTTGCAAATTCAAGTCGGAGTTCCATTCTGAGCAGTTTTCAATGGATTAACATGGGTGCGAGGCAAGACAGCTCGTAAATCCCGATTCAGTTACATTCGTCACATCAGTCAGACACAGAAATCCAAGTCTGGTGCGGAGTGACTGAGAGTTGACCACTGAGCTGACGCACTCTGTGGACAAAGGAAAGGGGAGGGCAAAATATCCCCTCTGGCCTCTCCAGGCACTGGCAGCGGACGAAATACCCCAGTCAATAGCAAGTCAAATCTTTGCTTATATGGTTCTCGATATAGGTGGCAGCACACTGCACACTGCCGGCCCATTGGCATTTGTCAACAGAAAATTGGCCCGTGCGGTCTCCGACAAGGTCGGCTACTTAAACCGCATCGTTCGCGATGACCGGTGACGTCACACGGTAATGACGGTCCGATCGGCAGGTATATAGAGCGACCGTGTGAAGACTGGGAGCCATTGTTGATCGTTCCACCACAGCGACAAGAGCAAAGAATACCATGGCCACCTCGAAGGTGAGAGAGAGAGAGACATGTTTATGGTCTGTAGTAAACCAATGTAGAGGAATATCGAAAACGTTCTGCCTTGTTTCGTTCTATCTCCATTTTCCTGAAAATGCAGTTTGTCTTTTTAGCAGTCTATTCAACGTTATTTCTTGCTTTTGTTCGTTCAATCAGTATTCACCTTGCGTTGCTCTGTAAGTCTTTCATAAAGGGTTAAATACCACCGGCATTACGTCGTTTATTTACATCATTAACATCCTGATATCAGATCAGGCGTGGAGAAGGTGAGGAGGTGAGGTGTTTCCCCACTTTCGTCAGATTGTCATCGCACTGGTTCTGGTTGGGACGGTCATGTCTGCCGACCCATATCGGCCACGGCCCGCTTACAAACCCCAGCCGGCTTACAAACCTCAGCCGGCGTACAAACCCCAGCCGGCTTACAAACCTCAGCCGACGTACAAACCCCAGCCCGCCTATAAGCCGGAACCAGCTTACCCGGAGGTGAGATCTGTGAGCATTAGCCACGACGTAGCTCAAAAAGGTCTACCTTTCGTATAGTTGTCATCTCTTATATCTTATACCTGTCTCATATCTTCTCTCATACATGTTATATTTCCGAACTGGCAAACGTTGTGCTCCATTTCTTCCTCTTTTTGTTTCTAGTTTTCGGTGCCAAAATGCTCTATATTTTGTTTTTTCGTAAATGCCATTTGTTGCTGAGAATTCACACTAATGAAGTAGAATTTATCTTGGGAACGGGGTTTTTTTACCTAAATCTATTTGTCAACAGAATCTGTTTTGCGATATTGTCATCATGTAATCAGACAAAGCCATTAGTATTATCCTTTGACGTTTACTTAGTGGAGATATTGGTGGCATTTACTGCGTATAATACGAGGCTAAAAAGATCTTGCTTGAACACCGGAGTTGCAGAATGTAAAAGTTGCACACATCCAGGTAGAATGAGGCGCAGCAACAATGAGAGAAAATCTTAATTTAGTGAGTTTATCGCGTTTGCTGGTCGAGTCCCCTCACAACTTCCCGTTTGTCCGCCCCAGGAGCCGGCCAAGTACGCGTTCGACTACGCTGTGGCCGACAAGTATTCGGGGGTGGACTTTGCCGCCGACGAGAACCGCGACGGCTACAGCACGGCCGGCTCCTACCGCGTGGCTCTGCCCGACGGCCGCGTGCAGACCGTCACCTACAAGGTGGACGGAGACTCTGGCTTCGTGGCCGAGGTCAGCTACGAGGGCGAGGCCCAATACCCGGAGAAGGCGGCGCCTGCCTACAAGCCGGCCCCGGCGCCGTACAAGCCGGCGGCTCCCCAGTATCCGCAGCCGTCGGCGGCGCCGGCAGCCACCGCGGCGGCTACGACCGCTACCGAGGAGGCTTGAGTCCCCCCCCACTCCCTCTCCCTTTCAACATTGTGATGATCAGATATCGGTGAGGAGGGTACCGCCGGCCTTTGCCGCTGGTCGGTCGCCAACCATGTTCCGGTTGTGTGCGTTGTTGACCTATTTATTGACTGCCCGTGAGATGAATAAAGAAAGCATTTCCAATGAAGCCGTACCTAAGTGAATATCCGTACTCAATGAATGACCGCAGAACGTGCATGATACAGCAACAGTTCAGCTGCTGCAGCGGTGTCGTGCAGAATGCTTGTCGAGCCGGTATTTACTCCCGATGGGTTGTGCCGCTGTACAGCCGTGGCCAGAAATCATTGGGTCGAGCTGAGACGGTGTGGGAGAGGGCAATCAGCGCCACTGAGAGGTTGAGCGCATTTGATAGACATTTGCATATACATTCGCAGCCTCGAGCAGCACATGTGTTACCACAGCAAGTGTCCGCAGTTGTGCAGTGTTGTTCATGAGACAGAGCGACGAAAAAATAAGCACGTAGCTCGTTTCGTTTTGAAACCATTGATACCTGATTTGACGCCTTCACTTGGCAAAGAAGAAATACGAAAACGGAGAAAATCATACAATATGGGCATTTTTACGCCGTAACACTGCCATGACCTCTGGATCTGAAAAAAAAATATTTTAGCAAAAGACGCTGAGATAGTAAGCAGCTCGTGGTCGTAGACATACAACACCAATTCGTCTATGGATTTGCAGAGAGGATCGAGAAAAAGGATAGGAGCAAGAAATAGTAACCATGGTTTGGTTTTATGCACATACAAATCATGGTAATTAAGCTGAAATAGATATACATCAAATTTACGAAGGCTTATTTATGGCTATGAATTTTGTTAAATTCTAAATATGCGGGCCAAAGAGAAAGGACACGTTATTTGGCTCTTGATTCATGCCAACTGCATTGAAATCAGTCCATAAGCGTCGTAATTATGAGAAGTCAAAATACCTCTTTTTAACTGTTTTGCCGTACGGTATCCATCCATTACAACTTGTCAGAGTGTCTTTAGAGAAAAATGAAACTGGCCATATCGGAGACTGTCAAACACTGTCGTTGCATTGCCATTGTCAAACATTGTAAGTGTATTAGTTTACATCATAGCGAATCGACTGCCGTTTTTACAATCAATGAAAACAGAGAGTTTTCGATACTGGGGAAGTCCCGCCATGCAGGAACCCTCATCAAAGACGATGATGGTAATATATTATGGACAGCGTCAATGACGAATCGAAGAAATCAGAATAGTGGGGCACCGTAGCTTAGTAAATGTTTTGGAGACGTATTGATAAAAACAGACCACAGCTCTCATTTCCTTGTTTCTCCCCATGTCTTTTTTTCTGAATCCGCGTCTGATAATGCAGATGTAAGTATATCTTGCAGTTGTTTTTGTTTATAAATGTCATTACTGGGCCGAAATCAGTGAGATAAAGCATCGGCGTACACCGAGTGGAAAGAAAGTGTTCGACATTGTCTTTGAAGATGGGGGTTCTATTAATTGAGTTGTGACATATTTCTCCTTCATTATCACGTGCACTTGCGAACGGAAATTGTTTCAGGTACACACTTTCATTCTCAGTCATGAACCCACGAAGCAAGGATTAAAAGTCTCAAGTCGTGCAGTTACACTGGGAAACGAAATCCATCATCCTCAGTCAACAGAGGCATTGCATTGTTTTCAAGAATAAATTAACATCGGACAGAAAGAACATTCTATGGTTAACTGAACAGTTCCCGGCTGGAGGAACAATTCTTATTTTGAATAACGGCACAAGTGATCGGAAATGATCCACCAAATGCCAGGAAAACGTTCAGAACCTGGAGATTATCATCAACCAGACCACCGAAATCGACCGGGCGAACTGTCCAGGAGGCTGGCACTAGCCACATCCCCGTGAAAAAGATCCTCGCTAAAGACCTCGAACTGACGCCCTGCAAGATGACAATCCACCAGAAGCTGACACCAAGTGATTCTGAACATCAGGTAACGTTGCCAAGTGGTTCAAGAGTAAGGTGGAAGC
Source organism: Capitulum mitella (assembly GCA_030062745.1). Taxonomy (NCBI): domain Eukaryota; kingdom Metazoa; phylum Arthropoda; class Thecostraca; order Pollicipedomorpha; family Pollicipedidae; genus Capitulum; species Capitulum mitella. The sequence continues at coordinate 31,075,452 of CP099845.1, read as the reverse complement.
CGATCCCAACTTCCTTGAGAACATCTGGTTCAGCGGTGAGACGCATTTCCACCTGGATGGGAAGGTTAACACCCAGAACTGCAGGATCTGGGTCGCAGACCGTCCCGATGTCGTCCTGGAGAAGCCGCTACGCAGCAGCAGTCACGGCCCGGTGCGCTCTCAGCGCTAGAGAGATCATCAGGCCATTCTGATTCAAACACTCCAATGGCACGAGGGCAGCAATCACCAACGAGCTCTACGTACAGGCCCTCAAGCTCTTCTGGAAACGTTATGTGCAGAAGTATGGATCTGGCGGCCAAGATTTGTAGTTTCAGCAACATGGTGCACACCTTCGCATGGCGCTTTAGTGGCTGCACGAGTGCGCAGAGGGTCACCTGATCAGCTGGAAGTCCTAGTACCCGTGGCCGACGCACTCGGCAGACTTGAACCACCTAGACTTTCTCCTCATGGGTTTTCTGAAGAGCAAGGTGCACCAGGACGACTCGCAGGACCTGACAGATCTGAAGAAGGTTATCAGAAGAGAGATTGGGAATATCTCTGTGCCGACGTCCATGAAAGTCAATTAGGAGACAAAAATTAGGGCGATCTGTGCGAGGAGAGAAAAGGACGGCACCTGGAACACTGAGGGTGCAAAATAGATCGGAGCACATCGTAATGTCTTTATCATAATAAATTCGCTTGAACCTGGCTATTGACTCGTGCAAGCATGAACTTTTCTCTGAAATGGTCTCGAAGATATTCGACATTAAAATGCGGGGCACTTTTTCTTTCCACCAGGTACGTGGAAGTTAGTATACAGGGTGCACTAGTCGCCGTCAGTTTGCACGTCTTGACGCGGAGTCCGAAGGCCTTACAGACCCACTGGATATACTGCACGTGCATGTTCGTCCAGCTGTTGGAGGTAGCAGCTTTCAACAACCAATAATCGGAATTGTTGGCGGAGCAGGTCACGGTCCCTGTACGCGTCCACACTGAATATTCGAGGGCGTTGAGGTCGGGTGACGAGGGGGACCACATGTCCTTCGGCCAGACGTCCGTCATCCTCTCCTGGAGACACGTCTAGGTTTTCTTTGAGGTCCGAGCCGGGCACTGCCCTGTTGGAACACGGACTTGCTGTCAGGGCACGTGCAGTTTATCCAGGGCAGGACGTGCTTCTCCACGAGGTCGATGTACTTCCTGTACCGATATTCTCGTTTGCTGGCGTGAGGATAACTGGACGCATTTTTCCGTCACTGGCGACGACACCCAGGACCATGATCTTAGACGCATACTTCCAGAGAACAGTTTATCGTCTGAGAATATCCGGACCGCCTGGTGATTGCAGAAGTTCTTCAACGAGCTCATCAGCTTCTTGCACTGCTTGAGTGTGGTTTTTCCTGGAGCTGGAATATCATGTTTTTGGTGATAATATCTATTTTTCATATTCAGATCCTCCTTTATGAGTTTCCTCATCGTGGTACTGCCCATGTTGAACCGCTTCGCCATCTACCTCATTGATCTCCTCGCGTTGGCTGCTGCGTATGGCACAGTCTTGACTGACTTCAACATTCTGTTTACTCTCCGTTTCCTGTGTCTGAGCTCTCTCAACGTTCTCCCATGAAATCAGTGTGTTCCGTATATTTTTCATCCTCTTCCTCGACACATGTAAGGCCTTGGTAATGACGCAAGTACCCTTGACGGCGCGTACACGGTGGGTTATAAGCTGACTTGCAGCCACGTTCATGGCCAGAGAATGACAACAGCAAAACAATTCTGCCTTTGCATGTAAGCTGATATCATAATCAAATCAAGCCACACACTGGAAACATGTATCTTGCTTGATGACCTTCCAGGGAGGTGTCAAAAAAGAGCTGACCTAACATCATTGTAGAGAACTCTGTACGCCTGCCAGCTATGTTTATCTGGCTTCGCCCTTGATCTTAGGTAATGCTCTCTTTACAAAATACGTCCTTCGTAACAATGTAATTTCCACTTATAAAGTGATTTCATCGAGCCATTCAGTAGTGCCTTGTCTTCAGCACACAGATTCAACTTGCATATGACTCACATTACCTATCATTACCTATCATATGATGTCTCTTGTTCCGCCCGTGGCAGCCTCCTAACATTCTGTATACGATCTGCGTTGTCATTTATTTTAAATGTCAATCTTCACATCATAGTATTGCTACATGTTGGTTCACAGCAAACGAGCGAGCATTTTCCGAGACGACCACAACAGATTTTGACATTTCTCCTAGAAACGTCTCCCGGAGCGGTTCCTGGTGCATGTAGGGCGTTCAGATTTTTCATGAAACATGTAAGTATAATATGGATACATAAAGAACGTTGCCAAATTTCACGACGGTAACATAAACGGTTTCGCTTTGGCGTCGAAAAGAAAAACATATGGGGAGGGGGAGAGCGAATCAACATCCCCGCATCAAAACAGTTCGTAACTGAAAAACTTTCCGTGGTAACACGTGTACTGGTCGGCGATTTGCTCAGCCTCTCAGTGACGCCAACTTGTCCCCGCCAAACGGTCTCAGGTCGGCCCAATGACCTCAGGCCAAGGATGCAGAGCGGCACAGCCTATCGGGAGTAAGTCCCGGCTCGACAAGCATTCTACAGGACACCACTGGAGCAGCTGAACTGCTGCTGGATCACGCACGTTCTACACTTACATACAGAATCATTGAAAAGGTTTGCTTTATTCATCTCACGGACAATCAATAAATAGGCCAACAACAGAGACAAGCGGGAACACGGCTGGCGGCCAGCAAAGGCTGACGGTTCCCTCCTGACCGACATCTGATAATCACAATGTTGACAAAGCAAGGGGGAGGGGACTCAAGCCTCCTCGGTAGCGGTCGTAACCGCCGCGGTGGCTGCCGGCGCCGCCGACGGCTGCGGATACTGGGGAGCCACCGACTTGTACGGCACCGGGACCGGCTTGTAGGCAGGCGCCGCCTTCTCCGGGTATTGGGCCTCGCCCTCGTAGCTGACCTCGGCCACGAAGCCAGAGTCTCCGTCCACCTTGTAGGTGACGGTCTGCACGCGGCCGTCGGGCAGAGCCACGCGGTAGGAGCCGGCCGTGCTGTAGCCGTCGCGGTTCTCGTCGGCGGCAAAGTCCACCCCCGAATACTTGTCGGCCACAGCGTAGTCGAACGCGTACTTGGCCGGCCCCTGGGGCGGACAAACGGGAATGTTCTGACTGGACTCAGTCATGAAACGTGATGCACTCTCCATATCAAGACTTGCTTTCAGTCTTGCTATGCTGCATTCCACTTGAAGGTGTGCAACTTTCTGACATTTTTTGACGCATTCGGTGCTCAAATATGACCTTTTTATTTCGTATTATACGCGATGACTTCAAGTACATGACTAACGACGATATATATGATTCTGTTTGATTAGAACGTGGCAAAATCGCAAAACAGACTGAAAAAGTATTTTGTATGTGGATTCGATACACATATAACACTAAAAGGGAAGTGATAGAAATCCCTTTCACCATATCGTAATGTTAGCGAGTTCTGCAGATAAATGGAAAATACTTACTATTTCTAAGTACCAGTTTTCAGGAAAAGTGGTATGTACATAAAACAACAGTTTTACTTTTGAAATAACGAAATCACGAACAAAGAACAGAAATAACCAAGATATATCACATGACAGTCACGAGAGAGATACAGATCACAGTTCAGAGAAAGTCTCACATTTTTATCCACGTCATATTTAATACTCAGAGCTCTCACCTCTGGGTAAGCTGGTTCCGGCTTATAGGCGGGCTGAGGTTTGTAAGCCGGCTGGGGTTTGTATGCCGGCTGAGGTTTGTACGCCGGCTGAGGTTTGTAAGCCGGCTGGGGTTTGTAAGCGGGCTGTGGCCGGTATGGGTTGGCAGACATGACCGTGCCAACCAGAACCAGTGTGATGACAATCTGGCAAAAGGAGCAAAATAATTAGTCCTCACCTCTGCACCTTTTCCCACAACTTATCTGACATCGGGATGTTAGCTGAGTACATAAGCGACGTAAAACCATTGACATTTGAACGTTTATGAAGAGGTTGTAGGACAACGCGAGGTAAAGATTGATTGAACGACACAAGCACGATGATATGATATAACGTTGAACAAGCCGTTAAAAAGAAAACTGCATGTAATGAAAACAAACTAAAACGAAACAAAGCAGGACGATCTTGATGTTTTTCTTCATTCGTTTACTACAGCCGACTGACGTCTCACCTTCGAGGTGGCCATGGTATTCTGAACTCTTGTCGCTGTAGTGGAACGATGAACAGTGGCTCCCAGTCTTCCAACGGTCTCTCTATATACCTGCTGATCGGACCGTAATTACCGTGTGACGTTACTGGTCATGGCGGCCGACGCGGACTGAGAAGCCGACCTTGTCGGACACCACACGGACCAATTTTCTATTGACAAATGCCAATGGGCCGGCAGTGTACAGTTCTGCCACCTACATCGAGAACGATGTGAGCAAAGATTTGACCTGCTATTGACTGGGGTGTTTCGTACAACTGCAATAACCGGAAAGACCAGAGTGCGTATTTTGCACCTCCTTCCTTTGCCCACAAAGTGCGACAACTGAGTGGTCGACTGCCAGTCATCCCCCTCCAGGCTTGAGTTTCAGTACGAGTTGAACGTAGCTGAATTGGGATTCACGAGCTTTTTTGCCTGGCTCTTATGTGGGTCAAGTCAAAATTTTGCAAAACTGAACTTCGACTTGCATTTACAAAGTCACAAACCGCTGGAATTGTAATCAGATTCAGGCTCCCAAGACTGCGAAGTGCTGTTCTCGGACTCGGACCCTAACTTATGTAAGGTTGTCCCAGACTTAGACTCAAATCCACACCAAGCTAAATCAGTAACAGACCAGGCTTAAACGCAAGTTCATCTTTAACTACACAATAAATTACAGTGTAGCGCCTTATCCATCCAACGCGATGGATGAGAAAGGGAAGGTTGAGTTTGACATTGGATATCAGGATTTGGGTATGATCAGCGTACTAGGTCATATGATCAGCGTACTAGGTCATATGATCAGCGTACTAGGTCATATGAGAGTCCCGCGGTTGCAGACTGACGTCGTTGGCAAAAATGATGAATGGGAAGAAGGCGGGAGGCCACTCTGCGACCAGAAGAAGAAGAAATGCATACGGTCTGGGTGTGACCGGAAGGATAGGAGGAAAACCAAGTGGTGTCGATGTTGGAAGAATTCGACCCTGGATAAGAGCTCAAGGTGAGGGACAGCATCAGTACACGTAATGAGATCCAGGATGCAGAGAAGATTAAGGTGATTACGGTTCATATTGCAGAGGATGAGGATGTTGACAGTGAGCAGAACGGTCTCTGTGGAGTGGCGGGGACGAAAGTCATGTTGGAATAAGAACACCAGGTGATTGTCGGACATGTCGCCAAACAGCTGACGCTGCAACACACGTTCAGCAGTCTCGGCCATGAGAGGGGCAATGAAAATAGCACGAAACTTGGAGACAAGAGTGGCATTGCCGGGACTGGAAACAGGATGAGCCATAGAGCACTTCCAGGAATCAGTTAAATCACAGGATTTCGTAGGTATTGACAATGTCGAGAATTGACAATTGACAATTGACAATGTCGAGAAGGACGGGGCTGATGACTTGTAAGCAGAGGATCAGAATCCTGATGTAGATACCGTCAGCCCCACACGCACCGGAACGCTTCTTAGAAAACATGACAGATTGCAGCCCTGAGCCAGCGTCGTGCTAGCCACCCGGAAACCACAGACTATTGCCCTGGACAGGCGGCACCGGCCACCGGGTAGTGGCCCCAGGACTGGACCGGCTGGTGGCGACACGGGGGCCGACGTTGATAAAACAAGTGTTCATTGCATATCGAGGAGCGGCAGGGGACTGTCAAAGTTGCAAAAAGTCGGCGACTTCCCCTCGCGGCGCAATACTTCCCTCCGTTATGCCATGAGGTCACGAGTCTCTGGGTGATAGAGGGCGTGGTGGTGTCCTGATTGCTATCACGCTAGCGAGAGCGTGCTCGTCCGAAATCGGTAAAAGCTTCTCGAGCATGTAAGGCCATATAAGGGCTGCAGCTGGGCAGTCAGAAACGTCAGAACAGTCAATAATGGAAAGATCAGAGAGTGACGCGAGACGGTCAATGCGATTAACAGGCCGAGCACTAACGAGTGTAGGTAAGGCGTTTGTCTCCTTGGTATACATAAAAACGTACGGTTCAAATGATGGGACGTAAATGCACAGTAAAACACCGGTAAACCGAGCTACATCATCCGGGTACGGTAACGTCCAAACGTGAACCTGGTGACATAGTGGGCTTTGAAACAAACTAGTGGAACGAAAAGATCTCAGTGTTTCTGACAACCTCTGTTCTTGCCGGCGTCCGATCCATAATCCAGATGACGGCAGCTGAGGTCACCCATGATGATGACTGAGCCGGGGTGCTGGAGCAGGACTCGCTGGTGCTGTACTTCCAGTTCGGTGAAGTCAGCTTGGAGGGCCGTTACAGCATGGCGCAGAGGCCGATAGACGGCAGCCAGGGTGAAGTGGAGACCGGGGGTGGGCTTCACGCCCGGCCAGAGGGACTTTGGGTGGCAGGAGGCGCACTCAGAAGCCGGCTGGGTGAGTGCTGTGATCCGATAAAAGTCACGGCTCAGTACGGCTACACCACCGTAGCCAGCCCCACCGGGGTGGTCGGCACACGACAACACGAAGCCTGGAAACGAAACCACCCATGAGAAAGTGGCAGACTTCAGTGACGTCTCGGTCACCACACGGAGGTCGTAGTTCAAGCAGATCAGTTTCCTGGGCGCCGTGGCCGTGGTTGGCTGCGTTGCCAGGAGCTCTGCTCCTCCCCGCTACCGTTCTCAGCCTCGTCCGTGTTACCAGCGAGAACGACTGCGAGCAGCGTGAATGTGACTTACGATATTGCGTGAACGACCATCCTCGCTAACGGTGTGCTGTGACTATAGCTGTTCGGTTGACCGGATTCAGCGAACTTACCTCCCGGCTGTGTGACAAGCATGCACCGAGACATCGCCAGCCATCTGGTGGTGCTGGCCGTGACCCGCCTGCTGGTGTCGACTGCAGTTCCTGCCTCCCTCGCGCCATCCTGAACGGGCCTGCACCACCGTCACCACCGGTGCCTTCCTGTGACGTCAGCCTGCCGGGCCGTTCAGCCTGCTGCCGTTCTGCCGGCCGGTCTCGGCGAGTTCCTGCTCTACCACAGCCTGACCCCGGTGACCTTGACCGCGTTCGCCGGCCGGCCGGACGTGATGTTCACCGCGGCAGGCGCTGCGCCAGCGCTTGGCGCCGGGGTTCGGAGGTGAAAAGGTGAGGCGGTGCTGCACTCGGGACGACAGTCGGAAACCCGCCTTCCCCGGGCCGTGGGTTCATGAGAACCCCCTCCCCTCCTCCAAGATCTTAAGAACTATAAGTGGCATATAAAAAGTAAAAACGCCGTTGGAAAAACCGTGAAACTGCAGGGTATCCAGGTTTTGACATAAGACTGTAATGATCAAGTCGTTCACGAGGTTCCATGGATGCTAGACCTAAAAAGGCGTCATTTGCCTATCTAGTGCAGTAAAACAGAATCTGGGTTTACATTTGGCCATTTCGCGTGAGACTGAAAGCAAAGGGAAAATGTTGTCTTTTTGTAAGTAAAATACTGTGTTTGGGCCAAATCAAGCTGCAAATGTGTTAAGGATGCATATCAGGTCTGAAAGCATCATATTAAGGCCAAGCGAGGTCAACCTAGGTCAAAGTTTTGTCGCATGTAATGGCGAGTTTCTGGTGTTAGCCATATTATCATTGATCATACAAGACACAGCAGAAGATCCTACAACATCGGTTGATACAATAGCCCTTTTACATTATGACATCTATGCCCCCAATCACTTCCCTTACGAAGTCGCACAGACACTGAGTGGCGGAGCCGGCTGCGGTATGAAAGCCCGATATTTGACAATAACTTATTTTAGCGATGACCAGGGTCTTTATTCAGGCGACTAAAAAGAAAAAGACTGGGTCAATAAACACTTGTCAAAATGTAAGCATGGGTGTGATTCTTACCATTTGTGGTCATGCAAAGTGTGCACGCATTGCAAACAAAAGGCGCTTTTCAAAACTTTATATGAGGTCAGCCTGGGCTAAGTGGGATAACGTCAATCTTGGCAAGTACGTTCTTACCGTATATCAGTGCGCACTGAATGACCCTGTAGTCGGTGCGCCCCTAAGCCCCAATAACCAACCAACCATCCGTATATCAGTACTTCTAAAGCACGTATGGCTACTGATCAGCATTCAAATATTGTAACCAATGAATTTCATTCGCCCGCGGTCGTCAAAATTCGGTATGAAGCGTGATGTATGAAAAGGCATCCCGAGTTCGATGTTTCTGTACCTCCTGGCTTCCTGGCCATCCTTGAAAAACCTGAATGGGGGTTGTCATGCCCCCCCCCCCCCGCCCGGCAAGCGCCAATCTTATTTTATTTATTGTAGCCATAGTAACCTTTGCCGGGCCGGCGGGCTCATGAGAACGCACCTCGGTTTTATGATGAGAGCAAAAAAGTGCAATGACATGGAACTCGGGTTATGTTTCATACGTAATTTTTGCATCTTGTGACAATTTTCGTAAACTAAGGGTTACCTTAGTTCATGAATTTAGGGCAGGTCAAATAGGACGATATTCCAGAAAGAAAACAGAGTCAACAACAACAACAACATTTTGTGAAATGCTCCAATTCAATTCACATCACGCTGGCGTGTTCTGCCAATATGGCAAGAAAAGCGAGAGAAAAATATATATTTCAAAGGCTACCATAAATTCAACAAAGCTCAGAAGCCAGGGTGGTCGCAGACAGGTAGCACCCAGGCAAGGACCAATTACAACCGCCGGCATTTTCGGTTTTAATTTACATATGCTTCTCGATCGATTCTCCTATCCTTTCCGTGACCCCAATGGGACTCGTCATCCAAAACATGACCTCCGCATACGGCTGTAGTGCGGACAGCCTATCGGAAGTAAGACCCCGCTCGACAAGCATTCTGCAGGACACCACTGCAGCAGCCGAACTGTTACTGCACCTTCTAGTCGTAAGTTGTAAGTCATGCCTGCTACCGTCTTTCATTCAGCACGGATATGCTGATAGATGCAATATTATGCGAACTGGTTTATTTCATCGCACGGACAGTCAATAAATAAGAGTACGCAGGCATACGGGAACATGGTTGGCTGCAGACTAGCGTGTGAGGCCGGCGGTGCCTCCGCACCACCCAACCTCCGACCATCACAGTGTCGACAGGGGACGCTCAGGCCTCCTCAGCTGCTGCCGCGGCCGCCTCGGTGGTTGCCGGCGCCGGCGCCGCCTCGGTGGCTGCCGGCGCCGCCGACGGCTGCGGGTACTGGGGAGCCGGATACTGGGGCCGGTAGAAGGCCGGCCGGGACGGAGCCGGGTACTGGGGAGCCGCCGGTTTGTACGGCGCCGGGGCCGGCTTGTAGGCAGGCGCCGCCTTCTCCGGGTACTGGGCCTCGCCCTCGTAGCTGACCTCGGCCACGAAGCCAGAGTCTCCGTCCACCTTGTAGGTGACGGTCTGCACGCGGCCGTCGGGCAGAGCCACGCGGTAGGAGCCGGCCGTGTTGTAGCCGTCGCGGTTCTCGTCGGCGGCAAAGTCCGCCCCCGAATACTTGTCGGCCACAGCGTAGTCGAACGCGTACTTGGCTGGCTCCTGGGGCGGACAAACGAGAAGGTTCTGACTGGACTCAGTCATGGAACGTGATGCACTCTCCATATCAATACTTACTTTTTCAGTCTTGCTATGCTGTATTCTTCTTGAATATGTGCAACTTTCTGACATTCTTTGACCCATTCGGTGCTCAAATATGACCTTTTTATTTCGTATTATACGCGATGACTTCAAATACATGACTAACAGTGATATGTATGATCCTGTCTGATGAGAACGTGACAAAATCGCAAAACAGACTGAAAAAGTATTTTGTATGTGGATTCGATATACATATAACACTAAAAGGAAAGGTATAGAAATCCCTTTCACCATATCGTAATATTAGCGAGTTCTGCAGGTAAATGAAAAAAACCCTACTATTTCTTAGCACCAGTTTTCAGGAAAAGTGGTATGTACATAAAACAACAGTTTTACTTTTGAAATAACGAAATCACGAACAAAAACAGAAATAAGTAAGATATATCACATGACAGTTACGAGAAAGATACAGATCACAGTTCAGAGAAAGTCTCACATTTTTATCCACGTCATATTTAATACTCAGAGCTCTCACCTCTGGGTAAGCTGGTTCCGGCTTATAGGCGGGCTGAGGTTTGTAAGCCGGCTGGGGTTTGTATGCCGGTTGGGGTTTGTAAGCCGGCTGGGGTTTGTAAGCGGGCTGTGGCCGGTATGGGTCGGCAGACATGACCGTGCCAACCAGAACCAGTGTGATGACAATCTGGCAAAAGGAGCAAAATAATTAGTCCTCAGCTCTGCACCTTTTCCCACACCTTATCTGATATCGGGATGTTAGCTGTGTAGATAAGCGAGGTAAAACCATCGACATTTGAACGTTTATGAAGGGGTTATATGACAACCTGAGGTAAAGATTGATTGAACGACACAAGCACGATGATATGATATAACGTTGAACAAGCCGTTAGAAAGAAAACTGCACGTCATGAAAACAAACTAAAACGAAACAAAGCAGGACGATCTTGATGCTTTTCTTCATTCGTTTACTACAGCCGACTGACGTCTCACCTTCGAGGTGGCCATGGTATTCTGAACTCTTGTCGCTGTAGTAGGACGATCAGCAGTGGCTCCCAGTCTTCAGACGTTCACCCTATATACCTGCCGATCGGACCGTAATTACCGTGTGACGTCACTGGTCATCGCGGTCGACGAGGATTGAGAAGACGACCTTGTTGGAGACCGCACGGGCCAATTTTCTATTGACAAATGCCAATGGGCCGGCAGTGTACAGTTCTGCCAGCTATATCGAGAACGATGTAAGCAAAGATTTGACCTGCTATTGACTGGGGTGTTTCGTACAACGACAGTAACCGGAAAGGCCAGAGTGCGTATTTTGCACCTCCTTCCTTTGCCCACAAGGTGCGTCAGCTGAGTGGTCGACTGCCAATCATCCCCCACCAGGCTTGAGTTTCAGTACGAGTTGAACGTAATTAAATTGGGATTCACGAGCTTTTTTGCCTGGCTCGTATGTGAATGAAGTCAAAATTTTGCAAAACTGAACTTCGACTTGCATTTAAAAAGTCACAAACCGATGGAATCGTAATAAGATTCAGGCTCCCAAGATTGCGAAATGCTATTCTCGGACTCGGACCTTAAGTTATGTGAGGTTGTCCCAGACTTAGATCCAAATTCACACTAACCTAATTCAGGAGCAGACCAGGCTTAAACGCAAGTTCATCCTTAACTACACAATAAATTCCAGTATAGCACCTTATCCGTTCCACGCGATCAATGAGAAAAAGAAGGTTGCGTTTGACATTGGATATCAGGATTTGGGTGTAGTCAGCCTACTAGGTCATATGAGCGTCCGACGCCTGCAGGCTGAGGTCGTAAGCAAAAATGATGAATGCAATTGTTGATCCCTGGAGGACTGCCATGGTCGTGGGAAGAAGGCGGGAGACCACTATGCAACAAAAAGAAGAATAAATGCATACGGTCTGGGTGTGACCGGAAATATGGGAGAAAAACCAGGTGGTGTCGATGTTGGAAGAATTCGACCCTGGGCAAGAGCTCAAGGTGAGGGATAGCATCAGTACACGTAATGAGGTCCAGGATGCAGAGGAGAGTAAGGTGATTACGGTTCATATTGCAGAGGATGAGGATGTTGACAGTGAGCAGAACGGTCTCTGTGGAGTGGCGGGGACGAAAGCCATGTTGGAATAAGAACACCAGGTGATTGTCGGACATGTCGCCAAACAGCTGACGCTGCAACACACGTTCAGCAGTCTCGGCCATGAGAGGGGCAATGAAAATAGCACGAAACTTGGAGACAAGAGTGGCATTGCCGGGACTGGAAACAGGATGAGCCATAGAGCACTTCCAGGAATCAGTTAAATCACAGGATTTCGTAGGTATTGACAATGTCGAGAATTGACAATTGACAATTGACAATGTCGAGAAGGACGGGGCTGATGACTTGTAAGCAGAGGATCAGAATCCTGATGTAGATACCGTCAGCCCCACACGCACCGGAACGCTTCTTAGAAAACATGACAGATTGCAGCCCTGAGCCAGCGTCGTGCTAGCCACCCGGAAACCACAGACTATTGCCCTGGACAGGCGGCACCGGCCACCGGGTAGTGGCCCCAGGACTGGACCGGCTGGTGGCGACACGGGGGCCGACGTTGATAAAACAAGTGTTCATTGCATATCGAGGAGCGGCAGGGGACTGTCAAAGTTGCAAAAAGTCGGCGACTTCCCCTCGCGGCGCAATACTTCCCTCCGTTATGCCATGAGGTCACGAGTCTCTGGGTGATAGAGGGCGTGGTGGTGTCCTGATTGCTATCACGCTAGCGAGAGCGTGCTCGTCCGAAATCGGTAAAAGCTTCTCGAGCATGTAAGGCCATATAAGGGCTGCAGCTGGGCAGTCAGAAACGTCAGAACAGTCAATAATGGAAAGATCAGAGAGTGACGCGAGACGGTCAATGCGATTAACAGGCCGAGCACTAACGAGTGTAGGTAAGGCGTTTGTCTCCTTGGTATACATAAAAACGTACGGTTCAAATGATGGGACGTAAATGCACAGTAAAACACCGGTAAACCGAGCTACATCATCCGGGTACGGTAACGTCCAAACGTGAACCTGGTGACATAGTGGGCTTTGAAACAAACTAGTGGAACGAAAAGATCTCAGTGTTTCTGACAACCTCTGTTCTTGCCGGCGTCCGATCCATAATCCAGATGACGGCAGCTGAGGTCACCCATGATGATGACTGAGCCGGGGTGCTGGAGCAGGACTCGCTGGTGCTGTACTTCCAGTTCGGTGAAGTCAGCTTGGAGGGCCGTTACAGCATGGCGCAGAGGCCGATAGACGGCAGCCAGGGTGAAGTGGAGACCGGGGGTGGGCTTCACGCCCGGCCAGAGGGACTTTGGGTGGCAGGAGGCGCACTCAGAAGCCGGCTGGGTGAGTGCTGTGATCCGATAAAAGTCACGGCTCAGTACGGCTACACCACCGTAGCCAGCCCCACCGGGGTGGTCGGCACACGACAACACGAAGCCTGGAAACGAAACCACCCATGAGAAAGTGGCAGACTTCAGTGACGTCTCGGTCACCACACGGAGGTCGTAGTTCAAGCAGATCAGTTTCCTGGGCGCCGTGGCCGTGGTTGGCTGCGTTGCCAGGAGCTCTGCTCCTCCCCGCTACCGTTCTCAGCCTCGTCCGTGTTACCAGCGAGAACGACTGCGAGCAGCGTGAATGTGACTTACGATATTGCGTGAACGACCATCCTCGCTAACGGTGTGCTGTGACTATAGCTGTTCGGTTGACCGGATTCAGCGAACTTACCTCCCGGCTGTGTGACAAGCATGCACCGAGACATCGCCAGCCATCTGGTGGTGCTGGCCGTGACCCGCCTGCTGGTGTCGACTGCAGTTCCTGCCTCCCTCGCGCCATCCTGAACGGGCCTGCACCACCGTCACCACCGGTGCCTTCCTGTGACGTCAGCCTGCCGGGCCGTTCAGCCTGCTGCCGTTCTGCCGGCCGGTCTCGGCGAGTTCCTGCTCTACCACAGCCTGACCCCGGTGACCTTGACCGCGTTCGCCGGCCGGCCGGACGTGATGTTCACCGCGGCAGGCGCTGCGCCAGCGCTTGGCGCCGGGGTTCGGAGGTGAAAAGGTGAGGCGGTGCTGCACTCGGGACGACAGTCGGAAACCCGCCTTCCCCGGGCCGTGGGTTCATGAGAACCCCCTCCCCCTCCTCCAAGATCTTAAGAACTATAAGTGGCATATAAAAAGTAAAAACGCCGTTGGAAAAACCGTGAAACTGCAGGGTATCCAGGTTTTGACATAAGACTGTAATGATCAAGTCGTTCACGAGGTTCCATGGATGCTAGACCTAAAAAGGCGTCATTTGCCTATCTAGTGCAGTAAAACAGAATCTGGGTTTACATTTGGCCATTTCGCGTGAGACTGAAAGCAAAGGGAAAATGTTGTCTTTTTGTAAGTAAAATACTGTGTTTGGGCCAAATCAAGCTGCAAATGTGTTAAGGATGCATATCAGGTCTGAAAGCATCATATTAAGGCCAAGCGAGGTCAACCTAGGTCAAAGTTTTGTCGCATGTAATGGCGAGTTTCTGGTGTTAGCCATATTATCATTGATCATACAAGACACAGCAGAAGATCCTACAACATCGGTTGATACAATAGCCCTTTTACATTATGACATCTATGCCCCCAATCACTTCCCTTACGAAGTCGCACAGACACTGAGTGGCGGAGCCGGCTGCGGTATGAAAGCCCGATATTTGACAATAACTTATTTTAGCGATGACCAGGGTCTTTATTCAGGCGACTAAAAAGAAAAAGACTGGGTCAATAAACACTTGTCAAAATGTAAGCATGGGTGTGATTCTTACCATTTGTGGTCATGCAAAGTGTGCACGCATTGCAAACAAAAGGCGCTTTTCAAAACTTTATATGAGGTCAGCCTGGGCTAAGTGGGATAACGTCAATCTTGGCAAGTACGTTCTTACCGTATATCAGTGCGCACTGAATGACCCTGTAGTCGGTGCGCCCCTAAGCCCCAATAACCAACCAACCATCCGTATATCAGTACTTCTAAAGCACGTATGGCTACTGATCAGCATTCAAATATTGTAACCAATGAATTTCATTCGCCCGCGGTCGTCAAAATTCGGTATGAAGCGTGATGTATGAAAAGGCATCCCGAGTTCGATGTTTCTGTACCTCCTGGCTTCCTGGCCATCCTTGAAAAACCTGAATGGGGGTTGTCATGCCCCCCCCCCCCCCCCCGGCAAGCGCCAATCTTATTTTATTTATTGTAGCCATAGTAACCTTTGCCGGGCCGGCGGGCTCATGAGAACGCACCTCGGTTTTATGATGAGAGCAAAAAAGTGCAATGACATGGAACTCGGGTTATGTTTCATACGTAATTTTTGCATCTTGTGACAATTTTCGTAAACTAAGGGTTACCTTAGTTCATGAATTTAGGGCAGGTCAAATAGGACGATATTCCAGAAAGAAAACAGAGTCAACAACAACAACAACATTTTGTGAAATGCTCCAATTCAATTCACATCACGCTGGCGTGTTCTGCCAATATGGCAAGAAAAGCGAGAGAAAAATATATATTTCAAAGGCTACCATAAATTCAACAAAGCTCAGAAGCCAGGGTGGTCGCAGACAGGTAGCACCCAGGCAAGGACCAATTACAACCGCCGGCATTTTCGGTTTTAATTTACATATGCTTCTCGATCGATTCTCCTATCCTTTCCGTGACCCCAATGGGACTCGTCATCCAAAACATGACCTCCGCATACGGCTGTAGTGCGGACAGCCTATCGGAAGTAAGACCCCGCTCGACAAGCATTCTGCAGGACACCACTGCAGCAGCCGAACTGTTACTGCACCTTCTAGTCGTAAGTTGTAAGTCATGCCTGCTACCGTCTTTCATTCAGCACGGATATGCTGATAGATGCAATATTATGCGAACTGGTTTATTTCATCGCACGGACAGTCAATAAATAAGAGTACGCAGGCATACGGGAACATGGTTGGCTGCAGACTAGCGTGTGAGGCCGGCGGTGCCTCCGCACCACCCAACCTCCGACCATCACAGTGTCGACAGGGGACGCTCAGGCCTCCTCAGCTGCTGCCGCGGCCGCCTCGGTGGTTGCCGGCGCCGGCGCCGCCTCGGTGGCTGCCGGCGCCGCCGACGGCTGCGGGTACTGGGGAGCCGGATACTGGGGCCGGTAGAAGGCCGGCCGGGACGGAGCCGGGTACTGGGGAGCCGCCGGTTTGTACGGCGCCGGGGCCGGCTTGTAGGCAGGCGCCGCCTTCTCCGGGTACTGGGCCTCGCCCTCGTAGCTGACCTCGGCCACGAAGCCAGAGTCTCCGTCCACCTTGTAGGTGACGGTCTGCACGCGGCCGTCGGGCAGAGCCACGCGGTAGGAGCCGGCCGTGTTGTAGCCGTCGCGGTTCTCGTCGGCGGCAAAGTCCGCCCCCGAATACTTGTCGGCTACAGCGTAGTCGAACGCGTACTTGGCTGGCTCCTGGGGCGGACAAACGAGAAGGTTCTGACTGGACTCAGTCATGGAACGTGATGCACTCTCCATATCAATACTTACTTTTTCAGTCTTGCTATGCTGTATTCTACTTGAATATGTGCAACTTTCTGACATTCTCTGACCCATTCGGTGCTCAAATATGACCTTTTTATTTCGTATTATACGCGATGACTTCAAATACATGACTAACAGTGATATGTATGATTCTGTCTGATTAGAACGTGACAAAATCGCAAAACAGACTGAAAAAGTATTTTGTATGTGGGTTCGATATACATATAACACTAAAAGGGAAGGGATAGAAATCCCTTTCACCATATCGTAATATTAGCGAGTTCTGCAGGTAAATGAAAAAAACCCTACTATTTCTTAGCACCAGTTTTCAGGAAAAGTGGTATGTACATAAAACAACAGTTTTACTTTTGAAATAACGAAATCACGAACAAAGACAGAAATAAGTAAGATATATCACATGACAGTTACGAGAAAGATACAGATCACAGTTCAGAGAAAGTCTCACATTTTTATCCACGTCATATTTAATACTCAGAGCTCTCACCTCCGGGTAAGCTGGTTCCGGCTTATAGGCGGGCTGAGGTTTGTAAGCCGGCTGGGGTTTGTATGCCGGTTGGGGTTTGTAAGCCGGCTGGGGTTTGTAAGCGGGCTGTGGCCGGTATGGGTCGGCAGACATGACCGTGCCAACCAGAACCAGTGTGATGACAATCTGGCAAAAGGAGCAAAATAATTAGTCCTCAGCTCTGCACCTTTTCCCACACCTTATCTGATATCGGGATGTTAGCTGTGTAGATAAGCGAGGTAAAACCATCGACATTTGAACGTTTATGAAGGGGTTATATGACAACCTGAGGTAAAGATTGATTGAACGACACAAGCACGATGATATGATATAACGTTGAACAAGCCGTTAGAAAGAAAACTGCACGTCATGAAAACAAACGAAAACGAAACAAAGCAGGACGATCTTGATGCTTTTCTTCATTCGTTTACTACAGCCGACTGACGTCTCACCTTCGAGGTGGCCATGGTATTCTGAACTCTTGTCGCTGTAGTAGGACGATCAGCAGTGGCTCCCAGTCTTCAGACGTTCACCCTATATACCTGCCGATCGGACCGTAATTACCGTGTGACGTCACTGGTCATCGCGGTCGACGAGGATTGAGAAGACGACCTTGTTGGAGACCGCACGGGCCAATTTTCTATTGACAAATGCCAATGGGCCGGCAGTGTACAGCTATATCGAGAACGACGTAAGCAAAGATTTGACCTGCTATTGACTGGGGTGTTTCGTACAACGACAGTAACTGAAAAGGCCAGAGTGCATATTTTGCACCTCCTTCCTTTGCCCACAAGGTGCGTCAGCTGAGTGGTCGACTGCCCATCATCCCCCACCAGGCTTGAGTTTCAGTACGAGTTGAACGTAATTAAATTGGGATTCACGAGCTTTTTTGCCTGGCTCGTATGTGAATGAAGTGAAAATTTTGCAAAACTGAACTGGGACTTGCATTTAAAAAGTCACAAACCGATGGAATCGTAATAAGATTCAGGCTCCCAAGATTGCGAAATGCTATTCTCGGACTCGGACCTTAAGTTATGTGAGGTTGTCCCAGACTTAGATCCAAATTCACACTAACCTAATTCAGGAACAGACCAGGCTTAAACGCAAGTTCATCCTTAACTACACAATAAATTCCAGTATAGCACCTTATCCGTTCCACGCGATCAATGAGAAAAAGAAGGTTGCGTTTGACATTGGATATCAGGATTTGCGTATGGTCAGCGTACTAGGGCATATGAGAGTCCGACGCCTGCAGGCTGAGGTCGTAAGCAAAAATGATAAATGCAATTGTTGATCCCTGGAGGACTGCCATGGTCGTGGGAAAAAGGCGGGAGACCACTATGCAACAAAAAGAAGAATAAATGCATACGGTCTGGGTGTGACCGGAAATATGGGAGAAAAACCAAGTGGTGTCGATGTTGGAAGAATTCGACCCTGGGCAAGAGCTCAAGGTGAGGGATAGCATCAGTACACGTAATGAGGTCCAGGATGCAGAGGAGAGTAAGGTGATTACGGTTCATATTGCAGAGGATGAGGATGTTGACAGTGAGCAGAACGGTCTCTGTGGAGTGGCGGGGACGAAAGCCATGTTGGAATAAGAACACCAGGTGATTGTCGGACATGTCGCCAAACAGCTGACGTTGCAACACACGTTCAGCAGTCTTGGCCATGATAGGGACAATGAAAATAGCACGAAACTTGGAGACAAGAGTGGCATTGCCGGGACTGGAAACAGGATGAGCCATAGAGCCTGCACCACCGTCACCACCGGTGCTCTTCTGTGACGTCAGAAAGGCACCGGGCCTTTCTGCCTGCTGCCGTTCTGCCGGCCGGTCTTAGCGCGCCCCTGCTCTACCACAGCCTGACCCCGGTGACCTTGACCTTGGCCTCCGCCGGCCGGCCGGACGTGATGTTCACCGCGGCAGGCGCTGCGCCAGCGTTTGACGCCGGGGTGCGGAGGTGAAAAGGTGAGGCGGTGCTGCACTCGGGACGACAGTCGGAAACCCGCCTTCCCCGGGCCGTGGGTTCATGAGGAACCCCCTCCCCCTCCTCCAAGATCTTAAGAACTATAAGTCGCATATAAAAAGTAAAAACGCCGTTGGAAAAACCGTGAAACTGCAGGGTATCCAGGTTTTGACATAAGACTGTAATGATCAAGTCGTTCACGAGGTTCCATAGATGCTAGACCTAAAAAAGGCGTCATTTACCTATCTAGTGCAGTAGAACAGAATCTGGGTTTACATTTGGCCATTTCGCGTGAGACTGAAAGCAAAGAGAAAATGTTGTCTTTTTGTAAATAAAATACTGTGTTAGGGCCAAATCACGCCGCAAATGTGTTGAGGATGCATATCAAGTCTGAAAGCATCATATTAAGGCCAAGCGAGGTCAACCTAGGTCAAAGTTTTGGCGCAAGTAATGGCGAGTTTCTGGTGTTAGCCATATTGTCATTGATCATACAAGACACTGCAGAAGATCCTACAACATCGGTTGATGCAATATCCCTTTTACATCATGACATCTATGCCCCCAATCACTTCCCTTACGAAGTCACACAGACACTGAGTGGCGGAGCCGGCTGCGGTATGAAAGCCCGATATTTGACAATAAGTTATTTTAGCGATGACCAGGGCCTTTATTCACGCGACTAAAAAGAAAAAGACTGGGTCAATAAACACTTGTCAAAATGTAAGCATGGATGTGATTCTTACCATTTGTGGTCATACAAAGTGTGCACGCATTGCAAACAAAAGGTGCCTTTCAAAACGTTATATGAGGTCAGCCTGGGCTAAGTGGGATAACGTCAATCTTGGCAAGAACGTTCTTGCCGTATATCAGTGCGCGCCGAATGACCCTGTATTCGGTGCGCCCCTAAGCCCCAATAACCAACCAACCAACCGTATATCAGTAATTCTAAAGCACGTATGGCTACTGATCAACATTCAAATATTGTAAACCAATGAATTTCATTCGCCCGCGGTCGTCAAAATTCGGTATGAAGCGTGATGTATGAAAAGGCATCCCAAGTTCGGTGTTTCTATGCCTCCTGGCTTCCTGGCCATCCTTGAAAAACCTGAGTGGGGGTTGTCATGCGCCCCGCCCGGCAAGCGCCAATCTTATTTTATTTATTGTAGCCATACCAACCTTTGGCGGGCCAGTGTGCCCATGAGAACGCAACTCGGTTTTATGATGAAGAGCAAAAAAAAAAAAACGCAGTGATATGCAACTCCGGTTATGTTTCATACGTAATTTTTGCATGTTATGCCAATTTTCGTAAACTAAGGGTTATCTCAGTTTATGACTTTAGGGCAGGTCAAGTAGGACCATGTTCCAAAAAAACAACAGTCACACAACGTTTTGTTAAATGCTCCAATTCAGTTCACGTCACACTTGCGTGTTCCATCAATATGACAAGAAAAGCGAGCGAAAAATGAATATTTTAAAGGCTACCATAAATTCAACAAAGCTCAGAAGCCAGGGTGGTCGCAGACAGGTAACACGCAGGCAAGGACCAATTACACTTGCCAGCATTTTTGGTTTTAATTCACATATGGTTGTCGATCGATTCTCCCATGCTTTCCGCGACCTGAATGGGACTCGTCATCCAAAACATGACCTCCGGCTACGGCTGTAGTGCGGACAGCCTATCGGGAGTAAGACCCCGCTCGACAAGCATTCAGCAGGACACCACTGCAGCAGCTGAACTGTTACTGCACCTTCTAGTCGTAAGTTGTAAGTCATGCCTTCTACCGTCTTTCATTCAGCACGGATATGCTGCCAGATGCAATATTATGCGAACTGGTTTATTTCATCGCACGGACAGTCAATAAATAAGAGTACGCAGGCATACGGGAACATGGTTGGTTGCAGACTAGCGTGTGAGGCCGGCGGTGCCTCCGCACCGCCAAACCTCCGACCATCACAGTGTTGACAGGGGACGCTCAGGCCTCCTCAGCGGCTGCCGGGGCC
Organism: Capitulum mitella; assembly: GCA_030062745.1. Lineage (NCBI taxonomy): Eukaryota > Metazoa > Arthropoda > Thecostraca > Pollicipedomorpha > Pollicipedidae > Capitulum > Capitulum mitella. The sequence goes on along the minus strand of CP099845.1, from coordinate 31,054,617 downwards.
GCCTCGGTGGTTGCCGGCGCCGGCGCCGCCTCGGTGGCTGCCGGCGCCGCCGACGGCTGCGGGTACTGGGGAGCCGGATACTGGGGCCGGTAGAAGGCCGGCCGGGACGGAGCCGGGTACTGGGGAGCCGCCGGCTTGTACGGCGCCGGGGCCGGCTTGTAGGCAGGCGCCGCCTTCTCCGGGTACTGGGCCTCGCCCTCGTAGCTGACCTCGGCCACGAAGCCAGAATCTCCGTCCACCTTGTAGGTGACGGTCTGCACGCGGCCGTCGGGCAGAGCCACGCGGTAGGAGCCGGCCGTGCTGTAGCCGTCGCGGTTCTCGTCGGCGGCAAAGTCCGCCCCCGAATACTTGTCGGCCACAGCGTAGTCGAACGCGTACTTGGCCGGCTCCTGGGGCGGACAAACGGGGAGGTTGTAAGTGAACTTGGTCATGAAATGGCACGCACTCTCTAGATTACAATGATTCTTTTGTATTGCGACACATTTGTTATCTTTCACCCAGCACATTTGCTCCCAGTGCTGCTGCTCTTTATGCAATTTGCTTAAAGCGATTTGCATAAAGTGGACATTTGCATCTTTCTAATTTCCTTTTATACATTCGGTTTTAAAGCAGCGCTGAATGAGTATCGTGTGTACATCGTCGACAAACATGTAATGCTATTTGGAAAACGGTAGATGGTCCTACGCTTAACCAAATCCCTCCCATGCTATGGTAACAGCAAGCTCTGCAGCCAAATCCAAGGAATGGTGTGTTGCGATTGGATAGCACCAGGTTTCAGCGTATAATTATATTTACAAAAAGAGCACAGCATTGTTACAGTATAGGCTACGAATAAAAGTACGTCAATAAATAACATCTGACACATGGCAGTTACGAGAGAGATACAGCTGATAATGACGAGAAAGTAACGCATTTTTACCCGCGTCATAGTGTACATATCTCTCACCTCCGGGTAGGCTGGTTCTGGCTTGTAGGCGGGTTGGGGTTTGTATGCCGGCTGGGGTTTGTACGCAGGCTGGGGTTTGTAAGCGGGCTGTGGCCGGTATGGGTCGGCAGACATGGCCGTGCCAACCAGAACCAGTGTGATGACAATCTGAAACAAAATGCAAGATATCCACTGTGTTATAGGGAACATTTGCGCAGATCTTCAGACGGCAGATATTGTGTTTGTCATGGATTTTGAAAGGTAGAGATAACGCACGTCATCCTGAACTCCCTCAGACACAACTGATCGTCATGATCCAGTCTGCATCAGCCCTTACCCATGATTCACAAAAGTCAAAGAAGTTGAGCAGAAGCCACAAAGGAATAATCTAGGAAAGTGTTTTTGGCTGGGAAATCTCAATGTAATTTCGAAACTGTTCGCGAAAAGTAATTGTCAGTTCCTTGACTGAAGTGTTCCCTTTTGGAAGCTCTCTAACACACTGACTTCTAATAAACAGCAAAAAAGCGAAACTGGAGATCCTTTTGAACATATGACACGCGGAAGCAAAGACAAAGGCATGATAAAGGAGGCTTTCGTTTAACGCTCACAGCAGCCGATAAATATCTTACCTTTGAGGTCGCCATTGTATTCTCAGTTCTTGTCGCTGTGGTTGAACGATCAACAGTGGCTTCCAACCTTCAAACGGTCGCCCTATATACTAGCCGATCGGACCGTAATTACAACGTGACGTCATTGGTCATCGCGGCCGACGCGGATTGAGTAGCCGACCTCGGCGAAGATCGTCGTGGCCAATTTTCTGTTGACAAACGCCGACCGTGCGGCGTGGCCGGCAGGCGGCGGGCGGCGTGCCCTGCGGACGTGAGGTGTGGCGGACCGTGAGAACTGCCCTCGGGCCTGTCGCGCCCCGCCCCAGATCGCTCCATCGCGTTGATGGACAGAAGACGTGTAACAGGAGAACAGGGCTTGGCTCACGGACCGGCAGAATCGGCGACAATGGCTCGGGGTAAATGAGCTGAGCAGACGCCGCAGGTACTGGGAGCGCTCAGCGAAGAGACTGCGCGCGCCAGCGATCATGGCAAAACAATGAATGCTATTGATGTTCAGGCTGTGTTGCATTCCTTGTAGAGTATGCGGAATTAGCACTTTCAGCACTTTTGTACGTAACGTTTCCAGCGGCGTACCCACGAGTTTTAAAAGGAACCGCGTCCCATCACGACCATGTTGCCTGGATTGTTTATCCCTTTCCTACACTAATCCGATTTCCATGCAGGGGCCTCTTCCCTTGTTTTCTCCGATATGAAAACTAACCTGTAAGGTTAGTTTTTGAATGCTAGATATTTAGGCAGGAGAGAAATATATTCATCTCCACTGCCTCCAAGTATTATTTAAGGCAGCTTATTAGAGGTTTGCTTGGCTTCTGCAGCGCTAGAAGTGTCCACGCAACTGAGCTTCTCCCGCCTGCACAAACCTGAAAACGCAAATCATATCTGCTCTAGGTACACTTCCGAACAATTGCTCCTTTTACATTATGCGCAACGAATGATTACTGGCTCATTTCGTTGATGCTGTTAAATGTCGCACGTCATTACTGTGTCACCTGTGCCTCAAGGAGTTTCCGACAAACTATCCGCAGCTGGCATTGAGTGGCCTCTATTTTCACCGCCTTACCGAGTCATTAGTTCGGAACCGTTCCAGGGTTGAATCATTATTTCAGTCCAGTTTCCTCGTTATTATGAGGCCTTCGTTCCAATGTTACACCTACATTTCCCAATTCACCACCTACAACGAGCATTGTATTGAATGTGATGTACTACGCCAGGTGTCATATGGCTGACCCCTAAAGTTCTAACCTTAACAGCGACAGCAATGTAGCACTGAATTTACCCTTCAGAGGGTTACTGATAAATAAAGGTGCAAAATTGTCTTTTTATTTTGAGTTTTTGGAATGTCGTGTCCCTAAAGCGTGGTGTCTCTGTTTGGCAGCTGTGTTCGCACGATTATTTCATTTGTGTTGTGATGTTTCGTGGCAAGTGTTTGAAAATTAGGCCATCAGAGTGACGTTCATTACCGAAATAAAGTACATATTAAGCCATGCTTCCAACAAAAGGGTTGGCGAGGTGCACGCCTGGTTAAGGAATTCTCCCAAATCAAATGGAAGAGAGTTTTCGGCTTACCCACAAACTGAAAAACAACGGGAACAACTGCAGGGACCCTGGGTAGCGGACGACCTTCTGGCATGGCCTGCGAAAAAAATCAGAAGTGTGCGAACTTTGCTCGCAAGAGGACCAACCATGGACTCATCTGAGTCAGCGCCAGATTGCCACCAGAACAGGATCGTCGCTGTTGTCCATTCGTGTTGAAAAGGAAAATTGCCGCCTTTAAGCGGATAATAAGCGCACCTATATTGCAGACTGTTAGGTCTAAAAGACTAACCGGGGCAAGAAATCTGTACCAAGCTATCAGCAGTAGCAGTACCAAAGAACTTTACGGACGAAAGACTTTACATTGGAGATGCCAATAAATTGGCAAAACAATCGTGTTTTAGGAACATGCAGGAAAGGTGAAGTGGAAGGGAGCAGGTTGCATCATGAGCAATCCAGATTTTCAAATGAAAATGATAGTAAGCGCCGGAGTGTCATGGGACGGGAAAACGAATGTCTTTTTCCTTGATACAGAACACGCCATAGTGAACTCAGAGTCCTGCATGCGACTGTTCAGGGAGATCTGGGTGCCTGGTTGCCGGGAACTTCATCCTAAAGATGACTGCATTTTTCTTCAAGGTGGTGCCCCATACCATCGGAGCAGTGTCGCACAGGCGTACCTCAGCGAGAACACCCAAGATTTTGTGACAAAAGATGGGTGGTCCCCAAATTCTCCCGATCTAAACCCACTGGACTACCTCATCCAGGCCGTGCAGAAGGAGGCGTACACGAACCGGCGGATAAGTCCGACACCATCAGTGGGCAAAAAGACGCCATGTCTGTTGGGTGGCAACTGGGGTCATTGTAAACTTTCAGGGGAAGCCTACTTCAGTGGAAGAGGCGACTGCATGCAATCACAGAGGCTCGTGGTGGTCAGATTGTACACCAGTTTAAATAAGCGCTTCGAATTCATGAAGTAAAAACACATTTTTCACCGCTGAGTTCTATTGATCATCATCTCCATATTTTGCTTAGTAAAAAGCCAAAATTTTATTTTCATCCTTGGATTAAATAAAAATATCTGTGTGACAAATCTTAACGAAATCTGGCGGTAACTTCATGAGACAGAGCGTTCAGAATTTGCAAACGTTTTTTTTCGGCGCACCCAGTATAAACACAATGAGAATCTGGCCAAATTGTTTCTGGATATGTTCCCGCTGCAAAAGTAGTCATACAGTGCATGCTTTTTTGCTTAAAAAGATATCGTTAACACGAGGGTTTGCTCGATGCGCTTTGTCCCCATCACGGCGAAAAACTCCCTTATCTTTAGAGACAGGTTCACACTAAAAATATTGAGATCAGTGCTTACCTCGCTCACACAAAAGAGACCCTATCTGCTTCGCGGGAAAGAGTTCACCTAAAATGCTAGTTCAGCTACTTATGATTAGACTTCTTAGCATTGGAGCCTAAGAAGCTGCCCGGAACCCACTTAGTCCATTCGCAATATATCCATGCATTTAATTGCCAACCATATCCAGAAGCCTTTGTCTATACTACAAAAAGTCGGGCTGTGATTTAAATGCTGCTCCCTTGTGATAATACTGCCACGTTTTATTCAGCGCATCAGACCGGATATCGACTCATCGCCGATGGATGCCGCCGGGTTACGGTTACTCAGAGTGAAAATCTTACGTGCGGCGAGGGTTAAGACGCACGCCGGAGTGGGGGGTAGGCAAATATTTCCCTCGCATGTTTTTCGCCGACATCTCGCGAAATATCTCACTGAACCGCCAAATTTTCTGGCATAATCCATCATTGAGCAAAGCGTCGGGTACAAACGTAAGTTATGAAATCGGTCGGAAAATTCATGTTCAGGACTTCAGAGTCAAAAAAAGGTTTCGCGCCGAGGACCAAAAATCGACCACATATCATCCAGGTTTAAAATGTGAAAAATAGAGCTATTCGCAGTTTTCAAACACCCAATGAACAATACCCTCGAGTAACCCGTGTTTAACCCCCAGCTGACTTGTGCTTAGATCACGTGACTTTATGTACGAATGAATTCGAAAAAAATCTGAAACATTTTTTGGTATTCATCGGAACATTTCAAAACAAAACGGAAGACATATGATGTAGACATACGTGGTGACTGTGTACACCAAATTTCAAGTAGATACATCAAAAATTTAACCCTATTCCCGGCAGGGGGGGGGCGGAATCCGCCCCCCCTCGGGTTTTTTGCTTGCCAATTCCAGGCTTTTTGACGCAGCTTCACGAAACTTGGTGACTTTTCCTAGCTATTCCTTCTACGCGCCGTGACAAAATTTCAAAATTCTATTTTGCTCAGGGGCGGAGCCAGGCAACGTTTTTGGGAGGCACCTCAGGTCATTTTTGGCCATGTTGAGGGTAAAAGAAAAATGTCTGCCAAAAACAGAGTTTTTAAGATAGAACTTAAAACTTTATATGAATATATAGCTAAATAGTTGGGCAATGTGCAGATGTAATTTCGTTTATCTGAAGTCACTTTACAAGGTCAGGTCAAGGTCAAAAGTCAAAATTTGTTTTTTCGCAATAATTTCGGCGCCGATTTTTCAAGTGCCAAACCCCGAATATATATGACGTAGAAAGATGCCCTCTACTTGTGTACCAAGTTTCAGCTTGATATCAGGTCAGGTCACGGAGCTATGACCTAAAATGTCAGTGCGCGTACCCTATATCGCAAAAGCCAAAAAATGAATTTTTTGGAATAGAGTGAATTTAATCGATTAAAAACGTTTACAGATAATATTGAATGCACACGACATCATTCCAGGTGACCCCAAGGTCACTGGAGGTCATTTAACGTCAAAGGTCACAAGTTGATCTGAGAAACGTGTGACCATGACAGTTCCCCCTTTTTTATGTCCCTGGCACCGCCTATGCTAACATTATACAAACATTGTAATGCGATTTGTACTTCTTTAGCATAACATGACTAGCAGAAGCTAAAAAAGTGTTTTGGCCTCTTTTGTTCATTCCGTTATTGGAAAACTAATCCTCCTATTTTTAAAACCCTGTGAATTTTCTCAAAATTTCAAATTTGCATGCGCATGGTAAAAGCCCTATCCATAATCTCTCGATTGATAATCTCCGCGGAGTTGGCTTCTGTCTCTGCTTGGGCGTCGCGGTGACGCGGTGTCCCAGAGGCGCGGTGACGCGGTGTCCCAGAGGCGAGGTGACGTGGTGATCCAGAGGCGCGGTGACGTGTTGATCCAGAGGCGCGGTGACGTGGTGATCCAGAGGCGCGGTGACGTGTTGATCCAGAGGCGCGGTGACGTGTTGATCCAGAGGCGCGGTGACGTGTTGATCCAGAGGCGCGGTGACGTGGTGATCCAGAGGCGAGGTGACGTGGTGATCCAGAGGCGAGGTGACGCGGTGTCCCAGAGGCGCGGTGACGCGGCGACCCAGAGGCGAGATGACGTGGTGACCCAGTGGCACAGTGATACGCTGGCCAGAGATGCGGAAACACGATGTGTTTCGGCATCTCTGGCCGATCACAAACACGATGTGTTTGTGATCGGCAGTGTAGTGAGGAGCTGTATTCAGTTTCAATGCATTGCATGATGCATTCTTCATGCCGCCATTCTAAATTTCTTCCCCACCGTGGACCTTTTTGCTCACTGATTTCACAGAAATGTAGTGAGAGATACAAATACGTAGCTCGTCAATGCCAAATTGTTTATTGAATCCAGAATAAGGGTGCAGAGTTATCCCATAATGCACTATTAAACGCAATGTTAGCTCGAGGTCATTTAAGGTCAGTGATCTCTGTTAACATTTGAGCATTTTACTGGCCATGCTCACCCTAGGCCACGTGTAAAACCTCTAGAAAGCACCACATTGTTATGCCACGTTCTTCCTATTTCTTTTTGCATCGGTAAGCAGAGAACGATCTTTGCATCTCTTGTACCAAAAATTAACAATCTTATTCAGTAGTTTGTGTGTGCACATCAAAGAGGCAGTCGGCTATGTGCCGGGGAGTGCGCGACAAATATGGCGACGAAAGGGACCTTTTGCTTTTCTTTACTTTATTGGCACATATGGGGAGTCGGAACTTTACATCTTATGTCAACATTCCAAACAAACGCAATGGCCAAGAGCGGTCCCAGGACTCGATTTTGGGAGGAGCCCGGACTGAAGTTTGGCGACTTGCTGCGGCGTTGCTTTCCGCATACTTACTATCCATTTCCTTACGTGCACAAGTGTTATTAGCGTTTGAAGTAAAGGAAATGCGTATTGTCATTGTGATCTTAGCGTCGCCGTATAGAATATTTTGGCAGAGGCGTTTCCAGGACCCGAAAAAAGGAGGTTTGCCAGACATTGTGAGGGAGTACTACGAGCTGTATACGTCGATGTTAAGGGGTTTGTGGAGGTAACAGTTGCAAGATTTTACTTGGCTCTTCTGCAGCGGCGGAGGCGAGCCCAAATATAACCAAACACGTTGATGGGCATTGGTATAAGCCTACATCTTTATTAGCGTCTTGTAGGATCGTTGATGACAAAGGGAAAGGGTATGCATGAGGCGTGCTTGGGCATACACTTGACATTGTATGCAGAGGCGTTTTCAGGGTGGGGAGAGGCCGGGGTTTGATGATCATAAGCCCATGGGCTGTTGTGTAGTAAAACGTTTCGCCATGCATCGAGTCTGCCGGTGGATAACCACCCTCTTGTACCTCCCTGACTTTGCTAATGCAAAATTTTTGGATAAATGCGCGCTGTGCTGGTGTTTTAACCATGCAAAATTTCTTTTGACTCCGTTGAATGTAATAAAGATCGAAAAGTCTTCTGAAAACCGGCAGAAATCATTCTTTTTGCACCACCAGGCAAAATATTGGGATCTGTGAATTTTGAATCTTCGTGTCTCACTGAGTTATGTAAAGCACTCAGTCACTGGCTATTGATCCGTAGCGGTTGCGCGGAAATCAGTTCGCAAACACGACAGCAGTGACTGTTCAAAGATCTAATATTTTGGCTTTTTTGACCCCTGTAACTTTCCTTCTACTTTTTATGAACGTTGACCTCGTTACAAGGAATCGAACGTAATTTTGCGCGAAAATCGGATCAGTAGTTCTCGATATCTTAGGAGTACTCGGAACTTGTCCACCCTCGCCCAGTTGGGTTAAGCCATATTTCCGTACGAAGTCTTACTGGGGTCCGGTCTGCCCGTTTCACCGAATACCCGGAGTCGATCATCGCTGACACTCTCCTCGGCCACTCTGCCGTGCTGTTTTCGGTCGGTGGTGCCCGGTACCGTCACGAAATTCAGCATTCAGTACCGTGTACACGGCCAATATCCGATGCTGTCTTCACGGTCGGAATCCGGCCGTCTCCATATACTATCATCATATATCATGATGGATATATCATCGGATACTGGCGTATCCGATGCTGTATCCACGACTAGTATCCAATGTCGTCTCCACGGCCAGTATCCGTTGCTGTCTGCAAGGCAAGTGTCCGGTGCGGCCCTCACAGCGAACATCTGCTGCTGTCTTCAGGCCGGTATCCGGTGCTGTCCGCACGATCAGTGTCCGGAGCCGTCTCCGCGGCTGACTGGGATCCGGGGCGGCTCCACCCTGACCGATCGGGCCCAAACAGCTCGAGCCACGCTCGCTTGCGAAAAGAAAAGTGACCTTGTGTCGGCGGCCGGCGCAAAGCTTCATGACCCATTTACGGCGACAGCCGAGGAAGACAGAGGCGGCGCCCACTAGTCATTAGCTTCATTAAGCGCCCTGGGCGGCCATTCGCACGGTGGTTGGACTTCGCAGAAATGGGGACATTCCAGACATTGAAGCAGAGACCGTGCAGTCAGGGACAGATTTGGACAATGGGCGAGCGTGGCAGTGGTGGATGATGGACAGTCAAGGAGAAGCTCGACCACGTATGATTTTCTCGGGCTGATCTTGCAGCACTGATTATCATTTCTTGGCGTACCATGACCAACGACGTCTCGACATTTATAGTCCTCGGTGTCTTCAAGCACTGGTGGAACCAGAGAGCAACTCAGGGGATCCCACGAACATGAAGTATTAAATGTGTAATAAAAAGGTAAACATAATGAATGGAAATACCTCTGAAAAAGGCTAACACAATATCTGACACTGCGAATTCCTTTTGGTCTACTTTTAGGTGTTTTTGCAGCCGAGAAGTAAAACACGTGCCAAGAATGTTTTGTTACATGAAAGTCAAGGCATGATTCATTTCGTGACTTTGGGATTTATCCATCACCCAGAGAAGTCTGGTGATGGATAGCCACGAATCTGCCAGTGTCTAAATGCCACGGACTTCTTGTCCTGTTTGCCTGCCAGGACTTGAAGACAGATTTGTATATGACACGGCCGGTGGTTCTCTCACCATGGTCCGCATGCTTCCACAAGATACAAAGCTTATTTGCTTGACTTCATCTATGTAATCAAGGGATTCATTCCATGGTAATGAAACCATCGGGTAGAATGATATTGTGTTACACAATTCCGGTACTCATAGGAAGGAGTGGGTGGGCGTCTGCTCCTACCTCACGCAATGAAGGACCCTTTTGCGCGCGAGGTTCGCCTTGATCCTCGCCGGACCTCGGAGATGATCAACTCCTGCATTTGATCAACTCCAGCATTTCCTCCTCCGATACTCATATTCCTGGAAACATTCCCTTGTTTATCCCATGTTTAAAGCCGGAAATCCGTCTAACCCATACAACTGCCGACCGATTTCCATTCTTCCTGTCACTGCCAAGATTGTGGCGCGGGTCGTCCAGCAGCTCTACAAGTACCTGTCCCAGATCCACCTCCTTCCCCACCTCAGTACGGATCCCGCCCCGTCACTCGACGGAAGACGCGCTGATATCCACATCCGACTGTATCCGTTCAGCCAACAACCGTGGGGAAATGCCCCTGCTTTGCAAACTGGATTTGAGCAAATGCTTTCATGTGACAGGCCACGCTAAACTCTTGACCAAATTGCAGCTGCACGGAATCGATGTTTCTTGGTTTCCGGCGCAGATGCGTAATCACACTCAGAATGTCAGCCCACTGACGTTCAGGAAAACTCTAAAATATTAGCCCCTCTCTCCCCAACAGCATCAGAGTTTTCTAGGACTCCGCTCTCGACCCCCTGCTCTTCTGCGTCTTCGCAAACGATCTCGGCCTTTGCACTGAGGGCGCAGTGGTCTTCCAGCGCGCCGATGACCCTCAGGTTTTGATCAATGGTAACAAGTCTGAATTTCGGAACGTCGTTACTTCGATGGAACAGGTCTTGGCTTCTTTTGACATTTGGTTTCCAGCAAACGGGCTGAAAGCAAATGCCAACAAGACTCAACTGATGCTGTTGGGGGTGCACAGAATCCGCGCAACGCCCCTAATTTCACGGCAGAATTTCGCTATCACAATCTTCTCCCCTTTTCGGAAGCTAAAAACCTGGTACTAACCTTTGATCGCTGTCTCAGTTGGGATTCCCTCGTATCCGCCGGTGCTAGGCCCTGTTTCGGAACTCTAAGTGACTTATCACATCTAAGGAGTTATCTACCACCGTCTGTTATCTCCGCTTTGATCAATGCTCTGGTTCCCTCGCAGATCCGATATTGTATACCGGTATATGACAGTATATTGTATACCGGTATATGACAGTGGTACGCAGAAACATGCCTGGCTCCCAGTGAATCATTAACTTTGCAACAAGAGTTAGTTTTATCCGAAGGAAGTTTGATCATGTATCGGATCTGTTACGGAGACTGCACCGACTCAACGCGGAAAAACTGGTCTCATGTCTGACGCCGTACCTGGCGCACAAGGTGCGCTGCCTGGCCGAGCCTGAAACAGGCCACCGAGTTTTCATGTGTTGCAGGGTATCGCGACCGGCACACCAGGCAGGATTGCAGCCTATATGTACCAAAATCTCGCACGGAGGTGGGTCAGAGACGTTTTTTGCGGCCGTGCAGCGCGGCAGCTCAACTCGTTGCCACCCGATCTACTGCGACTCCCCATCTCCTTGTTTGGTCGCCACCTGAGACGCCACCTAAGCGGAGATCAGGGGTGATGCGTCGTCCATCAACATGTTCTTGATGATCAAACATTCTCAATGATCAGACCTCTAGTCTGTGATAATGAAACATCACCTGGGGCACTAGTAGCGCAATAGAGCCTGGCATAGATCTTTCACTGGGCAAATAAATTAGCCAAAATTCAAGAGCAAAGCTATCCATGACTATAGAGATTGATCAAATTGAAAACCAGGCCGCTTTAAAAGTATGGTTGTTCTGCCGGAATGCATTCCAATTACTGCAACGGCAACGGAAACGGCAAACCATTAAGTGCTCTCTTGTGCTGTGAGCGAGAGGCCACTACGTGGTCTCAAGCATTAAATCAGGTACCATTCGAATCGGAAAGGAACGGGCTACGCGTTGGACTTTGTTCGTTGCTCTGTCTCTGTTAGGTGGGAAACGGAATGGGGTGTAATCAACCCTTTCTTATAGGAGGCTTACAGGAAAATCAAGAAGAATAACAATGGGGTTTTATGGTTCCTGTAAAAAAACTGTCTCCAACTATGTTGCAATGATTATTCTGTACTCCGATCGTACAGAGTAGTCGAGCTGGTACGCAACATAGACGTCAGTTATGTTATGCGCCGTTAGCTCTAAAAGTACCCGTCATTTTTCATCATATTTCATTAATTTAGCGTGACTGGCGAAAACTGGGTTACTCGTATTTTATTTCCATCCGTTTCCGGACCATTTCCCCTCCATTCCAAATCTCAAATCCTTGTCTCATCAATGTAACGCGTTACTTTAATTATACGCACGTGTTTTGTCAGCACATGACAGCCTTTTGAACTTCTAGGCGTTAGTCACTATAACTGTTTTGAAGGTGATGTAAGTCACGCCGAAACCTTAACAAATATGCAAACAGTCTGGGTAAATTACATCACTATCTACCTGTCGACCAAGTACTAACGACCCGTGACATAAAAAGAACATCAAAAAGCTCATAACCACAAGATATCCCCTGGTCTTTGATAACCTCTGCTCAAGTGAACAAATACGGCCAATGTATACATATATATATATATATATATATATATATATATATATATATATTTATATACACAATATATATATATATTTATATGTATGTATATATGTATATATTCACCAGTTCATGTCAGGGTACCGAGTTATGGCGTCATTATCAAGAACTTGAAAGTCAGTTTTCTAGATCTCAATCATGTTTTGGTTTCTTTCTCCAAAGTTTGAATAGATATTGGGTCACGTTCTGATCAGGGCCATTTCAGGGCATGCCTAGCGACATAACGGGGTTTGAAAGCTCAGCGACATTTCCAAGGTCATTTGAGGCCACTGACTTAATTCGACCCCAAAATGTTTTTGAACCGATTTTAGGTCAGTTTTTGGTGCCGACTTTGCTAATGGCTACACTGAGAAAAAGTGAGACCAGTAGCCTGTTTCAGAGACCGGTAGGGATTCTCATTTTCCCTATTCAAATCAGACTTCACGTTTTCAGTATCCTGAGAGGACTGATCAGAGAACGTATTCACTCGAGACTGGCACCTGGTCTCATGTGAAACCACCTGGATTCACCTGGTCTCAAGTGAAACCTATTATCGGGGATTTCACGTGAGACCATGTACAAGTCTCGATTGAGAACGTTCTCAAATGAGTCTTCCCGGAGTGATGAAAATGTGTGGTCTGATTCGAATAGGAAAAGTGAGAACCTCTACCGGTCTCTCAGGACGGGCTCGATTCTCACTTTTTTTCCCAGTGAGCATGGTCATTGGTCTCAATGCTCAGCACCATTCTTAAAATATTCCACCTTTAGGTTTCGGTGTCCTACTTTAAAGCCGTGGCCTCAGAGACAAAAAGATTCGCACCTAAATATATTTGGGCGAAACGAGGCTGAATCCAAATGAGGTTGAGGTGGCGACAGCCGTCGAGTGATGACGCAATCTCTGCCGTACGAAGAACTATAAATATTCACACATCAGGAACGTCAGGTTTCGTAACTTCTGCAAAAGCAACTTCCGGACGTAACTTCCGCAAGTTACGTCAGGAAGATACAAATAAGGAATTACTGCCCCGGTGTCATGTCAGGAACGCAGAAATATGGAATCGCCATCCTGGGTTTTCGCGCCATTAACGGAACTGCGGGACCATCCGCCCCACTTTTCAGGTTTAAGCGGCGTATCTCCTTCCGTCCAGACTGCCTACACGGTACACGCTGAGCTTCTTTAACGCTGAGAAAGTGAGCAGAACTGTCAGATCACTGCAAAATGTTAGTCATAAAACTGTTAAATCATCTGTATTCCCATCATTTCGTGTTATTCCTGTAGTTAGCCACGACAAAACTTCAAAATGAGAAACACATTTTTATGAAACAAGCACCTTCATGCCAAACACCTTATCGTCTAGTTTCATGGCTGTCGGAAGATCACACAGCATGTCTGGCTCAATTTGGCACGCCTGACCGCATCCTACAGCCTCCTCAATCTGACCACGTCACTCATCCACCTCACCACGACTGCCAATGAAAGCCAACTGCTCGTTCAACGCCGCCGATTCAAGTTCGCCAGCTCGAGGTGCTACATGCGCGCCAAAACACGCCGTGACTTGTTCCGTTGAGACCAGTGACGCGCCTCACGGTAAACCAGATGCACAGCCGTGAGACCAGCATTGCTTCTTACCGTGCACCGCCTTTTTTAATGGAAATTATAGAACGTTTGCTAGTTTACAATGAGCCCTGCAATTCCTCAAGGGGGATTGGTTTAGCAGGGGCTTCAGAAGAGGACTCGAGCTAAAATGTGAGGCGTAAAACTGGTTTAAAAGAAGAATGTTTGTAAGATGTTCTCAAATCACTTCCTTAGTGTACTATTTTCATCCCGTTCGATAATCCGAACATGATTATGTCTTAGCATACCATGATTTTGGACACTAGCCGCGTGATAAACGGTGCTAATTGCCCTGCATGTTTGACCTTCCTTGAACTGACCTTGATCCGGAGAAACAAAAACAATCACTGAATACAAAATCTGATCAGTGTCAATAAAAAGTTGACACAAAGGCGTGGCTCGCTGACCTTTCTACAGAACATTTCTGCGATGATGCCAGAGACGGAAAATGGCGTAATATTATTTTTGCCATGACCTAAGAAGTCATCAGATGACTTGAAGAGGTCACATCATCTACCATTATAATGAGAAAGAGCAGACTGCTAGCCGTTTTTCCATCTCTCTGTCCCAATTAGGAGCGAAATGGGCGGGGTGTCGGCAGTCATTACCCGCCTGTTAGGGCGCGTGTGTGAAAATCCTTACGCGCGGAGAGGGTAAAGTGCTTGAAATCTAGCGAAGCATGAGAGGATTTGTATTGTTCAAATTAGTCTGCGTGTGGTCCACGACTGGGGAATTCGGTGGTAGTCTTTGTAACTTCAGCTTCTGTGCGTGTCCACCAGGTGAAGATGAGTCAGTTTGCCGACGTTTGGGCGCAAACCACCAAGACTTCAGAAGCAAGTTTGGTTCAAAAAACTATCTGGAAACGTATGGGGCAACTTTCTTGATAAACGACCATTGTGGGATTCATTATATGACGGCATCGTTGACGAAACAACAGCGAACAAAATGTCAAATGCGTGGGTTATACATATTTTGAGACGTTTTGAATTGGACCGGACCGTAAAGAAGGCATCTGCTCTTAAATGTTGAAAATACTAAACAACCATTGCATGAAAATCACTCCAGTTTTGATGTTATTTTTTCCATATGCGACAGGAAACAACTGGATGAGAAAGACTTCTTTGTAATATTTTGCTGCGCTCAGTCATCTCAAGATAGACGGTGAATGTGTGGATGATACTTGTAGTTATTTGGGAGTGCTCGGTTCCTCAAAACGTACATATGTAGTCATAAATTCTTTAAAAAATAGCCAGCAGGTTAAACAACACTGTGATTTTGAAATTATTACATTCCTCGTCAAAATAGAAATTAAAATCAGCCGCTTTACGATAAGAAAGAAGTGACTGGCTTCAGCCCATTCCATCTGCTATGCCGGCGTCTCATGGAAAAAACGCCAGTGGAACCGGCGACAGCGCAACCATCCTTACACAAGACAACGTCAGTATCGGACATCGTCCGAGACTATGATGGAGCCAAGCCGCCAGATGAACGAGACGGAAACCGAAAAAAACGTGACCGCTCCGAATCACGGAAGTCTGTACCGGTAAGCAAACCGGGCGCTACGAGCCGTGAGGTCGGGTCTCTGCGGCTCAGATAAACCGCGATTTAAAGAGCTATACAGAGCGGGCCATGGAGCACCTTGAGGAAAATATCTCCAAAAGCATCTCAAAAGATCTGCATGAGTTCAGGGTAGCCATCGAAAGGAAATTTGAGGCCCTGTCCCGTCGAATCAGAGACCTCGAAGAACACTTCGAAAATAGGGACCTTCAGTTAGAAGAAATGTCAAAAAAACCTCCAGGATGCAGAAAGACGAAGTAAAACAACTGAAAGACAGGGTTGAGGACGCGGAAATGAATTCGCGACTCCCCTGCCTCATCCTCTCCGGGAAAGCCATGGCGCCCCGCCGTGTCGCCCAGTCGCCGCCGGCCCTGCCCAGAGGCGGCCGTCGGAGTCCGGCCCAGGGCGGCTCGGACCGAGAGGACATCCTAGAACTCGTGACGTCGACTCTGAACCAGTGTCTCGACGGCCCCAGCCTGGAGGCCAGTGACATTGATAGGGCGCACCGTTTGCCAGGACCTAAAAACAAGGTGACTGTCAGATTCGTCAGATCAGGGCAAAGGGCGCTCGAGACCAAATCATAAGGAGAAGGATGGAGCTGAGGGGCAAAGATCTTTTCGTCACTGAACGCCTGACGCGTCGCCGAGGTAAGGTTTTCCGCAGTCTTCTGCAGTCAAAGAAAGCTGGGAAAATTTGCACAGTTTTTTTTTTCTTGCGGCGGGCATGTCTTCTTTAAGCCAGAGCAGCATACAGTCAATGTTCGAATAGACTCGATGTGTAAACTGCGGGAACTGGATATCGCGGTGACCCGTTTATTTTCTTCCTGAGAGACGTGAAAGTGATAGGTCACATACGGCGATGTTGCTTCCCATGTGTCTGTGTTCTTTTCGAATTTTGTCGTGCTTCACCCCACTAAGTATGCACTGGGTGCGCCCTTGTTGATGGTTCGTTTCAGCCGAGCGAGAACAGGTGTACTCGGGTTCAGGTCGGTGAACTTTGGCATATTGTTATGGTCTCGTGTTCTTTTCCTTGTCGTTTTTAGCCTGCAGGTCCGAATAAGACTATAAAAATTGGTTGGTTGATCTATTTGGCCATCTTTTCTTTCCCGGCTGTTTTCCAGAGACAAATCTGAAAATGGATGATGTAATGTCTGGCGTGAAAATATTTTCTATGAACTGCTGAGGGCTAGCCAATCTTAAAAAGAGACGAGATGTGTTCCATTTTTTGCGAGAGGCTGATTTTCATCTTTGCTTTATACAAGAGTTACACTGTCGAAAGAGGAAAGAAAACTCCTTTAGGAATAGCTGGGGAAATGATATTATCATTGTACCATGCACGGGTAGCACAAGGGGTGTAGCAATATTGACCAATAAGATACAGGCGGATTTCTCTGACACAGTAATAGACGAGGAAAACGGTAGATACGTTATAACAAAAGTGGGCTTGGAGAGGAAGCTTAAACTGTGGTTGGTTAATATATACGGTCCAAACAAAAACAGCTCGCACTTCTTCGCTGATAATAACAGAATGATTAATGCATGCCAGAACAGAGAGCTACTCCCAATTATAGTGGCAGGCGACTTTAACTTGGTGCTTTCTCAAAGCACGGATACATTTAATTATGCCAAGGAGAATAATGTTAGGGCTAGACAGGAGGTTGCTAGGCTGATAGAAGACCATGACCTAGTCGACATATATAGGTCGAGAAACGAATGTGCGAAAAGATTTATCTGGCGAATTCAAAACCCTGTTGTTAAAAAAAACCCGCCTGGATTTCTTCCTTACCTCGAACAGTTTAGAAGGTCGGATACTAGCTGAGAGCATTCGCGCTGGATACCGAACAGATCACTCGATGGTGACGTTGACCCTAAATGTAACAGACCAACCCTGAGGAAGGGGACTTTTAAAATTTAGCATCTCACTGCTTCGACACACCCGGTATCTTGAGCGAATTAAGGCCACCATAGCTAAGACGGTAGCCCTGTATGCCATATCCCCTGTACACGGAGACATTCGTGGCAGAAAGTAAACACGAAGTCCAGTTCACGATAAGTGATTCCCTTTTTGGAAGTTCTTATAATGAACTTGAGATCCGGAACCATCTCGTACGCTGGTCATACAAAACGATTACGACAGAGAAGAGAGCAATAATCCCTTGTGAAGGATGTAAACGAGGTAGAGAGTCAACTTGATGAATATTCTAACACGGCTTTGGCGGAGAAATTGAGGAAAAGGATCAGGAGATGAAAGAATTAAGACAAGATAAAACAGATAGCATATTGGTGAGATCACGTGCCTATGCACAGGACTGGTTTGTCATCGTAATATCTACAACAATTTACCGTGTGATAATAATGTCATTATCATTGACATCCATGTATCTGTATAAGCCTTACAACGTGATTCCTTTGTGCTCGTTTTTGAAAAGCAAGGAACACTCATGCAAGGGTAAGGCCGCTTACAACGCATATTCCATGCATGTTAATGGTTACAAGACACAACAGCGATGGGTGCTACGGGGTCTGCTTTGTATCGTAGCTATTTACAGCTGTACTGGTTTTCAGCAGTCTGCTGCTTCATGCGTTCAAAAACACGACAAAAACGTTGAAAAAGTATATTCTGCAAAATCGACATGGCGTCGGACATCAACACTCCATGAAGGATTGTTTTTATTAATTAATTGTATTCTTACAACACAGTTCACGGTCCCCTTTTATGTTTGGCTGCTGAACCAACGAACATTAATGGAACGCCTCATGTCCAACACTGGACGATGTTTTTTTAAAAATTAGGCGTCTAACATAACTCACGATCCCCATTATATTTCGCTCGGCTGCAACAGGGTCGCCAGTGGTCAGTGATAGCTCTGCTTCAGCCAGGACCTTGCCGTCACCGACAAAATACCTTTGATCCAGGGCGCATCCCAGTTGTTCCGTATGATTTGCGCCGAACCTATCAATAGAGTTAAACTGCTGCCGTACAAGCTGCTTGGTCTTCGCCAAGTACTCAGTCGGTGGGAGACACTACACTGTGGGACCCTGCCACAGAGGTGTCAGTACTTGAGAATTACCGAGACCGGTGCGGGCCGGGGACCAACCATCCCACGACAAGGTCAGGTCCAGACCCAGCTTGTTGAAGGGCGCCAGTGGGAAAATGAAGCGCTATGGGCAAATTTCCCACCAGCTGCCCGCTCTGGAGCCGGTCGGGCGCATACCGCGTTTTTGGTTAGGCAGCCGGGGCCTGTTTTTGACACAACTGCCTCCCAACCATACATAATTCTAAGTATGGTTAGGTAAGGAAGGGAACGTAGTCACCCACCTGAGTCAAGTGGTCTACAGTGTACCATAGTAGTGCCAAAACCAGGGCCGGGCAGGCCCAGCCATAAGCCCGGTTTGGGCCTGTCCGGATCCAAGCCAGGTGCTGGTAGGAAATTTGTTCATATGCCTTCAATTTTCCATTGGCAGCCCCTAAAAAAAAAATTGCCTAGACCGGGCCTCGTCGTGGGATGGTTGGTCCCCGGTCCCGGACATTCTCCAAGACTGACACCTGTATACTGGTAATATGTATACCTGTATGTTTGCCAATTTGCAAAAAAACACGGGGTGGGGTAGCTTATGAAAAAACTGGCGTCACCCGAGGAAAATCTGGTGGTCATTTTATGCATAAATGAAGCACTGAAGTGCCAACAGTTGTCTGATTCTGCCTTCCAGTATTTCTGAAAATTGGTTGCAATACAGGGGTGTCGTATTCTTATTCTGTATTCTTTTGAGAGGGTCCCGGCGAACCCAAGGCTGATTTGGGTCCACCCAATGCTGATTTGCCACCCCCCCCCCCCATATTTTCCGCGGGATTTAAAGGGAAATGAGTAATAATAACCAAAATAACGGCCGCAATAGATAAGAGGTAGTCAGAAAATAAAGAAGTAAAGTCTAAAGTGATGTATCTGTTTTTCTATCTTATATATATATATATATATATATATATATATATATATATATATATATATATATATATAGCGATATACATGGGTATGCATGCAATTTCAATGTGATAAATAGCAACAGAAAACTTATAAATTTCCGCTGGTCAAAGTAAAGTGGGCTAAATCCATTGACAAACCCACATTTAATGGAAGGTCACGTTGTCGGGCCCTTGGTTCGCCCCCCCCCCATCATTTACAGGAACCGACACCCCTGCAATATGCATATATATATATATATATATATATATATATATATATATATAGACACACAAGGAGAAATTGGAGTGTGTGTGCGTTTGTTGTTTGTTGTTACTCTTTGCGATTTTAACTTTCCAGCAAGACGATTAAAATTTTTGAAGTCAAGCGTCGTTGGGAATAAGACATGCGTTTGAATTTAACAGTCGTGATACGGGGATAGCAGTGGTTTAAACTTGACTTATTTATTGGCGCTTGATAGCGGCGCAAACCAGACAAAACCGAATTCATTGTAATGCTGTGTGTTGTTTTGTTGTTGCACAGTCGTGCTGCAACACGGCAGAGGTCCTCGCACAGGGGTCGGACGCATTCCGCTCCGCTCCTAGGTCGATTGGGTCCACACGTACACTTAGCCTCTTGTCCACACGTACACTTAGCCTCTTGTCCACACTTACACTTTGCGCTTTCTGATAGTTTTTTTCTACACCTCCACGTTTATTTCTGCGATCCATAAACTTTTAGGGTAGGCCTACTCTCCACTACAAGTTTTCTTTTCCGAGCTGTTCCCGAACTGTTCTCTCATGGGTAAGCGAGGGAAACGGAAGAAAAACGATACTGACTCCACAGGCTCGAACTCGGACTCTAACTTCAGCCCCTCTGCAGACATCGACCTTGGTGTCTGCAGAGGCGTAACGGATAGGACAATTCACACACACAAAGACGATGACCACGGTTTGAACCCGGAGCAGACCTCTACACACGAACACACTTCGTCTGACGCGAAATCGGATACCGACCTTAGCACGAATTCGGCCACTACTCAGAATCGCATCATTTTCGGACACACTGACGCCTCACTCTCTCGTGACCTTGACCTGCCACTGACTGCGCCCGGGCCCCACGGCCCTGGCAGCGTGCCAGGACCGGTCCGGCTGGAAGGGTCGGAGGACTTTCCAGACCCGGGCAGGCAACCAGAGGGAACGGCCCGTGCGCTGTGACAGAGGAGACCGTCGGGGCAACAGGCGACCAGTCATACGGGACACCACGCCCGGCCCAAGAGCCCTACCTGGACTCCCTCGGGTCATAAATGATAGTAAAACCGACCGACCCGAACATCAACCTCCAGAAAATCAACGTCTGGACGCTTCCAAAACAGACAGGAGCACTCTGTGGTTGAAACATTCGGCTTCACATCCAAGCATCTCGCGATGGCTCCCTCGTCATAAAAACAAACAACCGTTACCAAACAAAAATGCTCCTCAAACAGACCACTTTCTGTAACAAAACAGTGACGGTCACCCTTCACCCTACTCGAAACTCGTGCAAGGGAACTGTGTTTGCTCCTAAACTCCGTTTCATGTCTGAAGCGGAGATTCAACACGAACTGAGGGACGAGTTGGTCAGCCACGTCCGTCGACTGACCACCCTCAGGGACGGACAGCGTCAGGACACCAGTATTCTTGTCCTCACGTTCGAAACTCACGGTCTCCCTCCGAAACTCCATGCAGGCTACCTCTGCTTCGAAGTGCGCCATTCATCCCCAACCCTCTGCGCTGTTTCAACTGCCGGAGGTATGGTCATGGCTTCCGCAACTGCAGACAAACGGCTCGTTGCGCTCGCTGTGGCGACACTGCCCATGACGGCTCCCTGTTCTCCAAACCCTTTAGGTACATCTCTTGCAACTCTTCAGACTACGCCGCAAACTCAAAGACATGTCCCGTTTGGCTGACAGAAAAGCGCAATTGTGAGATCATGGCAAAAACGAATATTTCATATCCCGAAGGAAGGCGTCAGATACAGTGCGAGAAAAACCAAACTCAAAGAACGTTTGCACAAGTCGCCTAAAAAAGCACTACCTCTTCGTTTGCTCAAACAGAGAACATTCGACAGCTTCCTCCTCTTCAGCTCCTTAACCCTATTCCCGGCAGGGGGGGGGCGGAATCCGCCCCCCTCGGGTTTTTTGCTTGCCAATTTCAGGCTTTTTGACGCAGCCTCACGAAACTTGGTGACTTTTCCTAGCTATCTTTTCTACGCGCCGTGACAAAATTTCACAATTGTACTTTGCTCAGAAGCGGAGCCAGGCAACGTTTTTGGGAGGAACCTCAGGTCATTTTTGGCCATGTTGAGGGTAAAAGGAAAATGGCTGCCAAAAACAGAGTTTTTAAGATAAAACTTAAAACTTTATATGGATGTAGAGTTAAATAGTTAGGATATGTGTACACAAAATTTTGTTTGTCTGAGGTCACTTTACAAGGTCAGGTCAAGGTCAAAAGTCAAAATTTATTTTTTTGCAATAATTTCGGCGAAGTTTTTTTAAATGCCAAACCCGGAATATATATGACACAGAAAGGTACCCTCTACTTGTGTATCAAGTTTCAGTTTGATATCAGGTCGAGTCACGGAGCTATGACCTAAAATGTCAGTGCGCGTACTTTATATCGCAATAGCCATAAAATGACATTTCTGGAATAGAGTGAATTCAGATGATTAAAAACGTTTACAGATAGTATCAAATGCACACGAGATCATTCCAAGTGACCCCAAGGCCACTGGAGGTAATTTAAGGTCAAAGGTCACAAGTTGATCTGAAGAACGTGTGACCATGACGGTTCCCCCTTTTTCACGTCCCTGGCACCGCCTATGCTAACATTATACCAACATTGCAATACGATTTGTACTTCTTTAGCATAGCATGACTAGCAGAAGCCAAAAAAGTGTTTTTGCCTTTTTTGTTGATTCAGTTGTTGGAAAATTAATCCCCCTATTTTTGAAACCCTGTGAACGCCCATGAATTTTCTCAAAATTTCAGATTTGCGGACCCATGGTAAAAGCCCTATCCATAATCTCTCGATTGATGCCAGTTTCATTGAAATCGGTCCATAAACGAAGGAGTCATAAGAGGTCCAAAAGTACCCCCCATTTTGACATTTTTGCCCCGCTGTATCCACAAATTTCAAAATTTTGAAGATTTCGTTTTTTAAAAATGTAGTTCACGTCACGGCGAATCGATTGCCGTTTGTTGCGACGAAATCGGAAGAGTAGTTCTCGAGATCTCAGGGGGGGCCGAATCCGCCCCCCCCCCCCTGCCGGGAATCGGCCATACCGTCTAGCCCTCCGGGAATAGGGTTAAGCCTCTATGTCGCCAGTCTAGTTCTGTCGGCTCCCAGTCCAGTCAGACTCACACATTGACTGAAACACAAAAAGACACCGATGCAAAACAGCCTGCGAGAGGGACATCGACAGCTACCTTCGCAATTCCGGGGCAGTTTGTCCCCAGGAGATTCCCGCAACCCACGATCCGGTCACATCACACACCACCTACACACCACCCTGGTGCTGAGACTCTACCGCAGACTCCGCGGACGAACACTCAACCTCCGTCGCCCCGACCCGGCCCCAGTCGACCCCGGGGGCGCTCATCCAGTCATGGCAGAACTCAGCAGGGGTCACAGGCCCATTTAGGGATTCAAAGCATCTTTAGTTAATTCGCACCCAATGCAACTACTTTCCAAGAGACAGGGTTTCTGCCTTCGGTTCTACGTGACAGTAATAATGACCTCTATTTTACAATGAAATTGTCGTGATCTACTTAGCAAATGGACCGAAATAAAACCTTTATTGATGTTTTGTTCTTCTATATTATATGTTTACAAGGAACGCATTTCCTCACTGACAATGCTTACGACTTCAGCCTACCTGGGCACTCTGTGTTCACAAAATGCGACGACGTTCATAGACGCCTCGGTGGAGTTGCCATATTTATTTCAAACAAAATGCCTTACAGACAGCTGTCAATTCACACAGACCTACAAGCGGCCGCCTGTACGGCTCTTATTTCAAACCGCCGTATCAGTGTATGTTCTCTGTATCTCCCCCCAGGCGCGCCTGTTTGCCTTCCAGATCTGCAAAACCTCACCGATCAACTGCCACCGCCATTTATCTTGTCTTCGGACACCAACAGCAAACATTTTTCGTGGGGGCTGACCGATGTGACAGAGGAGGACTAGTCTTTGAGCAACTCATTAGAATTAACGCTCTACATGTCTTGAACAATGATTCCCCAACACGGCTGGATGAATCCTCTGGACTAGTCTCACACACTGATATTTCGTTATGGCCTAGCGTATTAACTCCTTTCCATTCAAGGTAAACTGAAAACGACCTTTTTTCTAGTGACCATTTCCCGATAACAATTAAATACGTTGACGGTGCAACCAAAACAACACACTTCCAATGCGATGCTCCAGCAGGGTGGAACATTAAAAAAGGTGACTGGGACTCCTTCCGAGCCCAGTGTCAGATCGTCTCAGAATCCACGGGTGTTGACTCTGCCTGCACAAAAGTAACATAATCGATTATTTCCGCTGCGCGAGCCCATATCCCAACATCCAAGCCAAAAGGGAAATGCAGGTGTCCTTGGTGGTCAGACGCCTGTAAACAGGCAATGGCAGCGCGAAAAAGAGCACTGAATAGATTCCGTAGAAACAGAAACAACCCCAACATTCTCCTTGACTACAGAAGGAAAGAGCCAAAGCCAGACGAACTATTCGAGAAGCAAAACGGTCCAGTTGGCTACAGCTCCTCAGTAAATTCACCACCTCCACACCCGTGCAAAAATTATGGGATACTGTTCGAAGTTTAATACACCAAAGAAGCTTCCAGCGTCCTCTCCCGGTTCTACGAATCGAAGGAATCCAGGCAGATAATCCAAAAGATATGGCCAATCATCTGGGTCAATTTTACTCCCAGTTGTCGTCTTCCACAAACTATGACCCAGGCTTTCGTATCCAAGACAGTCTAATGACGAACAATATGCCGGCGGCATATTGTTAACATAACAATTTTGATACAGATTCAACCAACTCAGAGCCAAACAGCAACCCTTTCTATTTGCATGAACTGAACTCATCCATAAATTCATCAGGTTCAACATAGGTTGGCCCGGATCTCATTCACTATGAATTTCTCAAGCAGCCTGACGACACCAAAGAAGCAGACTCCTTGCTTTCTTCAACTATGTGTGGATACGCAACATAATCCCCACATCTTGGAAGCACGCCTTTGTGGTTCCTCTTTTAAAACTGGGAAAACCTACCTCCTGAGTCTTACCGACCAATTCAACTTACTTCTTGTTTATGCAAGAATGGAAGTAAGGAATTTATATGGAAAAATGGTGAATTCCAGGATGTTGTGGCACGTCGAAAACCTCCAAATTCTGTCGAAATATCAATGTGCTTTCTGCCATGGCAGAACCACAGTTGACATTGTACTGCGCCTTGAATCAGACAGACGTGGTGGCTTCTTCGCAAGAAAGTTAACTATGGCAATTTTCCTTGATGATTAGTATGCCTATAATATGGTGTCCCGGGCAGGTATTCTTACAAAACTCCATCACCTAGGTTTCCGTAGACACTTCATGCATTTTATAAATTCTTATCTCAGCGGCCGGACACTGCAAGTTAAAAGTGGAACCCTCTCGGACTCCTTCCCCTTGGACAATGGTGTGGTCCAGGGCGGAGTCATTTCTCCTCTTCTTTTCTTCTCATGATTAATGATGTTTTCGACGAATGTCCGGCTGGTATGTCTCACGCACCTTACGCAGACGACTGTGCTCTGTGGGCAACCGGAAAAACCTGCGGTTGATTTTTCATACATTCGAATCGGCTCTTTACCAAATTGAAGACTGGATCAAAAAATGGAGATTCTCATTCTCCACAGCAAAATCGAAGACAATCATTTTCAAAAAATACATAAGAAACGAGCAGTGCAGATCTCCCATGGATCTTCTCCAAGAAACGAGCAACGCAGACCTCCTATGGATCTTTTCCTCAATGGGCAACTCATCGAATTTGTGGAAAACGTCAAATTTCTTGGAGTACACCTCGATACCAAACTGGATTTCGCCACTCACATCCAATATCTAAAGGCCAAAGCGATGACAAAAAATTATTTTTCTTAAATGCATAGCTGGTTTGGGCCTCGGGACAGACAGAAAAACTCTTCTTCGTATGTATTTCGTACCGATCACACCAATTTTGGAATACAGTGCACAAGTATTTGACCAATCGTCAAGGGCCCTTCAGTCTTAAGAGACCATTCAGAACGCTTGTCTGAGAATCGACTGGGTGCTCTGCATACCTTACCGATTGAGAGTCTCAGAGTTGAGGCTAACGTGCCACCACTGTCGCTGAGGAGGTGGGAGGTGATCACACGTTACTTCCTACGGATTCTAAGTAACCAAGAGCATCCTTGTCACCATCTGAAACACTTTATGGAATACCTCAGATACATGGACGAACAAAGAATTGATCGACTTTGTGGTCTTCCTTTGTCACTCCGTTTTCATAAAGTTTGCAGAGACATAGGCTTCTTGGTACCGGCCAACGTGAGCAAAATTCAGAGTAGCCACCCTGCTTGGATCTGCTCGCGGATCAATTTCCAGATGTTTATCCCACAAAATAAGAGCATCCTGAATCAAGACGAAGTGCAGGAGATGTTCTCGCAGTTTGTTGAAAATCATTCGGACTACCAGTTTATTTTTAGCAATGACTCCAAATAACTCGACTCAATAGGTTGCGCTTTTGTGCACAAACAGATCACCGGACGACACAGCTTACCGGACAAAATTTCGATTTTCACTGCGGAACGTAGCGCCATTAATCATAGCCTGAAATTTATAAAGGCTCAAGGCATCCAGAAATCGGTTACCTGTTCTGATTCGCTCTCCGCTCTTCAGGCCCTACAGTCTGCGCAGGCCGGACCTCCTCACTGTCCTCATATTCGACCTGTATTGCGACGTCACAGAGGAGGGTGCGACCGTTGAATTTTTTGTGGATTCCCAGTCACCAAGGCATACGCGGAAACGAAAAGCAGATATGCGAGAAAAGGAAGCCTTACGGATGACAACAGTCACCCCGGTACAAATTGGACACAGGGAACTTTTTCCAGAAACAAGAAAACTCATAAATTAATACTTAGATGAATACTGGTGCAGCCATCCTCGTCCAATGGTTTTAAAACACATCAGAAGTTCGGTCGTTGAATGGGATACCAGCTACCGCCAAAACCGCTGCGAAAAAATTATTTTGGCACGCTTACGACTGGGACACACAAGATTGACTCATTCGCACATAATAAATCACTCAGACAGACCTCTATGTGTCCCAAGCCACTCATACCTGTTAGTACGGCACATACTCTTTGACTGCCAGAGGTACCACAAGGAAAGACAAAACTACGACTGACATGCCGAAGCTTAAATCTACCATTCTCACTGCGCAGTATATCAAGGAACAACGAACAAGTCATAAAGGCCCTGATGTGTTTCCTGAAACAAATCACCACACTTTTCTCTGGCCCCGCTCTAGTTAAAAACAATTTAGCAACCAAGACTAGTGTTTAACCGTATTCCCGGAGGGCTAGACGGTATGGCCGATTCCCGGCAGGGGGGGCGGATTCGGCCCCCCCCCTGAGATCTCGAGAACTACTTGTCCAATTTTATCGCAACAAACGGCAATCGATTTGCCGTGACGTGAACTACATTTTTATAAAAAGAAATTTTCAAAATTTTGAAATTTGTGGCTACAGGGGGGCAAAAATGTCAAAATGGGAGGTACTTTTGGACTTCTTATAACTCCATTGTTTATGGACCGATTTCGATGAAACTGGCATGAATCGAGAGATTATGGATAGTGCTTTTACCATGGGTCCGCAAATCTGAAATTTTGAGAAAATTCATGGGCGTTCACAGGGTTTCAAAAAGGAGGATTAGTTTTCTAGCAACTGGATGAACAAAAGAGGCAAACACCCTTTTTTGGCTTCTGCTAGTCCTGTTATATTAAAGAAGTACAAATCGCATTACAATGTTTGTATAATGTTAGCATAGGCGGTGCCAGGGACATGAGAAAGGAGGAACTGTCATGGTCACACGTTTCTCAGATCAACTTGTGACCTTTGACCTTAAATGACCCCCAGTGACCTTGGGGTCACTTGGAATGATCTCGTGTGCATTTAATATTATCCTTAAACGTTTTCAATCATTTGAATTCACTCTATTTCAGAAATTTCGTTTTATGGCTATTGCGATATAGGGTACGCGCACTGACATTGTAGGTCATAGCCGCGTGACCCGACCTCATATCAAGCTAAAACTTGGTGCACAAGTAGAAGGCACCCTTCTACGTCATATGTATTCTGGGTTTGGCATTTGAAAAAACGGCGCCGAAATTATAGGAAAAAAGCAAATTTTGACTTTTGACCTTGACCTGACCTTGTAAAATGACCTCAGGAAAACAAAACTATATCTGCACATTGCCCAACTATTTAGCTATACATCCATATACAGTTTTAAGTTCTATCCTAAAAAGTTTTTGGCAGACATTTTCCTTTTACCCTTAACATGGCCAAAAATGGCATGAGGTGCCTCCCAAAAACGTTGCCTGGCTCCGCCCCTGAGCAAAATGGAATTTTGAAATTTTGTCACGGCACGTGGAAAGAATAGCTAGGAAAAGTCACCAAGTTTTGTGAAGCTGCGTTAAAAGGCTGGAATTGGCAAACAAAAAACCCGAGGGGGGCGGATTCCGCCCCCCTGCCGGGAATAGGGTTAAGTACTCATGCCACCAGAACCTCCAGACAAGATTTGACGTGGGCGCTTGAGTCCGAGCGGCTGTGCGCCCGAACACTACAAGAACAAGAACAAGAACAAGTTTTTTTGCTGCTCATTCCGTGTCGTTTTTCGCTTTAAATGCATGGAAGCTGAAGGTTGTACAGAATGTTAATGTGGCCCGGTTATCACTGCACTAACTGCCTGGCGATAGCCAATACCTATACTGTCGGGTAACAGCTCACCCAAATCCCAGTCTGAAAACAACGGTTCAGGTATGGCGAGCATCCTAGGCAGCAAGCAAATCAGAATTGGTTCTCAAAACTTGAGCAAGGTAGGCCCAATTGTGTAGCACCAGTTCTGGCATATATGTCGTCCCAGGAAACCTTTACTTTCACACAACTTCCCCAAGATTCTAGAATATGTCCCTAAGTTTTTAGAGCCGCCCTAAGATATACAAAACTTATTAAAATTTCAGTCCTCAGTAATATTTTAGCTTAGCACGTACATATTGGGAAACTTATTATAACAGTGATTTTATGATGCCTGAATTGCAACGTTCACATGCACTTCTTACTATTTTGGCTGAATCGAGTTCACAGATACATAATTTGTTTGGCCAGTAAAAAGTGGACGATTTTTGGCACCTAATTACAAAGTGTCATGTATGTGGTACCAGGTGCTTTCTCTAGGTGATGCTGTTTTTTGCCAGGTGTTGCTTTTTTATGTAAGGAGCACCACCTGAGAGATATAAAACTCATCATGCATGACTGATCGAAGTTAAATTCTTGTTGCTGGGATGGAACACAACATGTACTGAATTTATCCAGTCCATTCTGTATCATGCAACACAGCTGATAAAAAACACATTATTCGGAAAAGTTTTCATGTGTGAAATCTGATCATATAAAATTCCTGACATACAGAGGTAAATTTGCCATTCATGAGAAGTTAAAATATGTATTGAGAGGTACGGATACACGGGATTTTGGCTCTATGAAAGAAACTTTGCTAGTCCTCAGAAATCCTTTACAAACAGAATTACCTACAGCAAAATATGTTGGACGTTACTTCACAAAGATGCCATAACTGCCGCATACCGTCAAATGTAATACTACATTTCGTCTAATGCATTTTTTCAGGCCAAAGTTTCGGCACAGCCTTGCCAATATTTGGGTACACATTCCAACTTATTCTGTTTAATTGCAAAATCCCAGCTTCATGCAACAAAAAACGGAAAACCTGGACACTTTGAATGAGTTTTGCCATTGTTTGTTTTGCAAAAAACAGCATGGCAGGGCCTGCCATAGGCTGCTTATGGTGAGTGCTGGCATGCAGGATACCAGTGTTTAGATTCATTTCCCAGCCAACAAGCGCATGGAGAAAGGTAAGGCAAGATTAGATTTTGCAAGAATTTCCAAAAAATGGCATTAATCAGCAAACAAAAATTAAGGTGCATTCAAGGGTGAGAGGCATAAAGCATACTCAATGAAGCTTTTCCACAACGACCTTCGTCTGTTCCCCTATGGCAGACAGAGTAAGTATTCTATGTATACACAAACCACCCACTCCATATTTCATACTGATCAGTAATTCTTGGGCAACAAACCCATCACCGTCCCTGTGCATCATGTCTGTCACCTGCAAAGTAACCCAACTTTCTGTGAGTGTGCTCTTACTTGTGCTTGCCTTTTTGGGACGCAACAGTTAAGTGCGTCAAAAACGCCGCGCGATAAATTAATCCGAGATGATCGACTGTTGTATTTGACCAAACGACCATCACACCGTAGTCATAATACGATTTGACATTGGTGAAGCCCGTGAAAATATGTGCATGTATCTCACGATAAATCCGAACAAAAAAACATTACAAAATATACCGGACAGTTACCATCTCCGAACACTGGCAGCGCACCGTAAGCACTGCATGTCTGCTTGTTTGTAAAATGGCGTCTTCGAAAATCGCGTTTAAAGTCTGGCGGAAAGCCATAAAGGCTGCTCAGACTTGTCTTTGTCATGTCTAACACGCAAAATCCACGTGAACTTTGTTTTCGTCACCTGTGAACGAACCCACGTAGTCCGTGTTATTGAAGAGCACCCAGACGTTCCTTATGCGCCAACAAATGTTTAGCTCGTTTTACAGTTACGATGAAAATCCTTGTTATGTTTACGATGGACTCCTTATTCATTGTTCACGTTACGTACACAAAAAGAAAATGATGATGATGGCAAGTATTGAGTTGTTTACTAGTTACTCGTGTGCTGACAACCCATATGTTTGCGTTTCTAACAATACCTCGTGGTTAAAAAACTTAACATTATCGAAATAAGTTTACAATGTACTACAATGTACACTAACACCCCCACACTACTATACATGTAACGTTTCTGACACGCGTATTCGATAAAACGTTTATTAAGTGACGTGATAAATGTGCATTCCGTGGTGGAATCGTAAAACATAACATCAATGCACATCCATTTGGGCGGCGTCGTGCGAACAACAAAGTGGCGTTACTGCTCCATTGCCAACAATCCCCCTCGCATGCACGTCATCGTTGTTAGGAACTCAAGCCTCGACAATACAGGCATTAAAATGATAAATTACTTGGGTAAACGTGGAAACACCAGCTGTAAAGCGCGTTGCTGCACGGAAGGATACGGATTTTTTTATAACCAGAAAACAACGGATATTCATTTCGAGGTGATTTTTACAGGGAAGATGCAGCAGGAACGGCAGTTCTTCGAGTGATGAACACGTCATCACGGCGAAAATACGGCAGTCTTGTTCCGTGCGCTCCTCGGGCGGGCTGCCTGGCCGTCAGCCGGAGGGCGGCGGCGGGCCGGCCAGGTCGCGGCACGTGTCGGCGTCACGCGCTCCCCGCCGTCCGTCGCTGCCGAGCGTGTCCGAGCCGGCTCGAACGCGGCCGACGCATCGGGGCGCAGCGTCGGCTCTGGCTCGGCGCTGCGCCGCTCCGGGGCAGCGAAGACCGGCTCTGGCTCGGAGCCGTACGCCGCCGGCTGCTGGTGGCCGGCGCCCTGCTGGTGGTACTTGACCAACGCCACGTAGCCGCCCTGGTTGGCGGTGTAGTCGACGACCTGCACGGGCGAGAGGGAGCCGTCAGCGCCCTGTGAGCATTGACGCGATGTTCGGTGGGTTGCGGTTATGCCGTGCGATGTGCGGCGGGCCATGCGACCACGTCATTGTCGTTCGTCACAGCAGTTAGCACAGTAATTCTTCAGGCACATGTGCAAAATTGCTTTTTCAGCCCGGCGGGGTGTCGGTGTCTAGAATCGTGTCACGTGTGCAAGTTATCACTTTATCGTGACCACCTGTTGAACTCCCCAAAACTTTTGGGTGGGATATAAATGCGCAGCACATGTAAAGGTGCAAACGTTATAGCAGAGACTTGCCAAAGACAGCAGCACGTGTGGTTTTCAGATCAAATGGCGGTGTAACCTCGCCTGCGATTTACGAGAAGCGACAAACAAGCCACTTTTATTCCGACCTCCATGTCGCCTCATTCAAGAGAGCAAACCCCTCGCCAGATGTCGGCCTCCAGCAGCAGCCTCTCATACGTAAGCTGCCCTTCACGTGAGGCCGGCCCGTCGCGTGACGCGCGACGTGCCGACGCGGTGGCGGTCACCTGCAGCCGGCCGTCCGGCAGCAGCACGCGGTACTGGCCGGTCGTCTGCGGCCCGTCCCGCTGCTCCCGGTGGCCGAAGTCGAGGCCCGACTGCCGGTCACGCACGGCGTAGTCGAACCGGTACCGGGCCGCCGAGTCGGCGTTCTGGAATGGGTGACAGTCGCACAGCGAGTCAGAGTCGGAGTCAGCCAGAGGAGGAATCACACGCCGCGGAGGTTCGGCGCTGCACGCCGTCGAGGCTAGTCAGCAGACGCATCAGTCAGTCGTCACCACCAGGACTATGCTGGAAAGTGGGGAATCGGTGTTGGTATTTGTATATTTTCCTAAGACTTTGAAATCATTGGTTCTACACTATATCCTGTAATAACGTGAATACCGCGCTCCTCACTTCACCTCACTCCCCTCACTCCCCTGTTCCCTTTCAGTATCGGCTGACCACACTTTCGCTTCCTTTCCCTTAATGACATATAATCATGCAATGTCGGAAAATTTTGGACCACAGATTTATTGTTGGAATGCGATTTCATCCATAGCTTATTTCACATGTATCGTTGTTGAGCGCCAAAATTTTGCGAGGATGGTGTTTCAGTTAGCCTCATTTACCAATCAGAAGATAGTGATCGAGTCACACTGCTATAGCCGAGGGGTTCGGTACACGCAAGAGATTCTCAGCCACATGAGAAAACCTCATATGCTCTTCGTATTGTAGTAAATAATACATTAAACAGTAATGTATTCCTGTTATATTGCTTGGAACCCCTTTACCACCAACTTTACCTGTTAGCAGGCTTGTGCTGGACTCAAAATTTGTTGTGTAGACTCAGCTTTCATTCACAGCATACCAACTCAAAATCGATTAAAATTTTCCAGAATACAATCCAGATTCGATTTTTTTGTGCAAAATGGGTGGATTCGCTTTCGACTGGTAGGAGATTTGGGTCACTCAGTTTTGGCTCGTATTTGAGTCGATCAGGTTGTGATTTTGTGATATGTGATTTTAATTTTCCTATTATTCATCTCACGATACGAAACGACGTCACAAAGGCAGCACACCAAAATTCTGAGCTTGCAAGTGCACCATTTATCGGCTGATTTTTTCAATTACAGTGGACGCAATGAAACCCATAAATTAAACTGAAGTTGCAATAAACCCTCGGTGAAGTTCTGCACGTCAAGCCAGCTATCGCTGATAGCTGATGCCACACCATTTAACACTTTTGGCAGCCATTGCTAATTCGTCCTTTGTCAGATATGCGCCATGTTTATATTGAGAAGGTTAGCAGACATCCAGATTCTGCATCTGCGTCGATTCTACGAAGATGCATGAGGGAGCGTCTACATAGTTTCATAGTTGTGTTCAGGCCTTTATACCTGGCAGCCCATGCACCATACCGACCATTTTCAAAGCGAAATTTAACGAACTAGGATATGAAACCATACTGGAGCACAGTCCAAAGTGCATGTGTTCGTCGTTATCACCGACAAATATCGCAGGTACTCTGGCCAGTTTGCATGCCAGTCAAGATATGCTGCACACGGACGCCGATGCCGTTTGACATTTAAAAACACAAACGCGTTACATCTGTTGAACTCTACCTTAACCAATAGCCTATTTCACATCTCATAAAAGCAGTAAAGAGGCTTCCCATAAATTTTGTGATGTCACGAAAATGGCAGGAGCGCGGTCGAAGATAGGGAAATAGTAAAAGTAACATGTTTTAAGTAATTCATAGATGACTCTTTTTCAAACTTAATATGCATGAAATCAGGCAGACACCGACTGAAATATCCTTCCACATGAGCTTCAAAGTTATCCGGACCGGAAGGGCTTGTACTAGATGAGCACTACACTTCAGCACTAACGCTCATGAGAACACTGATGAGGTCTTGCGAGAGGTGAGAGCAAGGCTGAATGTCTTGCTCTCCTGCTTAGTCATTTGGTGTTTTTTTTTTGCATATTGAAATAAACCCACAACAGCTTGTTTCTGTGACACTTCTATTAAACAGTTCAATTACCGCTGGTATGTCATTGCATAGATAGCTATACTACACAAAAAAACCTGATTTGGGATGATAATGTCAATGTCAGTCACGCTTTTAATGACCAGTAGCTTGCACACTGTGCACTGTAAATTTTCCTATGTGACAGCTTTGAGTCAAAATCGAGTCGGCTCATTCGTTTACCCAAAGGAGTGTAAGCGACTCAATTTAAGACTGGATCATTTTCCCAAAGAATGAGAGTGAATGGACTCTTTAGACGATTCTGACTCAACTCTGGGCTCAGCACAAGCTCGCGTGCCTGCTTCTGAGGCGTCAGATGCCGACGGCGCTAAGCCGCTTTTAACTGGAAACGTGGATGAACCGTTTGCGTCAGATCCGGTCTGCTAACGCTCCCGCCAAGCTAATTTCAGAACTCTCTGTTTACTGCTTGTTTTAAAGTTAAGCCGTCATGAACGAGTCAACCAACTACTCGACCCGAGTAAAGCCGGCCAAAATATCGAAGTACACTCGGCATTGTCAGGGGTGTCCGTAGCGGCCGCGCCTTGTTTCCACACCCTGAGGCGCATTACCAGTTTACGGCCGGTGACAGGAGCTCGTTATCCGCCCATGACGTCATCCGTCACGGCGGCGAGGGAAGTCACGGCGGCGACGGCGAGCCAGCCGCCAGCTACGGACCGCAAATTACCGTGGGTACAATGGTGCTGTGTGGGGCAACTGACAACACGGAGCTGTGTCATTTCATGAAATCAGGGGTGAAAAATAATTGTGGACTTGGAAGCCTGTTGTCTATTGCGTTAGTGACGCTGGGAAACGAGGCATGTCAACCACTCTTTGTCCGGAATGTGTTTGCCACATTGTGAATAAAGGTTAGAGGTGTCACTGAGAATGCCTCTTTGTTCTATGATGATTTTCTTGACATTAGCAATGCTTTTAAAATACGACGTTAAGCTTACGACGCAGTGCTAAACGAAGACGATTGTTCAGACATCAGTTTTGCACTATTCGTACCAGACATGATTTGATCCCCAGCACAGTAACAATAACTATGCAAGTACAAAATTTTAATGTTTTGGCAGTAATTGGAAAATTAAAGAGGAAAAAATGTTTAACATTTGTGTGGATTTACATATGATGAAAGCTGAATGAGAAATCAGTGCTAACTTGCATAGCCCATTACGTTTTCAGGGAATCCTGTCAGCAATGGATATGTCCATTGCTTTTTGGTTACTTTGCCTTCATGTGAGAGTGCAGTATGTTTTGTTTTTTTTTCATCACAGCTTCAAAAGTTTATTTTTTAACGAAATACGATGCCAGTTTGTCAGCTACATTTCGTTCTGTTACTGGCCTTGTTTTCCGGATTATCGGCCATTCTGGCATTATAACGTATGCTCTGTTCGTTCAATACTTTCTGTAGTTTGGGTCTCGCCAGATATCGCAGTTCACAACTACTCGAGTCGCTGTGGTAAGATTTCTTCCCAACCGGGAAATGGTTTCAGCCCTGACAGCAAATTCCTGTTCTAATCAAGATAGAACAATGAGACAAAAATGGACAGGTAGCATCCGTCTCTAATTTAACGCAGCGAGTTTTACCCATGCCTCCTAGATAGCAATTAGACATAGAGAGGGACACACGGTGTTTGTTGTCACAAATGTCATTATAAACGTTTTCAGTCTTCCATCCAAATGATATCATTTGTTGTTTCGACTGGCTATGGAGAAAATAGTTGACAATGAAAGCAGTGGTTAAAATTAGTCTTTAGGCTACTCGAGGGTATTCAGGGTCATGCAAGAGCAACGACTCACTCAGCGTTGGAAAATTCGACAAATTTTCAAAGACAATTGTTGCGTTAACTCGCGCGCTGGTGGCCAGCTGGAAATTGCACGGACTGGTGGGGGGGGGGGCATATACCTTCCCCTTCTATCTCATGATCCATTCCTCCGATTTCAACGAAATTTTGTGGGAAGGAAGTCAATTTATAAGTGCCAGAAAACAAATGGCGTAGGTCAAATAAATTTAGGTCAAACGAGGTCGAACGTAGAATAAGTAGTGCCTTTCTCTAAATCTACTGAATCAATCGCAACCAAATTTTGTGAAATCCAAGAAAATCCATATGATGGACTTACCACAAAGCAGGGTTGACCTCGCTTGGAGCTCGCCAATGCTGTATTTTGATGAAATGGAGCCTAACACAATATGGTTTATTTTCCAGTAAGCAGGACAACCTTATATATTCGTATGCCAGATGTTGTGCTAGGCCATTTTTTTGGTCATGCGAGGTCAATGTAGGTCAATATAATGCATTCTCAGGAAGTCTAATATAGATCATTTGGGTAAATTTCGACAAAAAAACAAAAAAATATTCTATGATTTTCAGTTGACTTGACCTGGCTTGTCTATGCTTTCAGGCACCAGCATTCATCATGCAGAAAAAGTCCTCCCGAAATTCCTGTTTGCCCTGTTTACAAAATGTTACCAGAGTGCGTGTAAAGATTATACCCAGCAAGTCCTGTTGAATTAAATAGTCCCATATCCTGTCGGCCATTTAAACGTGACGTTTGGAGAGCATCCCCAACGTAACTGATGGTCCTTGGCAATTATTTTTATTCTGTTGAATAGTCAGAACTCGTGTATGTGACAGTCGAACATCATTTCTTGGGCACTAGTAGCGTAATTAAGGCTGACGATGATGTCCATGTTTTCATTGATCTGATCTTGAAGTGGGGAAAAAACGATCATGACTGCAAGAAAAACCGCCTTCTAGTCTAGTGGGACGTGGATGAAAACTTATGTTCTGTGAGAGTTAGCGTCCGACGATGGTCTCGCCAGTCCTCACGTGCTGGGAGAATTGAATGTATAGCCGCAGAACAGCTCCACGGGGGGAGGGGACATGTAACAAAATGTTCCTTGATGAGTCAAAATAAACATCTTTTAACGCAACTACAACATCCACTAAGCAGCTAGGGTGAACTCGACGCATCTGGTTGACGTCTCCACAGGCCAACCCCGTCTGTAGACCATCAGATCCGCTCAACTCACATACGGTGCCGGTGTCCGGTACGGGGTCGGTCCGGGGCCCCTATACCCCTGCCGAGCGGTGATCTGCGCGCCTTCCGCACCGTCCCGCCGTCTGTCGGGGCCCTCTGAGGTGCGCTTCTGCGCCGGATACGCCGCACCGCTCTCCGCCGGCGTCTGGC
The DNA here is from genome assembly GCA_030062745.1 of Capitulum mitella. Lineage (NCBI taxonomy): Eukaryota > Metazoa > Arthropoda > Thecostraca > Pollicipedomorpha > Pollicipedidae > Capitulum > Capitulum mitella. The sequence goes on along the minus strand of CP099845.1, from coordinate 31,017,644 downwards.
GGGCTGACGCAGGCGGCGGGGTGTTCCGAGTCGCTGTCGGGGGCGCGGTCAGCTGTACAGCGTCCGCTGGGAGGCCGCTGGTGAACGCGACCAGCCAGCACAGCAACGCAACCACCTGCTGGAACACCAGAGGCCGTCGTCAGACATGACAGTCGAGAGGAGATGTCGGACGTTCAGGTACTCGGTAGGCGAAGACATGAGTCTTTTTCAACGCTTATCTCGCTTCTGCTTCATCGGAAGAAAAGCGTGTTTTTGGGTTGACTTAGTATTCCTTTTTGACTCGCAGTTTTGTTGCACTTACACCTTTCCGAGGGGGGTTCATGAGAACCCCCTCCGGTTTTTCGAGGACGACCGGAAAAGGAAGAGGCGCAGAGACATAAAACTTGCTGTACGTTTTGATATTTTTTGTTGCACATTTTGTCAGTTTTTTTCAACTTGCCTTCATCTCAGATCACTGTCCCAGGACTGGTCAAGTAAGACCGTGTCAAAAAGGAAGTAGTGATAACGTTCGGTCAAATGCATCTTGAAACTTGCTACGTTGACAGAACATGACAAATGCAACAACTCTGCTATCTCGAATTTTTCTGAAATGTCTAATGCAGTAATCGTAAGTCAGCAAAATGGTCGACCATTTTTAACGCTGTCGGTTGAGATTGTGTGTAGAGTTCGGTAGTCTTCAACTTTGAATATACCCTCTGGTGTTTTTCACATCCTTTGCACACGTAAATTTACCTTTCGGCTCGTGACCTGGGGTCAGGTCACGTCTTATACCGAATCTTCAGCCCCGCAGCCGAAAATAATTCAGAGGCCTTTGAATGCTTATCGGTTGCCATATGTTATTTAAGATTATTTGTATAAGGTAAGAACTTACTTTCTAAGGTTTACCTAATCGCACTTGGACAAGGCTGGCTTCATTTTGAAAAATGCTGTTTGTTTTCAACATGTGCACGCTTCGTATGTTCGCAGATGATACGAGCGACACCGATGTTCATGTTGTATTCGGTTTTACTGCCCCAGTCCTCTATCCTTGGTTGCTAACATAAAAACCTTGACCATCGCTGAAATAACGTCCCATCAAATACTGGGCTACTCGAGGTGAACCAACACGTTACAAGGTCGGTTTGGGAGCAAAATCGAAACGCTGTATTGCATTCAGACCCGTGCGCCCGCTTAATACCAGTATTACCCCCATTCATAGGTAAAATATACTTCCAGGTCATATTACCATTAACGCATCGGCAAACTTGAACAGTTAAAAAAATCTGCATAAGAACGGCACACAATGAGCTGCGAAAATCTTCCGCGTCCGGCAAGGCCCGAACCCACGCTCTCTGATCCAGAGTCAGGCGCTTTAGTCAAAGGACCATTCCAGACAACCGCCAGTTGTCTGGATGGAATGAGTCAGCAAACTGCACTGCTGACGTGCGGTAAACAGTTCATAAAAAAGAATCGCAGGCTCACAGAATATCGCCTGTTGCATTTTGCCCACCATATGAGATGCCGTAAAAGAGTCCTAGTGCTGATCTCTCTATCCACCAAATTTAAGCCCCCTAGGCCAGTGCTGACGATACTCAGGGTTCCCCGAGTCCAAATCGAAAGAAGTGTCTTTGGCTCGCCACGTATATTGTACATGGGTGCCAACCACAAAAGCGAATATCCACAAATGAGGCCACGTTGCCACTAAGTCTTGAACCAACAGCGCCCGCCATTGGACCTGTATTCGTGATTAATTTAATTCTGCAGAAGTCCAGTTCGCGGCCACGTACAACTGCTTCGAAACGTACACCATGATCTGTTTGCCGAGTCGGCGCACCCGGTGGTGCCAATTGTGTCGCGATCGACTGACACGTTCGGGGGCTAGTCTCCGAAGGTTGAACATACACAATCACGCAAACATCCTGCGCTGAGCGTTTCCGAGCGACCGCCACGCACAAAAATCTCGACTTGTTCGGCCATTCGAATTTTGAATTAAACTGCAGTCGCACCAACCACCCAGTGTGTGTGTGACTTACGTGAAAAAGGAACATTGCATGAACCGATGTTGTACGATTTTATGCTGTGTGTGTCTGATCAATGGTAATGCAGCAGATGATACGAAAGACACCAGAAACTCTTGATTTATTTGTGTCCAAAGCTTTGACCTAGGTTGCCCTTGTCTGGCCTTCATATGATGGTTTCAGACTCGATATGCATCCTAACACATTTGCAATGTGATCTAGGCAGAACACAGGCAACCTCTGTGGGGACACGTAAACGACTTGGTTATCGCAGTTTTCTGCCAAAGACGTTAGCAGGTGAGGTGACTTAAAATAGCCTCTGGCGACCTCAATTTTAACCTGATTGGACTAAAATCTGGGTGCTTTCTTCTAGTTTCGAGAGGACATTTCCAGCGGTGTTTTTACTTTTTTCTGTATGACTTATAGTTCTCGAGATCTTGGGGCTCTCAAGACTGCCCGCAGATCGGCTAAGGTGGAACCGGAAGCCGTCCCGACGAGGATTAATGGAGCCAGATTTTATTAACCCGCCATTCGCTGGCGAAGGGCTGTCTTTTGCCCCCTGAGTGTTTCCTGAATGACTTCCAAGTCCTTCAAGTCAAAACCTTGTTTATATTTCGATAAACTACTAGCTCATGTTCTGTCAAGTTTTCTGGCCAAAGTCATTTAATGTCACGGAGCAAGGGCAAGTCGAACTTGAGCATTGTGTCAACCCACTCGTTCAAATCCCACCTGGACGGAAATACTCGCTAGAAATTTGATTTTAACGATGAAGCAGCGACCAAAATATGAATGGACCGGCCAAAATTACATGCATGTCGCTATTTTCTCTAAATGTCCTGCTCAGTTCAAGGTCATTTGACATGTTTCAAGGTCATGGACGTTTTCTCCATGTGCCCCCATGTACATGGCTTACTGGATAAATGAAAGCGTTGATTACTAGTAAAGTCCATTCAATCCGCTTTTTTCTATTTAGTTGAGTGATATTGTTTTGAGTAGAAATTTACTATTGAATCTGTTTAATCTCTCGAACTGCTGCATGAACAGTTTCGTGACATCTGCAGTTATTTTTTAAAGAGATTGGCCTTGACCTTTAATCTGATCTTGATCTGTGACTTTGACCCATTGTTTTTTCCTGTAGTCTTTTGCGGCAACACGTTTGTGAGAGTTCGGAACCCAACTTTTGGAATATCTACGAAGTTTCAAGAGCGGAAGCATTCGTTTTTTGCAATCTGACCTGACCTGTGACGTCGTTCGCGACTTAAAGTATTAAAACCATGCATTTTCTGAAACGTCTCATGGCCTGTCGTTACGATTTGAAACGTTGCGATCAGTGTATTAATCACGAAATTAGAAAGAGGGGAGCCAAAATTAGCATCCCCAGGGAATGACGCTGTTCTAAATACACCAATGAATGTCAGGCTAATCTGTCTCATCATGGTGGGGGAAATTTGACCCCAAGTATGATTTTCTTGAACATTTTTTCTTTAACTATTTGACTTACGCTTCTGAAACTTACCGTACCTTGCCGAAATTGATCAGCAAGTTATAAAGCTGCGAAATGTTTTCTGAAATTGGGCCATAAATTCTTAGGATATTAAGGTTTAAATCTGGTGATTACTGCCCCGCAACGCGTCGAAAGGCGCATGGCCGCCAGAGAAGGCCGTGACCTGAGATGACCGTGCGGCGGGGCGGTTGTCTGCGCCGCGCACGGTCAACCTCATGTAACATGTCTGCATGAGAACCAATCGCTTCTCAAAAAGAGTCCATCGGTCAGGAATGCAGAACTGTGAACAAAAGGTCCGAATCCTTTCGCAGACATTCAATGAGTAGGAGAGAGAGCGTCGAACACCAAGAAATGCAGGACGCCTCAGCATCGCCGAAAGCCGTCACCTGACATAACTTTGAATGTCTTTCGGATGCATCTCATTTGACATCGTATCACATACCTAGGAACAGCATATCTCAATCGTATTCGAGTTTCTAAGATACTCAAAGGCACCAAACGGACAAAAAAAGGACAGTCGCCGAAACTTTTCTGAAACACGCACCGAAGTGGGCGGGCATATAATGCTACCAGCCTTGGTGTGGTGCCGGGTAGTAATTCTAAACCTACGTTAATGTCAAATTTTGCATGAATTTGGGTTAAGCGACTTTATAGACGAATGAATTTGAAAAAGTATACACCTTCTCAGAAATATTTTCGACATTTTACTAACACTTTTAAAATAGAAGACGGGAGATATAAGATGTAAACATATCTAGTGGCTATTTGTATCAAACTTCGAGTCGATATCTCAAAAACTTACGGAAATATGGCTTTCCAAATTCAACTACCAGAGCAGCCGTCGTTCAGCATCGATCGCGCCGGCAGTGACGGCGCGTCGGCTTTGTTCTAGCTAAGCAAAGGTGGGCGATTGGCTGCTGAGCATGTGGTTCTTTAAACAGAGCTGAGACTTTTTTTATCGTAGCGGAACGAAAAACATCACTCAGACATTTCGCTACAGTCAGCCATCTGTGGTACGGACAAATGCCTTGCCATTAGAAATTTCTACTCTGCCTTCCATTTTGTCTCACGGACTGCAAAAGGAGCTCCTCGGAGCTCGTTTCTATCTCTGCGCGAGTGTCGTGATCTGATCTGACAATGTCGTGTCGTGATCTGACAGTGTCGTGATCTGATCTGACAGTGTCGTGATCTGATCTGACAGTGTCGTGTCGTGATCTGACAGTGTCGTGATCTGATCTGACAGTGTCGTGATCTGATCTGACAGTGTCGTGATCTGATCTGACAGTGTCGTGATCTGATCTGACAGTGTCGTGTCGTGATCTGACAGTGTCGTGGTAACGCGATGACCCAGAGTCGCGGTGACGCAGCAACCCAGAAATGCGGTGGCGCGGTGACCAGACCCGCGCAATCACGGTGGGCTGGCGACGTAGTGAGAAGATGTATTCCATTTCAGAGCCCTGCATCATGCATTCTTCATATCGTTATTCTAAACTTGTTCCATGCACCAGTCACTGCGAATCTTTTTGCTCACTAATTTGACTATTATGTGGTGAAAGGTACGAATACATAGCTTTATTACGTCAAAATGTCCTGTAAGACTGTTTTGTCATCCTTATCCCGGGTGAATAAATGATGCATAATTAGGTATTTGGCAGACTAACTATGGACGCTGGTATTACTTTACGTTCAGTACTTCGACATTTATTGATACATCTTCAAAGGAACAGTGAACCGTTGTAGAAAAGCGAAAATCAAGCTGTCAACGGCAAGATGTTTAAAGCCTTACAAATAAGATAATAATCAATTTCCTATGGGTTTCGATTTCCTATGAGGCTCCAGATCGCGTACGTGGCAATTTAATTTTCGCATATCTACAACGGTCCACGTTTAAACATAATAAAATGGACACCAATTTGGATTTTACTGTGCTTTAAAATCACGCCAATGACAGCTTGATTTTGCATGTTTACTTCTTTTTACTGTTCCTCCGAAGACGTATCAATAAACTTTGCAGTGCGAAACATGAAAACCGTTTATCACCCAAAGTTAGTTCCATAAATAATAAAATAATTAATAGTTTTCTGAAATTTTAATTTGCTAAAATTTTCGATGAAATCAAAATGACGCTGCAGAATTACCCCACAATGCACCACAACAAACAATGACAACTCGAGGCCATCTAAGGCCACTGACCTCCGCTGACCTTTGAAGCATGAAATAAAATTACGAAGCATGTATTATTAAGCAACATAGCCAGACTCACCCATAATATGTGTAAAACCCAAGAAAAATTTAGCTTTGCGAAAAATTTGTCGGCGGACAGCTCAACTTATGGCTCCATAACTTTGTGATGGGATGCTATTTTACATTTTTTTTTTGTACTGAACGGATAATTTTTTAAAACTTCTTATCCCAAAAAAGACATTCATACGTCAGTAGTTGAGCGCAGATCAAATATGTGACAGTCGGCCACATGCCTTAGGCGCGCGCGACAAATAAATAGACAAAAGAGAACTTTTGCATTTCTTTCTTTTATCACTGTATTCCGTGTCATCTAGGGTACATACTAGTTATCTTTATTGCTGAGGGTATGGGCGTCTTCGAAAAGTTTTAGAATACGTAATTCCGTCATGCTTTCTGAGCTATAACTAGCTAAGCACTTGCATTTCGCTTTTGGAACTGTTCGACAATACTGCTACCCAATTTTTTTTTGAAAATTAAACCTAATTTGATCTCAAAGATACATATCTAGGGATATGAAATTTTTATCACAAAAAGTCCCTCTTCGGTGCTACCTTTCTGCAAAATGTCGTTGAAAAAACACATACGTTTGAGAGTTGGAGGGGCTCGGCCAAATTTGCACCACACTCCGGTTTGCGTTATTTTGAGGCCCACTCCGGCGAGCATGTTAACATGCCTCCATTTGATCTCACCTGGCCGAAGACGTAACGGAGTAAGAATGTCAAACAGGATGACTTTAGGAAGGGCAAGGAAGGGGCATTTAATGATGCCACTTTCAGTCCACAATTACCATTAGCATGAATCTTAAGAAGGGAAAGAGAGTCAGTTTGACCCACCCGTCCCCGTTTTCATTTTGACCCATGACGACGTGTACAAAAAAGGGTGCCATGACAGACCGGGTTAACGAAGGTTGCCAGGGTCGTGCGGTGGGGAACGTAACGAAACCGGGAAAGCATCCGTGTTCTTTTAGTTTATCATCTGTAGGAACGAGGACGAACGATTAAAAGCACTGCGACAACACACTCAGATTCTCACGTTTTCCATCTGTGCCGGCCCACTTGTCAGGATCTCTGCTGCTCTGCGCCAGTCCCGTCACCACGCGGTCCCAGCTGTGAACTGGGGCTGAGCTTGCTGGCGACTAGTGAGCCAGCCGATGTAGACAACAATTCCATTCCTTGTCGCTTCCACCCGGCTCTCACCAGGTAACGCCGGAAACAATGGTGATGGTTTGCTGCCACGACCGACTGCCCGTGAGTGGGGGCTGAACAGAAGTCCACCTACACGAAGGATTGCTGCAGCGGAGGTTTTGACGCAGATGCACTGCCAATACGGAGGCATGGGTTACGGAGTCGCGTGGCAGGGATTTAACCCTTCAGTGGGCCTGTGCTTCTCACGACTTGGCCATTCGCGGGCTACTGTATCCGCGGGTTTTTGGGAAAATTAATTCAAACAGCCTGCATTTTTTGCAGCGCAAGAGGTTCCTGGAGGTTCATAGTGCTTTTATTACATGTTCCGGGTGAAAAATACTTGTCTATATGGTTATGGTGTGCAGTTGGTATGGTAGGTTATGTGCCTTGTGGCACAGGAAACGTGCATTCTGTGGCGTAAGCCAATTTCCCGCTCTTTCCTCGCAATGACAGTTTGCCTGTGATTGGCTCAAAGCTTATCGTCGTTCTGTAAACGCCTACACACCTTGTTTGTCCGTTACCTTTTAGCCGGGCCCAAACATAGGCTTACGACACTTTTACGGCGTCTGCTATTGGCTCGCAATGGGTAGAAATAAAGATGACCCAAAGCAAGTTTACACGACACTACCCTGTACCCAGTAAGACAGTAAGATCTGTGTCGTACTGTATTTATGTATCCGTGCAATTTTTCAGCAAGCATTCCTACATAATTATGCCTTAAAATGCATGCACTGGTCTCGTAGAGGATCTGTTGGTAATGGGAACAACTTAAACAGTTGTGGTTTTAGGTGGTAGGTTCGGTCTATTTGCGGATTCTCCTTATTCGCGAGGGGGCTCGGATTTTCATGCGGTAGATTTTCCTGGAAATACATGAAAGGTAGCCGATTCGTTCCACCTTTCCCTCTGAGTTTTTTTCATGTACTGGAACGATTCCACCAAAACGTGGCTTAAACGAAACTTTGTGATCTGAACTAACTTTCTGTGGGCTCAAAATTAGCGGAATCAGTTGCATTTTCAGAACAACAAAAAAGTCATAAACGGCCGATTTTTGGTCGATAGAATACGATGCTGCACGCTCCTACATTTACACTACCATATATACTTTCGGCACTCATTTGGTTTCCGAAAATGCTTCAAAGCAATTTTCGGAGCAGTGGCCGATTCAGAGTCTGAGACGAAAGGGGCATTCAGTTATCTAGGGGTTTTTGCGTCATATTTTTTTAAATCAAAACTGATTTATCTGATATAAAGGTAGCCAAATCTGACATAAAGGCATCAGAATTGGCTAGGCCAAATCTGATACCTTAACGTAACATGATGGGTGCATTCCATCGGAAACATCATTGGTGCAGGAAATCAGAACAAAGGTTATTAACTGAAGTGTCAATAGTGTATTTACAACAACAAACCATAGGTTTTATTATTTTGGTTTCTCCCGTCTATTTTGCGTGAAAACAACACCGTTAATATATGCAAAAATGTATATTGTATGAACGTTTTCTACAAACATCATCATTGGACCGAAATCTGTGGCATAAGTCCTTGGTACATGTGGATCAAAGTCCTTGCTATCGAAATTTCTGTGCGGAACTTCATACTTGATCAATATGCTCCGTTTACATCATATCTCCGTATCCATGTTAAAACTTGTAAAAAGTCTGCTTATCGAGGCATATCTTGATTTCTGCACGCAAAAGCCACTTACTGCCTTCTCACCCCCTAAAGCTGCTTCCAGACTCCACCGTTGCCATTCTCCGGTCATTCTGGAGAAGGTGTGGATTGCCAGTTATTATAAGTGTGGTGCAAATACATCACAATATGGCTCACAGCAGCGATACATAAAGAAGGCAACATTCGTCTGAAACGGCCACAAAATTGGACTGGGATGCGTCTCTTTCATGTACGAGTAAGACACTGTCATGTTTGGATTTCCATAATGTGTAAAAGAGATATGTAGGAAAGGTCGCCAAATTTCAGCACAATGAGTGAGGCGTTTGGCGTCGGGCCCGGAAAAACCTCCGGGGGCCGGATTGCTCCCCCCCCGTATGAAAAAGGTAAAAAAATATTAAGTCCCGGCAAGTCCGGGGAAACGGTCCAATGTCTGTCAGATCAACCAGCGTCTATCAGATCAGATCCATCAGGACATACCTATCAGAGTCTACTTTGCTCTTTTGTGGAGTTTTTATTGACATCTGATTTGTCCAATCTGTCCGTGCACACACGGGTGTTCGAATCGTCCATCGCCTTCTGGAAGGGGGTTCCCCACAACCCCCATCCGTGATCTTGAGAACAAAGAGAGCTACGGAAATTGAAACGAAACCAATCAAAAGCTCATCAAATTGTGTGAAGAATGAACGAACATTTGTTAACCCTGAGTTAATACTTTAGGGTTCAACACGGCAAGCAAGGTCACGTCATAGCTTCCAAAATACGTAGGCCTTAACAATTAAGACAGTGCTGACAGCTTTTATCGGAAAAGATTAGTACAAGTCATCTAAGATAAAACCAGGTCAACTACGGTCAGCTACAGCTAACATTCGTATCGCGTGGTTGGGTAAAGATAGAATGCCAACTAACTCTATTTGATTGCTGTAATCACGCTGTGTTCTTGGTTGACAGGAAAGTCGAGGACAGGTCAGGTCAGGTCAAGGACGATAGGATACAAAATGCGCCAGTCTCGTTCGAAAGATCACAGTCTTCAGAACAAAAGTAAGCAGTGACATATTCTGAACGCATAAAAACAGTCTGAAGTTACAAAAACAACGACTGTTGCGGCCAATATGGTCGTGAACGGTCAACCCAAGTCAAATCAGCGATATTCTTTATCTGAGAAATGCCTAAAGCGGAAAGTATGAAACCAACTACATCCGTTGTCTTAAAGCATATCATGAAATTCTATGCAATGCAAAGTGGTCTTTGATGTCAGATCGTATGAGGTGAGGTGACATTGCGTTATGTTATTCAAAAGTCTTCACGTACATCAACTGAGGTGTGCACTTGCAATGCATTATTAGAAGTGAATTTCAAATGCATCTAATGTCCAATTTGTCGTAAATTCGATTTTGTTTTATTTCGATTCACACAATCTCGACAATTTCGAAATTGTGGTCAACTGACCTCGCCGTAAGTCACTGAACGATCACTAAGTCACTGAACTATCACAGGCAGTGTGCTGCATCATTCAAACGCGTAGAAGACGATTCTATTCCTTTTCTTATCCCAAAAAGGCAACTGTACTGGAAAATTTCTGGCCAAAAACACCATCTCAAGGGCAGAAAACGTCTTGGTACGGTTGAACAAGGCCAGGTCAAAACATTTTCTGAGAAACTGAGAACATATATTTCGCAGAAAATAAGCTGGGAATTTGTTATAAAGGTTTTCGTTTGTCATTGTCACTTTCGAGCAATCACATGCGCACGCTTAAACTTTTTTACGTGCTCTGCCCAAAGGCCAAGTAAGTCAGTGACCTGACATTACCTGATTTTGAAATGCTGTCATAAGATGTAAAAAGGACGTGCCAGTAATTACGATAAATTTCGCGCTGCTATCTTCTTCCATTTTTTTCGTCAAATTCATAAAATCCGAGAGGGATCTTCGAGAACCCTCGGTGAGCGAATATTGAACGGTACATTGCACTGCTGTTTTCCGTACTTCACTGTTGTTTTATTGGTGGTTTTTACTGACCATGGGTATAGCAGCCCTAGGGCAGGTTGAGCGGTGCCTTTACCAACCTTGAATACCAAGGATATTGTCGTCAACTTTTTGCTTGTTTCTCAGGGAAAATGAGTATGTTATAATGACTCGGAACTTCCGAATTTTTGTGATCCCTTTATGGCCATTTCGTTTTATGCTTAGAGGTCTCTTACTTAAACCATGATTATTTACATTCTGGCTGTAATGATTCTGCTTCGTCCTTTGTATGTGTGTGTGTGCGTGTATGTTCAACAGTGCTCCCCTGTACGTGTGTTTTCTGTTACCGGTAGTTCATTTTTTTCTTTACGTATCCTTGTATGGCAAGTGGAAGGCAGTAATATGTCAAAGTCATGAAAATATATTTAGTTGTTTGACTATTGACGGAGAGGCACATAATAGCCGCACCGCGATCCATACATACCAGCTCAGAACGTAAAACTTATTCCGGGAATGGCGCTCTTAAGTCTGGTCAGGTCAGGCTTGCCAATTTCAAACAGTTTGAGCCAGAACCGAGGAACTTGATGACTTTTCTGTGCTTTTTGCATACGCCGTAAAAAAAAGATTCAAGTTTGTAATTATGTGACGGGTGGTCTAAGCATAGGTGGGCATCGTTACTAAAAAATGTAACTTCGTTACTCGTTACTCCGTTACTCAAAAAAGCCAGTCCGTTACTCGTTACTCCGTTATTCTGCCTTAAAAAGTAACGGAAGTTACCGTTACTCCGTTATTCCGTTACTTTTTTAAATGCAGTGAAAACCAAGCGAACGCGGGTTTTAAGTCTTTTATGCTGCTTTGTGGTTGTAAAACGCATTCCATATACAAAGGGAAGAAACAAAAAGCGCTTACCCAAAGCACTCCGCTAGCTGCCCACTGCCCTCACCAACCGTTGTAGAGTCGGCGGCGCCGGGACAACAGCCGCGGCGGGTATTCTACCACTGTGTTAGCCACAATGTTCAAACCAATGAATTCCTGTTCATTGCCCGCGGCGCCGACGGAGCGGGAACAACCGGCGCTGGAGCGGACGCATGCAAAATGCGACAAACAGCGGACATCTATCGACTGGGTTTGATCAACAATGCCTCTCGAAGTATCCGCCCTGAACATAATGGTCTCCGTTCAGGGCTCGTTTCGGTCTCGCGAACTTCTTGTTTTGTTTTGAAATTACGTGTGTGTATCAGTTTGTGTGCAAGCGCGTGCGTGGAGGTAAGATTCCTGATACGCCTGACGTTTTTTTAATACCAAACGACGAAGGACTCAAAAAACATGACTGATATGGATTTTATTATTGTGAAATAAAAGACTAAAAAAAGGTGCTTTAGTACCTCTTCAGCACCCTTGAAAAGACAAATTAGCTATAAAAACATGGTCATAAGTAAGATGCAACGGAGGATGTTAGCCGTTCACAAGTGGAACATTTTGGAACGATGACGTGACCTGACCTGACCCCTGTGAAAGGCCAAAATTGATATCAATGAACTCGCTATTGTCTTACGGTTCAGTATATGTCGCTTAAGTTCAGCTTTTCAGGGACAAGGTACTGTGTCTATTTACCTAATTCCAAGGACGTGTTTTGACCTTTCATGGCGTCTGGTGACCTCAAAATTGACCTGAGGTCAAAACTCTTGAATGTTTTCGTCTTGGTTTGACAAAACCTTTCCGCCGGTGTTTTCCTTTTTTCCGTGCGATATATGGGAGCCGAGATCCTGGGAGGTGCGGAAATCCGCGCTCCCCCTCCGGCCGGGCAAAGGGCATTCTGAGCCCGGCCGGAGACGGGTTAAAAACACTTCATTTAACCCTATTCCCTATGGGGGGGGGGGGGGCAGATTCTGCTACCCGTGTCTTTTTCTTGTCGCTCCCACACTGTTTGCCGCAGCGCCACAAGATTTTCTGGCATTTCATGGAATTGATACACACGTGTTTTGTCAACATTTTAAAAAAAATCGGTCCCGCAGAGGCGGTTCCAAGTCCCCGTTTTCGGCGGTAATGTGCTGTGCGTGAAGCTGCAAAGTTGTGCGGTTCACTATCGTGACATTCTGAGTAGAAATAAAGATCACTGACTCATTTATATAGTCACACACATCCTAAACAATGCGTATGCACACACATTTTCAGGCGAACGCACACCCAGGTACTGAAAAAATGGGGGAGCACACTACTGTGCTTATGGTGCCCTCCCAATTTTGTTTACCTGGATCCACCTCTGCGCTACATATACACTTAAACTGGCTTGCTAGTTGTACATCTGATGTTTATATCACCCAAAATAAACAAAAACAAAGGAAATTTCTTATTCCAAAAATCACCCTTCTTGCCCTTCCTGGAATTGCCTATGGTTTTCTATTTTAAATTTCAGCTTTCGGTATGTAAAAGACTTGGACATTCCAAGCTGAAAAGTGTTATTCCCATGAAAATTGGTTTTAAACACGGCCGCAGTGACCTTTCAAAAATCCCGAAATTTTGGAGTTTGTTTGCCCCCACGCCCTATTTTCGCAATTTTTGAATTTTTCGGATCCGGAATTGGAGATCTCGTTGAAACATATTAAATGGCATTCATCCCATCAACATTGGACGAATGCATCTCGAGATCTCTGGAAGGGCGGGGAGGGGAGGGGGCAGAATTGGTAATCTTCACCTTTCGGCCAATGCATATTTTTCGAAGGTGCAAAAGTGGCAACGGCTCATATCATGTTTGAGTTTGGGTCCTCACTTCTGCGTCTACAAAAAATAATGTGTCAGCCGAAAGGTGTTTCGGCCAGTTGATATTTTTTTTCGGGAACGCAGGAGTGGTAACTCGAATCGCATGGACAATGTAGCCTGTCCTCCAAGTCAAAAATGATTTAACCTAACCTAACCTAACTAAACCTAAAACCTACCTAACCTAAAACCTACTAAAACCTACTGTATGGTTGCAGGGATTGCCCTAGATGGGCATGTAAAACTAATTTTTTGTTAGGTTCAATTTGCCTGTTTTTTGGTTTGGTTAGCTCGTATCGGCTGAAGGTAAACATGTGTCAACTGAATCAAAATTCAAGAGTTACCTAACCAAATCAGTTTACACATCCAGTAGGGGCCAGTGCTTAGAAAAATACCTGAATGGGCTAAATTGTTCACACAACTTGTGTTGCCACTTCCGCGTCTCCAAAAATTACGCGTAAGCGTCGGCCGAAAGGTAGATTACCGCAGATCTGCCCCCCCCGCAGGGTAATGTGAATCTCACTGCCTGCAGGGAATATGGTTAAGGCAAATAGTCCAAGCAATAGTCGACAAGCTTCATAATTATGCTTCACTACTGACAACTTATTGTGCACATTCTGTTCTCAACAGACGTAAAGACGCACAGACGTAAAGACGCCTTGATGGGACATTTTAGTGTCAGGTAGTTAAAATTTCAGGCCAGTCAAGAATCAATCACCATTCCATCACCCTATGGACATCACAGATCCAAGGCCATGGCGGCAGTAATCATGTGCTCAACAGCCTTGAGTGATCTTGGCGGGGAACCGTGTGGCGGTGGTAAGCAATCCGTGACTAACTTGAGACAACATTGAAAACTGCCGTCACCTGGCTGTTCCAGTATAAATGACAATAACTTTGATATCTTTTAGCCTGAAAAATGACGACTGGTTAATTTATAATTTTAAGTCATATCAAAGTTACGCATAATTCAATACTTTTGTCCCAAAAGAGAGCAAAGTCAGCTGGCCTTTATACTGAACCATTGCCGCCAGCTTGTCGTCAACGTTTATCAGCTGACGAATATTGTTAACAAGTCTACTCCGCGATTGTCAGCTGAGTGCGCGCCCAGCCGCGCTTGTATCGCCGCACGCTATTGGGTGCTGGCTATTCAAGTAGCCAATGGCGTGTGCCGATGCAAATAAAGCCGGGCGGTGTCTGTAAGGAGTTTAAAAAGTAATGGAGTAACGGAGTAACGGAGTAACGAACCAAAAAGTAACGGAGTAGCGGACCACAAAAGTAACTTCCGTTACTCAGTCCGTTACAGTAAAATAAAAGTAACGGGTCCGTTACTCCGTTACTCAAAAAAGTAACTTCGTTAGTAACGGAGTAACGGAGTAACGGACCAGTGCCCACCTATGGGTCTAAGCAATGGTTTTTGAGAGACATGTGTCTCACGGCATGCCTCGTGACGCATTTAGTACATTTTACCACTGCGACACATCTAGAGGAGCAACAAGAAAACTGAAAACATTACTTTTGGAAAGGTAGCTAATCAACTTTATGATATGAAGGTCAGATATAATAAAGGTTGGTAAAGGCTTTATTCATATTTTCGTTTATTTTTCAGTAAATTGCGGCACTATGACAGTGGGGGTGGAGCCAGTGAACCGAAATTGGCTACTCAGTTGACGATTCGTTGAAACGAATTTCAGCAATGCGAGTCCATGGACTACTGTGAACTGTTCGTGACTTAAACGTGTAGTAAACGCTCTTTGACGAATTGCACTTTGACATCTAGTGTTTATTGTCATGGAGTCTTGGTTTGTTCCCATAAGCTGCATTAAATGCCACGGTGCCGTTCATTTGATGTAAATAAGGCTGATAAATGTGTAAGAAACTAGCTTTACCCCCCACTTCCCTTGCATCGACACTATTTTGAGGAAAGTATGTGCTGCGGGTAAAGTCGCTTCTTTCAGGTAGTTTTTTAATTAAATTCGACCCGAATGATTCGCTAGGGTACTTTGAGATCAGAGCTCGCGATAAGCAGTGCTTGCTGCACGGAACACTGATCCTTGCGTTTGATCGCGCAAATCCCAATTAGCGACATAATTCCGAGTTTTGTTTAACGCGATGTTGAACGTGTTAAACGTGATGATACATGTTTAACGTGACGGCATGAACGACACAGTCGCGCAGTAGTCAATATCTTCCTACTATAGATCGATTGTCAAGTGACCTCCCGGAGAAACAGCGAGCGTCGAGGCGGCTTGAAGCCACCTTGACAAACGCTTTACCAACGGAGCTACCGACAAGAGCACGTTTTAGGTCCTGTCAATCTTTAAAAACGCGCGTAGACCACGCAGCTGCCAAGTGCGTGCTTACTGTGGACCAGGGCTGGCTCTAATCGGCTGCTGTTGCTCTGCACCCTCAGCAGGGCAGCTGAGGTCTGGACGACTAAGGCCAGCAGGATGCAGATCAACAGCAGTAGACGATGCGTCGGCGATATCCGCACAGGAGACTATCAACCGGCCACGAAACACAATGCCCTCACTTGTCGCGGAAAGTGAGTTGTTTCATGGCTAGCCGTCGTGTGGCAACGAGGTCACTGTCTTTCTGAGTAAGAGTAGCTGAAAGGATACTGGACTTTTTTATTGGGCTCAGCAGGCGTTTAAAGCCAAGCTAGAGCTGCTCTGGGACTTGTCTGTAATAAAGTTGCCGCGTGCTACATGAGCATTGCATCACTAGACGGGTGATAGCTAGGTAGTGGACAGTTTTATTTTTATTTATGTATTATTTATATTATCTTCTATATTGTTTTATGTTATATCATTATTCATATAATATTTCATTACATTTTTATTTATATGTTATTTATGTTTTAGCCTTGCGTTATTTATAAGATTTTTAGGGGTGCTCTGGATTTCTTGCTTTATGGCAGCAAAAAGCGCGGCGCTATACAGTGTTTGGAAGTACAGTGTTTTATGTTATGGTAGGAAATAAAAAAAACGAGGGTGCGGGCAATTTCCGTCCGTTTTCGCAAGCAACCTTTTTCCCATAATTATTTAGAATAGGCCTTCCGAAGATAAACACATTCAAGGGGCTTCAACGGCGTCTTCGGGGAGGCTTCAGAGGCCCCCCACTCAGGCCTTAAACTCCACCGGAGGCCCATTTGAAAAGGCCTTAAAGGCCTCTTTCTGACGGCTAGCCATGAAAGGTCAGAGGCCCCTTTAACCCGCGCAGTGGAAAGGGGTTTCGCGCTAACGCGCACTGGAAGGGAGAGTCCAAAAGAACCCCCCTCTGACCTCGGACATGGAAAAACTAGAGACATGAAATTTGTGCACAGAATAGGGCCGTAACAATTTGCATTGTGTGCAATTTTCATGTCCGTAGGTCAATATCTTTAAGGTCCAATGGGGTCGAAAAAGTCAACTTCGGACACTGTCTGCCCGTACAGGCCATTCCGTACAACGTTTCGAACGAAACGGCAAAAGGGTGTTTGTTTGAGCGTTAACCCTATTCCCGGCAGGGGGGGGGGGCGGAATCCGCCCTTCTCGGGTATTTTGCTTGCCAATTCCAGGCTTTTTGACACAGCTTCACGAAACTTGGTCACTTTTCCTAGCTATTCTTTCCACGTGCTGCGACAAAATTTCACAATTCTATTTTGCTCAGGGGCGGAGCCAGGCAACGTTTTTGGGAGGCACCTCAAGCCATTTTTGGCCATGTTGAGGGTACAAGGAAAATGTCTGCCAAAAACAGAGTTTTTAAGATAGAACTTAAAACTTTATATGGACGTATATCTAAATAGTTTGGCAATGTGCAGATGTAATTTTGTTTATCTTAGGTCATTTTACAAGGTCAGGTCAAGGTCAAAAGTCGAAATTTGTTTTTTCGCAGTAATTTCGGTGTCGTTTTTTTAAATGCCAAACCCGGAATATATATGACGTAGAAGTGTGCCTTCTACTTGTGTACCAAGTTTGAGCTTGATATCAGGTCGGGTCACGGAGATATGACCTAAAATGTCAGTGCGCGTACCCTATATCGAAATAGCCGTAAAATGAAATTTTTGAAATAGAGTGAATTCAAATGATTGAAAACGTTTAAAGATAATATTAAATGTACACGAGATCATTCCAAGTGACCCCGAGGTCACTAGAGGTCATTTAAGGTCAAAAGGTCACAAGTTGATCTGAGAAACGTGTCACCATGACAGTTCCCCCTTTTTCATGTCCCTGGCACCGCCTATGCTGACATTATACAAACATTGTAATGCGATTTGTATTTATTTAGTATAACATGACTATTAGGAGCCAAAAAGGGTGTTTGCCTCTTTTGTTCATTCAGTTGTTAGAAAACTATCCTCCTATTTTTGAAACCCTGTGAACGCCCATGAATTTTCTCAAAATTTCAGATTTTCGGACCCATGGTAAAAGTCCTATTCATATTCTATCGATTCATGCCAGTTTCATCGAAATCGGTCAATAAACAACGGAGTTATAAGAAGTCCAGAAGTACCCCCCATTTTGACATTTTTGCCCCCTGTATCCATATATTTCAAATTTTTGAAAATTTGCTTTTATAAAAATGTAGTTCACGTCACGGCGAATCGATTGCCGTTTGTTGCGATGAAATCGGACAAGCAGTTCTCGAGATCCGGGGGGGGGCCGAATCCGCCCCCCTGCCGGGAATCGGCCATACCGTCTAGCCCTCCGGGAATAGGGTTAAAACGTGGAATGCAACAATTTCCATTCATTTCACATCTTGACTGAGCATTTCAGGCAAAGGTCATATCAGGTGATTGACCTATGGCGCCATTTCTTGGTCTTTTGCAGATCAGATTTCAAACAACACGGGATAGCTTGAGTGTAAATGAGGGCGCTATAGGCATCTTTTGGCGTATTTTCAGTGAAGGTAGCCCAAATCGGTACATCTGATCTCTTCCAGCGTTTATATTTAGCTATGTATGTACATGATGGCCTTGACCTGACTGAACCTGGTATATATAAGCGTATCCATGTGCGCACACGCGTTTTTATTGCGGTCTTTAAATGCATATTTCATACAAAACGACATGTTGCAAAGCAAATCTGGATCAGGTCATAGGCTGGTTGACGTTAACCTTGATGACCTTGAACCTTATTGACCTTGGATTTGGTCTTGGTACATCCATCATTTAAACCTGGATGACGTCGCCTGATTGTGTTCAAGCGGTAATCTTAGATAGAACGCTAGTCCTTTCACAAAGTTCCCATTTGTCAGCGACAACCGTTATTTTCGTTATGTTTGTTTAACATCAAATGCTTCAAACTTCAAAAATTTCCGGCCGATTTTCGATTTCTCTGCGTTAATCGACGAGTTATTCAATTGCCATGAATGTCACAAAGTAGCAGAAACCAGCTCCGATCCGTTCTCGAGATTTTCAAGAAAAACAGGTGGGGAAGGGGGGGGGGGGCACAAAAAGACCGCCCTTCCAGTGCGCGTGTTAAAGAGGCCTCGAATGCATTTAATGAGTCCTCAGACGTTCACCCTCGACGACCCCTTCTGGGAGCCTAGGGGCTCTTTCGGGTAGGCCACCGCGGACTCTTAGGATGATTTGAATTGGCAGGCTCCTTTGGAGAGGTTTTGAGCTGTTTTAGGGAGGCCTCTGAGGTTAGTTCGGGTAGACAACAAAAGCGCTTTGAGAGACCTCCAATTTGTTTCCGCAGTGGCCACGCGGAATGTTTTGAGGAGATCACGGAGATTCCTAAGAATGTTGATCTGCCACCAGAAAGCTCTATTCGGGGAAATTCCTTCTTCCAGTCTACGCTGCACGCGATTCCGGCTCCAGGTAGCTGGGTTGCACCGCTTATCTGTGCAACTGCGCAGTTTTAAAACCGTCTGTCGACTAAACCTGTCGGACTGCGAAACGGCGCGCCACGGTTAACAGCCAATTGCAATACAACGGCAACAAAGTTTCGTGTGTTGGAGAACGCAAGCATTTCATCGATCTTCATTACACATTTCGGAAACTTCAATCACTATTAAAGACAATTGGTTAGGCCCCCTGAAAATTAATCTCTGCTGATGTCCTGAATATGCCCACTAGCCTGCTGATATCAGTAACATCTAGGCAAACAATTATGCACTGTACGTCCAGAAAGTCATAAAATATTCCCGGGATTGTTCTGCAATCGCAGTGTTTCATGAGATCGTTGTATTCTTGATTATGGGATGACGAACTGGGCAAAACGCGGCACTTGTTCGGTGAATCGTCTGCTTTGCTCACCAGACCAAATATGACTTCATCAGTACAAGACATGCTGGGGGCGTAGGTCCGTTTACCATGCTGATACTGTAATTTCTCTGCATTACATTTCAAAGGTCGGATCGTTGACACATTTCTTCTCATGGCCTTAACCCGCCCCCGACTGGGGGGCGGTTGACCGTCCCCGTGAAGTTTTTCTAGGATTGCGAGGGAACGAACAAACACAGAGCCATGAAATTTCGTGTACCTTTTGCCTGGTCATTTTTGCACCTTTTGTAGAAGTTTTCACCGCAGGTCAAGTCAGGTGTCTGACCTAGGCCAAGTCAACCGGACCTATGTATAAAAATGCTTAGCGTCCTGTAACTTTTTCGAAAAACAAGATATCATAATAATACTTTGAGGGATTAGTAATCTTGATAGATGCAACAAATCTGCTATCTCAGACTTTTCGGAACTTTCTGGGCCACTGACCTAAGGTCAAGCCCATTTTTAAACATGTCGTTTTTTCGGAAATTGGCGGAGTATTTCATAACATTTTTAGTGTGGAGTGAAGAAGACATCTAGTTACCGTCATTGGAAAAAGTATCAATGACTTCCAGCTATTGACCTGAGGTCAGGTCACGAATAACTGTTGTGAGCCGAAATGTACTACCGTCAAAATCAACGATGAATTACTCAGAATGAGTAGAAAATGGCGGAACTGGCTTGCACAGACGTAAGTAATATCAAGAACCTCAAAAGGTTTAAAATTTGCATATTTTGGAAACAAACAGGCTTTCGCGAATAAAGCTCCGCAAGTTGTGTAGATTGGTAACTAATGATTTTTTTCCAAAGCTTAAGCATGAGAAACCATCACAAGAACCACTAAGATCAATAAAATTTGCATGGATAGGCTTATGTCGCGAAAATAAAGGAACGATAAAATTAGTTCCCGTCAATTTCTTACTGCATAAGGCTGCGGCGCCCGCCGACAACCGACGTGAAAATTGCCGTGCCTTTAACTCAACGTTTCTGCGTATATATTGAACAAATGTGAGAAATTAGACGTGTATCGGCATCTGCGGACCTTTACTTGTGCGTTGGTGCCTTTACCTATGCGTTATTAGTCACAGCCCTTGAGATTCAGGCCGTTTTTCGGTCTCATACAGTCGGCGATGAGAAAAAATACGTAGGATTTTTGTTTTTAATTAATTGTAATTATTTTTTATTACATATATATATATATATATATATATAGTCATATATATACATAATTATTGTATATAGTTATATATATAACCGTAAATTGTTTACATTTTATCTAAAACTAAAAATGAGACCAGTTTCGAGCTCTACTCGTCACAAGCTTCCCACCGCCGGTGTGCTTATTGTTATCGTGCGAGGAACCGTTCGTGAGTTAGAGGGGGGCGGTCAAACGCCCCCTCCCCCAGTCGGGCGTAATCGTCGCCGACGGACGGTCGTGCGCCGGGTTAAGTTTATTTTATAGTGCATGAAAACCTCTTCAGTCACTCGAATTCGCTATGTTTATAAAAATTTCTGTTTATGGCCATCTTGATACAGGGTACGCGCAACGAAATTTTAGATCATAGCTCCGTGACATAACCCGACATTAACCCGAAATCTGAAACACTTGAAAGCGGGCACTGTTGTAAGTCATATATTTTTTGGATTTTGCAAGTTGAAAACTAGCGGGAAAAGTATTGATACATAGCCAGATATTGACTTTTGATTATGGTCTGGGTAGCACGGCTGCGGTGTCGTCAGTGTCCTCGGTTTCGGCATTTTTTCATGGATAACGAGAGCTGCTGTTCCGGTTTCTTTGCTGTTCCTCGCCCGACGTTCGGCGGGCGTGGGAGCCGCTGCTCGTGCCGGCGCTGCGATGGCTGGTGCCTTTCGAGCAGTTCGATTCCGCCGAAACATTCTCTGACCCACCAACGGCCCACGGAAACTGTATATATTGCTGAGACGGTCAATTCTGGTCGTGCGTGTAGGCAGTGTGACGTGGGTTGAGGCACAGAGCAGACGTGGGAAGAAAAGAGGCATTTTGGGGAGATGACTTTTTAACGGCCGTGTCCGGCTACCATTCAGTTAATTGCCCTCTCTCGCTTCTACTACCCATTTCGCCTCATATCGCCCCCCCCCCCTTAAAGCCAAAGTGAATCATAAAATGCACAATGTATTTGGAGCTTTTTATCTCAGCGTAGGCCGATACAGGCTGCGTGCTGGTTTGTTTTAAAGTGAAGTGACTAACTTGTAATGTTCCGCGGCGCAGGTAGGTCGGCTGTGACGCACGTCAGCTAATTCTCCACTCGTCTCTAATTACCACCTCCAATTTCATCCGTATGATCTTCTCTGGTAACGGAAATCGCTCCTCACCCTCCTCCCGCTTCCCCCTCCTTGATCCCATTCCCCAGCTCCAGTGGCGTGCCTTGTCAGCACCCGCTGTTAACGTCCACGGTTGAAACTCTTCTCGTCCGTAGGGAAAACTTATCTTTTGTAAAATTTAATTCAGTTTCAGCCGGCCGTTTCACCTTGTCAAATGATCCAGCATTATTTCAGTACTTGCCAGAGTCCCCAGCCTACCGGTTAGCGCAGGATCCTTAGGGTTCCTCGCCCGTGACTCCTTTTTCTGAGCTGCCGTGGCTGCGGCCAGCCAATTCCTTGTCCCCCCCGGACTTTTGGCTGTCTATCAATTCGGTCCGAGCTTTTCGACGTGCCTGCCTAGGTCCCGGTCTTACAGCCGTCCACAGCCCATTTGCCCAGGTTAGGACAGCTCTCTGACACTCCTGGTCACCTGCGCGGAGAAGTTTCAAATGCATTAGATCACGTGTCGTCAGGTCGGCGGCGCCGGTATCCCCTGGGCTTCCGGCCGGCCCGGGACCCTCCGAGGCTACTCGCCCGCGACTCCTTTTCTGGGCTGCCGTGGCCGCGGCCAGCCCAGTCCTTGGCCGGGGACTTTCGGCTACCGATTCCTTTGGTCCAAGCTTTTTTCGATATGCTGGACTGTGTCCGCGTGTTATAGCCGCCCACGGTTCATTCGCCCAGGTCCGGATAACGCCGTGACGCTCCTTGTCACACGCAGGGAAATGTTTTGTCTTCAGACTGCGCATGCTGTGACAATTAGAATGGTGGCCTTCATCGTTGCCAGAGCTAGGGAAATTTCCCAAGTTCTCGGGAACTTGTCGTTCCTAGGATTACGGAAAATGAGACAGAATCTTGGGAAATTCTCAGCGTCGAGCAAATTGTATCTTTTTATCCATTTTTTGAAAACACACAGCATCGAAACAAAATGCTCAATGCAAAAAGCTGTTCCCTGCGGTATTCGCCGACCCTGCACAAGCATATTTTTGCGCTCCTTTGGAGGCAAAGCAATTTTGCTCCCTTTCCCTGGCCGATGGCGAGCCAAGCGAGTATTGGTGGCTTGGATCTACGTAATTGAAGGCGCTTGCCCCTCAAACGCTAAATAGGGAAAATAGGATGAACCGAGGCAAAGAAACTGTTAAACACAAGTGTGTTGAAGCCTTTGTCTGTTTTCCATGCATAACATGGCGAAAATGCAAAGTTATTCCTTATACAGAATGGATATGGAAATATCCTGAAGGCAGACGAGATCCTGGGAACCGCTTATTTTCTTAACTATAGTTAATCATTACACGTATTTATTTGTGGACGACTTTTTGCTAAGCCAGTCTCTTCAAAATGTACCCAAACACACAACAAAGTGCGTTTGGTTTCTAATTCTTTGGTGCAATGAATACTTGGGAGAGTTAGCGTCCTACTTGAATGTAGGTTTTGACAATTTTGCACCGTTGCTTATTGCCGAACTTGGGATGTCGAGAAATCCTTTACGGTCCTAGGAAGAATCTTGGGAAATTCACTATAATCCCACTGTTAACGCTAGTGGCCTTCCACCCGTGAAATCGTGAACGGAAAATTTTGTAGTGGCTGATCATCAGTTGTTGTCGAGCCACTTCAAGCGAAAACGAGGCCACAAGTCCCAGCCTCGTTGCCCGCGGGGCTTTATATGCATGTACATGTCGGAGTGGGCGACGTTATCCGATGTACTGTAGGGGGGCTGCGCAAATTCTGAATGCGGGGTCGGCCGCCCTGGGTGGCGCCGGGCCGGTCCGTGCCGGCGCCCCGCGGGTGTCGGTGACTGTCGGGTCATCTTGACTGGCGTGGCGCCAATCCGGACATGTGCGGTCCGGATGGTCGAGACTGATACCACGTGATGAGGAGTCGAGGTCGGGCCGCCGGGTCGCCGGGAAGGAGAGGTCGGGAAACTGGGTCCGGGCGGCGCGGGCGTAATGTGTTCTGGAGACGACTGAAATAGAGCTGTAGATGAGAAGTCTATACAGAAGTTTTTGTGTTATAAAGAAGACCACGCTTACAGTACTGCAATGCGCCGGAAACCACGAACGGAGAACGTCCGGTGTGTGCGCCGCGACCCGACGGCGGCGGCCGGAGTAACCCACCGAGGGTCTAACGGTGTCGTTAACACGCTACTTCCCCTCCTGCGACCGCCAGACACCTGTGCCGTCGGAGAGGGGAGGCGTGTCAGCCCGCTGCGGCGGCCGGACGGCGGACGGCGGCCTGACCTGCCGTCGGCTGCGGCCGGCCGGCGGCACCCGCTCGACGCGGCGAGCCGAAATCTGGCCCGCTATTCTCGTGAATTCGTTCCGTAAGCGCGAATATTGCATCTCAGCCGATCTCGCGCGACCACGGGTGCCACATTTCCTTCTGAAGTAATCGCGCCCCCACGCTCATGACCATTCTGAGGCGGCGGCGCGGTGACTCCGTCTCCCCGGCGCAGTGCGGCCGACTGTCTGGCCCCTTCTAATGGTGTAATTATGAGTCCCTGCCGTCAGTGGTCCAAGACGGCGCAGCTCTGAGTTAGTCGTATCTGATGATGTGTCTGAAATCGGTCACACATTTACCGTGTCATGAGTCTCCGAGACAGCAGGCAGAAACATTTAAATTTGCTCTCCCGCGCTTGTCCGACCACCGAAAATGGCGATGTTTTCGTTATCCGTCCACCCCCCTTTGGCAGGACCTTGGCCGTCGTCCCACCGATCGACTGCTGTTGAAACACAGTACAACCGTGCGAGACGAGTGACACTTGCCCGATAAACGCAGACATCTGGGCCGACGATACCGACGCCCAGGTGCTAGCTCGTTGCTTACAGATGTCCGTAGCTCGCCTGCCTTACAGATGTCTGGCCGGCTGCCGACCCGCTGGCCGGGCCCGCCGCGTGTGTACGAAACGAAGAGACGTCCCTTCCGGCAAACGCCACATTTTACTCCGGACCTTGCGGACCGGGTACGATATTCCGCCGCGTTGAATCATACAGCCACGTCTGATCACTTTGGACAGAAATTCCTGATCGCAAGTACAGTCCAGGTCTCCGTTCGTCGGCATTGCTTATGACGGCAGCCGCGCTGGCCGCCCGCGACCGGGACTCCATCCTTCCGGTGAAACTGTAACCAAACCCGCAGGGCCTCCTATGCCTGCGGGCACCTAAAGACAAAGTTAAGCGCCGATAACTTCTAACGCTTCATTTCTCTCGGTCTGCAGGCAATACGGGCGGGACTGGGTTTTTGCGGACTAGTCCGTGCATTGTCATTAGCAGACGAGCGTCGGCACGGAGCGCGACTGGTCGCACACTCACGGGCAAACCGCGGTACGATTTTGTGGTCTCAGGCCGTTCGGCCGTGAGATCGTCCCCAGGGGCTAAGTTGGACCTTACGTCGCGGGCGACACACCGACCTAGGGTAGGCATGACAGGGCGACATACCAACACTAACTTTCCATCGGTTCGTTGGACCTCTGAGACCCTTTCCGCAAACGACTGGTCTAAGGATCACTTCGTATTTGCCACCCACTGCATGCGGTTCGCAGATCTACAGTTGAGCCAGCTATAGCCGTCTGCGGCTCCCGGACCAAAAAAAGATTCTTGGACCACTCCCCCTTGATTACCTCTACAGGCCGTTATACTTTAGGCAGTGTCGTACACATCAGATCAGGAAGAGGGACGGGACTGCGTCTCCCACCCGCAGCCCTCACTTTTGCTTTATGTCTACAGATCACTTCAAGATGGGATTCTTCGCTCCTGCGCCCTGCCGCCCAAAGCACATCTTGGCCCAGGGGCGTGTTAAGAAATTAACCAAGGGGGATGCCACAATGTTGCAGGGGACGCCACCAGTCTTCGGGACGCCAGCACATGTAGTGGGTGTGGAGAGGAAGATCAAATGCTAAAAAATGTCGCCATCTTTTGCATATAGACATGCAGTTCTTGTGCAGTTCTTGTGCGGTGAAATAACCTCGAGTCAAAAGCTGGCAGGACGCCGGCCATTACATTTTTTTTTGTTTCGTCTTTTGTTTTTTGTTTTTTTTTGTTTATACATTACATTTTTGCCATTTCACTACGTCTGAGGTGCTTCTTTTCTTGCCCAGGGTACGTGAGACTCAGCAGGTCGAAGGTGGTGTCGCACCCCAGGAAATGCCGTGTTAACATTTACCTTTGACATGAAGCCAGTCGCATAGCGGATATTTATGTGTGTTTCTTGTGATGGATATGTGTCAGTTAGGATTGTGACATTTTCGCTGCTGCGTTATGGTATATCTTGTGCATCCAGTTACAGAGTAGAACGACTGAAGACGTGGTTTTTGCTGCGTGCCTGGTTTGCCGGGCTTGTGTTCAAAATCCGCGACTTTATAGTGCGGGCCAATGATTCTAGATTACCGAACCAAATTTCGTTGTATTCTTACACAAACCGCCGCGTATCAATGGCAATGGTGATATTCCAGATTCCAGATTCCAGGCTGGAACAATAGTTACATTTCAGAAAGGGTGCATGCTGGAACATCACGCTTCACCACTTACAGTGAGAACGAACACTCTTTAAAGAGTCTCTAGCTCTTCCAGTGCACGCAGTGCATTCTTCTGCAGATGTTGTTCATTTGAGCCGCATTTCCCGGCTGCAGTCCCTAGTAGGCGGTCACGGGTGGCGCGTCGATCGGGACACAGACTCCGTCCTGGTTGTACGCCAGCTCTCCGGGCTTCAGCAGCTCCTTCTTGCAGCGCAGCCCGCTGCCGCACTGTGGAGAGCCCCGGTATATACCTCCACACAGTTCATCCTTACCCTTCAGACAAACGATACAACAGCCGCACGGGTCCTTGGTGGTGCCCCAGGGGGCGCACGATTCCTCACTCACGTAATTACAGTTACTCTGTTTGCAGGGCGGGCAGCTGAAGGCAGCTGTCGCCACCAGCAAGCTGCAGAACAAGAGCAGACGGTGCATGGTCGGCAGCGTTTCGGTTGAAAGTGAGGTGTTCTCCGAGAGGCCCAGCTATATATACCGGCTGATAGCATCCCACACATCGGTTTTGCTAAATGTCAAGATTATTCAAATCGGAAGGCTCAGACCTTGCTTTTAACTGAGAAAATCCTCAAATCAATCGGATTAGGATTTCCGCGAACGCTGCCATCATAATGCAAAGAAGTCGTTTGGACCTGTTCCAGCGTCCGCCAACACGATGAACGAGTGGTGGAGGGATTTTACGTTATGCAGTTCGTGGAGGGCCTTTTTTGTGCAGGGCTTTATACTTCTAGTTTATTTTAATCAAACGTAAGCCCAAGGTAAGCATAAATTGGAATCACAGAGAGAAAAAACTGATGCCCATTTAAACAAGTTTAGCGAAGGAAAATTCCCAAGAGAAATAAGTCGCCCGCACAAATGTTAGGAGATAGATGAGGCATCTTTAGATGTTCAGGAGAGGAAAGATAAAAACAGGCAGATCAGAGTAACCAGTAGGACAGACCACGGGGGGAGGGGCAGGCAAGGGATGCGTCCCTCCCGATATTTTCCTTAACCCAGAATTCATCTTATTCAATCATGCCCGACTGGCAGTCGGCGCCATGCATTCCCGATTAGGGGGGAAGGGTAACGGTTGACCACCCACTCTGACTCACGAACGGCTGGTCGCGTAATGAAAATAAGCACACCATTAGAACATTCGCGACAATTACGGCTCGAAACTGGTCTTACTTTACTTTTAAATAATGCGTAAGTCATTTACACCCTATGCATGTTTTCTTACAGTTGACTGCATAAAACCAAGAAACGGTCAGGATGTCAAGGTTTGTGATTAATAAAGTCAAGTTAAAGGCACCAACGAACGGGTGAAAGTACACAGATTCCGACATACGTCTAACTTTCTCTGATTTGTTTAATGTATACGCCGGGATGTTGAATTAAAGACACGGAGATTTTCACGCCACTGCACGGCGCGCGCCGTTGCCATATTCGGCGTGAAATTAACGGGAACTAATTTTAGCGTTCCTTTATTTTTGCCAAATAAGCCTTTTCAACTGATGCTTTTTATCCCAACTGTTTTTGTTATGGTTTCCCGTGGTTAAATTCTGAAACCTTCACTAGCTATTAATCTATGCCATCGGCGGAACCTTATTCGCGAGAACCTGTTTCTTTCCGAAACATGCAGTTTTTGACACTTTTTCAACTTCTTTATTATTGGCATCTGTGCGAGTCAGTTCTGCCATTTTCTACCCGTTCTGAGTAATTCATCGCAGATTTTAACGTCGGTACATTTTGGCTCATATCAGTTATTCGCGGCCTATAGGTCAGTAGTAAGACGTCATTGATACTTTGACCATTGACGGTAATTGAATGTCTGCATCACCACACTCCAAAAATGCTATGAAAAATTTTGTCAAGTTTGAAAAACGACGTGTCTTGAAAATGGGCTTGACCTTTGGTCAATGACCCGGAAATTTCCAAAAATGTAAGATAGCTGACTTGTTCTCCAGCCAAAAAAGATCTCCAGTCCCTGAAAGTGTTACTGTAATATCATGTTTTCCGAAAAAAGTTACAGGACGCTAAACTTTTTTGGACGTAGGTCCACTTGGCCTGACCTAGGTTGGACATCTGAGTTTACCTGAGGTCAGAACTTTGATACAAGATGTAAGAACGGCCAAGTAAAATTATTCACAAAGTTTTGCTGCGCTGCGCTCGTCCGTTCTCTCGCAGTCTTGGAAAAACCTCAAGGGGTGGTGTACCGCATCCCGAGCCGGTGGCGGGTTAAATTTGAAATATAAGGAATAAATTACGAAAATCGATTCATTTCATTTACGGGCCTTTTGTAAGCTTTTCATGACTGACGTATCAGGGACGTGTTTGTGCCTGTACCAGGGGCCCAGTGTCCGTGGTACTTGGGCTCGGTGCTCATGGTAAATGGTGAAGGGCCCCGATATCCAAGTCAGGGGCCAAAAACGCTGCCAGGGGCCGATGTTCACGGCAGGGTTAAACCATTCGTTCTAGGAGCAAGGCTCATTGCCATCTGGATGGACTTAACCCGTCCCCGACTGGGGGGCAGTTGACGCCCCCCCTGAGGTTTTTCTGGGATTGCGAGAGAACCAACAAACAGAGAGTCACGAAACTTTGTGTACCTTTTGCTCCATCAATTTTACGTCTCGTGTCAAAATTTTGACCTCAGGTCAGGTCAGGTACCTGACCTAGGTCAGGTCAAACATACCTAGGTCGAAAAAAGTTTAGCGCCCTCTAACTTTTTCGCAAAACAAGATATCTCAATAATACTTTCAGCGATTAGTGATCGAGATAGATGCAACAAATCTGCTATCTCAGATTTTTCGGAATTTTCCGGGTCATTGACCTAAGGTCAAGCCCATTTTTAAGACTATTGCCGTTTTTTCGGAAATTGACGGAATATTCCATAACATTTTTAGTGTGGAGTGAAGCAGACATCTAGTTGCCGTCATTGGGCAAAGTATCAGTGACCTCCAGCCATTGACCTGAGGTCAGGTCACGAATAACTGTAGTGGGCCAAAATGTACCACGGTCAAAATCGACGATGAACTACTCAGAATGGGTAGAAAATGGCAGAACTAGCTTGCACAGACGTGATTAATAACAGGAACCTCAAAAAGTTTGAAAAAGTAGCATATTTTGGAAATAAACAGGCTCTCGCGAATAAAGCTCCGCCAACTTTGTAGATTGGCAACTAATCAATTTTCCCAAAATTTAAGCATGAGAAACCATCACAAGAACCACAAAGATCAATAAAATTGACATAGATTGTCCTTTTTCGCGAAAATAAAGGAGCGCCAAAATTAGTTTTCGTCAATTTGGTACCGCATACGGCAGCGGCGCACACTTACGGCCGACCGGGAGAATTACGGTGTCTTTAACTCAACGTTTCGGCGTATATATTGAACAAATCTGAGGAAATTAGACGTGTATCGGCATCCGCGGACATTTACTTGTGCGCTGGTGCCTTTACCTATGCGTTATTAGTCACAGCCCTTGAGATTCAGGCTATTTATCGGTCTCATGTAGTTGGCTATGAGAAAACATATATAGGGATTATATACATAGGGAGTATATAGGGAGGGAGTAAATTGGCTTACATATTATCTAAAACTAAAAATGAGACCAGTTTCGAGCTCTCCTCGTCACAGGCTTTCCAACGGTATGTTTATTTTTATCGTGCGACCAACCGTTCGTGAGTTAGAGGGGGGGCAGTCAACTGCCCCCCCCAGTCGCCGATGTTCGGGACGGACCGACGGTCGTGCTCGGGTTAATGTTAGTATCCGGAGCCCGTTGGGGGTGCCAAGGGCATTGTTTTTCTTTTGTGCCGGGCGCCTATTGTTCGTTTCTGGGCCGTTTTGGTGTTATTGGCCGAGATTTGTGCCAAGACCACGATCTTCAGTTTAGTTGCCCTGCGTCTGTGCCAGGGACCTGGTGTTTGAGGCGCGAGGGACCTGGTGTTCCTGGTGAGAGTCGTTGTTTGTTCCGTTGGCCGAAAATGAACTGGCTGTTGCCTGCGCGTGTCATTAACGTGGTGCCGACTGGAAGGTCATTGACAGCCCCCTCTCTCTCTGAGGTTTTCAAAGATTGTGGGAGAACGAGCAAACGCAGCGCAAAGTGACGTTATGTAAGTTTTGGCTTGTTTCTTTTCATATATTGCGTCGAAATTTGGACATGAGGTCGAGTCAGGTCTCTGATCCAGGTCAGGTTAATTGGAACCATTTCCAAAAAAGTTTAGCCTTTCGTTACCTAAAAAAAAACAATATTTGAAACCAAAACGTTCAGGGAAAAATCTTAACAGGAACAACAAACCTGTCATGTCAGATTTTTTTCGGAAATGTGGAGTCAGTAACCTAAATCCAAACTCATTTTCAGCAAATACTGATTTTTTGGGACGGGCGGATTTTTTTCTCACGTTTTGAGCACGATGTGATGAAAACTTCCAATGACCGTCATTTCACGCTTCACATTTCGCAAAGTATCACTGACTTCCAACCACTGACCTGATGTGAAGTTACCAGTAATTGGTGTGAGTCAAAATGCACTGCCCTCAAAATAGGCGATGAATGAGTTAAACAACAGACATAAGGAATGATGGAAAATGGCAGAAGAGGCTGCAGGAACTGATAAAGATATCAAGAAACTTAAAAAATGAAAAAGTATATGGTTTGTTGTAAACGAGCCTGCGATAATAAAGCCCCGCCAATTGCGTATTTTCGTAACTACTGTTTTTTTTTCAACGACTGAACACGAAAAACCACAACACGAACCCGCAGCATGAAGAACCAAAATTCAATAAGGTCTTTTTCACAAAGATAAAGGAACGCCAAAAGACGTTAATTTCATTCCGTTAATTTCAATCCGTCTTCGGCGCCGGCACTCGCGGCACTGTGGCTTAGAAATCAATTTATCCCTATCTCATATCCTATATCATATCTCATATCATATCCCATCGACGTACGACACCAAACTGGGCAGATGGAGTACCGCAACTAATAGGGGAACCGTCCGCAACTTTGACGACCCAAAAGGTCAAGGCCAAGGTTCATCGTAAAAGTCCTAATAATGGTCAAAGGATCAAAGGATGGGGACAGGCATAACCACCGACCTATGCCACCAAACTATACAAATGAGGTATCACACTAAAGAGGGGAACCATCCGCAGTTTTGACGGCCCGTAGGTCGAGGTCAAGGTCCGTCGTAAAGATCCTACTCAAGGTCAAAAGATGGGATAGGCATAGCCACCGACCTATGGCACCAAACTGTACAAATGAGCTATCACACTAAAGAGGGAAACCATCCGCAATTTTGACGGCCCAGTAGGTTGAAGTCAAGGTCCGTCGTAAAGATTCCAGTCAAGGTCAAAAGATGGGGAGAAGCATAGCTACCGACCTATGGCATCATCCTTTACAAAAGTACTATCACACCAAAGAGGGGAACCATCCGCAATTTTAATGATGACCTATGGCAACAAACTGCACAAATGGCGTGTCATACCAAATAGGGGAACAGTCCGCAACTTTGACGACCCAAAAGTTCAAGGTGAAGATCTGTCGTCAAGGTCCTAAGCAGGGCGACCAGCGTAGCCTCCGACCTGTGATATCAAACCGTACAAATGAGGTTTCGAACCAAAGAGGAGAACTTGATTAGGACCTTTACAAAGGACCTTGACCTTGACCTTTTGGGTCGTCGATGGGACGATTTCCCCAGTTGATGTGATACCTCATTTGCACAGCTTGATACAATAGGTCGGCGGCTATGCTTGTCCCCGCCCTTTGACCTTGATTAGGACCTTAACGACGGACCTCGGCCTTCACCTTTTGGGAAGGCCAACGCCAAAGTTGCGGACGGTTCCCCTCTTTGGTGTGATAGCTCATTGATACAGTTGGGTGCCAGAGATCGGCGGCTATGCTTGTTCCCGACCTTTAACCCTGATTATGTCAAAGGACTTGACGACGGACCTCGACCTTTTGGCTCATCAAAGTTGCGGGCTGTTTTCATCTTTGGTGTGATACCTCAGTTGTATAGCTGTGCGTCACACGTCTGCGGCTTTGCTTGTTCCCGTTCTTTGACGTTGATTAAGACCTTGACTTCTGACTTTACCCATGGCCTGTTTGGTCGTCAAAGTTGCGAGTGATTCCCCTCTTCTGTGCCATAGCTCATTTGTACAGTTTGGTGCCATGGATCGGCGGCAATGTTTGTTCCCATCATTTCACCTTTATTATGACCTTGACGACGGACGCTCTTTGACTTTGACCTTTAGGCTCGTCAAAGCTGTGGGCTGTTCCCCCCTTTGGTGTGACACCTCATTTGTACAATTTCGTGCCATAGGTCGGCGGCTATGCTAAGCCTCGTCCTTTGACCATGATCATGACCTTTACATCGGACACGTACCTTAACCCTATTCCCGGCAGGGAGGCTGAATCCGCCCCCCTCGGGTTTTTTGCTTGCCAATTCCAGGCTTTTTAACGCAGCTTCACGAAACTTAGTCACTTTTCCTAGCTATTCGTTCTACGCGCCGTGACAAAATGCCACAATTCTACTTTGCTCAGGAGCGGAGCCAGGCAACGTTTTTGGGAGGCACCTCAGGCCATTTTTGGCCATGTTGAGGGTAAAAGAAAAATGTCTGCCAAAAACAGAGTTTTTAAGATAGAACTTAAAATTTTATATGGATCTATAGCTAAAACGTTGGGAAATGTGCATACAAAGCTTTGTTTATCTTAGGTCACTTTCCAAGGTCAGGTCAAAGTCAAAAGTCAAAAATTGTTTTTTTGCAATAATTTCGGCGCCGTTTTCTCAAATGTCAAACCCGAAATACATATGACATAGAAGGGTGCTCTCTACTTGTGTACCAAGTTTCAGCCTGATATCAGGTTGGGTCACGGAGCTATGACCTAAAATGTCAGTGCGCGTACCTTATATCGCAACAGCCATAAAATGAATTTTTTGGAATAGAGTGAATTCAAATGGCTGAAAACGTTTGCAGACAATATCAAATGCGCATGAGATCATTCCAGGTGACCCCAAGGTCACTGGAGGTCATTTAAGGTCAAAGGTCACAAGTTGATCTGAAGAACGTGTGACCATGACAGTTCCCCCTTTTTCATGTCCCTGACACCGCCTATGCTAACATTATACAAACATTGTAATGCGATTTTTACTTCTTTAGCATAACATGACTAGCAGAAGTCAAAAAGGTGTTTTTGTCTTTTTTGTTCATTCAGTTGTTAGAAAACTAATCCTCCTATTTTTGAAACCCTGTGAACGCCCATGAATTTTCTCAAAATTTCAGATTTGTGGACCCATGGTAAAAGCCCTATCCATAATCTCTCGATTCATGCCAGTTTCATCGAAATCGGTCCATAAACAACGGAGTTATAAGAAATCTAAAAGTACCCCCATTTTGACATTTGTGCCCCCCTGTATCCACAAATTTCGAAATTTTGGAAATTTCTTTTTGTAAAAGTGTAGTTCACGTGACGGCAAATCGATTGCCGTTTGTTGCGATAAAATCGGAAGTGTAGTTCTCGAGATCTCAGAAGGGGGCCGAATCCGCCCGCCCCCTGCCGGGAATTGGCCATACCGTCTAGCCCTCCGGGAATAGGGTTAACATTTTGGTCGTTAGAGTCTAAGGCTATTACCTTCTTTGGCGTGGTATCTCATTTGCACAGTTTGATGCCATAGGTTGGAGGCCGTGCTTGTCCACGTTATTTGACGTTGATTAGGGCTTCGACGATGAATCTTAACTTTGATGTTTCAGGCCGTCAGAATTGTTGACGGTTCCACTGTTCGGTTTCATGTCTCATTTGTAAAGTTAGGTGTCCTAGGCCGGCGGCTACGTTTGTCTCCACCCTTTCACCTTGATTAAGACCTTGAAGACGGATTTTGACCTTGACTTTTGGTTGTCAAACCTGCAGATGGTTTCCCTCTTTTGTGCAATACCATTTGTACGGTTTGGCGCCATAGGTCGACGGTATGCTTGTCCCCATCGTAGGCAATGTCTGCTTAGTTGGCGGACGTCATCAAAATGGGCTTTTAGGTTCCTTTTTGCCAATTGTGACCTGACCTGGCCTCATGACTCTTCATGTGGGACAATACTATTTGTCATGCTCAGTGACTTCCTTGGCCGGTAATGTATTCCATTCACCAGGAATGAATTTCAGCTTCTACCACGGTGATCTCACGTAACCTCAGGTGACCTTATGTGATTTCACAGTTTGGATGCGTCTTGATGCAATTCTGGACAGCAGACCGATTTCAGTGCCTATTTAGTGCCTGCCCCAGGGTCCATCAAAACGGGGTTTTGGACTCCTTTTTGTAAGTTCATCCCAAATGTGACTTGAAATGACCTCATGACCCTTCACGTGGATCAACATTATTTGTCGTTTTTAGTGGCTTCCTTGGCTCAGGAATGTATTTCAGGCACCAATAAGCCGAGGAAAGGTCCAAAACCTTCAGTAATGGGGAAATAGGGCGGAAATTGAGCTGACCTCAGGTCATTGACATTGACCTGAACAGCTAATTCGGGATAGCACAATTCTTAGGAATGCAGTCAAATACTATCCCTGTAAGTTTTAGCTTGACTGATCGCCAGCGTGGTTTGTAGAATACCTGAAAAAAAATCGGAAGTTAACCTATTTTACGTGATCTAGGTCAGTGACCTGACACGGCGAGAAGCTGAAAATTGTGCAGGACATGTGCAAGGCGTATAAAAAGACAGTGAAAATTTCAGCACGCTGTGCCATTTTTTGCTCTCACCAGGAGTCGTAAGAGGGCATCAGAACGCCCCCTGACATTGGACGCGGGTTAAAGACTTCAGGGATATCCAGCATCAATGTGTTCTCTGTTAGATATCGTGATCGTGAAAACCGACGGCATTGGTTCTGGGAACATGGATGTTACAGGATGTTGACTTTGTATGATTTCCTCCATCAGCATCATTGAATAGTTAAATGTGATCGGAATACGCATATAAAAAAAATATTATAAGATGAATACGAAAATGATACAAATAGAAGGAAGTAAATCTAGTAAGATCGTCCATATTTGACTTAACCACCATTACGAGTGTTAATGTCTATAGCAAACGTTTCAACAAAACTAAAGACCTTTTTCACCAAGTTTGAAAGCAAAGTGGCGGAAATCCGGGGAGAAAAAATGACAGGGGGGTTTCTCAAGCCATTTTTCGTTTTCACCTTAACTTTGAAATCGTTCCCACACTCCTGCTTCAAAAACTCATACCTCTCTGATTAAACCTATTTTGGAGCTGTAGGTTAATTCTCCAAATCAGACCACAAAGACTAGTGAATTTTAAAACCATACTAACACAAAGTATGGTTTGTATCTCAAAACGTAGACTACCACGATGACAGCGGAAATGGCAAGCGATGTGATACTTTCTTCTGCAGTGATCTGAGATGTCAGTAGGTGATCTTTACCTGGCACCACCTGGACGTGTCAAATAGGGCACCCCCTCAGTTTTCCCTGAATAACTTCTGAATCGTAAGAGTTAGCCCAACCAAATTTTCAATACCTGTTTAACAATCATTTTTGCATATTTCGACATCAAAATCGTTTTCATGCTAGGTCAGGTAATAGAGATATGACGTCATAAATAAACCCTTGCATGCTAGTTTTTGACTGCTCAGGTGGTGGCGCGAACGTGCTTCGTTTTTTTATAATATTTGCGAGAATAATGCATGAATTAGTTGGATCTGGATAGGAAACGGTTCCCAAAAGGATATACAATCATAACATGCCAACATTAGAGGTCATGCTAAGTCACATGCATGATGGCAATTGAACTGATTAGCATTGTGGTTGATAAAGATTGTTGCCGCTGCCTTTCCCCATCGTCCACGTCAGACAAGCAAATCTATATGCGCTTCTTAACAAAGTCCACCAAATGCAACGTGAGGTCATGTCAGGTCAGTTCACGTCATAGGTAGATGTCAAAACGAAATGAAACTCAACATGGTCTGTGGAAGATCGTTCAGTAGCCGCAGACAGCAATTATCGTTCCTTGTCAGAAAAATAATAATGACTAATTGTCCTACCCTAGCTTGACCTTGACCCGCTACATAGCAGACAGAGCATATTTAATTGCCACAAGATGTCATTTCAGTCCTGTACTTGACGCAGTTAAGAATCGCAGCGAGCAATGTTTGAGAGTTCTCAGGAAGAGAAATGTAACCTTATCTGATCTGACCTAGACTGACCCTGACTGGATAAAACGCAGATAATGCCAAACTGACCATAAAAAGATTTTACTTTCATTCTTTTTGTCACGTAAATGAAAACGGCTGCGATTAAGTATCGATCTTCGGCATGTAAAGTAAGACCAATATTTCTCCTGACCTAGGCTGACCTTGACCCGGCATTTTTTTTAACATTTTGGCATGTATTTGATGCAAAAGATCGTGATCTTTCGTTTGATACCAAATTAAAGGCTCTAAGATCACTGTTACCGACGATATGAGGTACAAACCGATGACAGTTTTTCCGACGTTCTGTTATGCGTTTTACGTGATCTATGGCGTCATCAGTCACGTGACCAGGGCTAACATAGTGTTTTCTGAATCGCAAGACTAAGAGCTATCGATTGGTGGTAGACTGGTTAAGATCGGACGGTTAGATCCTGAGATGGCAGGAGGTGCCCCTTTTTGACATCCCCCAGACGGTCGCGGGTACAAAAACACGCTAGGCGGTGCCGGGTTTATGGATCACAGTAAACACTGTTCGAATATCATCACCTTAAGGAGTCAAAGCAGCCATTGTTAAGAACAATAAAACGTTTTACACGCGCCGTTTCGTCTCGACGCAAGATCGAATGACCTTGTAGTCGGTGCGCCCCTAAGCCCCAATAACCAACCAACCTACGCTGACTAGGAGGGAAATGGGACGGGGGGCGGAGGTTGCGGGTAATGTTCCCTTGTCCTAGGCGTCAGCAAAAATCCTCACTTCCGACGAGGGTAAAAACACTCTGTGGAGAGCTCCGAAATCCCATGCGCAGTGAAAAAGGGCAAACGAGCCCAGCCTTCGATATTTGAGACAGAAAACCTCGTAGTACATCATTTCTGATATAGAATGAAACCATATCAAGCTCTTTTGTGTCAGTGCACTAACTATGTGACCCTTGGTCAGAAAGGTGAATGCAGGGTCGTAGCTGATTATACCCATGCAATGCCTACCATGTTTACATTTATGATTGTTAGGCAAACCAGTGACGACAGTATCGTCCATTTCGTGAACTTTAACAAGGAGGTCATCATTGAAGCTACTAAAGATGGTTTATGCAAGAGCTAATCCTACTGCAGCAGTCCCAAGGCAATTTCAACGCGAATAACATATTTATTGCACTGTCTTTCTCTCTCAATTTCTTTGGACCGAAGTGCAAAACAATCATGGAACGGGGATGCGCTGGATATTGCAAGCAATCATTTAGAGAGGTCATTCGGCGGGCAAAGTTCGAAACAGAGCCGTCCGAAAAAGCTTGACAGAATCATTGGATTACTGCGGGCTGGTGCACCAATCGATTTCGGTGGCTTTAAAGGACTTGGAAGGGAAACGTGCCGTCCAGTTCGTGCCTTTGTACTTCGAGCCACACCCACACCCGGTGAACGCTGTTTGACGCGCTGCCGACCCTGATAAGGTAAGTATTACAGGTACGGATCAGGTATTACAGGTATAAGCATTACAGGTACGCCCAAGTATTTCAGGTACAGATCAGTTATGCTCCTTGATGGCTCCTCAGACGCGTAATTCGGAGCTCCTGACGAGGAAATCAAGCGAATCTGCATTGTGCATGCGTGCTGATGAGCCTGTCTCGTCTGCTTCTAACTATGGCATGAGCTGCTCACTGGCAGCCCGCCCATCGTTCATGAGCCGCTGGTCTGACATTTGCATCGATGTTATCTCTGCGGTCCAGACTGGCTCGACTGGCCGCTCGCGCCTCGCTCGGTCGTGAATGCGTCATTGCCTGCCCGCATGGTCGGCTGCGCCTGGCCTGCCGTGGCCGGCACCATGTAATTACTGGTTAGGTCGAACGGCCCCAAGAGGCTGCCGGCGCGCGGCCGGCCGGCCTCAGTGGCTCACCGGCCACCGTGAGGGTCAGAGGACTCTTTCCGTGGGCTGTGAAGACTGGAAACGTGCTGCTGCCCTTCGGACGGCGATCTGCTGCCTTCCTGTCTCCAGCGATGGACAGGGAACGCCCGCTGTCTGTTTGGGAAGTCGATACAAATTGATCTCCTGCGGGTCTTCAGGATGGGGAGGGAAGGAAAACGTCTGCCGTGCTTCTTCGGTATGCCATGGTGGGATAAGCTGGTTACTATCGTTTGTTCTGTCTGTTGCAGGGTAAGGACAGAGTTCTGCAATCTGCATGAGTCCAACAGCCTTCTTCTGGATAACTTGAGGACGCCCCCAAAAAGGCTGGAAATAGGGGACGCCGTTGACGGAGCAACAGCGACATTGGCACTGTCGGGAGCGGGGCTCGTGATTGGCAGCTGCAAAGGTAAAGAATGTTATCGTGATCGATTGTCTGAAACCTGTGTGAAGACACACATTTCACACAGCACATGCTTCTGGGTAATTACATTCACAATGATTTACAACCAGGTTACATATATCCCACACCTGCTAAATTGTTGGTGTATGCATTTGGTATGCATTGCAAGTTGCAAACATTTACGTAGACCTACATCCGTTTGTGCTGAGTAATTTCATACCACTGACGACTTTCGTAATTCGTTTCAAAGACCTTTGCGTTTGATAGGATTGGTGTGTACTGTCCGGACAGCCAAACATATTCATAATTTACCTGGCATCAGACCCCATATATTTTGAGCGAGGGCCGAGATGAAATATAACTTTACTTGTGAACATAAAAGGCAGACTTGTTCCAGAAAACAGCGGCGTTTCCGCCATGTAGCTGAGAATTTAGACCTGTGCTTTATTTTATTTCGGGGAACCAATTCCGAATCATATGCATGGTTTGTTGAATCGGTTCTGATTCTGATTCAGCACGAATTATCCAAAGCTAAATCGATCCCGATTCCGACTCAAAACGCAATGAGTCATTTCCGGAATCGATTCCATTAGAACGGTTTCCCAAAATGTTACGTACTTTCACACAAAATATAGCCAAAGAAACAATTTCTTGTTTTGTCAACAGTAGGGATGGAAGTTCTCAAAAAAATGTCACAGGATGGTAAATGGTCCTTACCGGGATGTCGCCTGTCTGTAAGTGGCTTTACCTCCCACAAATAAGGATTTTTGAATGGATTTCGGTTACTTTGTGTCGGCTGATAGTAAATTTTGCAACATTTAATTTTTTGACGAAAATTTTATTTTTTTTTTTCAGGAGTACTCATGTCAGGTTTACGGAAATTCCCTTCAGTGTAGTAGAGGCAGACACATGGTACCAGCTCAGCCTGGGTACACCTCGGTAACGCCAGGGGGCTGTGATTACCATTGCCAGCCCATTGACAAAGCATGTCAAAGTGTGCAGAAATATTTGGGCTTTACGCAGCGTCAAATGACCGTTTTATTCACGTTCACTCCGAAAACATCATCACCCAGGAGCTGAGCCTAAATGTCATTACGAGCCCATAAGACTGCCTTTTATCTGTTGCCACAGGCAAATGAAACATATCGGAAGAATGTCCGATCTCTGTTGCCGCCCTACCGGCGACCGCCTCACCGCCAAAGGCCGGCTCTTGCCCTTATATAGGCGACCTATTGCCATCTTTTTTTTGTTTTTGTTTTGTATTTTTCGAGTTTCACCGGCAGTTTATTCAACAAAAACAGTCACACGAAATGGATCATACACACGCTCCCAGCTTCACAATTAGGTTATGATTTGCCATTATTCAGAACGAAACGCTCCTTATTTTGCACCTAGGTCACATGCTGGTTGAGGACACAATTTCCACAGTCATAAATTTAGTCACCGCTTTCCTCGCTTCCTTTGCAATCAATAGCAAGTGTGGATCGATCAGCGTTAATCATAGCCTGTACATACTCGAACCCTCACTTAGTATTTATTTCGCCAGAAGAAACTTTACTTCGACATACGTAGAATTAAAACAGCAAAATCATCTGTTGGATTACGATCCTCTGTTCAATTCCAACGTTCGCATTTTCAAAATGAGGTCTTAGAATGATAACTTTTTCATGACGCAACAAATCTTCAACTCCTGACGTTATCAAAACCCTCCCAATCCGACACCATAGCTTAACAGCAACAGGTCAGCGACAAAAGAGATGAATCAGGGGTTTCCGTTTTGGTTTTGCACAAGTCATTTTGTTGCGTTTATATCCGCGCACTTCGCCATAAATGCGTTTGTTGTTAATATTCGGTATAGTAGCCTGTCCTG
Organism: Capitulum mitella; assembly: GCA_030062745.1. NCBI lineage: Eukaryota > Metazoa > Arthropoda > Thecostraca > Pollicipedomorpha > Pollicipedidae > Capitulum > Capitulum mitella. Next base: position 30,976,886 of record CP099845.1, on the reverse strand, counting down.
AAACCAAATTATTTTCTTAGGTCTTGTACAGCTGCCGTGCCTCCAATAAACTCCAGGCCAATCTACGTTTTCATTCAAGTTCCTTTTCCATTCGATCTCTGCCTTAGAGGATTCCCGTGAAGCCGGACAGTGATGGCTCAGCAGTCCTATAAACGGCCCACCCACCAATTTTCTGGAAAAACAGTCGTTCGACGGCCTTGGCTCGACACGGTCCCATTGACACCCACCTTCTCCGCCTCCCGAGGGTTTGTTCTACCGCTCTCGCCAGGGTGTAAAAACTGTCCTCCTGAACGGTGTTAAAAAGTTGCAGTTGAATTCATCAAAGGACTTAATGGTTCCATATGGACGAAACAAATCACCAACCAGACTGCATCCTGTCTCAAACAGATTTTTATTCTAAAACGGTACTCTTCCAGTCTTTACTTTTGTTGAAAAATGAAGTGGTTGACTAAAAAAAAAACATCCATCGTTAAATCGTTACAACTTGCTTTCAGAAAGGCCCAGCACGCAAGAACGCCATGCCATAATATGTTACCATTGCCAAATGCCTTACCTGACCCTCCTCTATGGTACTTCACATTACCACATCCTGTAATCAGCAACCCAACGAGTCGGCAACGACTTGAATCTAAAAATATGTTCCAAAAGGCATGGCTTCATGTTATAACTCTCTTAATCCAAGACATCTCTAAAGATGTGTCGTACAAGACGACATTTGGAACATTAAACCTTGTATATATCAAGTGCCGTTTAAGTTTGTCCCGTTTGTTGCCCCCATATTAAACTTAAAAATAGCACCCGTAGTTTATAAAGAATGTCTTTGGTAGTTAAGGCAAGACAATGAAAACGTGAGTGAACATTGACAACGCTAAGTTTTTTACAACTGTTCGTTTCCCATAAATTGACAAACGCCTTCTTAACCATTTTTTGAGCTGATTAGCGACATCCTCAGCTTTTTTTCCTGACATTGCGCTTCGCCATACCAGTCATTGTCCTGGTGAACTCAATTCCGAGCAGTTTAAAACCATCCTCAACCAAGGCCCGCCCCGTGTCCGCCAGGTACATGCGAGCGTTCCTGGTGCCCATCCAGAAAATCTGGGTTTTATTAACAAAGCACGTCGCGAGAGGGCACCGAAGGTCTTTCAGGTGGATAAACAGGCAGTCACACTGTCACATGTACCCTGCAAAATTAAAAGTTGTATCATCTGCATAATGTTCGAATTTACTCTCGATGCCTCCTTTGACGTAACCTTTGATCTGCCGACTGATTCGCGTCATAATGGCCAAAATTTCAGAGCACAAAACAAAGAGAAGAGGGGTGCAGCAGTTGCCTTGCCTGCAGCCACGCTCTATGCTGAAGGAAGGAGCTGAAGCTCCATTTTGGCAAATTGTCGATTCAGCACCAGCCAACAGAACATGTACCCGTTTTCTGAAGCCATTCCCATTTTCCATCCCCATTTCCCGGAATTAAACGTTTTCCATAAAATCCTGAATGAAAAGATTGCCTACTGAACGAAAGGCGTTCGGAAAGTCCGCCATTAAAAACCGTGTGTTACATGGGGGCCGGAAGTGTTTCACCCCCACATCGTGACATACATTGTACGCGTGCACTCACCAATGTGTCTGCCTTTCATAAACTCTTTTCGATCGGTACTTATCAATTTGTCAATGAAATTTCGCATTCGATTAGCTATTATCCTAGGTAGGATCTTAAACATAGTATTCAAAGCGAAATTGGACGCCATTTTTGAGTAAACTCCTTCAGTTTGTTGCCTTTCGGGATAAGCGTAATGATGCCCTGTCTTTGAGACTTCCAAACCAGTTCATTCCCATAGTCGCAGTTCAGGGAGCGCGCGAGAAACACACCAAGCTGTTTCCAAAAGAACTTAAAGAACTTCACACTGAAACCATCTGACTCCAGTGATTTATCATTCCGCAAATCCGACAACCCACGGTTAGCGTCCTTTAGCGTTATGGGATCCTGAGGCAAGTCAGCTTCTTCCTTCGTTAATTTCGGTAAACCGTTTCCGATATCACGCATATGTGGCCCTACATTTTCCAATGATTGTGCCTTGCGCAAATTTTAATAATACTTCTCAGCATGTTGTAACACTCTGTGATTTTCACTAATCCACCATCTACATTTAAGCAAGATATATATTTCGCAGCGCTCTGGTTTTTCTTCAGATCACAGAAGTATCTAGTTCGTGATTTACCCCCGTGCACCCAGCATACGTGAGCTCTTTGGGCTGCACCCTCAGGTTCCTTTTTTCGTAATGCTGAAAGCTCGTATTACACGCTATCAAATCGATGAAGTCGTTGACGAAGAATTTCTCCATCGGCAAATAAGCCTTCAAGGTGCTCATTTGCCAAAGCAAAAACTGCTCACGTCTGTTTCTCTCTTTTTTTCCTTGCCCCATATGCGATGGTTAGACCAAGTATTTCACAAAACAATACTTTAAAGAAAAGTTGCTCATCAATGGTTAGTTGGAAATCACAACTCATTTCAACCCTTTTCTCACACATTCCATTTACGTAAACCAACATTTCATTCACGTAAAGCGGGACTGCGTATTGTCTTTTGGCTTCAAGAATTTCTCTGTTCACGACACTGATATATGTAAAGTCCTTCAGCAGGGCATTGTCAGACTTCCAAAACATCCCTCATTTCTTTCTCGTAATTACATGCACATCAATATAAATCAGGTTGTGGTCGGTGCAGTACCCTGCCGAAATGTTTGAGGCTACCACTTTTATCAAAAGAACTGCTGAGACCAAAAAGAAAGTTACCCTCATCGTCGATCTTAGAACCATGCACCTGAAACCGGAACCTATTGCAGAAGAACACTGTAACCCACTCGAATGCACAGTGTCAGGACTGAAAAAACCTCTCCTCCCATTCTTCTCCCATTACATTGAACAGTTCACTTAATATATGTGCTTCAGTTAAACACATGATCGAAAGAAAGGTACCTCTCATAAAGTTCAACACATCTTGGCGTTTCCTCTGTCTCGGATTCCCCTAACTTTCACACATCCAACTGAGCAATGCATTAGGCGAATGGGACAAAACCAGCCGATCAGACATGGGACGAAAAGCTGCTTCTGTTAAACAAAGCACGGCCATTTTGCGAGCGCGGGAACACTCCTGGACTAATGCCAACACCGACGCTGCGCAAGCACTGGCAGTCGGTACAGGAACAACCGGGTAAGTGCGGCATTTAAAAACGAACAAAAGCGTATTCAGGCACACTATTGGTGGATGCAGGCTAACCCCGCAGCGCTTCAGGGATCTGTTGAATTCCCGAAGCCCGAATCTTCCTACGGTGCATGACTACTCTGCAGAATACAACCCTGTTTTTCCTAAACACACAGCAGTTTTTTTCATTCTCTTTTCCTGTAGAGGCTTTTGAAAGATATCGAATCGCGCCCTAGACAGATGCTCATTCATGCACAGCTTGTCGTCAGGACGAGAACCTCAGGGAAAACTGGCTGCCATACACCCGGTGCCGAAAAGTCACAGACTCCGTGCGTGAAAACTTACACAAGATTTTGGTGGCCTTCGCGATGCATCCACAGGAGACGGTGTCCTTTCGCCTAAGCTCAACCGTCGGCAGAGGACGTTTCAGCAGCTCCATCGTCACGCTGGCGACATCCTCTGGTGGGCCGCGGTGGTCGTCGGCGGGAGGGGGCGATGGATCGGCGAAGATCAGATCGCTGCATCTCTGGTCCGCCTCTGAACGGTCCGCCTTCGCAGCCAGCCCCGTTAAGTGATCCTCTCGCTGGCAAAGCCTGTTCCCCAGGTAGTCGATGAAGATACCCTGGGTTTCTACGTGCTTCTCCAGCTCTCGAACTCTGCTCCTTGGTCGGCCAGCTCAGCGCGGAGGGCGTCAGTAACCCGTGATATTTCCTCACGTAGGAGGTCTCGGAGGGACATTCTCTCTTCGCGCAGAACGTCCCTTATCACGTTCACCGTGAACAGTGACTGCGGCTGATGATGCTGATCACACCGGCCGCGGGAGATATTCTCACATGAGGAAGCAGGAGAGACCTCCCGCCCCTCGGAAGTCCTCGCTCGCTTGCCAGGGCTCAGGAACCGCTGCGGCTGCTGGGAGTCGATTTTCCGGACGAAGTCCGCCACTCGGCCCTGCCTGGAGCCGCCACTGACCGCGGCCGGGCCGGCCGGGGCGCCCCGGGCGAGGTCGGCCGAGCCGCCGCCTGACCTATCAGCCGCTCCACCGCCGGGGCGAGTTACGGACCGGGCGGGGCCGGCCGCCGAACCGCCGGCAGGCCGACCGTTTCTACCCTTACCGGCCACAAAAGTCCACCGGTCTGTGAAAAAACCGCGGCACGGAAAAAGACTCCAAGCCTCACTTCGTGCTCAACCGCAAAAGACCGCCAAACGGCAACGTCCGCCTTTAACTGCTCCACAAAGCAAATTACATTGATTCCAGACCCGCGCGGGGCACCGGGAGCACCCACGCGCAGTTTCACCTCGTGTCAAGGCCAGACGGTGACTCATCGATGGCGATCTTTTATCTCTGGCGGTTACAAGACAAAATATCGTACGGGGAATATCGAATAGAAAAGTATCGGAAGCAGGATATCGAGCGAAGAATATCAAAAAGGATAAATATCAGCGGAGATAAATATCAAACAGGTAAAATATTACGGCACAAAACATCTAACATGGGCAAACATCAGATTATACTTGTCGAGAAGGCTAGTATCAATGGAAAAATATCGAATGGAGAACAACGAACGCAAAATATTGAGCTGGAAAAATGCCAGTCAGAAAAAAAAAACAGGCAGTGTAAAATACCAAAGACAAACTGTCGTGAAGTGATCAGAAGGCGTGGTGCAGGAATAAATATCATAGCCCAGCTTTCGCAAAGCAAAAATATGGAGTGGGACAATGAAAAGACTATTTTACTTTTAATGAAGTAGTCAGAGATTCCGTATGTTAACCTGCTCCGTACCTGTGGCCAAGTCCGCCTTCCCCGAAACGGGGGACGGATATGTTTGAACATTCCTCGTCTAAGTCGCCAACTGTTTATCGGAGAAACATAAATAACACATCGTTAGAAAGGTCTTGGATAACAGAGTTCGAAACCGGCAACTTTTTCAAAATCAACCGTGATCTTAAGGAAGCGCAGCGGAATATTTTAAGCTCCCGGCTCAGTGCAAAGTTCTTACTGTGGTAAAGCAATACCAATCCCTTTACAGTTTTCGATACGGAAATATCGGCTGCACGCATCGAACGAGATGTTTAGTTTGATGACAATATCCGCCGCGACATGAAAATAATGAGGCTTAAGTGCAATGAAATGTTACAGTCGGTTGTGAATTATCCATTATTTCCCACACGAGAGGTTCAGAATCACATGAGCGTATTGACAAGAAGAGGCAAATAACGACTGAGATCAAGAAAGATCAGGATGACTGGCGACCGAGACATCTATTGGTCGAAAGGAAAACTGGCCGGCTCACTGCATCAGCAATTAAGCCACGTTTTGCCCCAGAGTTATGCTTTACACGATAGCAGATAAAATGCCAATCTTTTTTTCAGTAAACTAACCTCTTTTAACCCTTAGCGCGATTCAGGTTCAGGTCACGCCATCGTTCCAAAATGGTACATTTGTAAAATGTACGTCCTGTTTTTCTTCGTACTGATTAGCATGTTTTTACGGTTGATTTACATTTACGAGGGTGTTGATGAGATACCCAAGATTAGGCGCGGGAACCATGGGGCCACGGGGGCTTAACACCCAACTTTTTTGAAATTTAACATTGACCCTACGGGTGCTGCCCAGAAAGAATTTACCCAAAATGCTTCTCGCCCACCCACGCCCAGATGAAGACCAGTTCCCGTGTCCCTGTACCCAAGCACATTTAAGATACCCAAGAACGATTTCAGGTTGAACTAAGCGTCAGCTAAGCTCAGCTAAGGTCAAATTTTGAGGCGATAGGAGTCGAAAAATTCAAAGTTTTAGCGGGGTCTACGTACCAAGCGGAATATTTTTTCAGGGCTCAGGAAGGGTCCATGGAAGCCACGAGGTGAGGTCACCGGCCGACGGTCTCTGACGCCACTTGATGCGCCTGCCGTGGGGAGGAATAAGCATGATGCTCATGGCCATGCAGGAATTTTCTTTTTAATGTAACCTTCTTGTCGCAATTTATCCCTCGCATTGTTTTTACACATTCCAGTGACCCATTCAAGGCCACAACAAACTCTTTGGTGCATTGCTCAGGTAAAAAAGGTCATTGGCCTCTGACAACCTCTAATGACCTCGTTTTGCCCTGCAGTGTAAGATAAGTTTATTTTTGGTCATAGGCTCGAATTCAACATCTACCTTCTGTAAATTACTAAAAGGTCTGGGATTATAACTTGCGCCCATATTGGTGGGTCATGACCTGAGCAAGGTCACGCGTGCTCTGGTGACGTGAATGGCAGAACATGCGAGGGGTTAATGTTAGCATGATAATATTTAAGCATCACAGTCTCGTAAAATGTCGCTCAAATATAGACAGTCTCAAAAATCGGTTAAAATGTACCTGACCTCAAGCCATTGACCTAGGATTTCCGGAGAAATCTGAAATATACAAACGGTACTTTAACTCCTGCGAGTTTTAGCAAACTCGGTCCAACCCCAAAAAAGTTATAGGAGGTTAAGGTGTTTTGGAGGTTGACCTCTTTGACCCGACCTAATTCGGGCCTAAAATTTTGATAGAATACGTGCAATGAATGGTAGAAAGATATCATAAATTTAGCGGCTTCGTTTTTCCTTTTTTTGCTATGACGGAAAAACCTGAGGAGGTGCTCACACGCCCCCTCCCCCGCTAAGGGGAGGGCTAACCGGGTGCCGCTTGGGGCATTTCCGTAACTACGACCGACTGTGGGACAGTCGGATTCGACCTCCCCTCTCCCCGCTGTATCTCCGGAACCAATAGTCGGATCGAAAAAATTTAAACGCGTTTCAAAAGCCCTGATCTGTCTTATCTCGAAACTCCCCGTACCAGGGGCAAGGGAAGTCCTGTTGAGTTGAGGGGGGGGGGGAGGGAGGAGGGAGACGCATTTTGGGTCAGTTCTTTCCAGTCGACGTCCACAGAACCAATGTTAAATTTCAGAAAAGTTGTAGAACTGAAGCCCCTCGGCTTCATGACTCCTGCACCTATATCCGTATGATCTTCATTCGGTCACCTCTGATGCCACAGGGAAGTCAAAATAGGTCAAATATGGCCCATTTTGATCCCCGTCCAATATCTCTGGAACCAGTGATCGGATCAATGCGGTTTGAATGGCATTCGATAGCCTTGAATCGACCTGTCTCAAAGAAATAGATGTGACCATAGATTGGTCAATAATAACATAATAGTAAGGTCAAAATAGGTCAAACGCGAGCTGTCTTGTCATATCTCTGTAACCAACAATCGAATCGACATGATTCAAGTTCCTAGGCGATAGCTCTGGTCCAGTTCATCTCAAACCACCAATCTGACCTTAATCTGTCAATTATGACGTCACGCGCAGGTCAAAATAAGTCAAGCTAGACCCCAGTCCTATATTTCCGGAGCCAATGATCATGTCAACATCATTCAGACTACATTCTTCTCTGTGTCATCTCAAAATACAGCAACTAACCCTTGTGTCTCTTCCTCTGTCTCTCCTCTTCCTGTCGCACAAATGAACCGAAAGGAGGTTCATTTGTCTGTCATAGTAAGATACACCGTCACTAAGTTATTAAACGATCACAGAACTGCCAACCGCGGCGCGGCGTAGAATTGCCCACCGTGGCGGAACCGACGCAGCGCTCCGTGATAGGACTAAGTCGGTCTAACACAACCCAATTTACTTTGAGAGAAACAGGCACTCAAAAACCGAAAGCAGGTAGCATGGGCCCCATCTTTCAACTCGTGGGAATCAGACACGTCCTTCATACGGGGTCACGGCAAGGTCAAGGCAAGTCATGACGGGTCGTTCCGATATTCGCTATTTTTTCTGAGTTTCAAACAGGCACCAAACTAACTGTCATGTTTGACGCGTCTGTCATGTCTGACGTCTTGCATGCCGTTATTCGGAGCATATCAAGAAAAGATGAAGCAGTGACCTCCAGGTCGAAAAGGCCAGGTCAGTTTCTGCCGTGGTTTTTAAAGCATACAACCAACATTTTCACGGGTAAAAGACATTCATAAACCTAACAGTAATATATAAATAATGACTCTCCAGTCACGAGGTACTGGAAGGTCAAGGTGATTTTACATGCCGGTGAGCGGCCTTGTATGTTTTGGTTGTTGTTTTCAACCACTAAAGACGGACAAAAGTCCCAAACTATGTCCACAACGTTCTACAAACTATGTAAGGTCTTATCCTTGGCTGAGTACGGCAAAACGTCCGTACAGACGTTTTGTAATGACTTCAAAGCTCCGTGACTTGAACCTGACCAAAGTTGATAGCACAATCAAAATGTGTTCAATTGATTACTGGGCGGGCTAACGTGGCTTACGCTTAGGGGCGTTTTTTTGGAAGGGGGACAGCAATATTCACAGCGTTGTCATATGAGTGATTTGCGATGACTGATAATTGTTGTCATCAAGACGTCAAACAGTTCCAGATAATTTCAACCACTGATCAAACAGCGCACCATATCGGATCGAGGCCCTTGCTTAAACTATCTTTGCTACACTGACATTCATATGAGTCTGTTGCGAAGAGTCACATATATCATGATGAAAGTCAAAATTAAGGTAGAAAACTTTTATTTCAGATCAAGGTCGATCTGTTGGATTAACACCTTTGCGTAAGTGATATTGGGCACCTTTATTTTACGTGAGTCTGCCGCAGCAACTTACAAAAGGCTTGATTTCAACACGAACGGTACTGTACCGAGTTTTCGAAAAACGTTAAACATCCATCGCTTCAGAATGTTCCGGGCTCTGAGGGTTCCTTGTGTGAGCCGCTAATCAAAGATGTTTCCTATTGGCAGAACTTGAGCCTGACATGAGCTCCGGCAGTTACGCCTCGCTTTTGCTGGCATTGCTAGTACCGCCGACACTTCAGCATGCAGCCAATCACAGCTCGGGCAGCGTCGTTGCCGAGTTCGCGGCTGCCGTCTTGAGGCAGAAAAGCAGCTGTGCGGCGCACCTGGTATTCGACGACGGGTACTCTACAGAGGCAAATGACGTGGCCTACCACCTAGCGGCACAACATGAAAGCTATAGTGTACAGGTGAGCTGCAGGTAACACCGTGATCTCCTCTCGCTTAATGCAGTAATTCGAGCGAACGACAAGCATGTGTGCGGACGCATGGAAAAATGGAGAAACCATTGCTACGGGAGTCATGTGCTTGAAGTAGGCTCCAAACAGTCAAAAACAAAAACAGAAACGGAAAAACGTAAAAGAAAAACAACGCATCTGTTAACTAGTTTGGCAGTTGGTGCGCCTGTTTCGAGCTCTAAAGCTACCAAAACTGGTAGGAGGGCCGATAATAACAAGGGAATTCGTGACATTGCAAGCTCGACCGTACACGCCACTCGGATTCGGGGCGGTATGTTTGTCGGGAAAAAACATCCGACTCAAGGCTTTCATGGAACTCATGGAACTCAAAGGGTTCGTCAAAGCAAGCAAAGCTTACGTAGTCGGAACGCCTTAAAGCCACAATCACGTACACACAGCAAGCTAAGCTTTACACACTCAGCGTTATAACTAAACGCGGGACTAATTATCGTGAGGCCGTGGGACACATTGCGAGGTTTCGTCACAAACGGCCGCGTCATCTCATACGCTGATGAAACGCAGCTGCTTGATCAAGCCTTTCCCGAGGAGCAAAATCTCCGAGCGCTAAAACCCAGAATTGAAAAGACGTTTCCCAACTTCAGGCATGGTTTTGGCCAAGCCCAATGAAGATGAACGAGGCAGAAACGGAGCTGATTACTACTGGCGCCAAACACTCAGTCAAAAAGGTCCAAGTTCGTGCATCACCTTCTTTGGTTCGGAGATCCGTGATTGTCGGACCGAAATTCCGGCATATAGTCATTGACAATTCTGTCTCCTGGGAAACGCATACAGCTCAGGAAGCGAAAAAATGCAAAGCATTCTTGGTCTCCATACAGACTTAGGCATCATGCCAGAAAGCAAGTTCTTAAAATTTTTACCGAGGCGTATGCTTTTCCTCACATTCTACACTACCTGTCTTTGAAGAGAGGTGCTGCCGGGTGTTTTTTTTTCACAAAGCTCAAAAGCCTGTAAACATTTCGGCGAGAATCGTTGGTGGAACTGCACACAGCGCTCACGTCACACCAGCGCTGACAGACTTGAGGCAGTCACGTATCGGATCAGTGATCCACAGGGCCGACGCTGCGGAGGTCTGCAGAGCGTTAACTGCAGGCGGGCAGAGATCACCATTCGGGAAACATGTTTCCCTAACCGCCAATCTACATCTTCTCAGATGGAAGCGGACAGCTACCCAAAAGTCTTTTCCATGCAGAGCCGCCGCCCCACGTGTAAATACTTGCCTCTATTCATCACGTTAGCGCGGTCGCTGACGACATTTTGTCATACTTTCGCCAAGCACATCCCATAGGAATTATTGGAAGAGGAGGACACTTTTGTGCCCCCCCCCCCCTGTTTTTCTTGAAAACCTCGAGGACGGATCGGAGCTGGTCGCTGCTACTTCGTGGCACTTATGGCAACTGAATAACTTGTCGATTGATTTAATAATATTGCTAATCGGCAGAAAATTTTTGAAGTTTAACCCTATTCCCGGCAGGGGGGCGGAATCCGCCCCCCCTCAGGTTTTTGGGTTGCCAATTCCAGGCTTTTTAACGCAGCTTCACGAAACTTGGTGACTTCTCCTAGCTATTCTTTCTACGTGCTGTGACAAAATTTCACAATTCTCCTTTGCTCAGGGGCGGAGTCAGGCAACGTTTTTGGGAGGCACCTCATGCCATTTTGGCCATGTTGAGGGTAAAATGAAAATATCTGCCAAAAACAGAGTTTTAAAGCTAAAACTTAAAACTTTATGTGGATGTATAGCTAAAGAGTTGGGCAATGTGCAGATGCAATTTTGTTTATCTTAGGTCATTTTACAAGGCCAAGTCAAAGTCAAAAGTCAAAATTTGTTTTTTTTGCAGTAATTTCGGTGCCGTTTTTTTTAAATCCCAAACCCGGAATATATATGACGTAGAAGGGTGCCTTCTACTTGTGTACCAAGTTTCAGCTTGATATCGGGTCGGGTCACGGAGCTATGACCTAAAATGTCAGTGCGCGTACCCTATATCGCAAAAGCCATAAAATGAAATTTTTGAAATAGAGTAAATTCAAATGATTGAAAACGTTTACAGATAATATTAAATGCACACGAGATCATTCAAAGTGACCTCAAGGTTACTGGAGGTCATTTAAGGTCAAAGGTCACAAGTTTATCTGAGAAACGTATGACCATGACAGTTCCCCCTTTTTCATGTCCCTGGCACCGCCTATGATAACATTATACAAACATTGGAATGCAATTTGTACCTATTTAGTATAGCATGACTATCAGAAGCCAAATAAGGGTGTTTGCCTCTTTTGTTCATTCAGTTGTTAGAAAATTAATCCTCCTATTTTTGAAACCCTGTGAACGCCCATGAATTTTCTCAAAATTTCAGATCTGTGGACCCATGGTAAAAGCCCCATTCATATTCTATCGATTTATGCCAGTTTCATCGAAATCGGTCCATAAACAATGGAGTTATAAGAAGTCCAAAATTACCCCCATTTTGACATTTTTGCCCCCCTGTATCCACAAATTTCAAAATTTTGAAAATTTCTTTTTATAAAAATGTAGTTCACGTCACGGCAAATCGATTGCCGTTTGTTGCGATAAAATCGGACAAGTAGTTCTCGAGATCTCAGGGGGGCCGAATCCGCCCCCCCTGCCGGGAATCGGCCATACCGTCTAGGCCTCCGGGAATAGGGTTAAAGCATTTGAAGTCAAACATACATAACGAAAATAGCGAATGTCTCTTACAAATCGGAACTTTGCGAAGACACTAACGTTCTACGTAAGATTATCGTTTGAACATTATCAGCCGACGTCATTCGAGCATAAGTGATGGATGTACCAGACCAAAGACAGGGTCAGTAAGGGCCAAGGTCATCAAAGATGAAGGTTAACTACTTTGTGGCCTGGTCCAGATTTACTTTGCAATATATATGCATTCAAAGACCCTAAAAAAACGTTTGGCACATTGATAGGCATATATATATATATATATATATATATATATATATATATATAAAAGTTTCATATTTTATGGGAATCAAATCGCGTAACTGGGTTCATTATAACGAAATAACTATAGCGTAAACAGTTGACGTAAAACTTCGTTTGGGTCAAAAGCTTCATTCAAGGTCAATGACCTGGCATCACTTCTTTTGACCTTGCGGAGGGTAGTAAACGCTAGGAGTGATCAGATATACCGATGTAGGCTATTACCACCAAAAATACGCCAAAAGATGCGTTTAGCGCCCTTATTTGTTTTCAAGCTACATCAGTATCCCGTGTTGCTCGAAATTTAATTTCCAAAAAATGAAAAAAATGACGCCATAGGTCAATGACCTGACATGACCTTGACCCGAAATCCTCAGTCAAGGCCTCAGATGAATGGACATTGTCGTATTCCACGTTTTAACGCTCAAGCATACACCCTTTTCCCGTTTCTTCGAAAAGCCGAACGGCATTGCCTGTACGGGCCGAGAAAGGGTCCAAAGTTGTCATTTTCGACCCCATTTGACCTTGGAGATATTTGAGCCTAGGGCCACGAAAATTGCACACCATGTAAATCTTTATGACCCTACGCTAACCATGAAATTCCATGTTTTTAGCCCTTTCCGTTTCCGAGATCGGAGGCGGATACTTTTGTGTCCCGTCCCCTTCCACTGCGCGTGTTAGGGACGATGCGCTTATCCCACATCTGTGCAACATATCTAGTAGTGTTTTTGTTTTAAAACTCATATGTGTTGTCTTTAAACTTTATCCGTGTTGTGTGCATTGCAGTGCTAGGTTTTACGCGTACGTATTGCTTTGAGCGTTCAGATGTTGCATAATATGATGCAAAACCTGAAAGCCACACCGTGGATAGTTTTAAGAAAATATGACGACGACGACGACGACGACGACGGTGCTGTGCTGCCTAGGCTACACCCCTCCTTATCCTAGTGAAAAATATTTCCTCACCAGGGCATGCCCCTTACGCGGGTCAAAGGGGGCGTGCATTGTAGTAGATCATTAATACAAGTCAAGAGGACACCCCACATTCGCAAGATGGACGTCAGTGCCGGTCAGTGGGCGTCACGAGCGCTTAAGTGGGAACATCAACGATTTCCAGTGGGACATCAAATGTGCTTCAGAGCAACATTAATAATGGTCCGTGGGACATCACGTTTTGGTTAAAAAGGAGCTGAGAGAACGTTAGAGGGCACTTGGCCACTGTAAAAGGGGAGCTTCATATTTATATCAGAGGGCTCGGCGCTAATCTACCCAGGGTGAGTAAGAAGATCTCTCCAGATAGACCACGTTGACGTTCATCGTCAGTGAGTGGCCGCCATGGTGCGCCCTATTCATCAGAGGGACAGAGTTCCATGAAAGTCAGGCGGGGCTCATGGGGGAGATTCAAGTAGAAAAAGGAATCATACTAGAGGGCAGAGTTCGCCACGATCTCAAAATGATCGGCCTAGCCCATCCCTAGACCACTGACTTGAAGCCCAGGCCCTACCCAGGCCCCATCAGTTTTTGCATATGAAGACCTAACTCAACCCTAGATCTCTCAGTATCAAAGTAGGCATGCAGAAAGTCTGAGGGGTGGACGCCCATGCTAAACAACGCATCAGAGTTCCAGTTCACTTTCACTACAAGCACATTTTACCTAGTTGTATCGCAGAAACTCAGCATTTGATAACGAATTTCTGGGAATAATGGGGCCCAGGCCCTGCCCGAGCCCTACAGATTTAGGGACTAGCCTGCCCTAGCCCCACCCGGGCCCCAAGGCCCGCCGTAAGTTCAGGTGCGCAGTCAGGATTTTCTTAAGGGGGGAGCTCAATGTGAGCTGAAATCATCCGACAACCGTTTGCCGGGAAGACGATGTGCCATGATCTTCACAAAAAACGAGCCTCAGAGGGGGGCCGGGCCACTCTGGCTGCGACTGTAACTATGTACATAGGGCTGGCCCGGCCCGTGGCGAACACCACCAGAGGGAGTTTGCTGTGTGCCCGATGTAAAATTCACAACAGTGTGCGATTTTATGCCAGTGACGGCCACTATGTGAACTATGGTTGTGAGCTTGCTGTTGGCTGTTCACATATCTTGAGTATTTGCTGAGGTGTGTCGCTTAACACCGGCAGGGTCTTCGGAGATCAGTATCGGGATCGGGATCCATAAGGCCAGATACGGCGAAACTGAAATTTACTCAGTCTCCGAGACATCATTGGTTTAAATCGAAATGCCAAATAGTGCAGATATTGTGCAACAAACAACTAAATTTACAACGCATTGAGATGGACGTAATGTGATGACGATGATGATAATAGATAGCAATAAAAAGGCTTCAAGAGTTCCTATAATTCAATGAAGGCCTTTGATGGCGATCAAATTGTTTTGGCTTAAATCTGATACATAACAGGTGCGCCAGCTCTTTCAATGTTGGAGTAAAAATACTAGCACTTTATGGACTAGGTTGACAGCCTCGCATGTTTCAGATCTCCACAGTGGACAGTTATACCAACGACTCGAGCCACCCTGCTTCTGTGCAGGCTGGCGCGTGCCGGCTGTTCCTGCTCTTCCTGAGCTCGGACAGGCCGCTGACCAGGCTGCACACCATCACGTACCTGGTAGGCCGCGTCTGGGACCACCGCGGCCACTACATCATCGTGACGTCAGCGCCGCCTGCCGACGTCGCCGCCAGCGCCTCTCGCGGTGTGTTGCAGAACCTGCCCTTCTTCCACGTGGCCCAGACGGTCGGCTCGCCGGTGCGGCGTGTGGCCGTCTGGCTGTACTCGGGCTTCGACCTGACGCTGCGGCTCGTCACCAGCTGGCGGCCGGAGCGAGACGCGCCGCGTCTGTCGCCGCCGCGCCGCGACTTCGTCGGCCGCCGACTGCGCTTCGTCAGCTTCGAGCACGAGCCGGGCAACATTTACCTAGACGGCCGGCTGGGCGGCGAGCACGTTGGCATGGACTACTGGCTGGCGCGCGCGCTGGCCGACGCCTACAACTTCACGCTGGACATGCGCGAGCCGAGCGACGGAGGCAAGTGGGGCGAGGCCCTGCCGAACGGCACCTGGATCGGCCTGGTGGGCGACATCAAGGAACGCCGCGCCCACTTCGGCATCGCCAACATCTTCTTCACGCTGAGCCGGTGGCAGCACGTCGATTACAGCTGGCCGTACGACCTGGAGCACGCCTGCTTCGTGGTATGGAACAAGCCGCCGCTGCCGCACTGGCTGGCCGTGGTCCGGCCGTTCGAGCTGGCCGCCTGGCTCACCATCCTGGCCAGCTTCGTGGTGAGCGTGCTGGCGCTGGTGGCGCTGGCGCGCCACGCCGGCGGCGAGCAGCCCACGTTCACGCAGCTGCCGAGCGCCGCGCTCTACACGTTCGGCGCGCTGGTGGCGCGCACGCACAAGATCGAGCCGCGCCGGGCGGCCAGCCGCGTGTTCGACGGCAGCTGGCGGCTGGCCACCATGGTGCTGGGCATCGCCTACTGCGCCAAGCTGATCGCCTTCTTGACGTTCCCGAGCACGCCCGAGCCCCTGGACACGCACCGCGAGCTGGCCGAGACTGGAGTCGAGGTCGGCAGCTGGGGCGGCACGCTCGGTGAGCTGATGGCCGCCTCGGCCAGCCCCTGGGACCGCCAGTTAGCCAGCCGATACGTGCCCAACTACGACTTCGAGAACGCGTTGCGACGCGTGCATGCGAGGGAGTACGGCTACATTGAGAACCGGAACGCGCTGATCTACCTCATCCAGAAGTACTACACCACCAAGACGGGCGAGAAGCAGCTACACATCATGAAGGAGTGTTTCCAGAACTTCATGATCAGCGTGGCGTTGCCCAAGTACTCGATGCTGACGGACATCTTCAGCCAGACGATCCTACGCGTGAGTGAGGCCGGCCTGATCCCGATCTGGTTCAGGTGGTCTCTGGAGGCGGTGAAGTCGGAGCTGGTGGACGCAGCCAAGGAGTCCGCGTCGGCCTCGGGTTTGCGTGCCCTGACACTGGAGCATGTGCAGGGCGTGTTCATTCTGCTTCTGTTTGGCTGGACGCTCAGCGTGCTGTCGTTCTGCGCAGAGCTGGGCGCCAAACGTACGCGCAGGGCCGGAACCCCTGTCACACCGATAGCAGGGTTTTGAAGGGTGGTCACTTTAATGTAATCCAGTTACGAAACGGCGCTTAATGATAATACATTCAGCTAAGATTGTGATAGGTCTCTGAAGACATAGGGCGTCCCACTAGCACACCGTCACTCTATCCAAACATCACGCCACCTGTCTACTTAGAAATGCAAACCTTGTAGACTTGAGCTAAATCCACCGAATGTCCTTGGTCACGGATCTTTTGCTGTTCCTGTGATGACGCTCCAGGAGCACTGGAAAGAAGCGCAGAGCGCTGTGGTCTTTTACATAGCATTTCAGCATTTTGGCATTTCAAATATCACGGAGACAATTTCCGTGTTTTTTGCTACTGATCTGATAACCACTTAATGCTAGGTTCGAAAACCGACTTAACCCTATTCCCGGAGGGCTAGACGGTATGGACGATTCCCGGCAGGGGGGGGGGCGGATTCGGCCCCCCTGAGATCTCGAGAACTACTTATCCGATTTCATTGCAACAAACGGAAATCGATTTGCCGTGACGTGAACTACATTTTGATAAAAAGAAATTTTCAAAATTTTGAAATTTGTGGATACAGGGGGGCAAAAATGGCAAAATGGGGGGTACTTTTGGACTTCTTATAACTCCGTTGTTTATGGACCGATTTTGATGAAACTGGCATCAATCGAGAGATTATGGATAGGGCTTTTACCATGGGTATGCAAATTTGAAATGTTGAGAAAATTCATGGGCGTTCACAGGGTTTCAAAAATAGGGGGATTGGTTTTCCAATAACGGAATGAACAAAAGAGGCCAAAACGCTTTTTTAGCTTCTGCTAGTCATGTTATGCTAAAGAAGTACAAATCGCATTACAATGTTTGTATAATGTTAACATAGGCGGTGCCAGGGACATAAAAAAGGGGGAATTGTCATGGTCACACGTTTCTCAGATCAACTTGTGACCTTTGACCTTAAATGACCTCCAGTGACCTTGGGGTCACTTGGAATGATGTCGTGTGCATTCAATATTATCTGTAAACGTTTTTAATCGATTAAATTCACTCTATTCCAAAAAATTCATTTTTTGGCTTTTGCGATATAGGGTACGTGTACTGACATTTTAGGTCATAGCTCCGTGACCTGACCTGATATCAAGCTGAAACTTGGTACACAAGTAGAGGAAATCTTTCTACGTCATATATATTCCGGGTTTGGCATTTGAAAAAACGGCGCCGAAATTATTGCGAAAAAATTTTTTTTGACTTTTGGCCTTGACCTGACCTTGTAAAGTGACCTCAGATAAACAAAATTACATATGCACATTGCCCAACTATTTAGCTATATATTCATATAAAGTTTTAAGTTCTATTTTAAAAACTCTGTTTTTGGCAGACATTTTCCTTTTACCCTGAAGAACATGGCCAAAAATGACCTGAGGTGCCTCCCAAAAACGTTGCCTGGCTCCGCCCCTGAGCAAAATAGAATTTCGAAATTTTGTCACGTCGCGTAGAAGGAATAGCTAGGAAAAGTCACCAAGTTTCGTAAAGCTACGTCAAAAAGCCTGGAATTGGCAAGCAAAAAACCGAAGGCGGGCGGATTCCGCCCCCCCCCCTGCCGGGAATAGGGTTAAGATGCCAATTTGATCCGATCTAGGGCCAACATGGGCTCGAAAGTAGTTCTGGTGGGCCAGAAACACATTAAAAAATATTGCTCGACATTTACACATGAAATATTGCCCATTCATGCCAGAAACGGAAAAATGGCCTTTTTAACCGTGCTTTGGATTTGCATGATAGATACTGATGATGATGGATGATGACGATGGTGGATGCAGTATGGATATGGATACCAGGATAAATTGACCTGAAATACTCTGCTGACGGTAAGGATCACACTTAGAGCATTTTGGACGTTTTTTTGTGAGAAAAAAATGAGCGTTTACATGGCATTTGTCCGAACGTTAATGATTCTTACCTTTTGAACGGTTAGGAGCGACCGAATTCGCCCCCAGTTCCCATCCCCCTGTTGGTAAGAATGCTCCTCAGGGCTATGGTTAAAAAACAAAATGACGTATATTAATAAACAGAATGAAAACTGAAATAAAATGGTTGACTGAAATTCTCCTGAGACAACGCAACATTAAACGTCAAGTAGCTTGTCAGAACAATAAACTGTAGACATCTAAATCTGACCATTGCGCTGGTGGCCGATAGGAGCAGCCTACTATATATGACTGCAGACTTGAAATTCCGATGGTGAGGAAAGCATTGCAGGATCATGCATTTCAAAGTGGGGTAATTGCTCCTCGGTCTGCGTCAGTGGCGGCGGCGACACAACTCATCTTCAAAGGTCAGCTCAGCTCTGGACCTTTTCCCAAGAACAAGGCAAACTGGTATTGGACATGAACATGTTACTTAATATTTACTGAGGTGCAGGGTGACGTTATTTAACGCGAAATAACAATGAAAAGAAATGGTTCTTTAATTTGTGATCATCTGAAAGCTGATAAAAATCTCCCGGATTCTTCGTCACAGCCTGGAGAAAATGTGTGCTTTTGGGACCTGGGATATTCACTGTGTTTCTGCTTCCTTTCGCATTGTCTTCAGATACTCCGTTAATTTTCCTCCTATGTTCGCAAACATCGGAAGAACATGGCCCCTTCTCATCTGGATCTGGACCTGGTGTCATGGTATTCATGGTCTGGTTACTGCTCTGCGGACACCCCTTTTTCAGAAGGGAGCTTTCATCAGCGCTGAACGTTTCTGCCGCCAGCGTACCTTCGCACGCGCGCATGGAAAGAGTGCCATCAAGCAAAATATCATGCTACAGCCATCTGTGAGACAGGACTCCCGTTACGAAAAATTGAGCACGCTTTTCTCGGACTTTTTGCAACGTATGTACTGCTACGTTGTTGGTTTTCAAATGCAAGGAATGTAAAATGAAAGAGAGTAACCAGTATTTTATGCTGTTAGCACATGTACACAGCGTTCAACGCCCTTTAGTGTGCACTGTTTGCACATTATGTCCGTAGCGTCCAACTTACAGTATTTTGCACTGTTAGGACATCATGTGCAGAACGTCAAGTTCAACACAAAGCCAACCGCAACGTCTTCGCGGAGGCCACATCATGTCACGGAGACATTTTTTATTGTTCTTGACTACAGCTCTGTTCTACTGAAAATATACGTACTTAAGAACACCAGTAGCATGTTTTAATGTCATTATACTTGGTTTATGCCAGCAGTAATATTGTGCGTTTAATAGGTCAACAGTTTAAGAAACATGCGTAAGGTCAGTCAGTGTGGTCAAGAACGCCAACAACGCCTCGTCGCACACGTCTCCTTCCCTGCTAAGGCAGGAAGCGGCAGAGCGCCCAGACAGCCCAGACGGCCGAGCTCAGCGCTGGCCCGGCACCGGACGAGCGTGACCGAGACGTCACCGAAACAGCCGGAGCAGCCGGCTCCAGTCTGCCAGCATGTCCATGCGTGACCTGCACTCTACTGGCAGTCGGCACCATACACGGTTGACGGGGGGAGGCGCCTGACTGCTCCGCCTCCAACTCGCGAACAGTTGGCCACACGATAAAAATACGTGTACCGTAAGAAAGCTCGTCACGAATAGAGCTCGAAACTGGCCTCATTTTCATTTCTGAACAATAGGTAAGCCATTTACGCCCTATACATATTTTCTCATAGCCGACTACATGGAACCGAGGAAACGGCCTACATCTCAAGTGCTGTGGTCAATAAAGCTTAGGTAAAGGCAGCAACGAAGAGGAAAAGCCCGTAGGTACCGACACACGTCTAATTTCATTGAATTGTTCAATATTTACTCAGAGATGTTGAGTTAAAGACACAGCAATATTGGCGCCACTATACCGCGGGTGCCGGTGCCGAACGCGGGATGGAGTTAACGGGAACTAATTTAAGTGTTCCTATATTTTGGCGACATATGCTTTACCAAGTGATGTGCTTTAATGCTAGTGGTTCTTGTAATGGTTTTTAATGCTTAAATAAAACAAATCAGTAGGCATCAGTTTACACAACTGGCAGAGCCTCATTCGCGGGAGCTCGTTTACTTCCAAAATGCGCATTTCTTAACTTTTAAACTTCTTGATATTACGCGCAACTGTAAGAGCCAATTCTGCTATTTTCTGTCTATTTCAGGTGATCCATGGCCAACTTTAGTGGCGGTACCTTCTGACTCATCACGATTATTGGTGACTTGATTTCAGGTCAATCGCTGAAGGTCACTGATACTTTGCCAAATGACGGCCTTTGGATTTCTGCATCACCTCACGATCAAAATGCTATGAAATTTTCGTCAATTTCCGGAAAAACGACGACATGTCTTGAAAATGAGGTTGATCTCAGGTCAGTGGCCCGCAAGTTTCCGAAAAATCTGCCATAAGAGATTAGCTGCATCTATCAAGATCTCCAATGCCTACAAGGTTTTACTGCATATATTGTTTTTCCCCCAAAAGTTGCAGGGCTCTTAACATTTTTGGACAAAGGTCAGACACCTGAACTGACCTGAAGTCAAAACTTTTATACAAGATGTAAACATGATAAAGTAAAATGTACGCAAAATTTTATATGCCTGCGATCTTTCGTCCTCTTGCAATCTCGGAATACCTTAAGGGCGCGGTCAACCGCCCCCTCCCCCCAGTCGGGGTCGAGTTAAACATGTCATGATGAAAATTAGCAACTATTATTGGAAACCGGAATCTAACTTTATTTTATGATTATCATTTCAGTATACATGCATATATATATATATATATATATATGCACCTAGGATGACTGACGAGGTCATCCTAGGTCTTAAACGGCTTGAGCGGAGTTTGCACCAAATATGCACTTAAACAATATTCTAGGTCATATACGATGCTTTAGACCAGTTCTTCGAGCTCCTGGTAAAAAGTCCGCCTAGAAACATGAATCATATTACACAGTAAACAAGACACATTTTAAATAGAGGGAGGGAGGCAAGCCGCCTAAAGTCCCGCCGTTGTTGTCATATTTCGTCCACTTTGAAGGGGAACAAAACGCAGAATTTTCTAAAATAATGAAACGCGCTTATATTTTTTAGCTACTTATGCAAAAAAAACACAAAAAAAAACAGTAAGTCGCATCACATATCTCCCCTAGGGCCCGAGCAGACCAACGTTTCTTCGTATCTGAAGAGCAAAAAATGAGGGGTGGCCGGGAGAGAGGTCCGCGCTGACCATTCCCTCCTCCCCTTGGCGAAATCTTGGGTCCGCTGTGCATCGTGCACACATTCGGATGGACATGGAGTCTCGCCTAACAGTGGTTGTAGTGGTGACCGCCCCGCAGTAACGACTGTGAAATCTTTGCGATCATCTCGGGTTACGCCCTTTTTCCTTATCCCTATGAAAAAGGGGGTGACATCGCCGTCGCTTTTTCGCGACGTGCTGGGGTGGTGGGTCGGTGGGTCGCTTCGGCATTTCGCGTTGCGATTGCTGACAAACTGTGAATGGTCTCGAACAGCAAAAGGCTCTCACGCTTTCAAAAGCAATCACGGTGAAGCTGCGACCTCGCGCGAACAAAGACTGCGATTAATTAACGGGTGCTCCGTAGGGCCCTCGAGCACCGTGTGGTTGTCGTGTAGGAGGTATTTGACTGACGGGGAACGTTATCTTAGAGCCGGGATGGCGACGCTGCCACTCCCTGGAATCTGGCGACGCGATCAGATCAGCCGTCGTGGGATGCGCTTGACTTGTGGCCGTGACACCACTTCTCAGCATTTGGTGAACACCCGTGTACCGGCTGGCGCCGCACTTTGCGCAGCCAGGAGGAAAATGTGGACCAAATATCGATTTGTTTTGAGTGAACCCTTCTATGTTATGAACCTGGAGAGGAAAGCCGCCGTCATTTCAGCGCTGTCTTTGCGTTTTCATATCTCATCAGTGAATCGGATTGCAGCATTCCCTTCGTAACATTTACTTGTATCTGATGCTTATGCAATTCGCTCGCGTCTGGGCTGAAGGTAAGCCTGAGATGGGCGTTGATGTCGAACCATCACGATGACAAGCACAAAATCTGACGCAACCTTGCCAATCGTCAACCCAGCCTCAGGCCTCACTGGCGAGCCCCGCGCATAGCCCAGGGAGCCATCAGCCTGGAACCGAGCGTACGTCCATCGCCGACCCTGAACCGCCCGACCTCGCCGGCCTGCGCGCTCAGTTGGACTGGTAGCGCGCTGCGGCAGGCCATTGATGGAGCCAAACTCATCAGAACTTGCAGTTTGATTCGACTACGGCGGGAATTAGCCAACTTACAAGCTCTTATAAAAATGGGCTTCAAAAGGAAGTTCCTCCTTGGCGACAACCTTGAACTTCAGACGCCGGGGTTTCGCCGGTCTAATTAAATGTTACTGCATCGGGTATAGGCAGGCCTCGTTTTATCATACTGTTCGGGGGAGGGGGGTCCGAGGAAAAAATGACAGAGATCGGCATACTTGTCACCCACCAAAAGATGGCCATTAGCAAGCACCTGGCTGTCGGGGAGGCATCCCAAAGCCTCTCCCTCCCTTTTTTAGGTAATGGAAAAGCGAAGGAACGCAGATGAAATTTGGCACAACTCATCCCGCAACCTTTCAACACTTCACAATATCAAGCCTGGGTCGTACTGGGACACCGAGCTACGCAAGGCCACATCCGGAGACTTTGAGGTGGCGCCACGCGGAATGTGTTTGACATGGTATAAGGTAATCAGTAGTGGCAACCCGTCATTAGAGGAAACTTGTAAGAAATTTCCTTTGTTCCTTTGTTGAGGAACTTCCTCAACAAAAAAGAATTGCGAAATGTTGAACTTAAATCATACGTAATCTGTGTGTAATAACCGCGTTTATAAAACCGAATGCGTGATTTAAATGGAAGAATGTGCTCATTTTGTTCCGCATTGATCAACATTGCAAGGAACATGTCTGCAACGACGCCCCAAGCCGCGCCGCGTTCCCATCCCCGCCGTTCCCGCAAGCATACGGCGCAATGCGACTGAAGAGGCAGCCAACTCAACCGCCTCAGCGAACGCTAGAATTTCATGTAATACAGCGCCCCTGGCGACCGTCCGCGAAACTGCAGGTCGGCCGTCGCGAACGTAGCCGATAGAGCCTGTATCAGGCGAGCGTAGTACTGCCTCTGGCCGCCGCCATCGCGGCGCCACCGTCTGACTCACCGACGGAGGGTGCTAACTGCGCGAGATGGCATCAGTGGCGAAGAAATGAATGTGTTTGTAGGAAAACTGTTGATTAAAATGCCATATGTTTAAATTTCTGATTAATTTAAAACGTTACATGTTCGTTTTGCAACCGTGCACAGATGATTCGGTAATATGACTGTATGCCCCCGGCAGTGACGATCATTTATCCGCCCTTGGAACGGGACAGAGCTTCCCGCCTGGGGCGCAGGACGCGAGCGTGGTTTGATTATTTTTTTGGATTAGAGAGGATGTTCCCCTAACTTTCTTTGCGGATATCATTTATGGTTTAGTAGTCAGACAGCGAAAAAGAAAGGCAGCCGTATATAACACAGTTTGATGCTATACTTGCGCTGTGCCTCAGGTTTTTGTGAGACCACGAGCCGCCACTGGTTACGACGTGCGGCAATTCTGGTGTCTCAGAATTTTGGAAAGGAGGCCTGAAAATGGTCTGGTCAACTTCTGCACTTATCATTAAAAAGACTTGGTGAACAGATAACCCCGAGGAGGATTACCAGACAGCGGCGGAAAAATAGCGGGTGCCAACCCACTAAAGCATGATCCCGTTGGTTCACGTAAGGAATCACAGGGGCGAGATTGCCTACGGCCAGGCGGTTCACACGGATCCACTCCACGGCGATTACATTAGTTACGATAGGACGCTCAACAAATATGCTGCAACACTGATGTTTGATGTTCGAGGCTGGGACCCAAAATTTTTAGGGGGCTAAATTCCTTCCCCACGTCCATCCTTCTCTTTTAAAAGGAGCAATGTGTTTGGGATGGCAGATCTGATGGGACATACTTTGTCTTCAGTAATCGTGGGACATACCACAAAGGAACTCCTTTACTAAGGCATTGGGATTCCAGATTGTGGTTCAGGCAGTAATGCTGCAGCTGCGACGTACTTAACGCACAACCTGTGATGTGTGCTGATTCGAAACACGGCGTCGTATGTCACAAAATACATACGCATACGCATAAGGAACAACTTGGGACGACGTGCTCATTAACTAGGCAACGAATAGGTCGGCTGAGGGCAAGGTTGTTTGGAATTAGGATCTTCCCGGACGAAGGATTCGGTAAGGTACGTTCAGAACTAATCCAGCGGATCCAATTTCAAATTCAGATTCTGCTCCAACATGTGCATTAATGCTCCGTTCTGCCCAGAAACATTGCGATTTTTCTTTGAGCATGGGTACAGACATATTGAAAAGCTGTGGTCTGGGAATAACAAACCATCATTCATAGCTTTAAAGTGTGTTTGATGTTATGGAAGTCAGGTAAATGGATACTCAGTGTTCTGATTTATTGAATAGTCATCATTGTATCCTAAAAATTGTTTGCTGTAAAGCTACCAGTTAAAAGATGAGTTAAACAGGTCACAGTGATGCTTTTTGTCTAGTAATGATTGCTGTAAGCCTTAAAATTAGATCATTGCTTAGCACTCAAAATATGGTATGTTGCGTGAGAGTTCTTTGGGGCAGAGTTAGGGCAGGCCAGATTTGTGACAGCATTCAAAAACTGAAATTGGGGTGGCACAGCTCACCTTGGGGCAGCATGTTGGGTCAGAGCCCACATTTCCATAAAAATCTTGAAGAAACTTTGTTTAGCAGGCAGCAACAGGTTTATGTACACTTTATGACACAAAAGTGTAGTGAATATTTTCAGTCAAATTCTTATAGATAACAAAGCAAAGGGGCCAAACCAGATGAGAAACCACATATAGGGTAGACTAGGTTCATACATTCTGTCCCTAGCAGGGTGCCCTGCTGCCTCATTTGCAGGGTGGCCCACTGCTGAGATTGTCCAAAATACCCTGTTTACACCTTTGACATGATGTGCAGATTGGGTTATTTTGAGGCCTGTCATTTATTTTGTAAATATAGCCATTTAAGCTTGTTTGGATAAACAAGAGTTGAAACATTTTGAACAATGACATTGTAACCAAATGGCCTATATATAACTGACCACATTGCACCCAGAAAAACAATTATGTTTATATTAAAATGCTTGTTATGCCTGTAATGAAGTAATTGCTACATGTGTGATGGACTGATTATTATGTCTGTTGCAAAACAGTGAACATGTTACATCTCACTATCAACTGGTAGTTGATGGACATGATCAGCCAGTTAGGGTTCAACAAAGTGTACAGTATTTTGGTGTTGACATCCTCATTATGTTCTGTTTATAGAGCCAGTACATCTGGCTACTTTTGTGAGTTACATTACAACTGTTATAATTTAAAGCTGTTCTGAGCAGTACATATTCCCCTCACTCTGTGGTGGTGATGCTCATGGTTTGCTAGTTTTCTTCTTAGTCATTGTACACTTTCTGAGTAAACTGAATTCATGTAGAACTTAATTGCAAGCTTAGAAGCTAATGTTCATTGGAAAGCACTTGAAGAGTAGAGTTTGAAACCAGTAACATTTTCAAAATTTCCCAAATTTCAAAGGAAATACAGCCAAAAATTCCAAAATTTATGGTTTTGTTATTTGTTGTATTATTCATGTTGATTGAAGATAACTGATCACCAAAGATTTTTGTTAATTTTGCAAGCTTGGATTTACTGGCTGATGAGTGATGTTGGCAGTCAATGCTAGGGCTGTTGTGGTGGAGTCAGACATAAGTCGTATTGTCTGTAACACTTGAGAAGAGGAGGTGCTTATTTTGCTCGGGAGTCCCTGCCAGTGTCAGGTCATGGTTTTGTGCTGTGAAATCTGTGTGTGCTCATGTGGAATTGGCATTAATTGTGAGGTGTCATGTATATGTACTACATAGAAGAAAACTTCCACTGACAAGGTCTTTAAATGAGGAATGTGTCTCTGTTCATCTAAGCCATGCATTAATGGCTGGCTGTGGGAACTGAATAGTTTAGTTGGGGAATTGGTTGTGATATGCTGTGCAGGTTGCATGTTAAATAGGTGTCATTCGTTGAATTAATAGTAAAAAATACAGCTACGTTTTTCTAAAGGTGAGAGGTAATATTTTCATGGAACCAAAGGGTTTGCAGGTGCAGGTGTCCAGCGAATCAGAAATCCAGCGGATCCACCTTCCTCCTCTCATTCGCGAACCATGCATCTGAGTAAAATGAAGGGTACATCATTGGAAAGCAGTTGAAAAGTAGAGTTCGGAACTGACATTTTTTTCTTTTAGTTGACCAGAATTTTAAGGAAAGATAGCCAGAAAATTCAAAGTTTAGGGTTTGCTGTTTCTTAATAGCCCAGCAACTAATCCATATTTTGCCACAAATTATGCTGTACACCATAGCTAAAACACGCCAAACAACCTTTTTTAAATAAAGATACTTCTTTTTGACCTTGGGCGCGTGTCAGGTCTGGTGACGTCGTTGTTCCAAATTTGTAAATTTGTAACATGTACGTCCTCGTTTTCTTCTTACCGACGAGCAAATTTACATGTGAGAGGGTGCTGATAAGATTCCTAAGCACACTAAAAATACCCAAGCACGGTTTCAGGTTGAACCAAAAGGCAGCTGAGGTCAACTAATATCAAAGTTTTCATATGATAGGAATCGAAAAATTCAAAGTTTTAGCGTGGTCTGCGTGGCAAGTGGAATACTTTTCAGGCTTCAGGAAGGGTCATTGGAGACCAAGAAAGGTCATAGGTAACCAGCCGACGGTCTCCGACGCTGTTTGATGCTCCTGCCGTTGGAGGAATAAGAAAGGTACGCACGTGACCATGTAGGACATTTTCTGATAATTGAACCTTGTTCTCGCAGTTTATCTCTAGCATTGTTTTTTTTTTCATTTTGCAGTGACCCATTCAAAGCCACAACAAATTCTTAAATGCATTGCTTAGACCAGAATCGATCATTGGCCTGGGGTGACCTGTAGTGACCTCGTTTTGCCTTGCAGTGAGATGAGACTATTTTGGGTCATAAATTCGAATTCGATATCTGTTTTAAGCCTACAGAGCTGCAAGCTGCTAACTCGGGGCAAAACGTTTGGGTTTATAACATGTTCCTATATTAGTAGGTCATGACCTGAGCCAATGCCACGCGTGCTCTGGTGACACAGTGGTAGCACATGTGAGAAGTGTTGCTGGTAACATCTAAGCATCGCCATCCCGTAAAAATCCATTCAAATTTAGACAAAGTTTCAAAAGTGGATAGAATTGGCCTGACCTCAGGATACTGAACTGGAATCTTCCGAAAAATCTGGAAGATCATAATTTTGCCTTCTGTCATATGCTAGTATGACTCCAAGTTTTAGCGAGCTCGGTTCAATCCCGAGAAAAGTTACAGGGGGTCAAAGTTTTTTGGAGGTTTACCTCATTGATCTGGCCTAGGTCAGTGACCTGACCTTATCTGCGGTTGAAATTCCGACAGTGAGTGTGCAGTGAATGATAGGAAACGCTTTGAAGATTTGGCGGCTCTGTGTTTTCCGTTTTTCCATCATGGGGAAAAGGCTGAGAGGGGATGCTCAACCCCCTAATACGGGGCGGGCTATTGCAGGAATTGTTAACTTTGGCATTTGGATGCATCATTCCGCTGATTTTTCCACATGTGGATACTCAGATAGCAATGTTGACCACAAACTGGTTTTTTCCTCTTATAAAAAACTACGCGATCTGATTAAAATGTGCGCATCATGATGACTCAAATGATAAAGTTAATACAGTAATCACCTAGTCACCCTCTGAAAAATAATAACAGACTGAAGAGAATAACTGTCATGTCCGAAGTATGTACAGATCATGTCTACAGGGTCATGTGTTCTTGAATAGCGTACATTAAAACAACATCAAGATTACTTTACCCTGATTTTCGCATTTGGGATCCTGTCCTTATTACACCTTACGGTAGTCATTGTGCAGTTGTAAGATGTATGTGTCTTGAAAGCATTGTAGCAAGTTGCAGTAGTTTTGCAATGTTATATGCTTATAAAAATCAAATGTACCGTAGGGTTAGGCATCGATGAATTTTTCACGTGCATATCTGTAACTTAGCCAAATGTTGTAGAATCATCTGTGTTTATGAGACTCAAAAGTAAACTGTATGCCTAAGTTGCAGATTTTTACTGAAAATGCCGGCGTAAGTTGTACATTTTCCTTGGGTAGTTGTAAGGTGTAGAATTTTACGTGGTTAAACTGTATTCTACAGCTTGGCAAAAACAATACGTATTTTTTGCAACCTGCAGCTTTTGGCATTTGTAAAACTGGTTGCAGGAAGCTAAAGGTGGTGACATGCCCCAACATTTCCCGGGCATCACGTTCATGTTTGTTACTGGACGGCAGTGAAAACGGCTAAAGTGCAAAATGTTGTCATGCAGTCGTCTGTTTGACACTTGACGAGGGTGTAAAACGATGCTGCGGTTTAGCGACATATTTCACCCATTACTGGTCTTGGTCACGCTTTTTATATTTTTTCGTTTGCACGAATTAAAACGTTTTGTGCATGACTGCAGGAACCTTGGTTTGGCTGTTATCATGTGCTGTTTTCCACGGCCTGGGTACAGTGACCAAACCGAAAGATTGGAACGCCGGCTGTTTACAAAGGCTGGACGCACCTCAAGATAACCCAGTTTGAACTCGTGCCCTTGTATCCGTACAAAGTATCTTCGTTTGCAGTCGGCTTTCCTGGCCTAATTATTACGTATTGGTAACGGATTAATACCATTATTACATAACGTTTCGTTTACCCTGACAATCAACACTGCCCATTATCGAATATCAGTAAATCAATGTCTTCTAAAAGCAGTGATGTTCCTGAGCCGATGACTCAAAGAAAAACTTGGCTTGAAGTTGTCAGCGTTCAATGCCAACCGGCTTGAAGGTTCTCACTGATGGTATCTCACGCGAGAGTTGTTAGTCAGCTTCTTCAATGCAGTATGAACATTGATGCCAGTAAAAAATGACAGGAAGGCTCCTGGAATTGCATACGCAGAACGAGGTTCGAAATTACGGAATTAACGACGGACGATCTTGAAAACAGGCTCTTATTTATCTCTATCCTTTGGTACCTGGCCATGTAATGGATGTAATCGCATGCGGTGTTTTTCTTCATGGGAGTGGCTGCGATGGTGAGCTGTGTTCTTCACCACGAGATGAACACAGCTCCAGCTGTCTTTTGCTATGTTTGTCGCCGCAATGGGATATCAGATCTTGTCTCATGTTCTTCACTACGACGTGAAACTGGCCGTGTCTTAGCTGCATGTGCAGATGCGGTTTTTCTGTCATGAGTTCTCAGAAAAGAGATCGTTGGAGTGGCACGCGAACATGGTCGTTGACACCATGCTGCTAGGGTGCTCGACGAATTTCCGACTTCGCAGAACGTCATTTTTTCCTCTGATGAAACAGGAAGCAGGTCGTTGTTAGCGAATCATATGTCATTTAAAGCTATACATCACTGGTGTATGCAGACAGTCATGCCAGGAAGGGACCGCATGAAGGAGGAAACATATGTAATAAAATGGACGAGAGCGGAACATAATTTATTTTCTTCGTTCACCTCATTTTCATTAGGATTAAAAAGGCCACATAAAGCCTATACAAGCATCAGAAAGGGTAGGGAAAATATCTGGAATTTCTTGATAGATATTTTTATACATTCCGCTATTTTCTGTTCATTTTAACTTCATTTTGAACATATATGTTCGATTTATTTAAGATGAACAGGTAAAAGCTCCCACATAAACATTGCGGCCCTGACTTTTCATTTCGCTGAAAACTCATAAGGCGTACACAACCTGTGCGCCTGTGGATAATCTCTGCGCCGTTCGGGGGTTCTGCAGACCCGCCCGTGACCCTAATGACCCCGACTTATATCTCCGAGGCCTGTAGGCTAAAAAAGGTTGCGTCGAAACTTCCAAACCGTTCAGGGAAAGAGAGGAAATCCGTAAGATCCCAGTAAAGATTTGAGAGTATTCAGCACTCCAAGAAGGTTGATAAATGTTTTAATATGATTGGTCATCAGGCGGAAAAGGACATTAAGTTACGCCTAAATCGTAAAATAGACAAATATACATCGGACTTGTATTATGCATCTATGTGATATATATATATATATATGTAATTATACTTCGGTTGGTTTGGTATCAGTATCACTCGTGTTTCTTTCAAGCATGGAAAGTGATATCACGAACAGCTTGCTTATATTTGGTCACAGAATGCGAAATACGTTGAAGGTAACCAAACAAGTTGAAGTTGGTTTAACAACTATAACGCTTCCAAGAGCAAGGACCATACAACCGAGGGATTGCAAACCTTAACCCTATTCCCGTTGGGCTAGACGATATATCCGATTCCCGGCAGGGAGGATTCGGCCCCCTGAGGTCGGTGGAATTACACATCCGATTTGATCGTAACAAAGGGCAATCGATTTGCCATGGCGTAAAATGCATTTTTATAAAAAGAAGTTTTCAAACTTTTTGCAAGGGGTGGCTACAAGGGCAAAAAAGTCAAAATGTAGGGTATTTTTGGACGTGTTATAATGCTGCTGTTTCTAGGCCGATTTTGATGAAAATGGCAAAAATCGAGAGATTTTGGATTGGACTTTTATCTGCACTGTTCCAAGCATTTGAGGTTTTGAGGAAATGGAGGAGGAGGAGGCGGGAGGAGCTGGAGGAGGAGAAGGAGGAGCTGCCTTGGTCGCGTGCTGCAGGTCGACTTGGGACCTTTTACCTCCATTGACCGCAGATGACCTCAGAGTCACATGGAATGGCTTGAATGGCGTTGAGCTCTTTTCATAATCTTTGAAAACGTTTTCCAAGCATTCGAATGGACTGCATGGCTAAAAGTCATGTTCATGGCCGTCGTGATCTAAGTTATTCGCAGGTACATTTTAGGTCACATCTCCGTGACCTGACCTGAACTGTATAAAAAAGTAAAACTGAAGCTTGAGAGACAGGTTGAGGGTACTGTTCTGAGCCATGGATGTTCCAGGTTTTGCATTTCGAAAATTAACGTTAAATATTTTCCCAATAAACTATATTTTGGCTCTTTATCTTGAACTGGCGCTGTGAAGTTACTTCAGATTAAGGAAAATATTTGCGTATGTTTCCACAGTTGCTTGCCTGCACCCTAGAAAAAAATTGAGGTTATATCTTAAAAAAACTATTTTTGTCAGCCATTTGGTCTTTTATCTTCGACAGTGACAAAAATGGTCTGAGGTACCTCCTGAGAATTCGGCCTGGCTTGCCCTTAAAATCCGCCCCTGAGAGAAATAACATTATACAATTTTAGCCTAATACGTACGGAAAATAGGTAAGACAAGTCGCTAAATTTCGTGAAGCTGCTTCAGAATCCCTGGAAACGGTGAGCGGAAAGCCGGAGGGGGCTTCTAATCTAATCTCTTATATGGGGGCGTTCCGCCCCCGTACGGGAATAGGGTTAATCCGGTTTTCTCTGTACTGGGCCACTTCGCCCCCTTTTCTGAACCTAAAAGGGATTTTTGGTATGTCCAAAAGTAGCGAAAAAGCCAGTGGCGCATTCAGGAGAGCAGGGACGGGATTAAGCAGCCTGTTTTCGTCGTCAGACATATGATGTATCAGATACGTATTTTGACATATCAGTCATCGCTTTAGCCTTGACATAACCGCATGGTATGTAAGGAAGCATTTTTTCTTACAGTGAGGAGACATCATCTAGAACATCGTCTTGATCTGGTAGGAAACTTGAGCTCCGAACTTTTAACGTATCTACTCACTCGCCAGCCTCGTTGACCGGCCTAATTTTATTACCGTTACCAAAGAAAATGTGTACAGTATTTTAGAGGTATCAGTACTGGATCCAGAAAGTCAAACACAGTGGTGATTGTAATGAACTTGAATATCAGTGGTGTATTGACAAAGCAAACTATCGTGCTTATTTTCTAGTTTCTCCTATGTCTTTGTATATTTTGAATTAGTAACGACCTTCAAAGTATGTGTTCTTCCTGGGTTCGTTCCTGCCAGTATGTGTATAAATAGGTTTTTCAGATGCGTTTTGATCAGTCTTCTATCTTCCCAAAATTTTTCATGTTCCTTATTTATGTATCTTCAACAAAATATGTCCCTTGCATCAATGCTGTGGTATATAAAAGGTTAACTCATCGTGCCGTACCTTGGTTTCAGCACGCAGAACTGACTTTCACATGGCATAGTGATGCCCCCTGCGTTCGTCCTTGACAGTCGCCGCACACTGCGGACTGTGTGAATAATCAGTTATCATAAACATTGTGCATGGACGTATGGTACTGGTAAAGACTGGTTTACAGCACCGATACGTAAAAGAGCAAGCAGTCGTCTCAGACGGCCGGAACGTGGTGTGACATGCCTCCCAGAAACGTCTCACGGAACCGCTCCTGGTGCGTGTAGGACGTTGGAATTGTGCCGTAATATGCAAAAAGAGACATAGGAACACCAGACTCCAGTGCGATGGCGCAAACGGTTTGGCTTTGGCACTGGAAAAAAACGGGGGGGGGCATCGCCGTTGTGAGAACAGCATTACATATCTGTAGGGAAAGGGATGTAACTGATGTTCATTCGCGTATTTGTTCGTTTTTTCTGTTTCTTTCCTCAGTCATGCAAATGCGTATCCTCCACACAGCAGTGGTTTCTTCTATGATGTTTGTCCTGCCAGCGTAACTTTTAAATGCTGCACTGTAGACATTACACGCAGTTTTAAGACACGCGCTGGTGGCCCCCTGAGAAAAGCACGCACTGTGGGAGTATGTATTTACCCCGCGGTCTTCTGATGTACGGCACCGATTACAACGGAACTCTGTGCGGAGGACGTATGCGTAACGACCTCCATCCCCAGAAACGGAATGGCCCATGTCGGAGCCATCGAGAGCAGATGAAGTCTGGGCGCCGAATGACCCTGCAGTCGGTGCGCCCCTAAGCCCCAATAACCAACCAGCAGATGAAGTCACACCTCTTATAAGGAGCTTCACTTCCTTTCTCCAGATGCACTGGACCGATGGGAGCAAAATTTTGTCGAACGTGGTGCATGTGATGAACTCACATACCGCAAATCAAGGTTGATCAGGGCCTAGTGAATCGAAGTCAGTCCAGGTCAACATTGGGAAATGCTGCGTTTCATGAAAGTGAAGAAAAACAAAATCTGGAGAGTTGTTAGTAGGTAGGGTACCATCATGCATCAAATCAGGTGCTTAGGTCATTTAATGTCTTCCGAGGAAAACCGGGGTAAGCAAAAGGCATCCTCACAAAATCTTTTTGATATCATTGTGGTAAATCTCGGGAAAAGAAAGATTGTTGCATGTTAATTAATTTACCTTGCTGCATCTTCATTAATGACGGCCTGAACGGACCGTATCTAGACTGCTTATGCCTTGAGACGCCTGCATCTATGATGCTGGCGTCCCCAACAAATTTCCGCGTGAACGCTTTATAAAACGTTGCGTTTACATTACCTGATCTGAGTTACCTTCGTTTCACCAGACCGCCATGATTGTCGGAATTTTGGGTGCTTGTCAAAGTTTTTAGACTTCGGACGTTTGTTGTCAACTTTTTGAACTGGATGAAATTGGTAATTTTGTTCTCAAATTAATAAAAACGGTCTCACCCCACACACGCATCGAACTCTCCCATTGTAACATGTCTTGTTAATGATTTACTTGGATCACACATCAAGATTATCAGTCTGCTGCGCATTTCAGAAGCCCATTTTTATGTGTCGGAAGCCTTGGTTTCGGATGTTACTGTACAAATAAATCTGAAAGTGCGCCGTGTGACATTGTTCTCAACATTGGGCAGTTTACATAACACAAACGTACGCGTTGCTGTGGTTCCATTCTCAAAAATGCCATTTTTTTCATCAGCCTCAGGTCGTTAAAGTAAAATTCTAACCTTGCCCGATCTAGGTCACTTGTGTCTAGAGGCAAACACGGTCATCTTGTAGACCAACGTCCCACAAAGTTTTGTTGATATGAATGAAGAGGCATGCCGACACTGTAAACTTTGACAAGCGCTTGTAAGATTTACGACCATACGAGTTTACCGCAGAACTGGACATCCTTTGCCTTGTTTGATCGCGGTCTTTTGGGTCGTTATATTACGAGTATCTTGCATTTCGACCACTCAATCGTTTGTCGTTTGTCGAGCCATCGATGAAGAACTGCTCGGTCGTCGTAATAGCTACGACAGTTTACCATGTGATAGTAATGGCATTATCATTGACATTTATGTACCTGTATAATCTTTATAACGTGATTCTTTGTTCTCGCTTTTGAAGAGCAAGGAACACTGATGTAAGGGTAAGGCCACTTACGACATACATCCCATTCATAAATATAGTTACAGGGCCAACATCGATGTGTGCTACGGGGGTCTTCTTTGTATCGTAGCCATTTACAGCTGTAGTGGTTTTCGGCAGTCTGCTGCTTCATGCGTTCAAAAGCACCACAAAGACGGTCAAAAATACGTTCTGCACAGCCGACATGGCATCGGACACCAGTTCTCCTTGAACGATTTTTTTTATTAATTAATCGTATTCTCATAACAAAGTTCACGGTCCCAGTGATATTTGGCTTCTGAACGACCGAACATTGGCCGGACACCTCATGTCCAACATTTTGAACGATTTTTTTTGTCAAAAATGAAGCGTATAAAATAGCTCACGGTCTGCGATATGTTTCATTCGGCTCCAACAAGGTCGCCAGTGGTCAGTGCTAGCTCTGCTTCAGCCAGGACCCTGTTGTCATCGACAAAATACCTTTGATCTAGGGCGCATTCCAGTTGTTTCGTACCATTTGCGCCAAACTGAGCCCTTATCAATAGGGTTCAACTGCTGCCGCACAGGCTGCCTGGTCTTCGCCAAGTACTCAGTGGGTGGGAGACCAGTGCACTGTGGGATCCTGCCACAGAGGTGTCAGTCTTGAGAATTTCCGGGGCCGGTGCGGACCGGGGACCAACCATCCCACGGCAAGGTCCGGTCCACGCCCAATTTTTGAGCGACGCCAGTGGGAAAATGAAGCGCTATGGGCAAACTCCCCACAAGCTGCCCGTTTGGAACCGGTCGAGCCCATACCGGGTTTTTGGTTGGGCGGCTTTGGTTTGGCCCACGCCCAATTTGGACCTGTCCGGGTCCAAACCAGGCGCTTGTAGCAAATTCGCTCATATTCCTTCAATTTTCCATTGGCAGCCCCTCAACAGAATTGAGCCTAGACTGGGCTTCGTCGTGGGTTGGGTGGTCCCCGGTCCCTGACATTCTCCAAGACTGACACCCATATGTTGGTAATACACATACCTGTGTGTTTGGCAATTTGCAAAAAACACGGAGTGGGATAGCTTACGGAAAAATTGGCGTCACCCGACGAAAATCTGACGATTATTTTGTACGTAACCGAAGCAATGAGGTACCAGTAGTTGTCAGATTCTGTCTTCCAGTACTTCTCAAAATTGGGTGTGATACAGGGGTGCCGATCTGTGTTTTTTTGAGAGGGCCCTGGCTAACCCATTGTTGATTTGGGCCCATCCAGTGATGGTTTGTCACCCTTCGCCCTTCAATATTTTCTGCGGGTTTTAAAGGGAAATGAGTAATAACGAAAAGAACGGCCGCAATCTTACCTATCTTTCTATTTTATGTATATATATACATATATATATATATATTTAACTATATACATGGGAATAAATGCAACTTCTGTTTGATAAATAGCAACAAAAAGCTTGCAAATCTCCGTTGGTCAAAATAAAGTGGGCTAAATCCACTGAGTAGCCCACATTTGGGGGGTTTCGGGTTGTCGGGCTCTTGGCTCGGCCCCCCATCATTTACAGAAATTGACACCCCTGTTGCAATACGTATATGTATATATATATATATATATATATATATATATATATATATATATATATATATAAAGATCTCTCTCTCTCTCTCTCTCTCTCTCTCTCTCTCTCTCTCTCTCTCTCTCTCTCTCTCTCTCTCTCTCTCTCTCTCTCTCTCTCTCTCTCTCTCTCTCTCTCTCTCTCTCTCTCTCTCTCTCTCTCTCTCTCTCTCTCTCTCTCTCTCTCTCTCTCTCTCTCTCTCTCTCTCTCTCTCTCTCTCTCTCTCTCTCTCTCTCTCTCTCTCTCTCTCTCTCTCTCTCTCTCTCTCTCTCTCTCTCTCTCTATATATATATATAAGAGAGAGAGAGAGAAAAAAAAATTGGTGTGACTGTGCATTTGCCCACTCTGCGGTTTTGAACATCCAGCAAAACATTTAAAATTTTTGAAGTCTAGCGTCTTTGGGAATAAGATATGATGCGTTTGAATTTAACAGTCGTGATATGGTGATGACGGTGGTTTAAACTTGATTTTAATGGCGGCACAAGAGACAAAATTGAATTCCGCGTAATGCTGTGGGCTGTTTTGTTCTTGCTGATTCCTTCCCATTTTTTTTTTTTTTTGCTTTAAATGCGTGGAAACTGAAGGTTGTGCTGAAGGTTAATGTGGCCTGGTTATCACTGCACTAGCTGCCTGGCGATAGCCAATATCTATACTGCTGGGTAACAACTTGCCAAAATCCCAATCTGCAAACAATGATCCAGGTATGACACACATTCTAGGCAGGAACGGAATCAGAATCTCTTCTCAAAACCTTAGCAAGGTAGGCCCAATTGTACAGCATCAGTTCTGGCATATATGCAGTCCCAGGAGACCTTTACTTTCACACAACTTTCCCAAGATTCTAGAATATGCCCCTAAGTTTTTAGAGCCACACTAAAATATACAAAACCAACTCAAATTTCAGTCCACAGTAATATTTTGGCCTAAATGAACCACAGTAATATTTTGGCCTAGCACTTACATTGTGGGAAAGCTATTGTAATAGTGGTTTCATGATGCCTGAAATGCATTGTTAACATGTAATACGTACTTTTCAGCTGGAAGCAGTTGACAGAAACATGATTCTTGTGGCCAGCAAAAAAGTAAACAATTTTTCGCACCCAGTTACGAAGTGTTATGTATGTGGTACATGGTGCTTTTTGTAGGTGATGCTATTTTTGCTAGGTGTTGCTATTTATTTAAGGTGGTGCTGAAGCACCACCTGAGAGATATAAGACTCAGCATGCACAACTGATGCAGGTTGAATTCGTGGTATTGGCATGGATGACACATTGTACTGAATTTGTTCAGTTCATTTTGTATCTTGTAACCCAGCTGACAAAATAAAACACATTATACAGAAAAGTTTTCATGTGTGGAATCTGATTACATGAAATTCCTTGCGTGTAGAAGTAAATTTGCCATTCACGAGAGGTTAAAATATGTATTAAGAGGTTCGGATACATGGAATTTTGGCAATATGAAGGAAATTTTGCTAGTCTCCAAAAATTCTTTACGAGCAGAATTGCCTACAGCAAAATATGTTTGATGTTACATCACAAAGATGTCGTAATTGTTGCACACCCACGCCGTCAAATGTAATGTTTTGGGCCATACTTTCAGCACAGCCCTGCCAAGATTTGAGTATAACTTATTCCAACTTATGCTGTTTGGTTGCAAAGTCCATGCTTCATGCAACAAAAAATGGAGAACCTGGACACTTTGAATGAATTTTTCCAGTGTTTGTTCTGCAAAAACAGCTTGGTAAGGCCTGCCATAGGTTGCTTATGGTGGGTGTTGGCATGCAGGATACCAGTGTTTAGACTCATTTCCCACCCGAAAAGTGCATGGAGATAGGTAATTAAAGGTTAGGTTTTGCAAGCATTTCCAAAAATGGCATTAATCAGCAAACCAAAACTAAGGTTCATTCATGGATGAGAGGCATACAACATACTGGATAACTTTTCCACCACGACCTTCCTTTGTTTACCTATGTCAGACAGAGTAGGTGTTTTATGTATACACAAACTATCTACTCCATGTCTCATACTGATAAGCGGTTCTTGGGCAACAAACCCATCATCGTCCCTGTGCGTCATATCTGTCACCTGCAAAGTAACCCAACTTTCCGTGAGTTTGCACTCACCTGTGCTTGCCTTATTGGGGAGCAACGGTTAAAAGCGTCAAAAACGCCGCGCGATACATTAATCTGAGATGATCGACTGTTGTATTTGACCCAGTGACCATCAAATCTTTGCCATAATACAATTTGACATTGGTAAAACCCATCAAAACATGTACGTGCATCTCACAGTATATCCGATTAAAAAACATCCCAAAATGTACTGAGCATTTGCCATCTCTGAACACTGGCAGCGCACCGGAAACACGGCACGTCTGCTTATTTGTAAAATGGCGTCTTCGGAAACTGCGTTTGAATTCTGACGGGAAGCCATATACGGTGCTCAGACTTGTCTTTATCATGACTGACACGCGAAATCCACGTGAACGTTGCTTTCGTCCTGTTAACGAGCTCGCGTAGTTTGTGTTATTGACGGGCACCCAGACCTTCCGTATGCGCCAACAAATGTTTAGCTCGTTTTACACTTACGATGAAGATCCTTCTTATTTTTACGACGGACTCATTGCTCATTATTTTTATTTATATATATATATATATTTATTTTATATATTTTTATATGTATTTATGTTATTTACACAAAACAAGACGATGGTGATGATGGCAAGTATTTGAGTTGTTTCTTTACTAGTTACTCGTGTGCTGACAACCCTTATGTTTGTATTGCTAACAATGGCTCGTGGTTTAAAAACTTAGCATCGTCGAAATGAATTTACAGTGTAAAAAAAGAAAATGGTTTGCGTTCATCATGTGGTTCTGGTTGACCTCGAGTGACCTCGCCAAGCAAAAAATAAAGCCTTGGACTGTAAATTGATTACATAGACCAACTCCCCAAAATGCATTGTAGCTGGCTTTCGGACAGAACTTGCTCCATACGCAACATAGTATCTGTCTCGCGGCCCGAAGCGCGTGCAGCCGTCCGCCACGGACGATGCATCGGTCGCACCACCGGCCTCTCACTTTGCCGGACTGTTAGGAATTTAAAGGGCGGAAGACACGACAGGAGTTACCAGAGGACAGGCCAAATTTTAGCCCTCTAACGTTTTTACCGCGAAAGTTATGTACGAAAAACGTGAGTGGTGGACAGTCTCTGTTCCCTGTCCCTCATTTTAGCGTGTTAAACTTATTTCTGGTGATGGAATAAGCTATCCGAGATGTCATATAAAGCGTGATTTGGCCAGCGTGGTAGCCTCTTAGTTAAAGTACCTGCTGAAGCGAAGAAATTCGTATGAATTATCAACGAAATGAAAAGAAACTTGGGAAGGCAAACTTTGCATGGAATTAAAAGAATGTGTGAGGGTAAGCATTTTACTACCCTTCGAGCATATTAGTCTCAATACCGAGGGAGCAAAGGACGAACCCTTCATAAGAGAATGCGAGCGAAAATTCATCCAGCGGCAGATCATTGTGACGTCGGAACGAACCAGAGATCCAGTCGAACTGTGGGTCAGGTTGAAAATGAGTTCTCTAAATGCGAAATGGGCAGTTATGAGGGGTTTGTGATCAAACAAGAATGTTAACTTGTTCGTGAAAAGGACAACACATGCAGCAAGGTCAGATTGGCTAAGAAGCCGTGTAGGTGGCGTCGGTGTGGGGTAAGGGGGATGCGCAGACCTTACTACTGGAGGTCAAAAGTGGTCTTGTCAGCCTTTCCTTTGTGCAGCTTACGGATATGCAAAAGGAATTGCTTTTTGTTACCATCGGCCGCTACGTCCAGTTCAGGTATGGCCGAAATGCGGAAACATTGGGCTTGAAGTTTCCTACGAAGAGATAATCAAGCTTCGAGGAAAATCGAAAATACGGGCACATCGTAATGGGAAAGATCGCGTCATGCTGATAAAATAATGTATCTGCTCGTAGACAGACCGGATTATATGGAAATTGGTACAAGTTCGTGCAGACCCAAGCGGATCTAACCGACACCATCAGGGCCGGTCAGCCGGCTGGTTCACGCCAACGACGCTGTCGGAGGCTTATTGACACCGTTTTGACGCGTGTCGCCATGGGTGTTATGACGGGAGCTACGTTGGTGTGGCA
The DNA here is from genome assembly GCA_030062745.1 of Capitulum mitella. NCBI lineage: Eukaryota > Metazoa > Arthropoda > Thecostraca > Pollicipedomorpha > Pollicipedidae > Capitulum > Capitulum mitella. The sequence goes on along the minus strand of CP099845.1, from coordinate 30,936,375 downwards.
AATGCGTCACTGCCATTAGGAATGACATTGCATTCGGAGAATAGCGAACCGTAAGACGATATTAATTTAAATCTTCACGGAAAACTCACTCATTGATTACTTATTGAAAACCGTCGTGTTGTTATTTAGCACTAGGAAAACAACATTTCATACTGGAATAACTAAATCCGGGATCAAGAACCTTCACTCAGCGAGCATGACATGTCGTGTTGCCTGAAAACTTTGGAGATGTGATATGTTAGATTGCTGTTGTGGGAAGGGATATAATGAACGTTTATCTGTAGGCGGTGCTGAACACAAAATAGGGGATGTGCCACTATATTCGTGTATGAGTTGATGTGGCGTGGTTTTTGTCTACTGCACCAGTTTGTAATGAGGTAAACAATTCTTTGCGATTGCGTCATTCGCCATACGCGTTGTGGGTCATGTGTGATACCATGCCTGCACACTTATCTTGACTCGAGCACCTAGTCATTGTCATTTCTTACGCAGTTGCACGGTGTCGTTCAGTTTTGCCTCATTGTGCGTGACGCAAGCCAAACTACGCTTAGTACGTCGCCTGGCCCATGTGACATGTGACAGGTCGTCGCAGCCCTAACTTATTTGGCCTTCTTTTTTTGAACGCAGCAGTGTCTGCTGCTGTCTGATTTAATGTTTCTAGCAGCGTTTACTTTGCCAGGCAGGTATCCGATGCGCTTTGGAGCCCTGACGTTCGGAGATGAATTTCCAAGAACTGGAGCTGGATTCATATTTGCAGCAGTTTTTCGGATACTTCTCTAGAAGATAACAGTCCCGTTCTAGGTCTGCTCTGTGAAAGACCAGGAGACTGCCGAGGCCATGCAGGTGCATTTTCGTTCTTTGGAATACTCTGGGATTTTTCAAGCCGGTCTTATCTCTCTGGGTGCAGTCATAGCGTAGGCATGCGCCCAATTTTGGGGTCAGTTTGCATTGATCTGAACAAATTGATCGCGTCCACTCGTCGAGAGACTGCGTGTGAGCACACGTGAGCGGTCGTAAGATTCCAGAATGTTAAGCTGGCTTTACTGGGAATGCAAGGTCAAAGTCACCGTCATGCACGTTTCGAATGGAGGCCAAACGGAGTTCGGATGGCTGCGGCACGAATGCAATATTGCAAGATTGATAATTGACTTCTGGCAGCTGGCAGTGTTGCGTGGTCTTTTTGCTGACACGTTGCTGTATGCGACACGCGGAAGTACGCCTTAGGAGAACATTGTAAGCGTGCGTACTTTGCAGTCCTTAGAAGTTTACGGACGATGGTCATTGTGATGCAGTTGCAAAACGCTTTCCAGTAGAGGTAGCCTTAAACGACGTGGCGAGTGCTGTAATAGATTAAGACAAATTATTGGCTTGCAGTGTAGTAGAAGAGACGTCGGCTTGCCGTTATGTTTTGTCTGGACGATGGCTGTGAAAAATGAACCCCGACAGCCCGTAAAGCAGGCATTTATCTCGCGCCGAGCGGGTGAACGAGTTGGCTGCGCCTTACCAATCGCTGTTTGGTCCCACTCCAAATATGGCCTGGCCCACCTGCCTATCCTTGGGAAAACTGCTCTGGACAATGCTGAGCCGGGCATGAGGATACATTTCTAACGGGCCGGTGGGAGAGCCGATAAAAGTTCGCCATAACCTGTCCGAGAGGCGACGTTCAGGCCCGTTTCAGAAAAATGCAAGCCCTTACGGGCAGCCTGCCGAATATCTTACCGGGAGAAAAAGACGACACCGCCAGATGCTTGATCGATGCTGTCGCCGGCTGCTAAGAGGCTGTGGCGTCTAATGCCCGGATTACCGACTTCTCGATGACATTGGGCTGGCGTGGGTCTGGGCCGATGGTTCGCACGGCGATGGCTGGACGGTTATTCGCATGCAAGCGAGAGGACGATGTCGGAGCTTGGAGATGTCGTGACTCTCTGGCGGCCGTACGCCGGACTGTGGGCTCACGCCGTTTGCGGGTGCTGCCAGCGCGACATCTGCGCCTTTCGCTGTGCCCTTGTGACGGTGACGCCGCGAGGGTTCGTGTGGCACACCAGGCTGCGGTCAGGTACGCGTTGCCTTCGCCAGCTGCACGCTGCCGCCCTGATGTGCTGGTGATGTGACGCCGGCTGGCGACAAGAAAAAGGGCCTATTGGATCTGAATCGACTCGCCAACGCCGTCAGGGTGTCCTTCGCCACTCCTTAGTCCCCGAGTGATGGATGGCGGCTGACGTTGAGCCGACCTTGTTCTTTAGTCATGTCGCGTTCATTTGAGAAAATTCTCGTGATTTCCGTGCCAATCATAACGAGGGCATTTCTAGAGGCCTAGGAACAGCTGCATTATCGGGGTTGTCTATTTGAAACGTAGCTTCAGCCGTACGTGGGCACGTTGAATCTTGCCCAGGTGAATCATGGTTCGTCGTTTCGTTAATTTTTGTAGCGAGTGAGGCCGTAGGCCGTGCAAGTCTCATTCAACGGCCAGAAAACAATTACCTGAGCGGACCTGTCCGGCATCGTCATAACGCCCTCGCCGTGAGAATAACACTGCAATCACTGAACATCGTAGCAGGAATTTTTCGCCGGAATGTTGCTCAGTTCTTTATTTTGATCCATTTTTTTCCGGTCCGGCATCGTCATAACGCCTTCGCCGTGAGAATAACATTGCAATCACTGAACATCGTAGCAAGAATTTTTCGCCGGAATGTTGCTCAGTTCTTTATTTTGATCCATTTTTTCATTAGCATTGCCTTTGCATTAGCTTGCAACTCGTTTCTCCGAAAACTAATACGGAAGTAAAGTGCTCGCTTTGAGACGTTTTTCTACGGACCTTTGTGAACCATCACGCTGTGCGCCTCACTGGGAGCAGCCAGACCTCGGTTGGCTTGTCACCCACGGCCCCGCGGTGTTAGCGCCTGGACGCACTGTCCGCTCTGCGAATACAGGGATACCGCTGACTGTGTGGCGTGACCCACGCTGGCCTACCCGTGCACGAACTGAAGTGCCCTTGGTCTCACCAACGCGTGATGCTATCTGTTGTGTCCCACTGAACTGTGCAGTGGAACGCATGGCCACCGCCGTATGCGCCATTACTTTGCATTAACCTCTGACGCAAGTCTTTGATCCAGGTTCGAGCTGGTGCTTTATCCAAACTGTGGCTAGAGCTTTATTGATTCCAGCATATTCGTTGCTTAAGTGTCACTAGATCCATTCAAGCATTCCTCTGTCACGGCCTCATTCTGGTTGATCGTTAATCCTATTCACGTCGCACAAAGTCATGTACCTAGATAGCCAGTCGGCCCTTTTTCTAAGTCCTGCGGGATTTTCCATAAATGTGACGGTATATATTATGGAACAATTTAGAGCGTAATATAAGGCATACAAAAGCAGAGTTTTTCAAAACATGCACTGAAAAACCGTAACAGCCATTTTTTGCAAGATTTTTGCTTGCAGCACTAATTACTGTACAGTAGTCCGACCATGCCAGATGGCGGTGATGATTCTGTGCTTAGATTGGAGTGCCAAATTGTTATCAATTTGGCATTCGTGGTGAAAGCAAACTTTTGACAGGAATTACTAAAAAAAAATGTATTTCGAACAAACTGAGACCATCATAGCCTCAAGCTGTGATGCTTGAAATGCGTTCTGTGTCCCTCACTGCGCCCACCGTAGCATGTTTTGGCATCGGTTTATCATGCAAGGAGTGTGCTACCTTGGAATCGGCTGTTCCTTGTGTCCGCGGATTGAGCGTTATTCTTTCACTTTGGAGCGTTTTTGTTGCAGTGTATTTTCGGCCGTTTTCGGAGAGTAGTCTGATAAGTATGAGATGAGCAACTGTAATCTAAGTTGTTCATAACTAGGTACTGGCGGTGACCTTTAGTTAGTGTACTTGCCGCTCCACACGCTAAATTTCCTGGGAAGACGCTACGTTGGCAGATTTTCCATCGTTTCATCCGTAATCGATGTTTTTTTTAGTTACCTCGGTGACCGGTTTATAGTCGGGCAACCTTCGGCGGCAGTGGCCAGGGGAATTATGCGGAGACAAAAGTAAACAAAGTTTGCTGGGAAAGTGAATGGAAAGGAAGTTTCCGATGCTAGTCGTGCTTGAATGCCTAAATATATTCATAATTCAAACGATTTACCATGCGCAAATGTCATATTCATTTGTTCTATCTCTTTCTTGCATTGCTCTGTACGGCATTCCTGGCATCGTGTCTGCTAATTATCTAGCTGACCAAATGAGAGTTGTGCGTTGTGAAGAGAGCTATTGTGTTTCGGCTGATGCTTCGTTTGGAGGAAGATATGCTTTGATATAGAGTAAACGAGCGAGACGTCCATGTTCAGGTTTTTGTGTCGCACAGCCGTATGGTGGTGACCCAACCCCGTAACCTGAAAGACCTGGCCGTCCCAGGTGAGACTGCTCCTGATCTCCTCTGAATCCGCTATCTGCTGCTTGATCGACACTGAAATGTAAATTGCCAGCTTAATCTTGGTTAGTTTTGGTTTCCATTAGGGCAGAAATATTGAACGGGAATAAATGCAAATATAAACAAACCCGGCAGTCATGTTGTTTAACTCTCCCCGGACGAGGGGGAGGGTGGATGCCATCCTCAAGCAATGTTTGAGGGACCACGGCAATACGGTGCGCGACAGCGCCGTGAAATTTGGCTCAGCAGACGATACTTTAATTGCATATGTTTAAAAAAAGTGACCCCAGGTCGTCTCAGGTTACCGAGCTGTGACGTCATTTCTGAAGGCGTACAGAGCAGTTGGTGCGCCAAATGTCGGCTTTTGCAGTTTTAGGACAATAGGTATGCATAAACGTTATATAATAGGCGTAAAATTGATTCAGAAGGGTAGGTCACTTTCGGATAGGTCACTTTAGATAGGCCACTGAATTCAAGGTCAAAGGAGTTTTATGACCTACGATGATGTTTTTAACCTTAAACGTTCCTATGCTGGTTTTTGGCACTCGATATGATAAAGAAGACGATTATACACCTATTTGGCTACAAATGTGTCGTTTTCAACTCCAGAGAATTGACTTATAGTTCCCAAGTGTAAAGTTTGAACTCACCTAAAAGGTCGACCTGACGGGGTCGAGTGGGGTACCGGTCCACCCCGGGTCCTTGAGCGGACAGCCATCGATTGCGCAGTTTGACCCGTGACGCTAGTTCAGTTAAGGGTCAAATGGCGTGGGGACGCCTACCCCCCAGTCATCGGCGCGCGTAAAGATCTCTTGTCCAGCGAGGGCTAAGAAAAAATACGCAGTATCTTTGTGATAGGCGCGAAACACAATCATGCTTGCAGTAGAGAAACTGGTGAATTTTGTTGCACAGCGCAACTCATTGCTTACTTTCCAGCTTGCTGTGTAGAAGCCGTCTTACGGTCTGCTTATCATCAGTGTGTAGTTACACCCATATGCAGATGTGATTTTCAAGTCCTCAGTAGACGTGCCGCTTATTAAACCTCGAACAACGTCATTACGGATTGAGCGCTGTCTTTTATATTCCAAAGAACGCTCTGGCTATGTATGCATGGGATCTTTTCGCGTTACCTGACACTGGGAATCCGCCCACGGGAATGCATCCGCGCAGATACGCTCGTGGGATACTACCTGTCCTATTGCCTTTTTATGTCCGTTTCGGTATCGTTACCTCGTTACACAGATAAGCGTTTTTTGTTTCCAGGTGCAGCTTGTTGCCGTGCTCGTCCGACCGTCCTGTTGGACGTCCTGCTGCATTCCACTGCGACCATGAACGTGTCCAGGGGCTCCGCGGCACCGGGCTTCGTCGGCATCAAGTTCTGCCGCGAGTGCAACAACATGCTGTACCCGAAGGAGGACAAAGAGAACAAGGTTCTGCTGTACGCCTGCCGCAACTGCGACTACAAGGAAATCGCGGACAACAACTGTATCTACGTCAACAAGATCATGCACGAAGTCGAGTAAGTGTGTTATCTCTGTCCGCGCCGCGGGCACTACCACACGAAATGTCATGTTCTGTTGGCGTTTTCTTACCAGGTTCGTCTCCTTATCCGGGCGGGGCGCGATAATGACATTGACAGAGGGCTCCGGGGATTAGTGGGGTGAACGGGCAGGCATTGGCTGAAAAGGATGGAATTATCGGGCTTTGTCCTGCGATTTCCTTACACCTCATCCGGCTGTCGAACACTGTCTAACATTTTAATCCAGCCCGTGTACATTATGTCCTTTTGAGTAAAAGGCCAGAAAGGTCGGTGACATCAGTTTATGATTTCGATCCGTGCTGGCCTGAATCCCATTGAAGACTTAAGAGCGAAGGCCATTGGCATCATGGGCGTCTGTCATGTGTACGATTGAGTAAGACTGAGTACCATAAATCTTTGGAAAGTTTGCTATACGATGACGACCGTCACCAGTTGGTGGTTTCTTCATGGCATGCCGTCGAGAAATACTTCCTGCCGATGAACAAACATGATATTGAGCTCAGATCTTCATAGATTACATAAAAACACTTTAAACCCAGGCCACGCAGAATTTTAGAGCTATAGGAATAGGTAATGCAAGACTATTCGAAACCATCGCCAAACAGCTTGTGGCGGCGAGGCGTCGTTAACGAAATACAGAGTTATAATATGAAGGAAACTCAGCAAATGGAGAGCGGGATATTTCGTTTTGACTTTATGTGAAGCAGGCCACGTTGAGAAAAAGCTGAAATGGAATTGTACCATTGTACCACAAGAACGCCGCGCGCACGGCGTTTTGGTTTGGCACGCATAGCTGTGAGATTTAGCGGGAAGGACTGGATGGCATACGTATGCAAGGAATTATAAGCATGACGGCGTAGTTTGGTACGCGTGCCTTTCTAATTGAGACGTGGAGAGCATTATGTTTCGTTTTCGAGACTGTCTTACGTAACGATCTTACTACGACTTTGGATAAACTAGGCCATTTGGTACGCTGCATTTACTGTGTCAAGGAATATGAAGTGAGATTTTAACAGTAAATGACTACCAGATGCCATAAAGAGGCCATGCGTTCCGTTTGTCGGAGTTGCGTCAATGTTGAAGGATTAACAATAGTACAGTTCTGATTGTCATGGAGCAGGAAGTATGTCTGCTTATGATTTGGCCACCTGTGGGCGATCCTAAGACCTGACGAGCCCGTCAACACTGCTTGTTAAGTGGCTTAGCTCGGCCTTGCCGCCGGATTAGCTCAGATATCAGCGTTCGGAGGCGATCTACATAGCCATGTGGACTCTGTCACGAACTTCGATGACCCAGTGTGATAGACAAAGGTCGCAGACCGTGCAGACTCGGCTGTGTGATGATCTCTCAACGCTCGGCTTCGGATCCCCCTGGCCGATCGCGGGTGCGCCATGGCTCGCCTCATCTGTGGAATGCAGCTGAGGAGTTTTAGTTGGTCGCGTGTGACCCTCCTTCGCACGACCTTCAGGCCGGCTAGTGGTTTCCTTTTGGCGTGTCTCGTTTTTAACATAGTTTTTTTTCACATAGCACCCTCAGCTTCGTAGAAAAGGACACGCTTTGAAGCGTTTATCGTTGTGACTGGTGCCCGTACGTCCGTTAAATCACCGCAGTACTCCGGAGCTGTCAGTGTTCTCCGCAGTGCTGGATGGCAGTCCCGTCCAGCCAGTCGGTCGCGGTCATGTAGTCAGCCGTGGCGGCCCTTTTCACATCACCGTCTTGTTTGGCAGTCACATGACGGTAACGGTTCTTTTGGGCCACGTGGCACGTAATTTCGTATTGCTAGCCGACCCCACGGCGGCGCCACCTGCTTTTTTGTCTGATGGGCGCTGGAATGTGGGATTAGGGGATTTATCTTAAGTGTTTTAGCATTTCGAATGCAAAAGTCCGATTTGCGCTGAAAATCCGGCGCACTGAAAACGAAACCTGCTATGTTCAGTTTTATAGTCTCCCGGGTCATAACCATTTTCACTTTTTTCAAATGAAATCGAAAGGCCTCTGTCTTAGATCAGAATGCTCCTGCGAAACCAGTTCTAGGTGAGGGACGTGGATGGTACCCGTTTTAACGCTTTCAGTTTCGACAAGTCTGGTAACCTGCTCGTGCTGGCCGAGTTCTCGAACTCATATGCCACCAGCGAGTGGCTGTGTATCCAGTCTGATGGTGTCATTTCCGGATGTATTTTAAATGACAAAGCGTGTCCATTCTCCCCTTTTTGCCACTGTCGAATGGTGGTTGCAGTCGTGCACGGCATGTAGGTTTGTCGCCAGATTGTAACTCCTTAACGACGCCGTTGCAGCAAAACGTATTTAAGCGTGCGCGCTCCTCAATATAACATTCATCTCAGGAACTGTAAGCGTCTTTTAGGAGGGGTATGGCAGTGATACGTTTTCTTCGTTGTCTAGTGAGCCTTTGCCGGCAACCATGGACGTAACTGCGTGTGTTGTTATTGCTTGGCCATTTGACAACACATTCAGCCGTTCCGGTGATTGTATCGCGGCACCTTCGGACCAATCGTCGGCCTGGTGCCAATGAAGTGCGCGGCTGTCAGCGGTGCCCGGACCTCACGATCAAATGGTTGGCGTCGTGTTGGCTTTTCCTGGCACTGCTGTGCATCATCAGGGCGCAGCTGCGCGCCTGAATGTACCGTGCGCCGCTGGTGGCGCGGTCCTGTCTGTGGTGATGACCTGCGGTGGGGTGCGGTGTGACATGGTCGGGGTCTCTCCAGTCCGTGACGGTCGGACTGGCGACAGGTGTGATTTGTCCCCCGACGAGCCACGTAGCAATAGTCATCTTGCTAGAGTGAGTTTGGTTTCACTACTGTCGCCGTCAAAGCATGCGTGCCTTTTTTTCTTTTCCTTTACTGAACCATGAGCTCACATTCGGTGATACCTTGCGTGTCGCCATTCCAGCTTCAGCACCGACTGCAGGAAAAAGCTTAGATCAGAATCGGACGAAAACGGAAAAATGGAAATTAAATTTCGCAAGAACCAGTGTTTGGAAAACTCACACTATTGTGGATGTCCGGGTAGAGGTTTTGAGACCTCTGATGACGTGATAACAAACTTCACACTGGCGGCCTGGTTGGCACGAGACGACCGGCCCGATGGGTTGCCGTGAGCACAGGCACACCCAAGAGGGACAGAGGACCTTGCATCCGATGTCACATAATACCGAGCCACTCCCTTGTGGTCATCGGTCGGTGTCTCGTGTTAATTATAGAGGGAATTATAAATATGCGTGTTATTTGCATTATAACTATTTTCAACACCTAACTTCAAAAACATGGATGCTGCCTTAATCGCAAAAGCGCGCCGGGACGGGTCAGCCAGCACGTGTGCGTGTGACTGAATGCGCTGGTTGTGGGTACTTTCAGGTCAAGCTGCCGCGTCTGAGTAACGACAAGCAGCAAGCCTGGGTCTGAGCGGTGCTCAGTAGGCATGACTCCCTCGTTTTTTCATGTATCTTAACTGTTACGGGAACGTTTGAGCTCCGGAACCCATGTACTATACTTTTTATAATCTCACACCTGTTGTGAAATATCTGGGATCCTCGCCTGCTCCTGTCTCTACCTGGCACTGTTGATCCGAGACAGAATAAAAGTGAATTATTGAGACAGACTCGGAGCGTTTCGGTTCCCGACCGTCCATACGGAGAAGCCTGCGTTTCTTTCCGTGTCGTTCGGATTGTCCACGATCCTGCAGCTGTAATCACGTGTCTACAATCTTTGCTGTATCTCAACAGCAATTCTTTTGCCAGGTTTGATCTTCAGCTGCTACTGTGCCGTGGTGCCCTGGGCATGTTGTTACGTTCTGGCTTCCCCGTTGGGCCTCCCCGGCAAGAGTGACTGCCGTAAACCGTCAGTGACCGCGACTCGCGCTCAGTCCGTCTCCGGTAGGGGGTGGATCGTAGTGCGGAGTGATGACGTCGTACCGCCGTGTCCGGGGTGTTGAGTTACCATTAATTTTTTGGCTTTGAGCATGTTCGGGAGGTAGCCATTCTCATCTGATTTGAGCCGAACCTTTTCCAGAAATTGTTGTTTAATCTTCATTGTTGATACGCAAAGTTTCATCAACGTGGTATCACATTCTCTGGAAAATAGTGTATGCAGGGTTGAGCCAACAGTAGAGTGACCTAACACCAGTCGGATGGGACTGGAGTGATCTCACCGGTGGGAGCCTGGTATCTAGTATAGTGTATATCTAGTATATATGTATGGCCTGGTATCGACGTATATTCAGGGGTGGCTTCGCATGGTCCAGCAGGAGCCTAGCGTGTTTGCGACAGCCTGCCTCCTTCAGAGCCGCGGCGGCGGATGACGCCGGTCGTGTGACGCGTTTCAGACAACTCAGGGCCGCTGGACGTCCCCGCCCGGATAACTGCCGCTGGCCTGGGTATCACCTCCCGGATAACTGCCGCTGGCCTGGCTATCACCGCCCGGATAACTGTCGCGGACCTGTGTACCACCGCCCGGATAACTGCCGCGGACCTGGGTACCACTTTCCGGATAACTGTCGCGGGCCTGGGTATCACCGCCCGGATAACTGCCGCGGGCCTGGGTATCACCGCCCGGATAACTGTCGCGGACCTGGGTGTCACCTCCCGGATAACTGTGGCGGGCCTGGGTATCACCTCCTGGATAACTGCCGCTGGCCTGGGTATCACTGTCCGGATAACTGCCGCGGACCTTGATACCACCGTCCGGATAACTGTCGCGGACCTGGGTACCACTGTCCGGATAACTGCCGCGGACCTGGGTATCACTGTCCGGATAACTGCGGGATGCCGGCGGAGGATTTACCAGACACTGATGTCTGGTGACCGGCTGGCGGCAGCAGGACAGCTGAAAGCCTGCCTCAAGGATGTCTGATGGAGGCTGGAGGCTCCTACGGCCACGTCGCCCCCCGCCGAGGCACCGGAGAGACGTTCAGGCCACTGGCGGAGGCGCCAACTTGACAAAATAAACCCGTCTCCGAGTGGACAGCGTGATTTGCGACTCCGGACTGCAGGCAATGCGACCTTGGATCGTCGCTTTGTCTTTTTTTGCGGACGATGACGTTAATTGTGCCTGGTTTCCACGACTACTAGCGGTATGATGCCTCGGAGAATCGAAATTAAATGTGATTGTTGTCTTGCGCGAGCGAGGGCAAGATGTCGCGTTGCTATTGATGAAAAACTCAGGCTTTGAGGAATGTAGTTAAAGGAAACCGATGGTCCAATAAGTAGTAATCCATGCAGATCGCTGAATTTTTACGGGTGTCTGTCGTCTTCCTGAACCATATTTTGTCATTGAAATAGTCATCATTTTCATGTTGGCAAGAAAGGATCGGACATGCTTCCCGCCAGCTGCGGGAAAACCTGTAAGAATGGAAGAAATAACAGTTTGGTTATGAGCGTACTTTGCAGACGTTTGCTTACATTGCTGTGGTATGCTGGGAGCATTGTTAATGGATGTTTTTAATGGAAACATTTATACTTTGGCGTGCATCTCGAATTACGAATTTTGATCATTTTATTTGTCGCTGTGAGTGCATCATATTATGTCATTAATTTTTTGTCGAATACCATTGTAGCACTTTTTCACATGCGTTTCGATTTTAGCGGTTTGGTTTCTGCAGGGTTCAGAAGAGCATATAAAGACTCCCCTGTGACCAAGCGTTTCAGTTCATTTACGATGAAATAATTCGCCATTTCACGAGGTGCTAGGAACATTTTTGTTTTTTCCGCCATAACTTCAAAATGGTTTCTAAAAGCTAGCGGCCCATTTTTTTCAGGGTTCTGCCTAAACAACACAGGTGCCCTTGCAAAAAAAAATAAGATAAAAATGCCAGGTCACCATACGTTAGTTCGCATGACGTGCGGTTTTCAGGTCGTGTTATGACGCATGTATTTGCTTTTCTGTGGACCGTGGCTTGTAAAAACCTGACCATTAATGACAGAGAACAAGCGTCACGTCGGAAAGTCGTAAGTGTCCCCAGTTTGGGTGAATAACAATCATTTGCCAGCTTCGCGAGGCGTCGATTTTGTTATCTTTGCAAAGAAACATCTGGCTTTGGTGACCACAGATACACAAAAACGGAGGAATGAATGTTGAGTTTGGGTTCTCCATCAAATGTTGTGGACCTTTAACCCTATTCCCGGAGGGCTAGGCGGTATGGCCGGTTCCCGGCAGGGGGGCGGATTCGCCCCCCCCCCCGAGATGTGGAGAACTACCCGAGATCTGGAGAACTCCACATCCGATTTTATCGCAACAAACGGCAATCGATTTCCCATGACTTGGACTACATTTTTAAAAAAAGAAACTTTCAAAATTTCGAAAGGAGTGGATACAGGGTGAAAAAATATCGAAATGGGGGTACTTTTGGACTTCTTATAACTCTGTTGTTTATGGGCCGATTTCAATGAAACTGACATGAATCGAGAGATTATGGACAGGGCTTTTACCATTGATACACACGTTTCAAATTTTGTGAAAATTCATGGGCGTTCACAGGGTTTGAAAAAAGGGGGATAAGTTTTCCAAAAACTGAATGAAGAAAAAGGTAAAAGCACTTTTTGGGCTTCTGCTAATCATGTGATGCTAAACAAGTGGAAATCGTATTACAATGCTTGCATAATGTTAGCCTTGGCGGTGCCAGGGACATGAAAAAGGGGGAAACGTCATGGTCACATGCTGTTCAGGTCAGGCTGTGACCTTTGACCTTAAATGACCTCCAGTGACCTTGGAGTCATGTGGAATGATTTAGTATGGGCGTGTGGATTTAGTATTGTCTGTAAACGTTGTCAGTCATTTGAATTTACTCTATTTCAAAAATTTCATTTTACGGCTATTGTCATATAGGGCACGCACACTGACATTTTAGGTGATAGCTCCGTGACCCGACCTGATATGAAGCTGAAACTTGATACACACGTAGAGGGCACCCTTCTACGTCAGATATATTCCGGGTTTGGCATTTCAAAAAATACTGCCCGAAGTTATTAGTATGAACCAAATTGTGAGTTTTGACCTTGACCTGGCCTTGTAAAGTGATCTCAGATGAACAAAATTGTATTTGTACGTTGCCCAGCTATTTAGCTTACATCCGTATAAAGTTTTGGGTTTTATCGTAAAAACGCTATTTTTGGCAGTCATTTTCCTTTTACCCTCGAAGGGCCAAAATTGGCCTGAGATGCCTCCCAAAAACGTCGCCTGGCTCCGCATCTGAGTAAAACAGAATTTCGAAGTTTTGTCACAGTACGTAGAAAGAATAGCTAGGAAAAGTAACCGAGTTTCGTAAAGCTGCGTTAAAAACCCTGGAATTGGCAAGCAAAAAACCTGAAGGGGGCGGATACAGCCCCCCCCTGCCGGGAATAGGGTTTAGGCTCATATTCTCTATTCTTATAAAATCAGGTCCGTTCATTCTTTCCCTGTTTACGTGCTTCTGGAGCTATCGGCAAACAACCATCAAGTGCAGGGGTTTGATCTGACCTGTGACTGCATCGGAACATCGAGAGTAACAAATATCAGACGTAAGGGCATTGGGATGACAAGCTGTCGATTATCGAAATCGGACCATTGCAAGTTCCGGAGGCAGGCAGGCGAGAAATACCCAAGTAACCAGGGGGAGATGGAATGCCCCGTTCGCCTTAGAGATAATAAATTATAGAGTTCTCGAAAATTCCGAAGGCTTTAAGATATGTGCAGGTTATGTTGGGGTCCAAGTTATGTCTAAATGAAGCTTCGCATTTGTGCAGCGAAGGCATAAGTGAAATATCATCATCAAAATTGTATGACACAGAGTATTGCTTTTGTGTTGCAGTGGGTTAGAAGAGGCATCTTGTCGAAGAGCTCTGTTTATGGGGGCGTTAGAACGCAGTGCTAAAATGTGGTTGGGATCCATGACAGAACTTTCCTATCGCATTTCTCCTTATCGCATGTCTTCGTACGCAAAACTTCGCACGGCAGTCTTCGTATCGCATATCTTCGTATCGCATTTTTCGTATGCAGATCGTCGTATGTGCAAAACTTTGTAAGCTCAAAACTTCGGCTACACAGTTCTTCGTATCGCAAAACTACGTACACGCAGATCTTCGTATACGCATTTTTTCGTATCCCCAAAACTTCGTATAGGCATTTATTCGTATCGCATTTTTTCGTATACGCAAATCTTGGTATCGCATTTTATTGTACTTATGCACGTCGCGCTTGCCGCATTTCTACTTTTGCGCACAACGACGTGTGCACGCCTTCCTTTAATCCGCGAAGTGGAAGGGGGTTTCGCGCTAACGCGCACTGGAAGGGGGTGTAGAAGTGCCCCCCTCCGATCTCGGCAATGGAAAGAGCTAGAGACATGAAATTGTATGGACAGGGTTGGGGTTATAACGATTTACATTGTGTGCAATTTTCATGACCCTTGGTCGATATCGTCCAGGTCAAATGGGGTGGGCAACTTCAACTTTGGACACTTTCTCGGCCATTCCGTTCAGTTTTTCAAGCGAAACGGAAAAGGTTGTTTGTTTGGCCGTTAAAACGTGTATTATATACGACAATTTCCATTCACTTGGTGTCTTCGCCGACGATTTTGGGTCGAGGTCATGTCAGGTCATTGACCTATGGCGTCATTTTTTCTCTTTTGCAGATCAGATTTCGAACAACACAGGAGAGTTTTAGAGTAAATAAGGGCGCAACATGTATCTTTTGGTGTATTTTCAGTGAAGGTAGCCAACATCGGTACGTTTGGCCACTTCCAGCGTTTATATTTATGTATGTAGGTATATGTACATACGCTATGTACATGCATTAGTGTGCCAAGCGTGTTTTAGTAGGGCTTTTGAATGCATGTTTCATACAAATCGACATATTGCTAAGCAAATCTGGACCAGGTCACAAAATAGTTGCGACTTGACCTTTGATGGCCTTGGCCTGAAATGACTCCGGTATATATGTATGCGTATCAATGTGCGCACACGTTTTTTATTAGGGTCTTTAAATGCATATTTCATACAAATCGACATGTCGCAGAACAAATTTGGGCCAGGTCACAAGATATGTCGCCTTGATCTTTAATGACCTTGGCCTTGACTGACCTTGGTATATGTAAACGTATCAGTGTGCGCACACGTGTTTTTATTAGGATCTTTGAATGCATATTCCATACAAACTGGCATGTTGCAAAGCAAATTTGGATCAGGTCATAAGCCGTTTGACCTTGACCTTTGATGACCTTGACCCTTCTTGACCCTGGCTGTGGTCTTGGTACATCCATCACTTATGCCCGAATGACGTCGCCTGATTGTGTTCAAACGGTAGTCTTAAGTAGAACGCTAGTTCTTTCACAAAGTTCTCCATTTGTCAGCGACAGTCGTCGCTTTCATCATGTTTGCCTGACTTTAAAATGCTTTAAACGTCAAAAATTTCCGGCCGATTTCCGATTTTTATGCGTCATTCGACGAGTTATTCAATTGCCATAAATGTCACAAACCTCCGATCCGTTCTCGAGATATTCAATAAAAATAGGTGGGGGGGGGGCACAAAAAGACCGCTTCCAATGCGCGTGTTAACCCTATTCTCGGCAAGGAGGAGGCGAATCCGCCCCCCTCGGGTTTTTTGCTTGCCAGTTCTAGAGTTTGTGACGCAACTTCACAAATCTCTATCGCTTTTCTTGCCTATTCTTTCTGCGTACTATGACAAAATCTCGTAATTCTGTCTTGTTCAGGGGCGAAGCCAAGCAACGTTTTTGGGAGACACCTCAGGCCATTTTTGGCCCTGTTGAAAATCAAAGAAAAAATGGATGCCAAAAAAGGATTTTGTAAGGCAGAGCTTAAAACTTTAATACGGGTGTATAGGTAAATAAATGGACAACATACAAAAGTAATTTTGTTAATCTAAGATCGTTTTGCAAGGTCACACCAATTTTAAAAGTCAAAATTTGGTTTCATAACAATAATTTTGGCGCTATTTTTCCAAATGCCAAACCCCGGATATGTGCGACGTTGAGAAAAAGTATATAATAAATAAAAGGTGCCTTCTGCTCGTGTACCAAGTTTCAGGCTGATATCAGGTCGGGTCACGGAGGTGCGACCTAAAATGTACTCAACATCACAACAGCCGTAAATGGAATTTCAGAAATAGAGTGAATTCAATTGATCGAAAACGTTTTTAAACCGTTTGAAATGCACTCAAGATCATTCCATGCGTCTGTAAGGTCACTGAAGGCTGTTTAGAGGTCAGAGGTCATAAGTGGACCTGATGAACATGTGACCATGACAGTTCCCCTTTTTCATGACCCTGGTACTGCCTGTGCTAACATGCAGTGTAATAACATTTGTAGTTCTTCGGCATAGCATGACTAGTAAAAGCAGAAAGGCATTTTTAACAATTTTGTTAACTCATTTTTTGAAAAAGAACTAATCCTCCCGTTTTTGAAACCTTGTGAACGCCAATGGATTTTCTCAAAATTTGAAATGTATGGACCAAAGGTAAAAGTCATATCCATAATCTCTGGATTCGTGCCAGTTTCATCAAAATCGGTCCAAAAACAACAGAGTTATAACAAGTCCAAAAATATCCCCACTTTGATTACTTTGACTTTTTCCTACTTGTATCCACCCCTTTTAAAATTTTGAAAGCCCATTTTTGTGAAAAATCTAGTTTACATCATGGTAAATCGATTGCCGTTTGTTGCGATGAAACCTAATGTGTAGTTCTCGAGATCTCGGGGGGAGGGGGGCGAATCCGCCCTCCTCCCTCTCCTACTGGAAATAGGCCATACCGTCTAATCCTCCGACAGTAGGGTTAAGCAAGGTGAATTATATTCTCTGGCTTGGTCATGGGTATATTGCGAATGAGAAAGTGCATTTCGATCGATGGGCACAGGTGAGGCAAATGGGGCGCAGGAATGTTCCAGAATGTTAAAGGATGTTATCATGACAAAGGCAACGGTTATTCCTATTTATACGCTAGAAAATGACGATGTTGTTCAAATAACGTTTCGGCTCCTGAGTCCTTTAGCGACCATCAGGTGGTCCAGCGTAATCAGAACAGTCATCTAAGTGTGAAGCCACGATGCGTAAAAATTCAACATCAAGCCTTTTATATGGTCATGAACAAGGCGGCAAATTTTGATTAGCCCCCCCCAAAAAAAAAATACGAGATACGAAGTTTTGCGTATACGAAAAAATTCGATACGAAGATTGGCGTATACGAAGAAATGCGTGTACGAAGTTTTATCGATACGATTGAAGCCATATACGAAGTTTTGCGTCTGTGAAGTTTTGCGTGTAAGAATATTTGCGTACGAATATTTGCTTACGAGAATATGCGGTACGAAGATTTGCGTACGAAGGTTCGCGTACGAAGAAATGCGATACGAAGATTTGCGTACGAGGTTTTGCGCACGAAGAAATGCGATACGAAGTTCTGTCCGGACACGGTGTGGTTGTATTGCATTATTGTCTGCTGTGCAGTGGTGTGGATTAAAACACTGATATTGTTACGCGGACGTGACGTTTGATGCATGACGGCTGAAAACTCCTACACGAGAAATGCATGCCGTCGTATATTTATGGGGTTTTTGTCCAACGCTGTCACTGACCACCAGGTCCTTGGCAACATAGAATGACAAGTTTTTGCTCCCTCCGTCCACGTCTCTCTGAGAAGTACGCGACCGTTAATTGCAGACGTGCAGCCCCGAAGCACGAAGCGCATTCTCTATGTATCAACGCGCCAGACTTGCTTTGTTGGTATCGGACTGTGAAAGATTGGTTTACTTCTCTTCTCTCCCGAATGGCATCTGCCAACCATTCCTGTGGTAACCATCAGCACAGTATTTTTGTAACGACAATAAAACGTGAATAATACAACAGTAAATGTGGGCGCATGTGTTCATCTGGAAGCCCTGAGCTGACGTTTACTGGTCATTTGCTGATGGCAGCTTAGTATGGCCTTTCACGAGGTCAATATTTCGCTGTCCCAGTTTTACGACCCCGGCGGTAGGTCAGTATCAGGTCTGCCATTCGGCTTTGTCTCCTCTACTGCGTGGTCATGTGGTGCTCTTAACATGGCTTCGTGGAGCTGTAAGGCGCAACCGTTCGTAAAGACATTCTTTCCTTAGTGTCGTCATACAGTTAACCGTGAAATGAGTGATCTGTGATTTGGTGTGGGCCGGATGATGTGGCGGAAATGTTTTATACGCGTACGACGCACGGACTGTGCAAAATTAGGCACGTCGTGTTGGGTCTGGATGGCTGGATGCCGTTACAGACGTCGTGGGCTTTTGGAAGTGTTTCGCGTTTTCAGACGTGGTAGAATACATAAACTGGGTAGAGGAGCGAAAGCAAGGTCATAGGAGTCATATTTGTGGTGCAAACAGGAACGTGGTATGCAGACATCGACAGCGAGAGAACCAGTTAGGTTGTAATTGGAATGGAAACGAATCTTGAATCTGAGCCTACTGAGAGAATGAGAGACCCTTTTATTTATGGCTGCATTGCTGATGATATTGAAATCGGGCAACGAGAGGGGAAGAAAAGAGATGTGCGCTCGGTATACTTATATTCCAGTATTTCTTTCTCCTCCAGCCTTGCATGGTGCACGTGCAGCCAGGGACGTTGGAACCATTTAGGTGCTGGAGCGTTGCGCCTTATTTCAAAAATACAATTCTGCACTAACCCTGTAGCGTTAACTGTGAAGAGGTGACTTCAAAAATGGTCTGCGCGTCTCCATAACGCCAGGCGTTCCGCCGCCAGTGCGTAGAGTCTGCAGAGCAGTGCCTGAATATGATTGTCCTAAGCACCACAGCATTGTTGCTACTTCTAGCATTCGCGTTCATTTTTTAGTGAAATGGATTATGTCACAGTCGTTTTTGTCGACGTCTGGATCATTCGTATTGCTTGTACATTTTCAGGTAAGCATCACGGTATCTTCAGCGTTTCACTTCCCAGATGCAGATACATTCTTTATTTCATTGTTTTTTTTGGGGGGGGTGGATCTCACGACCGTGACGAACTTGAACATTTTCTAAGATTTGTTTGCTTGTCTGAAGGCTAAAGCTGTGAATGAACGGTATCCAGAGTAGTGTGATATTGGTACTATTACCACTTGCGGGTGGCAGTGCTCTCCCACCGTTATTTCATCGCAAGTCGATCCTTGCACCCTTACCGTTTCTCTTCTCCAAGACACCATATTGTAAAGGCTGCAAGACCAAGCTGGATATTGTTCTGGGTTTCTTCGACTATCGGTCGGTGTTCGGCTGCAGCATTTGCGCGCTTGATTTCTCGTGTTTGGTGCGGTTAACAGAAACGGAAAAGTCGTCAACATCCGTCGAACGGTCGCCTGAGGAAAGGCAGTTTGTTTCTTCATGTCACCGTGTCCAGAGCTGCCGTGGACCGCCATTTCTGAACAAGTATGTTTGGAAGCACAGCGGGCGCGTTTCCATGTAGACTGCTCCACCCATCATCTACCGTAGTGCAACGCCACTTTCCGGTGCGTGGATTTGCTTTTGCTGCGGATGGAAGCCTGCAAATCGCGCGGTGTCAACAACTCCCGCCCCCCCAAAAAATGGTTATAATAATAATGTAATTGCTGTGATGCACGAAACCCTTTGCTTCTATTAGCTTGTCTTATGACAAGGTGCATTACATGTGATGTTGACCGTAATCCAGCTCATTGTCAGTGAAACTAACCTCAGAGATGGTCTCGCTCCTCACGCGCCGTGCAGACGCCTGGCTTGTTTCATGCAACATGCAGTATAGCATGCCTCTCGGGATTAGTTTTACTGGAGGAATGCATCCATGAGCAATGGCCGTAAACAAGCGGGGCCGTTTTCGTGGGAATCACCTCGTCGCATGTCCTTTGAGGTCATCTGGTGATATGGTGGGTTTTTTCACGTGCGAGGTGATAAAGCATGTCGGCTTTTGTGCCTTGCCGGATTCCACCGTTGGTGTATTTGCTGGTTTGTTGTAAATCCTTTTTTATAGTACACAAGAATAAGTCAAGATGACGCATAACAAATGTACGAAACGAGGAAACAGATACCTTAACAGACCTTAACAGAGGAAAGGGCAAATTAAAGGAATCTAAATTAGTGGTACTAGAGTTTATGTTCATGGGTTAAACAGTGCTGAAATCAATACCAACAGAATGGAGCGAGCAACGAGCACATTGCACATGTACAGTACCAGTCGGTCCCTGCTGGGGCGTCAGAAATCCTGGACCAGGTCCCGGAGCAGCTTCAGGTCCCCACACCACCGCCACCGACCGCTCGTCAGGAGCGGCGTCCGCGGGCCGATCTCTGACGCCGCCGGCCAGGCCGCGGAGCCGTTCCGGGAAGGGTGAACCCGTCAGCGGCGCCCCAGACCGGCGTGTCGCCGCGCCTGCCGGCCCGGCGGGGCCGCTCAGAGCAGGGGGCCGCCGGGAGCAGGAGGCCGTCTGGGGTAGGGCGCCGTCCCCGAGCGGCAGACGGTCCCCTCTGCTGCAGCCGGTGACCTGGCGGTCCGGGGCCAGACGCTGGCCGCCCCGGTGGGACAGCTGCTCCGAGGGCCGGAGCAGTGACGCGGCGCTGGGCAGAGCCGAGTGGGCTGACTTTCATGAGTGGCACGGCAGCGCGATTGCAGTGATCAGGCGAGGACAAGGACAGGCATGCCCGACGACCCGCGGCCGGCGGCCTCAAGCAGGCTCCGCAACCACCGACCCGGGCGCCATCGTCAGCCGCGAGCAGGCCCGCCGCCAGCGGGCTGTGCGCCGCCACCGCGTCCTCTGTCGCACCGCCGCGCTGTCCTGGGTCCTCCTCGTCACCTCCCGTACCGCTGGCAGATGCGCAACGGTACGCAGCAGCGGTCGGCCGTGGTCGGAGAAGGATGGGGCGCGCTGAATCCAGGCAACATTGGGCTGACACGACGCCGTATAGGAATGCAGAGTGACCATCAGTGACCACAAACGTGAATGTATTGGTGCTATAATTAAGCCATGAATGTAAATGATGATATAATAGCAGAGAATTAAAGGTAAGTAGTAGTTGGTGCTGCTTTCCTGTGCTTTTGCTATAAATGATCATAAGGTAAGAGGTACTAAGTAACTGAGTACAGGTAGGTAAAGGTTTTCTTGAAAATCATGCCATGGAAGCCCACGAACTCAATGACATTTGAATACACCTTTTCTATGATCTGACATTTTTTTCCTTCTTTTGTAAAGGAACGACACGACATCGTGCCCACTCCGAGGCCTTTTTTCCCTTGTACGAGCTGTTAATACGACCCTAAATTTCTTTTGATCCATTCCAGTTCATTCAGTGGCCTGCAAATCGCTCTTTTAGATTAACTTTGTAGTAGATCTGCCTTACGCCTTTTGGGAGAGTAGATCTACGCATTGCCTTTTGGGAGAGGAAGATTCATGGCGCTCAATGTCCGACGGCGAAGATCGCAGAAAACGTTAAGTGCTTCTAAGGAGATGGTATGTCATACCGTAGTCAATGTTAAAACCTGGCCATCCTCATCTTTCTGAACTGCAGTCAGTTCCAGTTTTCCTCTGATATGTAGTTCTGATTCGGTTCGTCAGTGTTACATGAAAAAGCAGGTTCTGTTAAAAAGGCCGCTGGTTTCATGGGGATTATGTTGGTGCGTGTCAGTGTGTGCTTTGTTAATTTGACGCAGAAACTGTTTTTTTCTGTTCGGCGTCAATCACTCCACATGTGGCCTACTGGCTGTTGCTGTTTTGGTCACGGGTTGTTACTAACATGGATGACAAGATACTCTTTCGTGGCTCGATTGTTGTTGCCGATTTGACTGTTTGATTTTGTGTCCATAGGCCAACCAAATTTCTGTGGCCGTCGCTGCTCTTCCGAAGTAAAAGTAGTTGTCCTTGTGAACTGGCTAGCTTAGAGTGATTGACCCCTTCCAAAACGCCTATCGGCTGAATCACCTCATGTCCGGGATGAAGCGGAATTGAATCATCTGGCGCCGTTGGTTTTCTTAGGATCTTTTATTCATCAGGTTTATCACGTGATCACGATGTGTCGGTGGATATCCACTGAAACAAGTTAGGCTGGTCAATTAGTTGATAGTTCTTTGTGGATTATCCCATCGTGGGGAAAAAAGCATTCCATCATAAGCAGAGGGTGAAGTAATGCAACGTTTGGTTCAGTCAGGTATGGTTTTTATGTACTGTCAGGTTTTTAGCATGATTGTGAAAACAAATATCTGTCGTTGCCAGCGGATGCTGGGTTTTATACAAAACGAATTTTGTTTTAATGCATCACTCAACGTTTCGGCTTCACTGCGGCTGTAAGACATCTTCTGGAACGATCACCGCTTTAAGACAGACAGTAAAAACAACTATGGCACGTGACATTCAGAAGGCCGGTCTCAGAGCTGCGGACACCAACATGAAGAACAGAATGCAAAAAGATGTCAGTCAACAAATCGATGAGAATCGAACACAGCATGGGGTACTCTGTTTATACTGCCGTCCCATAATTCAGTGGGTACGCTACATGAGCATAGAATATGCGAATAGGGGTAACAAATCACGACGTTAGTCCAATTTCGTTTACATCAGTAGTACTCTACTTAAACTTGGCCTGATGTTTTTTGGCCCATCACAGTTAAGTACGTCCACTGCTTGTACGTATGAATTAAAAAGAACATGAAGATCACTTGTGCTACCCTCCGTTTGACGGAAATGATTCAACAAGATGTAGTTCAACAAGATGGAGCATTAAGTTGAGCTTTAAGTTAGACGGTGAAGTATACATTAAGTTATGTAGCAAAGCATGTAGATGAATGAAATATTGTTGGCCAATATCATGACCAGGTGGATAAGGAGAAGAAAATGGAATCTGGTGTGTGGTTGTGGTGTAGACACTGTGTTCCCAAAGTCCCAAAGCAAACACATGTGCATGACTGAGACCGACAAGGTCGGCCTCTCACGGTGCGCCCGTCTCGTGAGGAGAGCGAGGTCTGTCGGAGATCCCCCAGCGTCTTCTGACCGATGGCTGCACGCGCCCAACTGGGGTTGGCTCTAAAAGGAAAAATACATCGGCGTTTGGAAATCGGGCCTGTGCCCATGAGACAAACGTGGCAGAACATGGACCACTTAAGCAGAAGCAGAGTATAAATTTATAGACAGATTTGCTCGGTTTGTCGGAAGCCTTTGACCTTACGCTGTATTGACAGCTACACGTGCTTGCTGTTGATGTGTCGACGTCCAGCATTTTTGATACACGATTACAGTGCATGGGAAAGTCTGCCGTAAAGACAGATCGGACAGACTTTTGTTTATTGGTACCCAAGTCACACTGCCTGTCATTCTGAAAACAGCCGCGTTTTGTTATGCACTGCTGGTAGTTCACGTACTAATTATCGTCTTGGAAACGAGGTTTTACCAGGCTAAGATTTTGGCTCGGATGTAAATTTTACACGGGAGAAATCGCATGAAAACGTTTGGATGTTGTGAAATCACACTGACGTTGTTACTAGGGTGTCCTTTTTACGCCTTGTGGATGCAGAGCGCGTACGGAAAGCCAGAGTGTTGCACTGCCGCCATTTTCACATAGTTTTGGGATGCTGCTTGCACGAGATTTTCTTTGTGAGTGCCGCTTTGTTATAGGAGCTGCGGTCCACAGTGCGATGCTGGCGCCGTTTTGTGCGTGCCGCAGGGAAGACGCGTGCCGTTGTGCGCGGCGACACAGGTCCGGTGCCGATCACGCGGCGGCGTCGAAGCCCGCCGGACCGGCCCCGGGTCTCCAGTCTTGGTGATCGGGGCCGATCTGCCGTCGGCGGCGGATGCCGAGTGGACAGAACAGTACCGGTCCTCTAATCCCGGACACGGCGTCACCACGTGTCATACCGGCCGGTGTCGGCGGTGACAGGGAACGCCGCGCCACGCGCTGCCCCCCCCCCCCCCCCCCGCCCCCGCCGCCGGACCTGCTCCTCCCCGGCATGATCCGCCCACAAGTGTCGCCGATGACGGCGATAGCGGTTGGAGAAGTAATTGGCTAGTCGATACGCCGAGGCGGCGCGGTTGTTTTTTTCGACCGCAAATTGTGAAATGTTAATTGTACGTTTGGCTACCGTTTGAAGCGTGCTGTAAGCCCGGGAGTATTTTATTTATGGTTGTGCTGGTTGAGCTAGATTCGGGCAGTTGGCCTTGGCCTGTTGATATCAATCCGATCTTCAAGTCTTGAGCCTTCTGCCGTAATCAGTCTTCGATGTCGGCGCGCAGTACCCCGGGATTATTCGATTAGCCTCAAATGAACCTTGTGATATATGCCACATAGGTCTTACCGCCCTGATACGGATTATTTTGCATTGCGTCCTGGATCAAGGAATTACGTGACGCATCCGAAGAATTAAAAGAGGCTTGCATTTTTCTGGAATAGCCTGGGCATTATGGCCAAGACGCTGGCGTTACGCAGGTGTCACGTCTAAAAATTGTGTTTAACCGATTTTGTGCGGGAACAAGCCTTGAAGTGACAATCCTATTCGTTCGATGACGTTACTTTGTACACGTTCTCTGCTTATTTTGTCACTCGTTTAGGACAGGTTTCCGCGCGAACAAACGGGATTAGGTGCGATTCACACGCCGTCATAATTTCTCTGCATGGACTTGCACAGGTCATCTGGCGGGCTGCGGGCTTATGGTTTTGTACCTTCGTTCCCTGTTTTCGACTTCTGTGATGGGCCATTTGTTCTCAGTTTTATGCCCTGGCCACTGTCCCGATCAGGGACATCTTTGCTGCCGAATCAGATGAATGACACCCATCTCTGATTTCGCCACCCTCACTATGCTGACATTAATCGGCCGATCGGCTCCCCTGCGGCGCGCCGTAATCGCATTACCCCGCTTGCATGCGGCCGACCGGACCGGAGCACCGTGGGCGAGTGGAGAGGTGGATCTCAGCCGCCGGGCGGGCCTCTGGCGGGCTCAGCTGTGGCCCTCCTGCCGCCGGCGCGGCCGAGCGCCGGATCAGGCCGGGAGGCCCCTGGCAGGGGTGCCGGCCACGCTGGACAACCGCTCGCGGGTCCGGAGTCGGTCCGCAACTGGCCTTCGAGACGGTGTTCACTTGCTTCACACTACGTTCCCAAACAGAATCAGGGCCCTTTCTGCGAAGGGCTTTGCGGAACGGCGTCTGGGATGGCCATAATATCGCGTGGCGTCTTTTTGACTTCTGTGAACAGCTCTACCACTGAAAAAGAGGTGTCTTTCCGTTTCGGCGAGGGCCAATGAACCTTGGGTGTGATAAGCACAGTACTTTGTTCAGGTTCTGCCAGTGATCTGAAATACCAGACTACGTTTTATATTTATCATACTTCATGCTTAAGCTGGTACCTAGGAAACCGATAGTCGTTTACATTACGTCTTCTGTCATTATGTCACGTATTTTCACGTATTTTCACGTATGCGCCGAATGAGAGTAGTGGCTGTTGTATCTCCGTACCATTTCTCTTATACTTAAGCAACAGACGTGTGGACGTTTCGTTCAGAACTATGGCATGCCTTTATTGTTTCAAACCCCATTTTCATATGGTGTTCTTTTCTAACGCCAAAACGTAACTATTGGCACGATCGTACTGACTCATGTCCGCTTTCCCGGAAATTTTTGCACATAATAACAATTTGAGGGTCCTACATGGACCAGCGGCGGCCTCAAGACGTGTTTCTGGAAGGCATGCCAAGCCATTAGGTGGTCGGTTCAGACGCCTGCTTGCTCCTTTACATATCGGTGCGACCCAGCATTTCGTATGCCTGTGCATGCCATGTATGATAGACGAATGGGAACAGCCGGCCTTGGGACTAGTTGTCACGGCTATGTCATCGCATTTCACGCCCTGTCCCATGAAGCATTTTGCATGTCCCCCATTGATTTGAAATTTAAAGATGGCATTTGTGGAAAATCCAATCATTTGCATTCACTGGCAGAAGCGGATCCATGAAATGCAAAGGGAGAGATATAAGACGGTAGCGACTATGATTTGCCGTTGAATGCGCCATTGACACTTTCAATTATTTACAGCACCTTGACGCTTCTAATAGGTCTTACCATTATATCTCGTAAGGGTTCTGACAACTTGGAGGTGAAATGTAAAAAATAGCGCCAAGCGTTTTGTGTGGCTTCCCCCCTACGTTAAAGACTCTGAACCCAACACCGCTCCATACGTTGGTAGCTGTCGTGCCTTGATGCTGTCTAAAGACCGGAACGTTAATAGCAGTCAAAATACGTTCTTTGAGCACCAGTGTTTCGGACGAGAATGAGCCGTTTTCTCCTTTCTTTGTTTCCGTGAAGTCGCCACTGACGTTTTTTGATACTTTTGCATGTGGATAAATCCGACACGGGGCACCCAGGTAAGCGTAGAAAAGTCCACCACACCACCTCATATTCCGTTCAACATTGGTGTATGGTTATGATATATGGTATACCTGGGTATGTGGTACGTGGTGTATAGTTCTGGGTCCTGATTGCTATTTTAGGGCGTATCAAGTCGTGAGGTCATGATGTCACGAGATACACGAGATTGGAAATGTGAGGTCATGGGCGGCCACAAATACGTATGGCACCATATCTCTATCATCAAAGAAGTTATAAGGACAAAACTATATAGCAGAAGTAAGAGGAGAAACTAAGACATGTGCTTCTGTAGAAGTTGACCTCAGATCAGATTGGTAAATTTGGCTTCCTGACCTGTTGATCAAGTCAAGGTCAGACACTTTTTGCCTGCTTCAATTTTATGTAAATTGATACATGAACAAAACTTTCATTTTGTAATGGGACCTCCTTGAGGAAAAATGGGGACCATTTGTCATCGCCTGATTTGAACCGTGTGCTTACTGAGTTCGATTTATTCCAAAATGCATGCGATATGGGTATCATTTGGAAGCATTTATGGCATGGAATACATCCATGACTCCATTTTTACTTTTTCAAAGCGGTTTAAAGACAATTTCCTTATATTTATACACCGATGACATATCTACCTACATATCAGGAATAGGTAATTACGGTTTATGTCAAATGTTGATTCGGGGCTCTTCATGAACTGTTCCTGTTACGGTGGAGTCAGTGATGCAATGTTTTACATGAAGTCTGTATTGAAGCCATCACTAGAAATGATCAACATCAATTTCAGCAACAGCACACATGCATTAGAAAAATTCGGTATCTGCAGACAGGCTGTAGCGGTGGTATCGCTTGGTCCCTTTCACTACAACAGCAGTCTGAAACTTTTCTCCGAGACTGTTTGCCTTCAGTGCGATGTCTTCCTCTGACTCATAAAAACGTGATCTTTTGGCTCACCATCTCACGGTCTGTCCGTGACCGCTATCGAGCCACTGCTCTCCGGGTGGTGCAACGTCTCAGACAGTATACGAAATAGGCAGTGGGAAGGGCATCTTCGTTGTTGTTAGCCTTGCAGGTACAGGGGGTTGATGCACCCGCTCAGGTTTTTCCGAGACCACAGAAGAACCGAGCGGAGTAGCGGGCTTGTAGTACCCTCATGGGCATTCATTTCGGGCATTTTGAAGCAGTTAAGTCTGGGTCATGTCAGGGCACTGGCCGATGGCGTCATTTCTGGACCTCTGCAAGGCCAGTTTTGTTCAGAATGTTGGGAAATCGCAAATTTACGAAAGCATATAGAAGAGGAAAGTTGGGGTAACAATGCCCGTAAACAGACCAGACCTATGGGTTCCACTAAGTACGTGACGTGCGTGGTCCCCCGAAGTCATTGACCTCGGATTGGATGGCATTTTGACTTTGGGTCGACTCAGTGGTATTTTGGGGTGCTGATTGCTAATTGAGCATCCATTTCAGACTATTCTGACTTAATCATTTAATCGTAATAATCATTAATAATCATTATATATTATATTATATATATTATATATATTATAATCATTTAATCTTAATCATATTCTGACTTGATCATGTTCATTCAACCATCGTCCAATTGCGCGGAGCTCCACCTCCCCCCCCTCCGAAAAATTTGGTGATAGCAGAAAACCAGCCCGCACATGGTGCCGAAGTTTTCGGGACCTTTTTTTACACCTTAACGCATGCCCTGCAGAATTTTCAACATCCGGTGATGTGTGATCACTAACCTTTGTCATTTACATGGGGTCAACCTCCGATTTTTTTTAAGTTTTCTACAAACCACGTCGTGCGATCGCTTGACATAAAACTTTCCAAGACAGTTACTCAAGATGCTCCTAAGAATTGCGATATCTCCAGTTTGTTGCCAGATGCAAGGTCAGTGGCCGGAATTCAGCTCAATTTCCGCCCTATTTCTCTGTTTTTAACTGTTTTGAATCGTTTCTTTGGCTGGTTGGTGGTCGAATGCATTCCAGGGCCAAGGAAGTCACCAAACATTATGTGTAGTGTTAATCCACATGACGGGTCTCGAGGTAAGGTCAAGTCACATTTGCGGTAAACTGGAAAGGGGAGTCTAAAATCCGATTTTGATGATCCTTTGGTAAAAATAGGCAGTGAAATCGATTTTTCAATCCCAAATTGCATCAAAACGCTTCCAAGCTCTGAAATGACTAGGTGACCTTGGGCCATGCGAGGTCGCATTGGTAGAAGCTGAAATGCATTCCTGGGCCAAGGAAGTCACTAAGCACGACAAATAGTCTTGACCCACATGAAGGGTCATGAGGTCAGGTCAGGTCATGTTTGGGTAAACCTCACGTTGAAAAACCTCACAAATATGTCGAAATGGAAAATGGTTTGATATCAGGTCATCTGACGCGATATGTGATCGTATGCATGTTATGAAGTATATGTCAGCGTAATGTCCATTCTATTAACTTTCCATTGGCACGCTCAGAACTGCTCTACCTTTACAGGGGGCGGAGCCAGAGGTCTTCTTAAAGATTATTATGTTTAGATATGTAAGTCCCAAAGTTGCATTGTTTTCCAAAATTTTCGAAATATTTCGGGAGCTTCGGAACGTACTCATGAAGAGCTTTCCGATGATATAAGTCTCATTTTTCTCCAGCGTTCCGTTTGCGAGATACCGGAGGCGACGTGTGTCGAAACGTCCGCCTCCCATGCTTCAGCCGCCCACGCCAGGGTGCCGGTTGGGTGCGGGTTAACCCTGTTCCCGATGGGGGGACGAAATCCGCCCCCTCGGATTTTTTGCTTGCTAATTCCAGAGTTTTTGACGCAGGTTCACGAAACTTGATCACTCTTCCTACTTGTTATTACTACGTACTGTTACAAAATCTCGCAATTCTGTTTTGTCCAGGGACGGGGCCAGGCAACGTTTTTGGGAGGCATCTCATGCCATCTTTGGGACCTGTTGAGGGTAAAAGAAAATTGGTTGCCAAAAGTAGCGTTTTTAAGATAGAACTTAAAACATTTCACGGGTGCATAGGTTAATAGCTTGGCAAGCACACAAACGCAGTTTTGTTAATCTGAGGTTACTTCACAAGGTCAGGTCGAGGTCGGAAGACAAAATTTGGCTTCATGAAAATAATTTTGGCGCTGTGTCTTTAAATGCCAGACCTGGAATGTATATGGCGTAGAAGGGTGCCCTCTACTTGCGTACCAAAGTCCTGGTTGATAGCAGGTCGGGTTACAAAGTTATGACCTAAAAGGTCAGGGTGCATACCCTACATCACAACAGCCGGGAAATGGAATTTTATAAATAGAGCGAATTCAAATGACTGGAAACGTTTTCAAACAATATGAAATGCACTCAACATCATTCCAAGTGACTCTTAGGTAATGGGAGGTCATTTAACATCAGAGGTCGTAAGTTGACCTGATGAACATATGACCATGACAGTTCCCCTTTTTCATGTCCCTGGCACCGCCTATGCTGACATTTGACAGTGTATTACGATTTGTACTTCTTCAGCATGACATGACTAGTAGAAACTAAAAAAGTGTGTGTAACTTCTGTGTTAATTCAGTTTTTGAAAAACTAGTCCTCCTGTCTTCGAAATCTTGTGAACGGCCATGAATTGCCTCAAAATTTTAAGTGTATGGACCAATGGTATAAGTCCCGCCTATGTTGTCTCCATTCGTGCCAATTTCATAAAAATCATTCCATAAACAACAGAGTTATACCAAGTTCAGAAATATCCCCATTTTGACGTTTGCCCTCTGTATCCACCCCTTTCGAAATTTTGAAAACTTCTTGTTATAAAAATGTAGTAAAATGTAGTTTACGTCATGTCAAATCGATTGCCGTTTGTTGCTATGAAATCAAATGTGTAGTTCTCGAGATGTCAGAAGGGGACGAATCCGCCCCTCCCCTGCCGGGAATCGGCCTTACCGTCTAGCCCTCCGGATATATGGTTAATGGACGCCAGAGAACTGAAGATTCTGTGTCGTTCCAGGCGCTCATGGAAGTTGACTTGACCTTACCTTTGCGATTAACAGAAAGTAATTATGAGGGGCGCCAGTAGATTTTCAAGGCGTCATTAAGTCCTATGCCTGTTTTCTGATTTTTGTGAGACGTTTTGCTCTGTGGCCCTTCAAAGAAAATGCCTCGCGATTTTCACCAATTTGGGCTATTGACGTGGCTTCAAAGAGCACCGGATGACCTTAAGCCCCAAAAAACGGGAAACCTTTGGTTTCCCTGGCATGATGAGCAACACACTTACACTTGTTTCGCGCGGGGCCAGTCGTCAGCGTGGTTGTTATCCCCCCCCCGCCTCCCGATGCCTGATCGAAGTTGTCGAAATGCTGTGCACTGGCGATGGCTAAAGTACATGAAAACACAGTGAAAGGTGGATATTGATGACACGCATGTATTCTACGTGGCAAATGTTTTCAAATCATACCCATATTTTTATACTTTGGGACAAATCGAGGTTAGTAAGCATACAGGACGGATCATGACACAGGACCCATTTCTCCGCAAGGAAATCTCCAATCTGATTATAAAATGGAATGTTGTCAGTGTTTTAGTAAAAATGTAACCTGTTTTGTGTGTGAATTAAAAAAAATGGAACAGGCGAAATGGGTTTCGACTTGATCTTGAAAATAAGTCCTGGGGTCAAATAAACAAAATTAGCCCGAAAAGGTGAATTTTTACGGAAACACATTCGTTGGTTTTTCCTCTCTCTGACGATATACGGTTTTGTCTTGATGACGTTTTATCATAGAGATGTAGTGACATGTGGGTTTGGTCGTCGGCCTTGACCTCACATTTTCAATTACCTGTATCTTATGACCTCTTGACTTCACCACTGTATAAAACCAAAAATCGAAATTAAGACCCATAACCACCCCATACACCAGTTCTCAGCAAAATCTGAGAGAATGTGGTGAACTCGCTTGGGGATTTGCCCTGGAATTACCCATATATGACAGACTAGTTAAAATCGCAAACTTTTGTTTCAACTCTGTTTCTTCGAAATCGGTCCAGTGGACCGGAAGACTTCCGGGGGTCATTGCCCCCCTCGCCAGGTTCTCAAATGAAATCCACTGCACAAAAATAGGATTAACGGACCTATTCGAAGTATTTGGCTTATTTTGTGTAATTGTAGACAACCCTACACGAAGTACAGCGTTGATTCAGAATATGTATTTAAATTAGATTCAGGACATAGCATGTCAGCGATGATGAATATTTATGTTCTGGCATTGTTTGCAACAAAGGACTTGTAGAGCTATGGAACAGTTCTCGATTCTTCCGCAATATACGAGCTCGACTGCGCGTTCGAGACGCAGAAAGGGAGATTCCCAGCTTAAGTTATATTACCTTGGTCTGTCAGTCCAGTGCTCTCGATCTCCAACTGAAGCGGCTAAGTTCATTAGTGGGCCAATGGCGACGTTTTAGGATTACACGATATTCACTGATTGGCATGCACCGGCATTACCGCATGACTGGAGCTAATTAGCATCACTGCACCCTGGAGCAGTGCGGCTTGTCAGCTGATAGTGGTTGTCAGAGCCTTCGAGTGCGGAAACTACACGTCTGTTTTAGGATCACGAACTTCCCACGGCAATGAGCTGGTCCGTCGGATCAGCACTGCGGACGGTTACGAGGATTATCACGGTACTAGGTTATCACGCGGCTCCAGTTGGTTAGGACATACCGCGGAGCCGCCAAAAATACGGTGTTTAGTCGTGGTGCGGTGGGAAGGTCATGACAGCGGAGGGGAAGCTATCGGCTGTGTCCAGATGGTACAGGCGACGCCGCGGCCACCCACCTCGTGCCGACTTGCAGCGGCTTCGTACCGCTGCATGAGGGAGGAGGGTTGTCGAGAAGAGGAGGCATTACCCAGGACCGGTCCAGTGATGGAACGATATCTTGCTGTCCGTTATATGAAAGTCACGTGGCCGTGCCGGTTCAGTGTGATGGCTCCCTGAGTGGTGGGAACACGTTACCGAGGTTCTGGAATGCGTCTCAAACTGTTCGACGGGCGGCAGGAAACCTTGAAGACGTGTCAGTGAAAATATTTATTGCCACACTAAATGGATAATGTGATTAAATTAAATGTCATTTTAAGTAAGCAGATAGCAAGTCCTACAGCTTCAGAACACTTTACCCCGTTTGCGGGGATTTGCAAAACTCCTAAAACAGTTCTTCCACAGTACAGTGGAACCGTCGAACAATCGGAACAATTATCCTGTTCTCCTGCCCGTTTAACGGGAGACTGGCGGTGGTGGCGGTGCAAGTTCCCACCTCATGTGATGTTAGGGCTGATTTTTATGTTGTTCTCGATGTGTAGCGGCTTGCAGTACACCGATGTTATCTACGTATCATTTTCTCATCCCGTCCGTGTTCACGTGGTTATCGTGCACTCACCACGAAACATTCGAATGGCTTTTTTCACCTCTGACGTCCTTTGACGCTCCATGTAGCCAAGTGTGGTCATTTCCGTGTGAAGCTCGTCCTTGCTTTTTTAGCTAGATGTTGTAAAAGATAATGGAGGAAAACTAAAAATAAGAGCAGAACTTGTCGGGGTATCCGTTGTTATTGACGAGGGAGGTTTGTTGGATATCAAACCATCAGATGATGCTAAACCGCACAAGTCCTGGGCTAAGCCAGTGGCAAGATGCTGCCGCCGCCGCCGCCGCCGTCATCGTCCGCTTACGTGCCTGACGCGGGGCCGCCCCGGCAGAGATGTAAAGGGTCCGCCTGCACTCCAGAGCTGTCTGACGCCCCTCCGCCGTGGCAGAGATGTAACGGGTCTGCCTGCACTCCAGAGCTGTCCGGTATTCTGGCCGACGCGGCTGTGCCAGAACCTGATCGGTGTCTGTAGTGCCAAAGAATTATTGAAAGAAGGAATGAACAGGATAGGAAATGCCCGAATATGTTATCTTGAGTTGTGGAATAAGGCTTAGACAAGATCTGGTTTTGCTTGGCACGAAATGCGGCGTTTCTTTTAGAAGTGAGTTCAATCTCCGGCAGTTTTAGCGTGTTAACCTGGCCTAAACATGGTATTTTTGCACGTTATTACGTGTGCGGAAAGACGAAGACCCCTCGTGAACTTTGAACGAAACACGATAGAGAGGTGGGTCTGAAAGCCATCGTGCGGCGTATTGTTTCGGTTCGTCTATTATCATCAGATGTGGAGAAAAATTGTGTTGATTACGACGTGACCCACAAAAATAAGACAGATATTTAACCCCCTCCCGGCGAACGGTCGGCGCCATGCACGCTAGGATGGGCGAAAAGTACTTTCTTGGAAAGAACGAGGTACAGCTGTCGCAGAAAGTTGCCTCACACCTTTGAATGGGCCTGTGAATAATTTTGGGCCGATCTGTTGACCGTAGACATTGCCGCCTTGGCGCGAAATGAAGCGCCGATGCATGCATTAGGGCGTTGCAGTCTCCCGCGATGCCACGCCGTCGCAGTCGGAGGCTAACACTAGGCGAACCACGCTGCGCGGGAAGGGGCGATAGTAAGG
The DNA here is from genome assembly GCA_030062745.1 of Capitulum mitella. NCBI lineage: Eukaryota > Metazoa > Arthropoda > Thecostraca > Pollicipedomorpha > Pollicipedidae > Capitulum > Capitulum mitella. The sequence continues at coordinate 30,902,590 of CP099845.1, read as the reverse complement.
GCGCTGTGGGCAGTGGCGGATCGAGAAAACCGCCAAATGAGGGCTCTGGCGCGACGTAGGACCCTATTGGGACCGCCGGCCCCCACTCTAACGTTACTCCAAAATGAAAAACTCCCCAGATTTCGCCCACTTTTTTTACAAAGGGCTCTGACAACAACGTAGCCCTGACCCGTTCGGCTGGTGTTCACTCGACCCGCTGCCGCGCAGCATCGTAGGAGATTTTAATGCCTGAAGAACGCAACCTAGCTTCATTGAGCGCCGATGTGCCCGTGTCTACGCTTGTCAGATTGGCCCCAAAATTTTCAGAAGTTCATTTGGAGGTGTGAGGCAACTTTTTCAACAACTCTACCTTGCGCTTTCCAGAAAAAGTGTTGTTGGCTCCACTCTTTCGCACACCCTGCCTGACGGTTGTTGACATCTCCCTAGTTCACATACGGTTGGTCGCATCATAAAATGATAAGCATACCGTTGGAAAGCACTTTACAGCTAGAGCTCTAAACTAGTTTCATTTTTTATGAATCCATAAACATGTCATGTCTTACGTCTGTTTTTTGGCGGTTTTTGCAGTAGGCAGACAAGCGTTTTGTTTCTCAACCTCGATTGATCAAAGGGAACATCAAGATTCATTCGAAAGACAGGAACATATTGTTATTCCAACTTTTGTATGCTATTACTCCGACATTTCGATATCTATGCGACACTGACATGTGACTGGCAAGGCATGACGTGATGTGTTAAACATATGTTAATTCTTTCTGCTGAACGGTGGCGCCAGTGTCGGCTGGGTGCAGAAGGTGGGGACTAATTTTTTCGTCCCCAGGCGATCATGGCCATCAGAGCTAGCCGGCATTGTATGCGGGTGACAGCCGCAATCGTGCATTCGGCTTTGGTACATATTACTTCATGGGCAAAAAAACGATGACCCTTGTTGGCCCTAGGTCATTGTTGTTCGCGATTTAGGTCACAAAAGACAATCTGAAGTCGTAATATTTATTTGAGAAATTGCTTTGTTGTTTTTTTCACGTAGCTCCTACGGGCTGATTTTCTTCAGCACTGTGTCTACTGAAGCGTGCTTTAGAGTACGTCCGAAACAGATCTCTCATTTTCTGTCAGAAAGGTAGATGTATGGAAAATTGACCCGACGTTATGTCGTTGACCTAGCCATTTCCGAAATCTTTGACATAGATTTGTTGCATCTGCAAGATATTTAAGTGCAGAAAGTGTAACTTATTTTCCGAGAAAGCTTGGCATTTTTTCTGACAAAGGACCACGTGACCTAACCTTGTTCGGAGCCTTCACCTGAAGTGAGCTGAAAAATTGTTTGAAAAATGAAAAATTGCACAAGGTTCGCAAAGAACCAAGGAAGATACGCAAAAATTTGCGGCACTGCTTTTTTTCGTCCTCTCTGAATGTTCAAAAACTGCACAAGCGGCTGTCAACTCCCCCTCCCCCTCCCCTTCTCGCATGCTGACCCCCTTGATGCGGGTTAAGAAAACAAATGATAACTACAGATTCTGAGTGTTAAGCTTTTCTCGGAACCTTGTCATTAATAAAGGAACACATGTGTGCATATATGCAAATATATACATATATATATTCATAGCCATTTACCACCTATTGTGCTCTAGTGGAAGCACCGCTAGGGTTTTGGGCGCCGAATGACCCTGCAGTCGGTGCGCCCCTAAGCCCCAATAACCAACCAACCAACCGCTAGGGTTTGTTGTTTTTTACGTACATACTGGGTTACTTCAGATCACAGGCCTTCGTTTAAGTCCTGTTATGTCGAAATCGGTCCTGAGATCGACGGAGACCCGCGAGAAGGGTGGATTGGCCCCGCCGCATCGATTTAATACAAAATCCATCGCTTGCAAATAGGGTTACTGTGTTACGTAAATGGAAGGCGAACTTTTTTGTTTTTATTCATATAGCAAGCCACATTAAATGTAGCTTATTACTCATCAAAATCTTCCTGTTTTCCCGTTGCCGGAAAGAGTTTCGGATGTCACTTGTATAGTACATACCTTTCCACGAAATAAGGTATTGCTCTCTCTCTCTCTCTCTCTCTCTCTCTCTCTCTCTCTCTCTCTCTCTCTCTCTCTCTCTCTCTCTCTCTCTCTCTCTCTCTCTCTCTCTCTCTCTCTCTCTCTCTCTCTCTCTCTCTCTCTCTCTCTCTCTCTCTCTCTCTCTCTCTCTCTCTCTCTCTCTCTCTCTCTCTCTCACGCGCGCGCGCGCGCGCCGTTGTTGAAAGAAAATAAATGAGAAGCACTTGCCCGCGCTGACGGCTGAATTGTTTTGTCCATTCATGCACTTCACTTTCCACGAGTGGAACATGCCAACAGGAGTTGCTTGTCTACGATCATGAGCATCAGGATGTGTTTCGCAGTGTGCCATTGGGAGGGGAGGGGGGGGGTGACAGCATGAAATCGCCCGAAATGTGAAAGTGGCCTTCGCATTCGTTTAAGTTCAGGACGCACTGGCCTTTAATCTCATGACACCTTTGCTGATGCCAAGATGGCTCCAGTCTCCAGTACCAAAAATGCACATGATCCGGTGATTTTCTCCGCTGATGTCCCTTAATTTTGCGATGTCGCTTTTAATGAGCCGATTAGGTCGCTTGCAGGCAATTTGCTCAGACTTTCCCGTTTCTTTTTTTGGGTGAGACAAGCAATAGCTTCGCACGTCTGGCAAATTTGGGCTCATTGTCACTGAGAATGCCCAGACAAACGACGAATGACACCATAGTTGTAGGCACAGCCGATATTTTTACTGTATGCTAGCCTTTTTTGGTAGGGCTGGCCAAGCAGAACTGCACTGCGACACGTATCGGATGGCCGGCTCTGTGTTCCGCGTGCGTTACCGGACCTGAGCGAGCCGGGCAGCTGTCGAGCAAAGCCGGTTCCGTGGTCGTCGGAGTTGAACGGGGGTTCACGAGGAATTTCTCAGCGTGAGACATCTGTAAAATGTGTCGACTCCGGAATCGATTCCATTATAATCTTTGCCATGTATTTTACATTTATCGGTAAAATATGTAATTCAGATGTAAGCGTTAGTTAATTTCCGTAAACGTGGATGTGAATGTTCCATCTATGGACCCTGTTTGGTTGTATTTTGCTTCAGACCATCAGTAATAAATATAATGCAGACACAAAATGTGGACGAAGTGCCGCAGCACACTACATGGGCTTTTATTGAATTCATTCTCAGATGAAGAAATCCGATTTCCCTCTGTGGTCTTGTGCGTGGAGTTGAGGGGAGTGGAATCCAGGCATGCCCACAACGCTCTGGATTGAGCCTAACACAATAACAATGCGTCTTTTGGCCTCTACTTTCATATTACGCATGTCCGTAACCATGTCTCCGCATTGAGTGCTTTCTTCCGAGGTCCCAGACATTGTGAAGAGGTGTTCATGCCATTACTGGTAAAAAGACCTCTAAACTATTTTCGTGCTCAATAGATTGCAACTTTGGAGTCAGACTTTCCATCTAGAATCGATTCCAATATGGCTCCGTAGACAACCGTGTCGTTCAGCTCCGATTCTGACTCCGGCGTCGTGAGTGAATTGATTCTACCCCTGACTCTTGCCAAAGTGGAATCGATTTCGGAGTCGTTTTGATTCTGCTGGAATTCAGCAGAAATCTGGCCGGAGGCGGCCTTCGTTGGCAGTCCCGTCTGACCGAGATGGTTACGTCTGGCTGCGGTCACGTCTGACGGACAGTCGTGACCGCCGGCACCGTCCTCTGATTGACGTTGCCGGCGGTCACGACTGAGACGGACCGACGGCAGTCACGTCTGACCAGTATCCACGTCCGAGACCGATGTACCGTTTGTCACGCGTGACGGGGAGGGTACCTCTGGTCACGTCTGAGCATTAGTCGTATTTGAAGATGATGGTACCGTTGGTGACGTGTGAGTGCTACTTGAGGCTACGCCTGGTAAATAACGTGCCGACGGCAGCCAGGAGTGGAAGCTGGGATCTCTCAGAGTATGGGGCAGTCTCCTGATCTGCACGGTGCCACACATTGCAGAACACCCCAGACAGCAGGGGCCTGAGACGGCAGGACCTGTAGATGCCAGGGACCTGACTTTGCAGGACCTGGGGACGGCAGGGCCTGACAGGGCGGGACCTGTGGACGGCAGAGGCTGACACGGCAGGGCCTGTTGACGGCAGGGCCTGACACGGCAGGACCTGTGGACGGCAGAGGTTGACACGGCCGGACCTGTGGACGGCAGGGCCTGACACGGCAGGATCTGTGGACGGCAGGGCCTGACACGGCAGGACGTGTGTACGACAGGGGCCTGACACGGCAGGTCCTGTGGACAGCAGGGCCTGACACGGCCGGACCTGTGGACAGCAGGGCCTGACACGGCAGGACCTGTGGACGGCAGGGCCTGACACGGCAGGACGTGTGGACGGCAGGGCCTGACACGGCAGGACGTGTGGACAGCAGGGCCTGACACGGCCGGACCTGTGGACAGCAGGGCCTGACACGGCCGGACCTGTGGACAGCAGGGCCTGACACGGCAGGACCTGTGGACAGCAGGGCCTGACACGGCAGGACCTGTGGACAGCAGGGCCTGACACGGCAGGACGTGTGGACAGCAGGGGCCTGACACGGCAGGACGTGTGGACGGCAGGGCCTGACACGGCAGGACGTGTGGACGGCAGGGCCTGACACGGCAGGTCCTGTGGACAGCAGGGCCTGACACGGCAGGGCCTGTGGACAGCAAGGGTTGACACGGCAGGGCCTGTTGACGGCAGGGCCTGACACGGCAGGACCTGTGGACGGCAGGGCCTGACACGGCAGGACGTGTGGACAGCAGGGCCTGACACGGCCGGACCTGTGGACAGCAGGGCCTGACACGGCCGGACCTGTGGACAGCAGGGCCTGACACGGCCGGACCTGTGGACAGCAGGGCCTGACACGGCAGGACGTGTGGACAGCAGGGCCTGACACGGCAGGACCTGTGGACAGCAGGGCCTGACACGGCAGGACGTGTGGACAGCAGGGCCTGGCACGGCAGGACGTGTGGACAGCAGGGCCTGACACGGCAGGACCTGTGGACAGCAGGGCCTGACACGGCAGGACGTGTGGACAGCAGGGCCTGGCACGGCAGGACCTGTGGACAGCAGGGCCTGACACGGCAGGACCTGTGGACAGCAGGGCCTGACACGGCAGGACGTGTGGACAGCAGGGCCTGGCACGGCAGGACGTGTGGACAGCAGGGCCTGACACGGCAGGACGTGTGGACAGCAGGGCCTGACACGGCAGGGCCTGTGGACAGCAGGACCTGACACGGCAGAGCCTGTGGACAGCAGGGCCTGACACGGCAGAGCCTGTGGACAGCAGGGCCTGACACGGCAGGACCTGTGGACAGCAGGGCCTGGCACGGCAGGACGTGTGGACAGCAGGGCCTGGCACGGCAGGACGTGTGGACAGCAGGGCCTGACACGGCAGGACAAGCAGGACCTGAACGGCAGGGCCTGGCACGGCAGGACGTGTGGACAGCAGGGCCTGACACGGCAGGACGTGTGGACAGCAGGGCCTGACACGGCAGGACCTGTGGACAGCAGGGCCTGACACGGCAGGTCCTGTGGACAGCAGGGCCTGACACGGCAGGTCCTGTGGACAGCAGGGAGGGGGAGGGCCTGACACGGCAGGACTGTGGACAGCAGGGCCTGACACGGCAGGCCTGTGGACAGCCTGCACGGCAGGACTGTGGACAGCAGGGCCTGGCACGGCAGACGTGTGGACAGCAGGGCCTGACACGGCAGGTCCTGTGGACAGCAGGGCCTGACACGGCAGGTCCTGTGGACAGCAGGGCCTGACACGGCAGGTCCTGTGGACAGCAGGGCCTGACACGGCAGGTCCTGTGGACAGCAGGGCCTGACACGGCAGGACGTGTGGACAGCAGGGCCTGACACGGCAGGTCCTGTGGACAGCAGGGCCTGACACGGCAGGACCTGTGGACAGCAGGGCCTGGCACGGCAGGACGTGTGGACAGCAGGGCCTGACACGGCAGGACGTGTGGACAGCAGGGCCTGACACGGCAGGTCCTGTGGACAGCAGGGCCTGACACGGCAGGACGTGTGGACAGCAGGGCCTGACACGGCAGGACGTGTGGACAGCAGGGCCTGACACGGCAGGACGTGTGGACAGCAGGGCCTGACACGGCAGGACCTGTGGACAGCAGGGCCTGACACGGCAGGACGTGTGGACAGCAGGGCCTGACACGGCAGGACGTGTGGACAGCAGGGCCTGACACGGCAGGACGTGTGGACAGCAGGGCCTGACACGGCAGGACCTGTGGACAGCAGGGCCTGACACGGCAGGACCTGTGGACAGCAGGGCCTGACACGGCAGGACGTGTGGACAGCAGGGCCTGACACGGCAGGACGTGTGGACAGCAGGGCCTGACACGGCAGGACGTGTGGACAGCAGGGCCTGACACGGCAGGACGTGTGGACAGCAGGGCCTGACACGGCAGGACGTGTGGACAGCAGGGCCTGACACGGCAGGACCTGTGGACAGCAGGGCCTGACACGGCAGGTCCTGTGGACAGCAGGGCCTGACACGGCAGGTCCTGTGGACAGCAGGGCCTGACACGGCAGGTCCTGTGGACAGCAGGGCCTGACACGGCAGGTCCTGTGGACAGCAGGGCCTGGCACGGCAGGTCCTGTGGACAGCAGGGCCTGACACGGCAGGACGTGTGGATGGCGGGGGTTGGATGCTGACCTAATGCAGGGAATACTGGCGTTCGGCGGCGGCCGGAACGCCCGTGGTAAAAACCTGTCTGGCTGTTCGGCGCCGGCCGGTGAAGGTCACTGTGAAAACGCCGGAGAGCCGTTTAGCGTCGTTTTACAGCGTCTCTGGAATGTGGCACTTTTATCGCTCATGTCTCGCCTCCACAGACATTCAAAGCCAGCTGGCTTAGACATTGGCTTCAGCAGCTGCAATGAAAAGGATAGCAGGCTAGCTTTAATGGATTTTACTGTTGATCTTATTGGATTTCTATTACAGTGGGCTCCCCTTCTTCGCGGTTATGTATTGACCCACCCCCACTCCCACCCCAACCCTCGCGAATAAGGGGAATCCACTACTGGACCGGACCTACCTCCCAAAACCACTATTTTCATTGTTTAAGCTATTTCCCTCACCTACAGACCCTTTGCGAGAGTAGTAAATGCATTCTAAGGTACAGTCATGCAGTAATATATCCTAAAAAGTGCAATGACATATAAATATGGTATTGCAGAAGTCTTACTTAGTACATTGTACAGTAGATATCGTATTCGTAGGCCTATGATTGGGCCTTGCATTTGCCCGGCCAGTGGATACGGAGAAACGAAAGGTGTAGACGTATATAGAGGAACACTTACTGCCTTTTGAGCCAATTAAAGGCAAGCTCTGATTGTGAGGAAAGAAGGGGAGATTTGTTTAAACCGTAGAATGCATGATTCCTGTGCCGTACGGCACTTACCTGAAGTAACTGCAAAGCTTAACCATAAATAACAGTATTTTTCATCGGAAACATGCAATAAAAGCAATACGAACCGCTAGGAACAGCTTCCGCTGCGAGAAATGCAGCAGATATCCTCTTGTGATTTTTAAAACCAATTTCCGCAAAAAATCCGCGAATTCAGGAATCTGGGAATGGCCAAGCCGCGAATGATGAAGCTGCGAATTGTCGGGGGCTCACCGTGATTTTCTTTTTTATGTCAGGAAGTTTCAACCCATTTCAAACGACGGATCCTTTAGGTTTTGGCGAGTCAGGCTTCTCTGCATTATATCTGTACCGGCATATGTGCCCCTTTCCCGTAATGAATGTCCTGTTTCAACAAATTCACAGTACTCTTTATGTGTACGACCATGCCCGTCGACGATTAGCGAATTATTTTTCCAGGTAGCTTTTGATCAGCTAGGTTTGTAAATTCGCTGCATGTGCCCAGAATGCATCTGGAGCAGGACACGTTGCTTATAATGCCCTCACTGCTTACGGTCTCCCGACAAAGATTTCCCTGTCAGGGTCGTTCGCGATGTGCAGTGTTGCGCCACACGCCTTGTATTCTTATTTGTACCCATAATAATTTCGGTTTTCGAATTTCATAGATACTGACTGCTCCTTCACGAGGCATTTTTATTCCAGTCACGGATTTAGTTTAATGTGTCATGGTTGGGGGCCGCTGTCCTACATTTATGTGGAGATAAGCTAATGCCATCGTGCAGAATCACTGTAATCTATTAAAAGGGATGCTGCCTATGAAATCGGACGTCCTTTTGACAAGGGAATGATGATTCCTCCACTGAAAATGACACCAAGTCATTTCAAGTTTGCGATTAGATCATACATTGCTGGTTTTATCCGTGTAATGTGGTGCTGGATGTCAGGCAAAGGATTTTCGCGCGTTTAGTAGTGATTCGCGTAGGCGGGGAATGTGGTAGGCCGAGCTGTTCTTTCTTCGGGGGGGGGAGAGGGAATAGAAGGACACTGAAATTACTGGGAAGTTGCATTTAGATACCAAGTTATTAAGTACGCATGCCTCAGTCATATGTTGCTGCAATTTGAAAAAAGCTATTACCACAACATAATTCGAGCGAGTTCCAAATATGATTTGCGGTGTCACGTCCGTGTGAAATTGGTTTGTTGTTTTCCTTTCATCATATTTGACATTTACCAGCAGCTATTGCGGTTTGTATTATGCCGAATTGTGCCTCTAGGGAACCAAATGATGACTTTCCAAAATATGCCACGTTGTTCCTGACCACATTCCATTGGGGTATGAAGGCCAAACAAAACGATGAGGACTTTATTTGCGACGATATGGTGGCGCACGGCTTTGACTCGCCTCACAGCCGAATTTGACCGGACCACGAACCGCGTGATCCGGACAGAGAGTGGGACGATGCTCGACGTCATTCCGTAAAACAGCTGTCGTCTCCCGTACTCGTCCGTCCTGTTTTCATAAACAGCTTCCAGACTGGTCACCTGCGATTTGCATTGGATAACCGAGACAATAAGCTGCGTGGAACCCGGGCGATAACAGCACATGCTGACTGTCCATTGTTCGGCAGATTATGGCGTTACGGGCATCGGCACGCGGGCGTCTGCAGACGTAAAGAGTACTCGAACGCTTACCGGTCTGAGATGGCTGTATGACAGCTGCATCGGAGACCAGAACGTGCGTGGCCTCTTAAACGTTCCGACCTGGCGTTCACCATCTGAGGGTACCTACTTACTTACTTACTTACTTACTGGCTTCCTGACGTGCACTGCTGGAGACTGCTGAGTTTTCATTTGCACCAAACAGCAGCTTTTTTATTAGGCTGAAGGTGGTGTCCGCATCTGCAATTTATCAAGGACGGGTAATTTGTTTATTTAATCGGCATCCTCAGATTACTGTTGTAACGATGCGGACATTTCCTTCTCACGTCTTCGCAATGTGGAATAGTTAATTGTTATGGAATAACTAACTGTTGTGGGTTAATTTTTGCGGAGTAGCTAATTGTTCCGTAAAAAACGTGCCGCTTTCTTTCATCCTTTCAGTATTGTGTCATGCAAACTTCTCCATACTATAAAGGCCGTAGTGCAACAAACTTGCATTAAAACTGGTCATATTGACAGGATTTCTAGGATTTGTGAAAATTTGCGTAGCATCAGTCATTCAGATGTCGTCCTTGTTTTACGCTGCATGTTAAAAACGTGCATGTTTTGGAATCGGTGCCAGACAATACTCACCAAGTAGCTTTGGTAACTTCTTTGATATTTTACAAAGACTACTTGATTGATCCAATTGATCCAATCCAGTTGATCCAAACATTTACTGAGTCGTGGGGCTTTCCTGCTTTGCCGAGGTACGTCATTATGCAGCACTTTTCTTTCTTCTTTTAGTTCATTCTAATGCTGCACCCGGTGCAACATCGTCAGACTGTTAACCGACAGGCCGATGTGCAGAGTGGATCGATGCCCTTGGTGCATGACAATTGTCCGGCGTACTGGGAAGCGGCGGCTGCCGGTCAGCGATCGGCTATCAAAGCGGACGTAGTTCCCGTTCTCTGCCCCGCGGCCTTTGTTTGTGCTTGGTGACTCCCTGGCACACTGGGAAGCGGCGGCGCCGGTCGGCGATCGGCTGTCAATACGAGGTGCAGTTCCCGTCCTCTGCCCTGCGGCCTTCGCCCCTGTTCTGTGAAGCGTCCGACACGCGCGTGCCGCCCGACGAGCACGTCCAGCATCTCTCGGAGAATCCTCCCTCTCCCCGGTGGTGACGCGGCTGCCGCGTCACCGCTGCCGACCGCCGCCGCCGGGTGGTGCCCGGCCGGAGGGCGGCCGACACGTCGGCGCACCGCGTCAGAGGCGGATTGTCCGCGGAGTGGCGGCTTTCCGCGCGCCCCATGTCATCGTTCGGGCAGCCGACCCGAGAAAGGTGACGCCGCCGACGCGGCGCCACCGACCGACAAGGACATCGGACGCTGCACGGGCGGGACATGCAAGTGGGACAGTGAGGCAATCGTGCGAGACCGGCGCGGCTCGTCTCTGCGGCGGCGGCCGCGTCTGATGCGATGGGAGCGGATAGCGGCCGGCTGTCCGCGCCGCCGCCGCCGCCGCCGCCGCCGCCGCCGCGGTGTCGGCCGGCCCGCCCAGGGCCGCTGTCAGCCGGCGGAGCGCCGCCGGTAAGCGCCCTGGGAACGCCTCCCGGCCGCCGCGTAAAAAACACGCTCGCGGCCGAAACGGGTCGGCGCGGTGACCGTGCCAGTGTCACCGGTGCGCCGGCCGGTCGTCTCGCCGACGTTGGTTTCCCGTTAGCGCCGCGAAGGTCGCCGCACGACGCGTCATGGCGGCCTAACGACGTGTATTCTTCTCGGCGAAAGGTCGCGCGACCCAAAAATCCACATAGTTTGCGGCGGCGCGGCCGCTGGGCATTTAGTTCGCCCGGTCGTGAGTCGGGAGGCCATCTCCTTCTGTCGGTTCGGCCGGGACTCATGAGAAAACAAACGGTTGCGCCACGGCCTCGTGCACGACGAAAATGCCGCGGCGACGTCCTCGTGCCGGTGGCGCCCCCGGGCCGCCGCCAGCTATATAAACGGCCGCCCGCCGGACGGTGGGCATCAGTCTTACTTGGTCCGCCGCCTCGACAGCCGCTCCGCCCGCACTCACCATGAGGACTCTGGTCGCCTTCTGCCTGCTGGCATGCGCCGCCGCCTTCCCGCAGGGCCTGCTGGAGGGCTCTGGCGAGCCCCCACAGGATCTCTCCTTCCGGTCGGGGCTCAACGACGTCGAGATCCTGCGCTCCGACTTTGAGATGAGCGATGACGGCACCTTCCAGTACGGCTTCGAGTCGAGCGACAGCACGGTGGTGGACGCGGCCGGCGAGCAGCGTCAGATCGGCGACGGCGCCGGCGTGGTGATGCGCGGCTCCTACTCGTACGTCTCTCCCGAGGGCCAGACCATCTCGGTGAGCTGGGTGGCCGACGAGGGCGGCTTCCGCGCCGAGGGCGACAGTATTCCTGCCGTGCCCGAGTACGTGACGAGGCTGTTGAAGAGCCTGCCGGCTGCTCCTGCGCCGGCGCCGCTGGCGGCCGTCCGCTCCTCCGCCCCTGCCGCCCCTGCCCCTGCCGAACCCGCCCCTGCAGTTGTTGCCGATGAAGCCCCTGTCGTCCTTCTGCCGGCCGCGCCCGCTGAGAGCGAGTTCATCGTGCTGGACGCTGCTTCCGAGGCTGGGGAGCCATCCGAGGAGCTGCTGCCGGTGCAGACCGCTGACGAAGCCGCCCAGCCGGCGGAGCAGGAGGTGGTCGCCGACACTGCGGCCGAGGCTGCTGCTGACGCTGAGCCCCAGGAAGTGGCGGTCGTGGCCGTGGCTGCGGTGGCTGGGGACGAGGTGGCGTCTGACGCTCAGGTGCAGTCGGTCGTCGAGGGAGCCAGCTCTGCGGCGGAGGCCGTGGCGCAGGTCGTCTCGGACGTGTCCTCCCCGCTGCTGGCCGTGGAGGAGGGGCTCGCTGACGACGGCGTGCCGGTGGTGCTGCTCTGAGCTCCTGCCTTCCGCTCTGGTCCTCGCCCTCATCAAATCGTCCATCCGACTGCGCAGCAACGGCTGCCGAAACTGTTGATATAAGGCGCTTGCCTATTACACGTGCCATGTATTCTTTCCATGACCTGCATGTATGTGCCATTGGGATGTATGTCCTCAAAAATACATGACGAATCTGATTTCTGGTGTGTTTGATGCTGAAGTTCGTTTTCCCCAGACTTCGTTCTCCCTCATCTTTGCTGTGAACTATCAGTCCGCACGACACCGTTTTATTTGTTTTATACTGAAGACGGCCACTTGTTATAATTTGTTGGTTTAATGACCATTCATTTGTTTTACCCTGTTTTGTCGTACATTTCGTCTAGACATTTCTTTAGATTTGCGTTCTTTTTAGCCGACTGACACAGTCAGGGGTCAGCCGCGGTCCGTACGCTGATCTGACCGTCCTGGCGAGGCGGGTTCGAGTTATTTCGTCGCGTTATAGTCGACCTGCTGGTCAGCTGTCTACTGGCCGGCGGAGAATCATGGTGAAATGTCATGTGGTATCGGTACGGCGCGTTAACAAGTGTATCATGTAGCAAGCTCTGCGTAGGACTGACCCCTTATGAAGCTTTGAAACTCATACGTCCCGTGAAGAAATCATGCGATTCAAATTTATTGAAACAAATTGATGTGCTCTTCGTGGATGAAAATGCCCTGGTCTTGCTCCAAATGTTCTCGCGTGACCAGCGAATGCCCCATTTAGAGAAAACAAGCCTACTCGCGTTCATGCATAACCTAAGTCCCAGCCCCGTGGCTGCGTCAGCTAGTTATGGATGACTTTGTCACAGTGCATGGAAGTTATCCTTTATGTTGAAACGCAAACGATTGGCCCGCCATACCGCCTCCTCTCACCAGCCGTTAGTCGCGACCTCGCGTTGACCTGACGCCGGGTTCTGTCCTCCCCGTCAAAAGTGGCCTGGTGTTCACCTGACGCCGTGTTCTTTCCTCGTCGTCGAAGGTGACCTGGTGTGCCCCTGACGCCGGGTTGTGTCCTCCCCGTTAAAAGTGACTTGGTGTTCACCTGACGCCGTGTTCTTTCCCTGTCGTCGAAGGTGACCTGGTGTGCCCCTGACGCCGGGCTGTGTCCTCCCCGTTAAAAGTGACTTGGTGTTCACCTGACGCCGTGTTCTGTCCCCGTCGTCGAAGGTGGCCTGGTGTACACCTGACGCCGGGTTCTGTCCTCCCCGTTGAAGGTGACTTGGCGTTCACCTGACGCCGTGTTCTGTCCTCGTCGTCGAAGGTGACCTGGTGCGCACCTGACGCCGGCCTGGGACGGCGCGGGGCGTGACGCTGACCTTTGTCCGCCAGTGAGCTGACCCAGATCGTGGCAGACGTCATATCGGACCCGACCCTGCCCAGGACGGAGGACCACGCCTGCCCGGCCTGCGAGAACCGGGAGGCCGTCTTCTTCCAGGCCCAGTCGAGGCGTGCCGAGGTGAGGCTTCGCCAGGCGCTGACGGCGCCGCGTGTGCTGCTGAGGATTGTGTTTTGCAACGGAAACTTTAAAAGGGTGCTCTGTCCTTTGTTCTGTTACGTCCGCTCTCCGTCATGAAAACAGCTGGTGACGGTGTCGCTTCGAGCTGGCAGAACGTCGCACGCCGAACTCTGTGATGGTTGCAGGAGGAGATGCGGCTGTACTACGTGTGCACCAACCCGGACTGCAAGCACAGGTGGTCTGAGTGAGCTGCGCTGTCCGCCTGTCGACCGTCGGGCCGTCACTTCCGTGACAGCGTCGGCGGCTGACGGTGGCCGCTGTCACGCTTGCGTCACGGCCCGAGGCTATGTCGCCGGCCGGCCGCGCGTCGTGGATCGTTGTCATGGTGTCCATCGAACTCTCGGATTCTCGCCATCACCAAATACACATCGCTTGGGTTTCTTGCAGTCTTTGGATCGTGTTGTTCGTCACAAGGAATTTGTTCATTCTGACGCAATGTCTGGGCAGAAGTGCTCGGTAATGGCATTCATTATATTTAGATTTATATCAACGATCGTATTGTTTTTAGCACGAAGAGACGCAGATTAGTTGCATAAGCATGACTGAACCGTTTCTTGTGTTGCTGATCCAAAGTACTGTACCTCATTGTTAATGGTTTTCAAAATGTTCTGGTATGCCGGTCATCAGTCGGGAAATCATGGTAAAGAGCAAATGGTAATGGACGTAATTTGAGCTCTTAAGGTTGCGAAAGTATGAACTATGTTGAACAAAGCAGAAGCATTGTTCCATATTCCTACGTTTCTTGTTTGACTGCTCCTGCTGGCGTTTCATACGTTCGCTTGTCGGGAAGTTTTACATTCAGAGTCATGGATAGGGATTCTAATAGGGCTAACCAGCTCGTCTGGGTCCTAGACAGACTTGGTCCCTGGGGTCGCGTAGACAAGGACAGGAATGCGGCAGCGCTTAACATGATTAACACCGCGGCCTTGTGGGAAATTATCGTTACTCCCAGGGCCATATCCTGCTTTGTGTATTGTATGCTAGTTTGCAGTTTTGTAAAAGTCCTTCCACGGGAACATCGCGTCGGCGTGACCGTCTGTGTTTCGGACAAGTGCTACGCAAGGAATACATCGGTTGGCCACTGGTAGAAACTGGACCCTGGAATTCCAGTTTCACCAGCTGAGTGAATTACTAGATTGGATGGCCGGATAGGAGATGATGACCAGCCGTCATTTTTATTTGCACCTTAGATATGTGCTTGAGTCTTGTTGATCGTTACTTTCAACGGAACCCTGACGCAAATATCCAGGTATGGGAAAAAGGGAAATCCCCGTAAAACAGCAGCTAGCCATATAAAGAATGTATCTTATTTCGAAATGTATTATTCAGTTCTTTGTTCGGTGTCCGTACATCCCTTATTTAATGGTCGATTTGAAGTAAAAAGACCCAATATACGCATGTAAAATTGTGTTGCACCAAGGTTAGTTTGCTCAACATGAAATAGCCTCTTGCCATAACACTTCTTTCGAAGGCCAAATTATTTTATCATGCACCAGCGTAGCACGTCTTGAAATACGTTATACATATGCATCAGTTCATTGAAACAGTACATAAATGTAGGGGTTTTGATATACGTCGGGTGATCGATACGTTCGTGGCCTAACGTACAGGGAGTTGAGCCATGCAGTTCTAACTAAATCAACGTGAAGTTCAGCACTGAATGATTTCCCTAAAAGTTTGAACTTCAAACCTGTTGTATTTTTGTTATTTGAAACAACTGAAGTTTGTGAGCCCGCAGTTTTTGAGGAAATGGATAAGATCGCCCATCGTGTAGTCATCCGCTACAGCGGTAGCAAGGGCTTAAATCCCATGGAGATCCACGAAAACATGGTGACGACACTAGATGAGGTGCCCTTTCCTACAGCATGGTGAAGAAATGGGCTGCTAAATTTAAACGAAGCAGGGAAATCTTGGAAGATGACCCTCGTCCAGGAAGGCCTGTCGTCATCACCGGAAAGGAAACCATTGACAAAATCCAGGACGTGATCTTGACAGATCGGCGAATAACAGAGCGTTACATCGCCACAGAGCTGGGAGTCTCCTCGGAACGTGTCCATGAAATGATCTGCAATGGACTCCAAATGACCAAAGTTTTAGCTCGCTGGGTCCCAAAGCTCCTTGGACCTGAGCAGAAGTGGATTTGGCACAGCATGCCAAGGGACGATTTTGCTATTTTTGATACAGATCCCGAGGGATTTCTGCGGCGATTCATGATCATGGATGAGACTTGGGTCCACCGCTTCCAGCCAGAGATGAAAGAACTGCAGAAACTATGAAAACATCCAGGATCTCCAGCTCCAAAGACAGCGAAGTCATTGATGTCTGCAGGGAAGGTGATTGCCTCCATTTCTTAGGATGCAGAATGAATGCTGCTGAGGGATTACCTGGAAAAGGGTCGCATTGTCACCGGGTCCTACTACACTGGTCTCTTGAGGGAGCTACGAGAGAAAAGTAAAAATCGGTGTGGGAAGCTGACAAGTGGGGCTCTCTTTCAGCAAGACAGCGCCCAGCTCACAGGTCCATGGTGGCGTAAATGTGCAAGGGGACTACGTTGGAAAATGAATATGTTAATTAATCTCAAAGTATATCTTTGTACCTTGGCCACGAACTCATCAAACACCGCACGTACTTGGGCTTTAGACCAAAGTAATAATAAAAATCCGGCATGATCAAGTAAGATGGATTGTAGGAGGGATTGTAGAAGGATTGTAGGAAGGATTGTAGAAGGATTGTAGGAAGGATTATAATTAGGGATGCACCGGATATCCGGTCCGGCCGGATATCCGGCCGGATATTTGAGATTATCCGGTATCCGGTATCCGGCCGGATATTTCCATGATCCGGCCGGATATTGCTGGATATTTGGCCTTGCGGTGTACAATCGAGACGTTCTTACGTCTGTCTATAAAACCGTTTCAGGAGCAACATGCCTTGCTATATTACACTGTCGATGTGTCTGACAGTTCCAGGGTCTGACTGGAGCACTACTTTTTCGTCTTTTTTCGTTCAAAACGCTTGTGGCATTATTTGCAAGGATTGGACTCATGCTCAATGTGTAATGACAGCCAGCATATGCTCAGCCGACCATTTCGTGGCGCATCCTCCTCCTATTTTCCAAACATTTTTATTTGTCTGAGATACTCTTGTACAAATTCATGAACCTTCTTAGGGGTTTGGTGGTGAGGGGGAGGGGGGCGGAATGGTGCAACCCCGCTGAGGTTTTCCGAGGGTCATGAGCTCATGTCGTGTGGTCATAAGGTACGACAAGAAACACGTTATTTTTTATCTTTGGGAATGCGATAGGAAATAGGTATTGCAAAACAACCTATATATTCGGATTCCTGAAGTTGAAAGGAATCGAATGGTGTAAATTTGGTGCAGTTTATCCTTTATTTCATCTAAAGAGGGCGCAATCCAACGGACGCCTGACTTTTGCTACGACAGGCAGAGCGGCGTCGGCCGCGGAATGATGGGTCTGCAATATGAGGACATACCTAAAATTCGACTTTGCTTTGGATCTCAACTCGAAAAACGCTTTTAAGGTTTAAATGTTACGATTTTCAGTTAAATCGAGGTCACCGTAGGTCATTGGATTCAGATGACCTTGGGTAACCTAAGGTGACCCTTATATGTTATTTGACAATAGTGTTTGTTCATTGAGATACTACATTTGACTTGGGCATCTTTAACTGTGTACAAAAAATGCTTCTACAGCTCCGAGAACGCATTGAAGCTGACGACCCCGCTTGACAAGGATTGGCTTAACGTGGCCTGGATCGGACTCCAGGGGTTAAATACAATCATGTGGTGTACAGAGAGACTCATAATTGATTGACGAACATTATGGTATCCGTTCCGTTTCATCATCATTTATTATTTGGCGTTCATTTGCACTTAACTCAGAAAGTACCACTTTCTGCCAATTTTTGACATTTGACCCGATGTGGAAAATCATCCGTTAACCTGAGACCTTAAGAAGGGATGCCAGTCGTGAGATCTCGTCACGTGGAACACGCTGTTTTTTCCGCGACACTCTAGGACGCAAGGTGTTGAAATGGCTGGGGGACCGCACCAACCTCCCTCTCCCCTCTACGTCCGCCTTATGCAGAAGGTCCCATACCGGCGAGTGTTAAGGGCATTGGCGCAGCCAAAGACGGGCCCGGGGGCCCGGGCTTCCTCCTTAGACCCACATTTTTTTGTGAAAAACATTACACATCGTCTTCCCAGCAGGCGGTTTTCGTATTATTTCAGCTCACACTGGGCTCCGGGCCCCCTCCTCAAAAAGTCCCTGGCTGCGCCCCCGGTTAAAGGACAATATACTTCAGTGGACGCACCTTAGTATTTGTACAGAATCCTTATCAAGCCAGATATTTGAGGTCTACCAAGGCGCTGTAATGGCATTCTGCGCATTTTGGAGCCTTTGCCCTTTGCCTTCAGACAGAGATGGTGATCGCTGATCTACGCTATGATCGCTGTGTTCTTTAGTTGTTCTTTTTTTAGAATGAAACATGCGGAAACCTCGCAATAACTCTGAAGGATACAGAGTTATTGCGAGGTTTTCCGATTCTTATTCTATAAGGTTATTCGAGATTTTCCGGTTTTTCAGACCTTTCTTTTCCAGCGCAGTCATTTTTCGTCTCATTTTCCAGCAACAAATATCAAATAAAAATAGTTATCCATAATATCCGGTATCCGGCCGGATATCCGGCCGGATATCCAGTATCCGATCCGGCATATCCGGTATCCGGCCGGATTACAAAAATCCCGATCCGGTGCATCCCTAATTATAATCCAATGTTCAGTCCCTAGCGACAAAAAGATTGAATTTCCCCGAATTTACGAAAACGGAAGGATTGCAATGCAATCCGCAATCTATTTTGCAATGCTGTCTTCGAACATTCAGCTTTTGCTGAAGTAGCCACATGTCTGCGACGAGGGCTGAGCCATTGTACCGCAAACTTTGGCCATTTTTTGAATCTTGGGTAAGGTGTTAACCCTATTCCCGGAGGGCTAGACGGTATGGCCGATTCCCGGCAGGGGGGTGGATTCGGCCCCCCTGAGATCTCGAGAACTACTTGTCCGATTTCATCGCAACAAACGGCAATCGATTTTCCGTGACGTGAACTACACTTTTATAAAAAGATATTTTCAAAATTTTGAAATTTGTAGATGCAGGGGGGCAAAAATGTCAAAATGCGGGGTACTTTTCGACTTCTTATAACTCCGTTGTTTATGAACCGATTTCGATGAAACTGGCATGAATCGATGGAATATGAATAGGGCTTTTACCACGGTTCCGCAAATCTGAAATTTTGAGAAAATTCATGGGCGTCCACAGGGTTCCAAAAATAGGAGGATTAGTTTTCTAACAACTGAATGAACAAAAAAGGCAAACACCCTTTTTTGGCTTCTGATAGTCATGTTATACTAAATAAATACAAATCGCATTACAATGTTTGTACAATGTTAGCATAGGCGGTGCCAGGGACATGAAAAAGGGGGAATGTCATGGTGACACGTTTCTCAGATCAACTTGTGACCTTTGACCTTAAATGACCTCCAGTGACCTCGGGATCACTTGGAATGATCTCGTGTGCATGTAATATTATCTGTAAACGTTTTCAATCATCTGAATTCACTCTATTTCAAAAATTTCATTTTACGGCTATTGCGATATAGGGTACGCGCACTGACATTTTAGGTCATAGCTCCGTGACCCGACCTCATATCAAGCTGAAACTTGGTACACAAGTAGAAGGTACCCTTCTACGTCATATGTATTCCGGGTTTGGCATTTAAAAAAAAACGGCACCGAAATTATTGCGAAAAAAACATTTTGACTTTTGACCTTGGCCTGACCTTGTAAAATGACCTCAGATAAACAAAATTACATCTGCACATTGCCCAACTATTTAGATATACATCCATATAAAGTTTTAAGTTCTAGCTTTAAAACTCTGTTTTTGGCAGACATTTTCCTGTTACCCCCAACATGGCCAAAAATGGCATGAGGTGCCTCCCAAAAACGTTGCCTGGCTCCGCCCCTGAGCAAAAAAGAATTGTGAAATTTTGTCACAGCACGTAGAAAGAATAGCTAGGAAAAGTGACCAAGTTTCGTGAAGCTGCGTTAAAAAACCTGGAATTGGCAAGCAAAAAACCTGAGGCGGGGCGTATTCCGCCCCCCCCCCCCCTGCCGGGTATAGGGTTAAGTAAACACCATTGGGAAGGATAACCTTTCATACCCTCTCGGTATAATTTGGCAGCTTGTTTGGGTTCAGAAGAAAACTTGACGCGTTTTTCACACAGCTACTTAACGTCACCTACTACCTTCTTGGACACGTATCTGTTTCACATCGTGCGTTAGTTTCCCGGGTTTCTGTCATCTATTTCAGCCAGATTCCCAGGAAATTGGTTGTCAGAAAATCAGCTTTGGTTTACCAAAGCTTCCCTGTTCAAAACTCATAAGTTCCATTAATCAGACCCTATCACTTTTAACGGGGCAAGGGTGAAGGGAACTGTCTGCAGTATTCAGGGATCATCGAAAATCTTTTGAAGAGATTGCGATGCAATCCTTAATCCTTCAACAGAACGGAATGCACTCAGAAAAGACGGTAGGCCCACTGGTTGTCCACTGGTGCGTCCACTGGTTGTAGAAATCACCAGATCCTGATGGCGTGATCGAGATGCAGTTACTTCTCAACCTCAGGTACTCTGGTTGAGGTTGGGAAATCTGAGTATGTCGAAGTTACGAAGTTAGTTGTTATAGGTCGAAATCGTCTTTTTGTGATCACCGCTGGGAGAAATGTCTGAGACACAGAAGTACATGGTATCTGGACGGGCAAGAGTTCATGTGGCCGTGAATTACTCAGAATAGTCATTCTTCGCATTAAAGGCGGCAGTGAGCAAGGACTGCAAAAGGGTGTACGGAACATCATGCAAGCCAATCCGCATTTTTTTTTTTAGAGAAATCCTATCTGCGATCAAGGATTCACATCGTGCGATCAAAAGCCTGATGATCTCTGCTGAAAACCATGGATAATTTAACTGTCCACTGATACCAGTTTTCAGTCAGTGTTGTGGCCAGGAAGTGCTGCTACTCGGGAAGTGCGGCGCTCTCCCCCGCTCTGCCCTGGGCTTCGCAAGTACATGGGGTTGATGCAATCCCATAAGGTTCTTCACAACCGGCACCGTGTGGGACGCGTCCCGCACAGCCTTCAGAACGTGGGGACTGTCGCCCAGAAGCTTGGAGGGAGTTTATATGTTAGTGCGAATGTGCATTCCGGCGAGGAAGGTAAATGCTCCAAATCGCTTACAAATATTGATTGTTATCGAAGCGGAGAAAAGGCGAATGCACCGAAGACATCGTTCTGTTTATATTTTAACTTGCTACAGTGCCTGGAGCAGAGGGCACACATGTCGTACAGACAACTATTTCCGCCGTTCGTTTTATTTTCTCCACAGCGCAAATCCTCACAAATAAAAGCGGTTGTCGCAAGCGCCAACGAACAACACAAGAGGTCGCCGCGTCCGTCGTTTGCCGCCTTTTCCACGGTTCTCGGCAGTCCGTATACAAGCAGACTGCAGGCGCACTAGCTTGCGTAGTTGTGCACAAATGACATCATGGGCATCTGGACGTTCTTCAAAGGAAATATGGGAATTGCGTATTCCGATGACCTGCTTTAGAGACTGATTCTGAGGCTCATATGAACCACATGTACCGGGTCAAGGGCAGTTTCTCTGGCCCGAAGCGCTGAACCCAAACTAACGGTACCGCCGCCAGAGCCCTGTTCACAGCGAAGAAGGTAACACTACAAAGCTAGCTGCCGTCGGTTCAAAGTAGCCTGGTTTACCCCAACTAAGGCTCAGTCCCCTGTGTATACATCCAAATATGAGTACACTACCGTCAGACGGGCAAACCGGCACATCTTTAGACGTCGCATTAGACTTCGGACAAAAAGCGGAAAAATGTCACCTCTGTTCATGCAGACAGCTTAACCCTATTCCGTACTTCTGTCCGGTACGTACGAGTTCGTGCTGGGGGTGGGGGCGCAGATTTTGCGCCCCTGCTATCTCGAAAACCATAGTTCCGTTTTCCTGGAGGAAAACGCCGTTCGATAACCTGTAGCGAGATCTAAATTTATAAAAAAGTATACTGAAAGTTTTGAAAGACGGGATGGGGGTCAAAATGAAGGTATAAATAGGATTTTGTTTAAAAGGGCTTCCTCACTACATTTTATGACCGATGTCGGTTTCCGTCATGTCATTCTACCGAAAATCGATGGGTCTATCACGGGTGTTAACCAGGTTTAGCTTATGTCTTATATTAGCTTATATTAGAGACAAATAGCATACAGATAAAGGTATAAAAAATGCCTTGTTTTTGGTAGATGTAGAAAAGGTGTAGGAAATACGACCGCCTGACGGGTGTCAGAATGTGCACCCCCTGCTATCTCAGGATCTAGCCTTTGGATCTAAACCGGTGTACCATCAGACGATAGCCCTGAGTCTTGCAATTCAGAAAATACTATGTTAGTCCTGGTCTCATGGCTGATGGCGCCACAGATCACGCAAAACGCATAACACGACGGCGGGAAAACTGACACCAGTTCGGACATCATATCGTCGGCAATACTGGTCGTAGAGCATTGAACTGGGTATGAAACGAAAGACCGCGATCTTCTGCACCAGAAACATGCCAAAATGTCAAAAGAAGTTTCGCGTCAAGTGAGTCAGGCTAAATATTGGTCTTTCTTTGGTTGCCAAAGATTGATACTTACTCGCAGCCGCTTT
This sequence comes from Capitulum mitella, assembly GCA_030062745.1. NCBI lineage: Eukaryota > Metazoa > Arthropoda > Thecostraca > Pollicipedomorpha > Pollicipedidae > Capitulum > Capitulum mitella. Next base: position 30,880,240 of record CP099845.1, on the reverse strand, counting down.
GATCCACATGACAGAAAGGATGGAAATGAAGCTTTGTAATCGGTTTCGCATTACCTGCTTTTCATCCAGTCAAAGTCAGTCTAAGTCAGGTTAGATAAGGTTGCATTACTCTTCCTGACAAAGGGTAATAATCACTAGCTTGGATTCTTCAGTGCGTCAAGTACAGAACTGAAATGACATCTCGGGGTAATTAAATTTGTTCTGCTCCTTACGTGGTCCGGCTCAAGCCAGGCTAGGACAGCTATTTTCGATTTTCTGACTAGGAACAGTAATTACTCTCTGCCGCTGCTGAACGATCTTCCACATTGCATTCCATTTCGTTTTAACACCAACCTATGACGTGACCTGACGTGACCTCACTTTGCATTTGGTGAACTTTGCTAAGAGGCCCATATAGATTTGCTTGTCTGACTTGAATGATGGGGAATGTCAGCGGCAACCACTTCTGTCACCCATAACGCAAACCGGTCCAATTGTTATCATGCATGTGACGTAGCATGACCTCCTATCTTTTCGGGGAGCGTGCTCTACGTAAATCGAAATAATCCGCGCATTATATTCGCGAATATTACCAGAAACAGAATTACCAGAAGCATGTTCGCGCCACCGCCCGATGAGGTGGGAACATGTATGTAAGGGTTCATCTATGACGGCATATCTCCATGACCTGGCATAGCATGGAAATTGTTTTGATGTCAAAATATGTAAAATTGATCGATGAACAGGTATTGAAAGTTTGGCTAGGTTGGCTCTAATGGTTCAGAAGTTATTTAGAAATAACCGAGAATGTGCCTTATTTGACAACCCCCAGGCGGAACTGGGTTAAGATGTGCATCGTCAGAACTTATAGGGGTATGCAGGGCACATTTAAAGGGTACTGTTTTGGGAAATGCGCATGCATTCTACAACATATTTTGGGTTCGGCAAGCTTATTTGTGTTCGGAAAATATTTCGAAATGTGTCGCATGTCGTAATACATACATACGACAAATGCCCATAGGCAGAACCAGTTACCAGAAAAAGTGCGAGGACTTTCTACGTGGTAGACTATTCGTAACTGGCTATCATATTCAAAGATATTGTGAATGCTGCTTTTGTTCTATGCTTTAAGTGCGCATTTCGAAATCTTAAGCATGTGGCATTTTTAACAAATAAAATAATAGGCGTAACCAGAAGATGTAAAAGGGGCATTTTTAGGAAAATGAGGAGTATTCTGCCATATGTTCTGAATCTGGTGATATTACGTGTGTCAAGAAAAGGTTTCCATATGAGTCACATGGGCGCCAGATTGCCTCGTTGTTGGTGCGTCCTTAAGCCTCAATAATCAGTTAACCATTTGAGTCGCATGCCATATTATGTATTCACTGCAAGTACTCATGGGCGGATCCAGGTACCAAAAAAGAGGAGTTAATAGCTGCATGGTGACAGCAGTGTTTTGTTCCATAAATCGAATCATAATTTCTCAGGAACGAGATGAAATGAAAAAAAAACTAGTACACTATCCTGGAGCCGCCTCTGAATTCTATTTTCACTGAAATATGTGGTGGAACTAACAAAATCAATCACAGCTGTCCAGATGCCTGTTAGGTCACTGAATATATTACTGCGCAAAATATGCACCCGAAAACCGATAGCTGGAGACGTCCTTGGCAGTATCTCTAGGTGAATTATATGCGTAAATTACGAAGGCTGAGGGCTGCAGTCCTCCCAAGGAAGCCCTGGCGACGCTTCTGCCTCACTCCCGGGGTGCTCCTCTGCAGCCGAAATCTCCCCCCCCCCGCGATTCTCTTTTTAAATGGGTTCGAGACACTTACGAAACACTGGAACAACCACGGGCACACCGTTACGCATTCCTGTCCCCGATTATGCTGCTGGCGGAATAAGGCTCGGCAAATGGTGGCGCAAAAAGGGCAATGGTTTTATCGTAACAAAACGAGCCGCGGATTTGCTGACGTGACGAGCAACACGCTGGCTTGTACCGCGTTGCATTATCCCTCTCGGTTCAAAAGTTAGAAGGGAGTCGTTTTAGGACCCATCACTGCCACGCTTAACCCTCACTCCGCCGGGAGAGGGTTAAAGATGTACATTCCGATGCATTTCTGGACTTGAACCTTGTACAGCTCCTGGTGTTCAGCTCTCAGCAAGGTACCTCGAGCTTAGAAATCGCACACCGCGCACTTTGAAATTTGCGATAAAATAAATTCTACTTGAATATTCTCGCTGGGTACCATATAATCGTTACTGTATCCATAATCCATGTAATACGTACATTTGCCCATGCGTTTGGTTGATGCGCCTTATTTGAAACTTCTGCGCAACAAAAGTTTGATTCTTTGACGCAAGCGCCATTTAGCTTTATTTCCTCATTACCGCCTGCTATCCCCGGCAAGAAACGCAAAGCTTGCTTCCATTGTATTGCGCAAGAATGAGGAGTTACATGGGCATTAATTCTGCAAGTTGATATATAATATAATATGAATGACTTACCGCACAAAATACATGGAAGGCGCCACATGACGTTTTTGGCACTGAGTTCATCGTAATTAAGGACGCCGTACATTAGAGGATTTGGCAAGTCCGTTAGGTTGATCCGGTACCGTAACTTCGTTTTTTTTCGGAGGAAATCTCGTCGTCCCAATACTCTGATGCGAGGTGTGAGCTTCATGTGCCGATTTTCTTGCTTTTTTCGCTACCAAAACTCAAAAGATATTTTGCAAACATGGAAAATACAATAGAAATACAAGCAAGCACACGCAAGCTTGCACATCAGCGCAATTCATTAATCCGCACCAAAGCGGTGGGGGGGGGGCGTTCCGGCTCCCCAGAAATGTTTCGGGAATGCAAAAAACACCTCACGCAGGGCGCTGAAATTCTCAGTACTTTTCTTGCATCCATTGTGCATGTCCTGTAAAGCCCAGCTTCCGATATTGTCAAGGCACTGACCTAGGCCACGTGAAAGTGGTCAACCTCTGATTTTTTAAGTCTTCTGCAAACCACGCCGAGCGCTCGATCTCCATAAAACTTTGAGGGATGGTAGTGGAGGACGTTCCTGCAATTTTTGCTATATCGAATTTGTTGTCAAGGTTAAGGTAATTTGATTTGTTGCGTGTTGAGGGGTTGTAAAACTTCTGCCAAAAATGATTTGAGGTCAGCTTAATTTTCGCCCTGTTTCCTTCTTTCTAACGGTTCTGAACCGTTTCTTCGGCTTGTTGGTGCCTGGAATGCATTCTTTGATCAACGAAGTCAATAATCACGTGACAAATGGTGTTGGCCCATACAAATGATCATGAGGTCAGGCTGGGTCATATTTGGGGTAAACTAGCAAAATGAATTAAAACACGTTTTGATGATCCCTGAGATAAAAATAGGCAATGAAATTGATTTTGTAGTCAAAAGTTGCACCAGGACGCTTCTGTGCAGTAAAATGACCTTAGGCCAACTGAGGTAATGCGAGGTCACCGTGGTAGAAGCTGAGTTCATGTCCAGATGTCCAACTTTATCTGTGGTTTATTCAATGAGTCAACGACAAGTCGAGGCATAAAAGATGAAAGCCAAGAGTGCTTCAAACCATGTCATGATCCTAAGTTAGGCCAGGTCACATGACTGACGTTATTCAGCATCCTATCGGTGACATCTGTGGAACCCAAGAAGTTTCAGTCTAAAGGTACTCCTTGCCCTTTTGTATGCACTGTTATCAATCCTTGACGGAACAAGAAATATAGCAAAGAAAACGGCTGGAAGTCAGGTCAAGTCAACAGGTCAAGTCGGATCACGTCCGGTCGTTTGCGTTCAATCTGTCGTTATTTAAAAAAAAAATAATCGCACACGCCATTCTATGGCTTTAGAAGCATATTTGAACAACTTGTCAGCAACGCTGAAAAACCTCACAAATATGGCGAAATGAAAAAATGGCATAATATCAGGTCACTTCATGCAACATGTGTTTACAAACATGTTATAAGTTACATGCCACCGTAATGTGCATTCTATGAGCTTTCCATTGGCACACCCAGCATTGCTCTAGCCTTAGTAGGGGCGGAGTTAGAGCTGTTCTTAAAAATTCCTGCTTTTGATATGTACAGGTCAAAAATGTACGTTATTTTTTTCAAAATGATCCAATAATTTTAAGTGCTCTGGAGCGTATTCATGGCGAGATTTTAGATGATATGTTTCATTTTTCTCCGACGTTCCGTTCGCGAGATAGAGGGGGGGCTAAAACGCCCCTCCCGGCTTCGAGTGCCCACGTCAGGGTGCTGGTTGAGCGTGGGCTAAAATAGTGCCTTAAAAATGCTTGCATTAATGCTATCTTATTAATTATATGTATTAATCTTAATCTTTCCCGTGCACGACCGTCGGTAGGTTACGATCATGCCCGACTGGTGGAGGGGCAGTTGGTCGCCCCCTCTAACTCACGAACGGTTTGTTGCATAATAAAAATAAGCAGAACGATAGAAAACTTGTGACGAGTAGAGCTCGAAACTGGTCTCGTTTTGTTAGTTTTACATAGTGTGTAAGCAATATACGTCCTATATATGTCTTCTCACAGCCGACTGCAAGAGACCGAGAAACGGCCTAAATCTTAAGGACTGTGACTAATAACGCACAGGTAAAGGTACCAGCGCACAAGTAAAGGTCCGCAAATGCCGATACACATCTAATTTCTCGGATTTGTTTAATATATACGACTGAAACGTTGAGTTAAAGACACGGCGATTTTCGCGCCGCTTGTCGGCGTGCGCTGCAGCTGTACGCAGTGGGAAATTAACGGGAACTAATTTTTGCCGTTCCTTTATTTTCGCGAAAAATATCCATGTAAATTTTACTGATCTTAGTGGTTTTTGTGATGGTTTTTCATGCTTAAATTTTGGAAAAATTCATTAGTTATCAATCTACACAACTTGACGGAGTTTTATTCGCAGGAGCCCGTTTATTTAAAAAAAAACAATCTTTAACACTTTTTGAGGTTGCTGGTATTACTTACGTCTGCGCAAGCCAGTTCTTCCATTTTCTATCCATTCTGAGTAATTCATCGCTGATTTTGACGTTATTATTATTTTGACGGAGTTATTTGCGCTCCATTCTTGAACCCTATTCCCGGCAGGAGGGTCTGAATCCACCACTCCCTCGGGTTTTTTGCCTGCCAATTCCAGGCTTTTTAACGCAGCTTCACGAAACTTGGTCACTTTTCCTAGCTATTCTTTCAACGTGTCGCGACGAAATTTCAAAATTCTATTTTGCTCAGGGGCGGAGCCAGGTAACGTTTTTGGGAGGCACCTCATGCCATTTTTGGCCATGTTGAGGTAAAAGGAAAATGTCTGCCAAAAACAGAGTTTTTAAGATAGAACTTAAAACGTTATATGAATGTATAGCCAAATAGTTGGGCAATGTGCAGATGTAGTTTTGTTTATCTGAAGTCATTTTTCAAGGTCAGGTCAAGGTCAAAAGTCAAAATTTGTTTTTTCGCGATAATTTCGGCGCCGTTTCTTCAAATACCAAACCCGGAATATATATGACGTAGAACAGTGCCTTCTACTTGTGTATCAAGTTTCAGCTTGATATCAGGTCGGGTCACAGAGCTATGACCTAAGATGTCAGTGCGCCTACCCTATATCGCAATAGCCATAAAATGAAATTTTTGAAATAGAGTAAATTCAAATGACCGAAAACGTTTACAGATAATATTAAATGCACACGAGATCATTCCAAGTGACCCCAAGGTCACTGGAGGCCATTTAAGGTCAAAGGTCATAAGTTGATCTGAGAAACGGGCGGCCATGACAGTTCCCCCTTTTTCATGTCCCTGGCACCGCCTATGCTAACATTATACAAACATTGTAATGCGATTTGTACTTCTTTAATATAACATGACAAGCAGAAGCCAAAAAAGGTGTTTGCCTCTTTTGTTCATTCAGTCGTTAGAAAACTAATCCTCCTGTTTTTTAAACCCTGTGAACGCCTATGAATTTTCTTAAAATTTCAAATTTGCGGACCCATGGTAAAAGCCCTATCTATAATCTCTCGATTCATGCCAGTTTCATCGAAATCGGTCGATAAACAATGGAGTTATAAGAAGTCCAAAAGTGCCCCCCATTTTAACATTTTTGCCCCCTGTATCCACAAATTTTAAAATTTTGAAAATTTCCTTTTATAAAACTGTAATTCACGTCACGGCAAATCGATTGTCTTTTGTTGCGATGAAATCGGACAAATAGTTCTCGAGATCTCAGAGGGGGGCCGAATCCGCCCCCCTGCCGGGAATCGACCATACCGTCTAGCTCTCCGGGGATTAGGGTTAAACCACGTTTTTTATGGGTAATCCCAACCTGGCTTTGATGACTGCCAAACTGCCACTGAGATATTGCAGTTGCCGAATTTGACCATGCGAACGCTCTTTTACATTTACATTTTGCATTTTACATCTACATCTACATTTTCGGCTGGTCGCAATCTCGATCGAGGAGTAAATCGTAGTTTCAGTCAGGCCTGATCGACCGCGCGATCCTACCGAATCGACCAGTGTGCGGCGGGTTTTAGACATGTTCAGCCGGCTTTTCAAAAAAAAACGTCCGGTTTCTGTGGGAGATTCCTATCTATCGGGAAACGTGCTTTTGTACTGTGAAGCATGGAGCTGGCAGAGATGATTCACTGCATCTCCCAGCATGTTATCAGCTACTAAAAACAGTGTGACGCTGAGACATGCAGGTAGTCGAAGCGGCATAAACTGGCAGATAATGCTGCGGTCATGAACCGGCTCAGATCACCTTCCTCCACCCGAAAAAAAAATGTTCGTGGGACGTCTTCGTGTCGGCGGCCGTGAATTTTCCGCCCTATACATGGCCAGTCCGGTCTGTAGCGATTCCCATCCCTGGCTATATAAGTGGCCACCCGCCGGACGGGGGGCATCAGTCTTACCTGGTCCGCCGCCTCGACAGCCGCCCTATCTGCGCTCACCATGAAGACTCTGGTCGCGTTTTGCCTGCTGGCCTGCGCCGCCGCCTTCCCGCAGGGCCTTCTCAATAACGTCGAGATCCTGCGCTCCGAATTCGACATGAGCGATGACGGCACGTTCCAGTACGGCTTCGAGTCGAGCGACAGCACGGTGGTGGACGCGGCCGGCGAGCAGCGTCAGATCGGCGATGGCGCCGGCGTGGTGATGCGCGGCTCCTACTCGTACGTCTCTCCCGAGGGCCAGACCATCTCGGTGAGCTGGGTGGCCGACGAAGGCGGGTTCCGCGCCGAGAGCGACAGCATTCCGGCCGTGCCCGAGTACGTGACGAGGCTGCTGAAGAGCCTGCCGGCTGCTCCGGCTCCTGTGCCGCTGGCAGCCGTCCGCTCCTCCGCCCCTGCCGCCCCTGCCCCTGCCGAACCCGCCCCTGCAGTTGTTGCCGATGAAGCCCCTGCCGTCCTTCTGCCAGTCACGCCCGCTGAGAGTGAGCCCATCGTGCTGGACGCGGCTTCCGAGGCTGGGGAGCCATCCGAGGAGCTGCTGCCGGTGCAGACCGCTGACGAAGCCGCCCAGCCGGCGGAGCAGGAGGTGGTCGCCGACACTGCGGCCGAAGCTTCCGCCGATGCTGAGTCCGAGAAGGAGGCCGTCGTGGCTGCCGCTGAGGTTCCTGTCGAGCAGGTAGTATCTGACGCCCAGACCCAAGAAGAGATCTTTGAGAATGCTGAAGACGTTCTTGTCGAGGATGTAGCATCTGATGCTCAGCCCCAGGAAGCCGTCGTTGAGGCTGCCGTTGAAGCTGCTTTTGAGGAGGTAGCATTTGACGCCCAGCCCGATGAGGAGGCCCTCGAGACCGCTGAAGGGACTGCAGTTCAGGATGCGTCAGCATCTGACGCCGAGGCCCAAGAGGAGGCCTTTGAGGTCGTTGAAGAGGTTGCTGTCGAGAATGTGGCATCCGATGATCAGCCCCAGGAAACTATTGTTGAGTCCCCTGCTGAAGCTGCTATTGAGCAGGTAGCATCTGACGCCGAGACCCAAGAGGAGGCCTTTGAGGTCGTTGAAGAGGTTGCTGTCGAGGATGTGGCATCTGATGCCCAGCCTCAAGAAGTTAACGTTGGTGCTTTCGAGGAAACCGGCGTTGAGCAGGTGGCATCTGACGCCCAGCCGCAGGAGGGGGCCTTCGAGGCTGTTGCAGAGGTTGCTGTGGAGGACGTGGCGTCTGATGCCCAGCCTCAAGAAGCTACCGTTGATGTTTTCGGAGAAACCGACGTTGAGCAGGTAGCATCTGATGCACCGTCACAGTAGGATACACTCGGAACCACCGGTGGCGTCACCGTTGAAGAGATGACAGCTGACGCCGAGATCGAAACTGTTTAGGGAAAGGAAATCGCCGATTTCATTGCCCCAGAAGTCCCGGTGGAGGAAAAGGCTGCTTTCGATGAAGAAACCGTGGAAGTTCTCTGGTTGTCTTCAGATAAACGTTACGTATATTTCCACTAAACCTGCGTTTATCACAGAGCGCTGGAACTGCCGCTTCAGTCTCGCCTGTCGAAAGATGCGCTACGTTTGGCGAGTGCCTGCTGTTTACTGTTCATCCACTTTCTTTCCACGGCCTTCAATAGTGTGTCGTGGGGGAGGACTTACCTACGAAAATACACTAATAAATGCATCAAGGTTTTTATTGATTGTCCCATTTAATGACAGCCTTATTACTTGTATGCAGTATTCCGTGAAAATACACTAATAAATAGAAAGGGGTTTTACTGGCTCTCGCCATTAAGGACAGTCTGAAGGTTTGTATGCAAGATTCTGTGAGAAAAATTTTACCGAGATGGTCTGAAAGACAATTCTACGGCGGTCGCGCTGCCAGTGCTGTGTGCTTCCCACATTCCGCGCCGTTTCGGTTTTCAACCTGGAATCTTCCTGTATCTGGCATCGTGGTCAGACTGCTCGCTGTAATTGTTTTTGTAGTGTCCAGTAACTGAACAAAATACAGTGCAGAGTTTTGCACCGTTATGATTGCGGTTTTGGAACATCTCTCCTAAGTACGCACGCAAGACTTAAACGAACTACCCTGGGTTACTGGTGCATTCTAGGCATCTATGACCTTGACAGGGTCAGATATGTGTCTTTTCGGTTTCTAATGATGCACATTTGAAAAGACGAGAATAGTTTTAATCGAAAAGACCGCAATCAAACTGTACGCAAATTATAACAACCAATGTCCAGAGAAATATTGACACCGAAGTTTTAAACCTCGCCGGACGAAAAGATTTTCACCTTCGAGCCCGACGAGGAAGGTGGAGGGATGGTTACCATCCCTACCCAATTTTCTCCTATCTAAAATAGAGCAACAAACGAATGTGTTGTTTGAGCCTTTTTAAAAGCCGTTTGCCATGTCCACCACCATCATAGTTATCTAATAGCAGAAGAGCCTGCAAGACATGCCCTGGTAGCGAATTGGGTTAATTTTTTTTTAGTTGTTTCCACTAAAGGGCTAATTTATTATAGGCATCCGAACATCCAAGTAAGCTACCTGGCACACCAAACATTGAAATTTGCAACACCGAACATTCGCCAAACATCATATACCAGACACCATCTGCCGTCTATCGTCTTCAAAACATCATTACCAAATGAGCCAAATTCGATCAAGACAGAAAAACTCCGTTTCCCATCGCTGCCGTATTTACTGTGCTAGATGAACAACGTTTCCCCACTTCGTCTGAAATTTGTGCTCAGTATTCTTCATAACAGACGAGGCGTGTTCCACCCTACGATCAGCCTTTAATTTGTTAATGAAAGCATCCTGATTTAAGACTCGCCCTTTACTTATCATATACTTTGCCACCGCAAGTGCGTGATTTACCATGAAACCTATATTTGTGCCTAATTTTACATTCCTTGCGCTTATATTTTGGTTTTCCTCCAACACGTTGATTTGTTTCAGATACCTCTCGATGTCTGCCCAAAAAACGTTTAGTAATGCGACAACTCAAGAATTTATGCATTAAAGTTTCACTTTCCATGTTGCAATGTTTACATACGTCTGTCTGTTCTATTCCAATTTTATGCAGAAGAACGTGTGTGACTTGAATCCCAGCTAGTACATTAAAGTTTACAGATCTGTACCTGCTAGACGATGTGGCATCATTCATATCGCAATATACTTCGCTCCAATTAGTGTCCAAGAACAAGCCTTCCCATTTACGCTCCCAGATATTTTTCAGTTCTCTTGTCTTCCACTCCACAAGCGCGTCATAGATGTATTTTGCTCCCGTATTGTTCGCCAGTATATATTTCACAACTGGATGTATAATCAGATGCGTTAATATTTGCCTTGACTGCCTCCAGCGTAACGGAAGGCTCTCTATAAGTCCCAGGTAATCAAGATACGTTGTGTTCAATCAAAATTTAACTCGAAAGTCATTAACCCGCCCCCGACTGGGGGGACAGTTGACCGCCCCCAACTGAGGTATTCTGGGATTGCGAGAGAACGAACAAACACAGGCCACAAAACTTTGCGTACCTTTTGCTTGATCATTTTTACACCTTGTGTCAAAGTTTTGACCTCAGGTTAGGTCATGTGTCTGGCCCAGGCCAGGGCAAACGGACCTATGTCCAAAAACGTTTAGCGCCCTGTAACTTTTGCGCAAAACAAGATATCACAATAATACTTTCATGGATTAGTGATCTTGGTAGATGCAACATATCTGCCATCCCAGATTTTTGGGGATTTTCTGGGTCGTTGACCTAACGTCAACCCATTTTTAAGACATGTCTTTTTCGGAAATTGACGGGATTTTTCATGACATTTTTAGTGTGGAGTGAAGCAGACATCTAGTTACCGTCATTTGGCAAAGTATCAGTGACTTTCAGCCATTGACCTGAGGTCAGGTCACGAATTACTGTTGTGAGCCAAAATGCACCACCGTCAAAATCAACGATGAATTACTCAGAATGGGTAGAAAATGGCAGAACTGGCTTGCACAGACGTAAGCAATACCAACAACCTGAAAAGGTTTTCATAAATTGCATATTTTGGAAACAAACAGAATCTCACGAATAAAGCTCCGTCAATTGTTTATATTGGTAACTAATGAATTTCTCCAAAATTTGAGCATGAGGAACCATCACAAGAACCACTAAGATCAATAAAATTTACATGGATAGGCTTATGTCGCGAAAATAAAGGAACGCTAAAATTAGTTCCCGTTAATTTCTTACTACGTTCGGCTGCAGCTCCCGCCGACAGCCGGCACGAAAATTGCCGTGTCTTTAACTCAACGTTTCGGCGTATATATTGCAAAAATCTGGGGAATTAGATGTGTATCGGCATTTGCGGACCTTTACTTGTGCGCTGGTACCTTTACCTATGCGTTATTAGTCACAGCCCTTGAGATTCAGGCCATTTCTCGGTCTCATACAGTCGGCTATGAGAAAACATATGTAGGACGTAACTTGCTTACATATTACCTAAACTAAAAATGAGCCCAGTTTCGAGCTCTACTCGTCACTGGCCTTCCAACGGTGTGCTTATTTTTATCACGCTACAAACCGTTCGTGAGTTAGAGGGGGACGGCCAACCGCCCCTCCCCCCAGTCGAGCGTGATCGTCGCCGACCGACGATCGTGCCCGGGTTAAAGCTCAAAAGCGTCCCATCTCTTCCCAGGAAATCATTCAAATACCGAATCCCGCATGCATTCCACCCTCGTATTCCCGTCCCGACAAATTTGCTTTGGTCTGAGAATCAGACTGAACATAAACCGATGTCCTCGTCCTAAATATTGCAGGCTCCATTAAATGTTGCGAGGGCCAGGACGACTTCCTTCCAGAAAGGATCGCCCATCGTGCTGGCAACGTTACGCAGTGATCCTGTGTTCATCTCCCAGATGAAAAACGATTTCCTCCAGAAAGGGTGAAAAAGTGTAGTCCATTTATACGTTGAGAGGAATGGGTTAAAATTGATTAACTCTTGCCCACGACTTTTTTCGTTCGTTTTACCGGGTCAAGATCAGGTCAAGGGTAGGTCAAATATCATTATCATCTTTAAGATGTGGCTGACAAAAAAACATGTTATGGTGCAACATAATAGAGCTCTGATCATTGTAAGGGATGAGAATAGTTGCCATTGCTGAAATCGATGGAGAAAAATACTTAAAAATAAAAAAAAACATACAACGGTTCCATAGTTACCGGTATTGAAATCTCTGGAGGAAAATACCCAAGACCAATTTAAATGCATTTTAAGATCACATAACACCGGTAACCTCGCATGACCTTGAAAGCGTCACTGGCCTTCCAAATCCTGAAATGTTGTCAAGCCTGCGAAACAGTCTTGGATCAAAAACTAACCCACATCACCTCAGAACGGCAGCCAACGGCATGTACGCCGCAGGCCTGGAATCGCGCGGTCAGGTGTAGGGATCAGAGTCCATGCAACAAACACCATTTAGCGCGGAATCTGATTCCAAAGAACCCCACAGCGCATTCGGATCGAATTCATGAGGACTGGCATCAAACTGCCGTTAATCCCGCGGTCATGAGCTGGCAGCGATTGCCTTCCACTGTCCGACAAAAATGCTGGTGACACGTCTTCATCTCGTCAGGGTAAACTTTCCGTCCTCTGCACGACCAGTTCGGCCCGTGCCCACCACTGTCCCCCTGCTATATAAACGGCCGCCCGCCGGACGGGGGGCATCAGTCTTACCTGGTCCGCCGCCTCGACAGCCGCCTTATCTCCGCTCGCCATGAGGACTCTGGTCGCCTTCTGCCTGCTGGCATGCGCCGCCGCCTTCCCGCAGGGCCTCCTGGAGGGCTCTGGCGAGCCCCCACAGGATCTCTCCTTCCGGTCGGGGCTCAACGACGTCCAGATCCTGCGCTCCGACTTTGAGATGAGCGATGACGGCACGTTCCAGTACGGCTTCGAGTCGAGCGACAGCACGGTGGTGGACGCGGCAGGTGAGCAGCGTCAGATCGGCGATGGCGCCGGCGTGGTGATGCGCGGCTCCTACTCGTACGTCTCTCCCGAGGGCCAGACCATCTCGGTGAGCTGGGTGGCCGACGAGGGCGGCTTCCGCGCCGAGGGCGACAGTATTCCTGCCGTGCCCGAGTACGCGACGAGGCTGTTGAAGAGCCTGCCGGCTGCTCCTGCGCCGGCGCCGCTGGCGGCCGTCCGCTCCTCCGCCCCTGCCGCCCCCGCCCCTGCCGAACCCGCCCCTGCAGTTGTTGCCGATGAAGCCCCTGCCGTCCCTCTGCCGGCCGCGCCCGCTGAGAGCGAGTTCATCGTGCTGGACGCTGCTTCCGAGGCTGGGGAGCCATCCGAGGAGCTGCTGCCGGTGCAGACCCTTGATGAAACCGCTCAGCCAGTGGTCGCTGACGCTTCAGCCGAGGCAGCCACTGATGCTCAGCCCGCTCAGCCGTAGCAGGAAGTTCTCGGAACCGCTGATGAAGTTACTGTTGGAGAGACTGCAACTGATACCGGGATCAAGACTGAAAAATCGATGGAACTTTCCAGACTGCCAGCCGTTGAACATGGTCTGTACTTCCGCTAAACCTGCGGTTATCGCAGAATGCCGAAATGACCATTTTAATGCTGCGTTCTCAGAGTTGCTGGACGTGATTGTGGTGTTTACTGTTTACTTACTTGTCTTACGTGACTCCCAGTAGTGCGTCATGGGGAAGTGTATATGTGTGAGGTAGTATGCATGCCTATGGAAATACAGACTAAAAAATGCAGGTCTTTTCTGGATTTCCTAGTGACTGACTTACTCATCGCTACTGTGTAGTATTCCGTCAGGCACGTATCACCTAGGCAGTTTGCAGCAGATACACTGTTTTTTCTGTACTTTAGCATCGTGGTAATTTTGATCGCAGTGTTTCGTCCGTTTTTAGAAGTAGTGCAGTCACGTGTTGAGAGAATCATTTGAATATGTTATCCGTTTTCGTTTGAAAGTCCGTAATCGTCGAGATTAGCAAGCGTCTAGACAGTCGTACGTTTCTGGCAACAAAGCGGTAATCACAATTTTACGGAATAACGGAGTTAATTAGACGATGGACGAAATGCCAGCGTTATAGCATTATTACCGCGAACATTAGCGCAAAAAAGAGACGTAATGGGTAGGCAGTTCCCTTTTTCGTCCCTAAATTCACATCAAGGGGCGTGTTAATCTTCGCCCAGCCGGGGGACGTTTCGACATCCCCCTTAAGAACTTTTAGTAATACCAAAAAACAACGCTCTTCATCGTGCCGAAATTTTCAGTATCTTCTCCTACAGCCTTCACACATGTCCTGTAGAGCGATCACCTTCTGGTCATGTTGGGTCACTGACCTCGGCCACGTAAAAGAGGTCGGTCCCGATTATTTGAAGTCTTCCACGAACTGCGCTGTGCAATCGATCGAGCTCAGATTTCCAGGGATATAATTCATGCATACTCCTAAGCATTGTACCATCTCTGATTGCGAAGGTCAAGGTAAATGACCCCGCCCTATTTCCCTATTTCTAACGGTTTTGGACCGTTTATTCGGCTTGTTGGTGCATAAAATGCATTTCTGGGGCAGGGAAGTAACTAATAACGACAAATAATGTTGACCCACATGAAGGGTTATGAGATCAGGTCATGTCACATTTGGGGTGAATCAACAAAAAGGAGTCCAAAACTCCATTTCGATGATCCCTGGGATAAAATAGGCACTAGAGTCGACTTCACGGTTCAAAATTGCACCTACCCAGACGTTCCAAAGATGTTAAATGACCTTGGGTCATCTGAGATCATGCAAGGTCACCGTGGTAGAAGCTGAGTTTACGTCCAGATATTCAGTGTTACCCCTCCGGTTTGTTTGATGATAAGATAGCAGATCTAAGCACAAAACGATGAAATCCAAGTGTGCTTCATATCAGGTCATGATCCCATGGCAGGTCAGGCCAAATAGCCGACTTTTTTAGCACGCTATTGATCACGGTTGCAGAGCCTAAGGAGTTTCAGTCCAAAGATGCTGCTTGCGTTTTTTTTTTTGCATTGTTATTCACCCTCGACAGAACACGAAATAAAACAAAGAAAACTTCTGAATGTTCGGTCAGGTCACAAGGTCAGGTTAAACCACATCGAGTCATGGGCGTTCTAGTCTGCCAATATTTAAAAGATGTTCTTACAAATCCCTTTTTTACCGTTTTAAAAGCGTTATGGACAGCAACTCGCCAGCGGCGTTCAAAAAGCTCACAAATATAGCTGAACAAAAAATGGCATTGCATCAGGTCCGCTGATGCAAAGCGTGATTATATGCATATCATGAATTGTTTGTCATCTTAACCTCATTCCCGGCAAGGGGCTGAATCCGCCCCCTAGGGGTTTTTGCTTGCCAATTCCAGGGTTTTTGACGCAGCTTCACGAAACGTGGTGAATTTTCCTACCTACTCTTTCTACGCACTGTGACAAAATTTCGAAATTCTGTTTTCCTCAGGGGCAGAACCAAAAAACGTTTTTGGGAGGTATTTTTGGCCCTGTTGAGGGTAAAAGGAAAATGATTCCCAAAGATGACGTTTTTAAGATAGAACTTAAAACTTTACATGGATGTATAGCTGAATAGTTGGGCAATGTGCAAATATAATTTTGTTTCTGAGGTCACTTTATAAGGTCAGGTCAAGGTCAAAAGCCAAAATTTGGTTTTATAGCGATAATTTTGGTGCTATTTGTTGAAATGACAAACCCAGAATACACGTGACATAGAAGGATGCCCTCTACTTGTGTATCAAGTTTTAGCTTGATATCAGCTTGGGTGACGGAGCTATGACCTAAAATGTAAGTGCGCCTACCCTATATCACAATAGCCGTAAAATGGAATTTTTGAAAAGGTGAGTTCAAATGACTGAAAACACTAAGAGATGATATTAAATGCACACGAGATCATTCCAAGTGTTTCTAAGGTCACTGGAGGTCATTTAAGGGCAAAAGTCACAAGTTGATCTGAAGAACATATGACCATGACAATTCCCCCTTTTTCATGTCCCTGGCACCGCCTAGGCTAATATTATACAAACATTGTAATACGATTTATACTTCTTTAGCATAATATGACTAGCAGAAGCCAAAAAGGTACTTTTGTTTTTTTGTTCATTCAGCTGTTAAAAAAAACTATTCCCCCTATTTCTGAAACCCTATGAATGCCTACAAATTTTCCCAAAATTTCAAATGTGTGTACCAGTGAAAAACGTCCCATCCATTATCTCTCGATTCATGTCAATTCCATCGAAATCGGTCCATAAACAACGGAGTTATAAGAAGTCCAGAACTACCCTATTTTGCCATTTTGCCTCCCGTATCGACCCCTTTCAGAATTTTGAGCACTTCTTTTTAAAAGTATAGTTTACGTTATGGGTAATCGATTGTTTCGATGAAATCGGATGTGTAGTTCTCGAGATCTGGGGGAAGCGAATCGCCCCCCCCCCCCCTGCCGGGAATCGGCCATACCGTCTAGCCCTCCGGGAATAGGGTTAATAAAGTTTGGTGGTAGTTATACTTATTTGATGGTTTTGGCGGTCGTATTAATTTGGATTCGTTATATGGTGGTATTTCATTATCATTGCTGCAAGTTTCTTGTAGGGACATGCTAATATTTGTATTCGTCAGTGTCAGTATTGTCTTTTTGAAAAAAAACTATCCCTGAGAAAAGCACACGGCCGAAACATAGGATTCATTTGCTTACGGTTTTCGGATGTCATGAGCTTCAGGCTAATTCTATCTTACCTTATTACAGCAACCATACTTATTCAAGCACAAAAGTGTAATGAAATTTTATCCCTCGCATTTTGAGACCGGTCGTGGCCTCGTATCATGTCAGGTGACGGAGATATAAGGCTATTCTTGGAAGTCTCCACGAGTCGTTTTCCTCGCTGTTCTAGGTGTGCACAGCACAGACTTGGTAATGTGTCATGGATATAGGCCAAACTTCAGTCAACGGGATGCTTTGGTGGCTTGTTGACCTCTGGCCTATCCGAGGTCAAGTTAGGTCACTGGCCGCGCATGATCTCATGAGGCGCAATATTACAGTGTTCATCTAGTGATGCTGATATGATGAAAATGATGAACCGTATAAAACCAGCATTTTCACACGCCACGTTAATCTCGGGTCACGTCAGGTCACGTGGGTGTAGCGAACACGAGGGATGGCGGGAAAAGGTTGACAGCATCTAAACAGAACATCATTACCAGTGCACAGCTGGACCAGTCTTTAGTACAGGGCATGCTCTCCGGCGGCCACTGGTTGACCTAATACTGCCCGCCGATGTCATTTGATACGCAAGATGCAGAGGAAGGCCGGACAGATGGATCGGTTTCAGGGCAAATATCACCATGGCATTCACCTTCACGGGGTTAAGTAAGGCCAATGACCTCGAGTGACAGTTTTTGAATAGGTCACTCCCAGGTCAGTTTGTGTGCAGGACTTAATCCAAAACATCATTTTTGCTCTATCGTAATCGGAATGCGTCATTTCCAGCCAAATAATTCACTAAAACAAAATATGGGTATTCGCCATGCGAGCATTGACCCGTTCGATCCATTCTGGGAGGTCACTAGCTGACATGGCAGGGTCCATCGATGTCATTTGGTGGGCAAAACACAGAGGAAGGCCTTGGTATCACTTTTTGGCGCAGTAGCGAGGAACATCCCGGTTTTTCATTATTTAACCCGCGCACGACCGTCGGTCCGTTTCGAACATCGGCGACTGGGAGGGTCAGTTGGCCGCCACCCCTCTAACTCACAAACGGTTGGTCGCACGATAAAAATAAGCACACCGTTGGAAAGCTTGTGACGAGTAGAGCTCGAAACTGGTCTCATGTTTAGTTTTAGATAATATGTAAGCAATTTACGCCCTATATATGTTTTCTCATAGCCGATTGCATGAGACTGAAAAATAGCCTGAATCTCAAGGGCTGTGACTAATAACGCATAGGTAAAGGCACCAGCGCACAAATAAAGGTCCGCGGATGCCGATACACGTCTAATTTCCCCAGATTTGTCCAATATATACGCCGAACGTTGAGTTAAAGACAAGGCAATTCTCCCGCCAGTTTTCGGTGTGCGCCGCTGCCGTATGCGGTACCAAATTAACGGGAACTAATTTTAGCGTTCCTTTGTTTTCACGAAAAAGTCTGTGTAAGTTTTATTGATCTTAGTGGTTGTTGTGATGGTTTTTCATGCTTAAATTTTACAAAAATTCATTAGTTATCAATCTACACAATTGGGTGAGCTTTATTCGCCAGAGCCCGTTTATTTCCAAAATATGCTACTTTTTCAAACTTTTTGAGGTTTCTGGTATTACCTGCGTCTATGCAAGCTAGTTCTGCCATTTTCTACCCATTCTGAGTACTTCATCGTCGATTTTGACGGTGGTACATTTTGGCTCCCTGCAGTTATTCGTGACCTGACCTCAGGTCAATGGCTGGAAGTCATTGATACTTTGCCCAATGGCGGTAACTAGATGTCTGTTTGACTCTACACTAAAAATGTTATGAAATATTTCGTCAATTTCCGAGAAAACGACGATATGTCTTAAAAATGGGCTTGACCATAGGTCAATGATCCGGAAAATTCCGACAAATCTAAGATGGCAGATTTGTTGCATCTATTACGATTGCTAATCCCTGAAAGTATTATTGAGATACCTTGTTTTGCAAAAACGTTAGAGGGCGCTAAACTTTTTTTGACATAGGTCTGTTTGACCTAATCCAGGTGAGGGACCTGACCTGACCTGAGGTCAAAATTTTGGCACGAGATGTAAAATTGATGAAGCAAAAAGTACACGAAGTTTCGTGACTCTGTGTTTGTTTGTTCTCTCACAATCCCAGAAAAACCTCAGTGGGACAGTTCACTGCCCCCCAGTCGGAGACGGGTTAACCGTCTTCAGGTCATTTTCGTAACATGGGAGATGATCCATTGAAAAAACAGATAATACTCCAGAGTTTACAAAGAAAGCAACACAGGGGTCTTTGCTGCATCGTTCTATCTTTTGCGGTTGTCAAATGGCCAGGGGAGGGGGATGATTTGGGCCTCTCCGATAGAGCGAGGTAGTCAGGAAGTCCCGGCAGGGCGACGGTTATAATGGAGTTCTACGCGCCATATCAAGCATGCATAAAACGAACATGTATGTGGCCTCTTAGTAACGCGTGTCTCGGACTAACCTATGTGTGATTTTGTGTGTCACCAGACTTGTACTTGATTTCACTTCGGCGGAATCGATTCGAAATCCGACTCATGACTTGCTAAATCGATTCTAGTGACTCAACGCGGAATTTCCAAAACTGAATCGATTCCGTTTTCAACCCGAAGTAAAATGAGTCGAATCCGGAATCAGTCCCACTAAAATCATGTCCAAAAATAACACCTACTTAAACGCAAAATAATGTGCTGAAATTTATAATAAACTCTTATTTTATTAGGAAGCAGAATATTAGTCTAGCTGTAAATATCAGTATATCTTCGCAGAAATAAATGTATGAATGTCTGATATACGTAAAGTATATCTGGCTACAATCTACTTTGGCGCCATCAGTGATTAAGTAAGAAAGCACACAAATGTTAACATAATGTCACAGCACACCACATCGACCATTTTGAATTCATTTCATTGTTTCATTGTTTCAGTGTCATTATCTATGAAGTTGCGAAGAATCCTTGATAAGGTTGGATTCTGGGGTTGGATTCTTGAGGTTGGATTCTTGCAAAACATGGCCATAAAACTGACAAAATTGCATTGTTTTTGTGACCAAATAAAGGCCAAAACAAGGGAGCAAACTCTCGACTTACGCCGTTTTCAGGTCCATACATATTTTAATTCGAATTCGATATGCCACATAAACACTGCACACTGTACACCATGGTCCTCGACTGCGGAGAAACTGACCTTTCGCGTATTCAATCAAAGTCAAACAATGAAAGAACTAGACGAGCCCCGTGTTGGAGAGAGACATGTACTTCGTATCACACTTGTAACAGTCTAGTGATGCATGGAGGACAAACCCGTCTTCGAGGTCGAATGACAATTATCCTACTGACCAAGTCAAAGGCCAGGAATTAGGCATGATGTGCATCGTAGGCTTCAAGTTTCTATTTGGAGATTCAGCAGTCTTGACCTCTGCGATATTTATGTTTGGGCTCAGTCAGAAATCCGCTATATAGTTCTAAGTTTCAAGCATCAAAATGACGCAAAATCACTTGCGCAAAATCACTGTGTACGAAATCGCATGCATAAGATCACTATGTATAAAATCACTATGCAGAATCACTTGATGTCGAAAATCACTTGTGAACTGGGCCAAGCGCAGGGTCGTAATCAGTCTTACGTTGGTGAGAGCAGGCGGCCGATCCGTTATCGCTTCAATGAACGTCCTGGAGACGCTCACCTGCGCAGACTGGACACATCTCTGGATGAACACGCTGTCAAATTCAGTTCTGATACTTCAAACTCAGAACTAAATACCAGCTTCCTGAATGAGCTCTTAGCACGGAGAGAGATGTCGCAAACGACAAGGTCGCTGAGTCTATGCAAATAAGAAGTTTAAAGCCTACAATGAACACCATGTCTAGTTCCTGGCCTCTGACATTGTCAGTAGGATAACTTCCATTCGACCTCTATGACGTGTTTGCCCTTCATGCATCACTAGGTTGTTACAAGAGTTGTACGTAACTATATGTATCTCTTCGACATTAGGTTCGCCTAGTTCTTCCATTGTTCGACTTGAAATATGTGGAAGATCAGTTTCTCCCAAATCGAGAACCATGGTGCATAGTGTGCAGTGTTTATGTGGCATATCGAATTCAAACTAATATATATATATATATATATACTAATATATATATGTATATATTTATGTGTGTGTGTGTGCATATATATATATATATATATATATATATATATATATATCAGGACCTGAAAACGGCGCAAGCCAAAAGTATGTTCTCTTGTTTTGACCTACATTTTGTCACGAAAATAGTGCAATTTTGGCGGTTTTGTGGCCCTGTTATTTATGATCATTATACATAGAGATTAAGACAAGACACAGATCAGACAAGAGAGCATCAGAGACAAGCATCACACAGGTCAGGCAGCAGCACACAGGTCAGGTAGCAACACACAGGTCAGGCAGCAGCACGCAGGTCAGGCAGCAGCTCATACCGAGGAGCCGGCAGCATTCAGGTCACCATGGAAAGTCAGACGCTGGCGTGATGTTTGAGATTTATCGATGAAAACGAGAATCAGCGTCCTGAAGTGGGCGCAAGTCAAAGTGTAGACTGCTTACCGATCGGCTGAAACAGTGCAAGAAACGCAGTCACGACATATTCACTTAGACGGTGCTACTGAAAGAACGCAGAGTCTTCTGAGAAAGGAACACTTATAGTCTTGCGGGATTGACACTTTCAGTCTAAAAACATAAATGGTTTGGGTTAAAGTGATGCCTTCAAGTCAGACTGTGGTTTGTGGGAATAGTGTCGCTAGCCAGTCAAATGTCCCATTCGTTGGACCTCACTAAGTCAGTTGCGCTCTGTGTCAGCTGCTGTGGTCATCCTATTTGCGTTCAAACATGGCTATATCTTCCTGCTTCCCAGACTTTGCTGTCGGCTTGGTCGTCTGCACCCCAGATCACGACTTAATCTGGTGCACTTTAATGGGGAGTTTGGGATGGCATTCGTGCCACTGAAGAACGGCAAATGAGTCCCTTAAAAACAACTAAAAAAACAATGTCCAACAAAACAACCAAAAGAGAATGGTCTCGAATATCAGACTCAACCCACGTCACTCGTGGGACCCACGTGTGACGTCAACGATAATTCTATCAATATTTGAGGGTACTTGGCCATTTTTAGAACGAACTTTACTTTCGGACTCGCTGAGCTGTCCAAATCACAGCTAAATTGTTTTCATGAAACGAGTGGACCTGAAGTTGATCCAAACCTTGCGCGCCTTCTTGAAGAAGCTCATCATAAACACGTGTATGATAGATGAACATTAGTCAGTTATTGTCGGACTGGTATATAAAAAACAAAAAAAAAATAATCATTAAAAAAAATAAAAAAAAAAAATTTTTTATAAAAAAAAAAAATTTCCTTTTTAAAAAATCCCCCCCCCTTCCTCTTCAGTGTCAAAAACCTAGGCAAGTTGCGAACCCGATTAACCCGCGCACGACCGTCGGTCCGTTTCGAACATGGGCGACTGGGGAGGGCAGTTGGCCGTCCCCCTCTAACTCACGAATGGTTGGTCGCACGATAAAAACAAGCATACCGTTGGAAAGCTTGTGACGTGTAGAGCTCGAAACTGGTCTCATTTTTAGTTTTAGATACTATGTAATGCAATTTACGCCCTATATATGTTTTTTCATAGCCGACTGCATGAGACCGAGAAATGGCCTGAATCTCAAGGGCTGTGACTAATAACGCATAGGTAAAGGCACCAGCGCACAAGGAAATGTGGATGCCGATACACGTCTAATTTCCCAGATTTGTTCAATATATACGCCGAAACGTTGAGTTAAAGACACCGTAATTCTCCCGTCAGCCGTCACTGTGCGCCGCTGCTGTATGCGGTACCAAATTGACGGGAACTAATTTTAGCGTTCCTTTATTTTCGCGAAAAAGACGATCTATGTCGATTTTATTGATCTTTGTAGTTCTTGTGATGGTTTCTCATGCTTAAATTTTGGAAAAATTGATTAGTTGCCAATCTACAAAGTTGGCGGAGCTTTATTGGCGAGAGCCTGTTTATTTCCAAAATATGCTACTTTTTCAAACTTTTTGAGGTTCCTGGTATTAATTACGTCTCTGCAAGCTATTTCTGCCATTTTCTACCCATTCTGAGTAATTCATCGTCGATTTTGATGGTGGTACATTTTGACCCACTACAATTATTCGTGACCTGACCTCAGGTCAATGGTTGGAAGTCACTGATACTTTGCCCAGTGACAGTAACTGGATGTCTGCTTCACTCCACACTAAAAATGTTATGGAATATTCCGTCAATTTCCGAAAAAACGTCGATATGTCTTAAAAATGGGCTTGACCTTAGGTCAATGACCCGGAAAATTCCCGAAAAATCTGAGATAGCAGATTTGTTGCATCTATTACGATCACTAATCCCTGCAAGTATTATTGAGATATCTTGTTTTGCGAAAAAGTTAGAGAGCGCTAAACTTTTTTTGACATAGGTCTGTTTGATCTGACCTAGGTCAGGCACCTGACCTGAACTGAGGTCAAAATTTTGACGCGAGACGTAAAATCGATGGAGCAAAAAATACACAAAGTTTCGTAACTCTGTGTTTGTTGGTTCTCTCGCAATCTCAGAAAAACCTCAGGGGGGGCAGTCAACTGCCCCCCCAGTCGGGGACGGGTTAATACAGTAACCATGCTGCCAGCTATCATCTAAATCTCAAGCAAAACAAAGGACCTAAGCCATTTTCGTACTCATTAGGTCGCAACTTCCGAGTCAGATTTTGCCGTTGAAATCGGTTTCATTTCTGATCCCGTAGACAACCGTGTCATTTAACTCTGACTCTGATTTCGGCACTCAACAATGGAATCGATTTCCATTCTGACTCTGATATGAATGGACTCGATTCCGGAGTCGACTGTGATTTCGATGGGATCAAGCTGTGAAAGTTTAAAGCCATAGCTCGGCATTTCCTACCAGGAAATTTGTACGCAGAACAAGACAGGGCAATGACGCAAAGTCAAGCAGATTGCAGCCGTCTTCTTTCTGATCACAAACATCATAAGTTTAGAACCATTTAGTCACACATTAACCTCTCATGTCATAAGCAGAAGGACCATAATGTCTCTGTTCACCACCGTTGTCACTGCAACCGGTTTTTGTGCTCCGTCCAAGCAATTTGAACGATCGTTTTCACTCGCAGACTCCGAAAATGTGGTTTAAGAAAATAAGCCACGAAATCATCCGGTGAACTTTTGCTGACCACGTTTAGGAAACACTAGCCAGCGTGACCCTACTAAACCTTGAAAAGGTTATAGGATATCGGAGATCAACTTTGTTTCGGGGCTCGTACTGTTTCCTTTTTTTCCTTTCTTTTTTTCCTTTTCCTTTTCCTTCCCTTCCTGGCACGCCTGTCAGCAAAGGGTTAAAATACCACCAAAGTTCATGGAATGCGTTGTTCAGTCCCATTCCCCCACTCCCTGGCCTGGTAGACTCCGAGGCAGTTAGTTTGAAATGATTATCGCCCGATGCATACGGACGACACGATGATATGTTCCTCCTCACCTACATCTTATAGACCGTTCCACAAGACAAGCGCACCTAAATCGGAACATCTTGCAGAAATTTTAGCCGGATGGTTATGAAATGATCTTTGGAATAGGACCGTACAACGTGGCATGCCGCATCAAAAAATATCCCGATTGCCTCATCTTTGCAACACATGGCTGGCAGAGATTGCACACTGTAGTTGAAAAATCGGCAATGCATATTAGGAGCGGCGTATCGTAGAGACAAACATACCCGAATCTAACCGGCATAAACCGGCGGTTGACGCAGCGGTCATGAACCGGCTCCGATCGCCTTCCTAGGAGGAAATCCATGGAGAAAAACGCATTTGCGAATGGTTTTGTATTTCGGGCCACAAAACGTCAACACAGATTCGCAAGGAGTGCGAATGGTCTTTTGTAGAGATAAATGCGAGTGACTGTATCCGGGCTGAAGGGCGCTTATGAGAACTTACATCCCTTATTTTATCATAAGTCTGGATGTTTGTCATCGCCGACGGCGAAAGGTCGCCATGATTGCTTATTACTCATTCGCTATACCCGTGACAACATACTAAAGGTATTACCGCCGACGAAAAGCAAAAGTCATTGCTGAGCCGCTCAAGGCAATTCAAGATACGGACTTCTTCAAGCACGGACATCCCTGTGCAAAACTATCTGTAGTTATGCCTACTCCGCCGCAAAGTCAGCCATCCTGGTCCAGCCTCAAGAAACTTGCTGATAAAAAAACGTACCAGCCATCAGCCAGCGGGGAACCCTGGCGAACGTGGCCAAAACACAGCTGGGACAAATCGCGAGGGTACCGCCCGGCCGGCTGCAGCTGCCCTAACAGAAACAGAGCGACGGAGGCCGCCGGCCGCGTTAGTCGCGGCGCAGCGGGCTGCCCAGCTGCAGTCTAACTACCGCACTGAATTTTGGCGAGTCTGGCCGGCGCCTCTTAGCACCGGCTCACGGTCCACGACTTGCCTCGTCTCGGCCCTCTCGGCCTCGTCCACACCGGCTGGCGAAAACGGCGATGCGTCATCACCACCGCGCGGCGAGTTTCCGCGTTTTCCTCCGGCTGCCTATCTGTCCCGCCGGGACCACAGCCGCGCCAGTCCGGCCCCTGGACGACGCTAGCCGACGCCGCTCCTCGCACCATGTGGGAACCAGCCGCAGCCGCCGCACCGGCCGCGGCGAGCGCAGGGCAGACGTGTCTGCCAGTCGTTGAGGATCGTTCAGCTGCTCGCGGAGCGTGTCGCTGGCAGGTCTGCCGACCGCTCGCAGCGTGCCGCGGTCGTCCGTCGCCTGGCAGCGCTAAGACTGCGCCCTAGCTCGATCACGCCACGATTGAGAGCCCGGCGGAGCCCGCAGTGGTGCTTCCAGACTGTTTCCCGCCGCGGTGGAGCTCACAGCTTGTTTGCCTGCACCAGGAGCTCTTCGATGAAAGCCTGGAGGAAGAGAGGAGTTGGCGGGACGTTAGAACCGATATCAGCCCGAAACCAGCACAAGACAAATGAAACTAGAACATAACGCAACGGATGAAGTCGGCTAAACCCACCCGGCTTGAAACTCCGTCCATTACCATGTGCGTGGTTAACCATATGGATACCTGATGAGATATGCTTATCGTACTCGATATTTGACACACGGAAGCGTAAATAGGCCATGCAAATTTTCCACGTATTGTAAATACGGCGACAAAGCCGTACATGCATTCGGCAGGTTGCCACTTTTGCAAGTGCTGATCTTCCTGTTGTCAGCAATCGCGCTAGGAGGCTGCGTGTCCCTTCCCAAAGCCAGCGCCGCCAAGCGGGCGGACCGCGAACTACGGCGGCGGACCGTCTCACGTTGACGTCCTGTCGCGACGCGGCGCTGGCGTCGCTCAGAAGCTGGCGCAGGAAGGCACGGCGCTGGCTCCCGCCGTCTATGTCCAGTAGCTCGTCCAGGTCCAGCTCCTTGTAGGAAGCCACGTGGTCTCCCTGGACGGCAAACAGTCAGAGGATCACAACTGGTATAGAAACACAGCCAGACCAAACAAACAAACAAACCCAGCCCACGTGTAGGCGCAGTGTGACAGCAGACCTCACGGACATGTCGAAAAAATGCAGACATCGCGGAAAACATCATCCGAATAAGAGGATCAGGGGTGATATCAACGTTTCTGCAATCTGCAGTCTGCTTAATGCCATATTGCAGCAGAGGCTATTTTTGATCCGATGTAATCAGCTCGGCTTCGAAAAAAAACGTGACAAATCACTTGAGGAGCCCCTGTGGGTTGGCAGGTTTACTCTAGCTTCGTATCAACAAACCCTCGACAAGCTCTGTTTTCACATCTTGCTGTGGCTCTCTGCGATACGGTCCCCGTTCTAGTGCACTTGTCACTCGGGACAGTTTTGACAGGTAGATCCAGAGGTAAATACAGCCCAGGGTCGAGAGGGACTGACCAGCCACGCCGACGCGGCCCGCGACGCGGCTTTGGAGAGGCTTTCTTGTTGACCCCTGCGGTGGGATTCACCGGACCACTTGAACTAGTCCCCCACCAAGCAGGGCGTCAGATATCGAGGAGGTGCTCGCCACCACCGGGGTAAACGGCCGACTGAGCACCCACGGCAGTGCGCCATGGACTGTGCGAGGGACGATTCACAGCTGCGGAGCTACTACGTGCATATGCCCGACACGAGATTGAGACTCAGTCTTCTCCAACCGGAGTGCTATTAGGGGTACTTGCTTAGAGGCTGCGGCAGTCAGTAGCGAACCACGCTGCAAGCGCTTTGGTAAGCCTTAATTTGCATTGCTAACGGTTGACATATTTAACGATGGTGCTTTTCTTAATAACATATAGGAACCTTCAGAAATACGACACTTCCACGAATGAGTTTTCGGCGGCAGTGCACAAGCTTCTTGTTATTTCCACGGCGGATAGTTAACGGACCGTCAAGCGTGGGGTCCGTTGGGCCGAGGGGTAACGGAACGTCACGCGCGCTCTGACCCTTGACTGGAAGGTAACTGAGTGCCGCGCTTTGAGGTACATGAGTGTCACGGTCGAGGTAACTGAGTGCCATGTGTGAAGATAAATGAGTTCCATGCATGGGGGAGATCGAGCGTCGCACGTCTCAGAATAATAGAGCTGGACGTCACGTAAACAACGCGTCAATACCTCACAGAAATGGTGCCAACGGTTTTTCAACAGGCAGAAAGTTTTAAGTACATGCTAAAACATGTCTATGTTCGGAGGCACCACAGAAAACGATGGCAAATCGCCGAGGTCAGAAGGAGGCTAAGCATTGGTCACATTGGTCGGCACTTCATGGAGTCCATTAAAAGTAAAAAATCGAGTCGTTGGTTTTGAAAGTCGCTTTGTTCCTCAAAACTTTATCACCATAAAATCAGTTTACAGCTACAGCAATGAGGTTCTGCATCACTGTCTCCGGCTGACATGAATGCTGATCAAAAGAATCAATCTTATCGAGATAAAAATACCAACAAAAAATGGCTGAACCCCATACAAATTATTCACAAATAGCATGGGAGGTGGGACACTAACAGATGCCTAAGAAGACGATTAAAGCAAAAGGTTCCGTTACAGGTCACAAGTCGAGCATGCGGGTGGCTAAGTCGCCGCTTTATTGTGTTCCTTTACCCCCAGAACACGAAGTCGTGTGCTCCCTATATACTCCCAATTTGAAGGAACTCATGAAAAAAACCACAACCAAGTCCTTTGTCAACATACCGACTGTGTGCTGTAGAGCTTGGCCATCTCCTCGAGGACCCACATCTCGACGCTGAGTCGCTTCCTGATGAGCGCCATCTGATGGCTGCCGTACTTGGCCGTCAGGTACTTCTTACGACCGTCCATCCGACCATCCGAGTCCTCAAAGTTGACCGCCTGGAGCAGGCGGTGACGGCGTTTTACGCTGCCTGTCAAACCCACATCGCGAACGTGCGATGCACACCGGCATGAACTGCACAACGGCTCCGGGCGAGGACGCACTGAGAGCCGGAGATGTACCGCGACGGGTCGGTCAAGACAAGGAGCAACTGGCAGCGCTGTCCCTCAAGATACGCTTGCAGTCCTGAAACAATGTCGGTGGCGACACGGAGAAGTTGCGGACGTTTGGACTGCCGTTGAGCACCCGGTCCGTTCCGGATAGTTTGGGACACGACGCGACGATTACAACAGTAACCGGTGTTCCAGGAGCGCAGTCTACGCCAAAGTCGATCGTAAGACAAGTTGGCAGAAAACGCGTTTGTCATACTGCCGAGGACATTTTCAGATCCAATCGGCTGCAATTATCCACTTATCCTGTTTTTCTGCTCAGATAATAGTGTATGAAAAGCGATTATTTGAGACATGGAGAAAATAAAAGAGGTTTTGCACGAAATTGCACATGACGTACTGACAAACGTCCGCAAGAGAGTCGTTTCAGTAAGCCGACCGCAACAGCTTCTGCTGCAGTTTGTTCGCGTTCAGTTGCCAGTGTCCCGTAACTACAATCTGATCTAAGTCACCTAAAACGATCGTTGGCTTCTGGTCTTTTCCGGACATTTCTGGAAGCAAACAGCACTACTTCTGTTCCAGGTTCGATTGAGCGATATCATTTCTGGTATGTTCGGCATCCAATGAATCTGTGAGATCTACGCATGCCTGCAGATCACTAATGCCACGGAACCATGCATCCATGAACAGACCAGTCAGGGGACCGTGAACATGGTACGCTCCAATGAACTAATGTCCAAGCTAGCCGTCTTAATACGATAACAAATGGCAATCTTCGTCTGTACAACGGAATCTGTCTGTTTTTAGTGCGATTTTGGTTACTAACCTTGGGCAATTTAGTGGCCTTGCTCTCCAACATGGCCTCATTCCGTTTGCTGGCTGGGCTGTAACCACCCGCGATGCCGACTTCCATTACACACGGCTGAAAAAGGAACAAAATCAAGCATCCACTCCTGATGTCCTCAGGACTTCAGATTCGGCGCAACGAACGCAAGTGACATGTTTTGAGGACTGATCCAGCTGATGCCGCATTTCTAGAGAAATCATCTGGCATGCTCGCTGAGAATTTGCCGAAAGATTTTCGAACATGAATCCATGATTGGCATTCCATTCTGCGCTCTGAGCATGGCATTTCTCAGAAATGAGGGAATGTTACGTGATTTCAAAGTGTGCAGGTTCGGCTTTAGCTGCTCGCTGTAGGTTAAATGCAATGGGTAGGCAAACGATTGCAAAGTGATGGGCGGCATTTATTCCTCAAGACCATACAAAATATCATATCGCATGTAGGAAAGACCGTCACAGTAACGCCTATGAGATTCGTTTTTTCTTTCTTTTTGTTTTTTTTGACTGCAGCCGACTGGTGCTGACAAGAAAGGGATGAACGGAAGGCAATATTAGATAACAAGGTGTGCACAACATGCAAGATAATGGCAGTGTCCAAAGATCACCGATAACGTTCCTTTCGTCAGCGTAGCGCATGCTAATTCCCATGGTCTACTTCGTGGATGGGTACACGCTCTAGTCTGATGCAATAAGTAAACACTTGCATTGTGGCGCATTACCAGTGTAATTACCCATCTTCAAGATATTAATAATTTTGGCCTACACTAACACTGAACTTTATGTTGATGAGAACAGTGTAATCAACAGTCGCAAGCTTCTTGCCATAAACTACCTTCCCTGTTGTTGTTTAACACATTCTAATCTTGGTGACTGTATTGCATAAGGGCTTGTTCTTGTTTCTTATTTATTATCTTGTTTTATATTCCTTTATTGGCAGGGAGTGTCACGACTCGTGATATTCTCTTTTATTTATTGATTGCCCTGATAGTTCAAATAAGGTGCTTCCACCTCCTCTCTTGTGAAATTAGTTGAGAGCTGGTCATATGATGATTACGTATGACATCCTGCTCATGTGATGATTACACTGGACTGACTCACTGAGTGCATTTCAATCGAGAAAATATAATTTTGGATAATGAGATTTACACTGCATGGCAGCCAATAAAAAGGACGCATGGCACCAAGGGGTATGCAATTTACACCGGGCAACATAGCTTGTAAGATGGGAAAACACCAATCAGTTCATTATGAACAATCAAAGATGTAAAGAATGGGTTTACCGACATTCCATACATGTGAGATGTCACGACACAATTATTCACAGAGCCGAACGGAGTCGTGTTTATGCACATACACTCCCTGCTACAGTGCAAGTATGCATTCGAACACGCATTTACTAAGGAACTTTAGTAAGGAGCTCCGTGTAACAGCACGTGCCACGCCGATACCTTGAGGCTATCATTATATTTTGTTGACATGCCATTTTACTGACGGTCATTTTTCGGCCTTGCATTGTGCGGAATCCCTCGGCACAGTAAAGGTGAAGCCTCATTTGCAAAAGCTGATATTGGTTTTGATGGTACTCGGTTGTGAGCATATAAACTCAAGGGAGGAGCTGATGAAAAATGAATGCGCGTGCCTCACGGAACCGTCCAACTACATATCCATTAAATACCAGTCAAAGACCCAGTACGAAAGAACGTAACAAACGTATTGCTCCCTCGTGAAATCAGTCATGGGTGTTTTAACCCCATTCCGGGACCTAAATTTCAGAGCTTAATCTCGCTGGGGGGGGGGGGCATATTCGGCATCCCATTATATCTCGGGAACTATCCGTCCGATTCAACTGTGACGGGACTCAAACGAATCCTAATGATCTATTCCACAATTAAACATGCTTCAAAATACGAAAAGTGTTCAATGGTGGCATCAGGACCCAAACAAGGGAGTTTTGTACCATGATCACTGGTCGCCATTGAATACGATATTGTTCGGAGAACGTTCTCCAGAACAAATGGAAACAAACATCTTTTAAATGCCAAATATTTTCTGACACTTGTCAATGCTGTATACAGGGATTATGCAAGGGAAAATAATGTGCAATGCACCTTTTTTGTTCTTTTACGAATTTGCGCCGTCTGGAATGACCCAAAATGAGCCATGGTGACCTTTTTCTAGGTTTCTGAATTTAAAAATACAAATTACGACTAGCTTACAATACTGAAGCCAGGAACAAAAAATGGCAACTTGAGCCTTTATTTGTAATATATGCGGAAGTTTTTATATCGGCGCCTGTATTGTGCCCGTATACGCCCGAGGTCAGAGTCTGATATGTTAAAATGGTGGTATACGGTGCAACATGCATCAAAAGCGTAGCCAGAATGCATATATAATGGATCAGTAGTGGATGACCAAATCTGAGAATTCAATCTAATCTTTCTTTTCGGTTTTAATGCGTATCTTTCTTGCTTTGTGCGTTTTCGTGGCATTTCATTTAATCTACTTTTGTATGACGTGATGTCCTGAAAGAACTGTGCTCGGATGTGTCGGATGTGAACGGATGGACACTAAATGAACTGACACAAACTGACACTGACACAAAAACCCCGCATAAAGGGCAATGTTTGTTATCTTCTTCCTTGGATGTTTTCACATACTGATGGGGCCTAAAACGTTCTTGAAAATAGTTATTGTGACCCATCATACACTTTGCTATGGCATAACGACTACCAATGGCAGCGCCAGAAATCTGAAGAGAAGGGCATTTTTCTTCTTCATTAATCACTCTTGTTTACAATACTAGAAACGGTGCCGCGGTGTCTGGTGCGATATATGGGTCCCGGGTAGGGTTCCCTGGATCTGCCCCTGGTAGCATTCAACATAGGTCAGGTGTTAAAAACATATTTTTCACACTGAGTTGCAGAGCAGGCCAAATATGCGCTATATAGAAATAAAGCTGCCGACATGGTCTACTGTATGCCCATTTTTTGCCCCCAAGATGTTGACTGTGCTCTTGTTTTTCCCTGGACCCGCCACTGCATCCACAAAACGCAACAGACATGTTATAAGGGATGGAGCGAATACGTACTTTGCAAAAATGGTGATCTGATTTTCATAATAATATAGAGAATGAAGAATAATATAAAATATACATATAACAAATAGAGAATATATATATAACATATATTCTCTCTCTCTCTCTCTCTCTCTCTCTCTCTCTCTCTATATCTATATCTATATATATATCTCTCTCTATACATATATAGCAATAGAGAATGCCGAATGCTTTGCCTTCAAAAGTGGCGAAAAACGCCTGAACATGCCCTCCAAAAGCTCGTCCTGGACCCACTTCCGACAAAGATACAAAACTATATTCTTACAGTCTATGCGAAAAAAATGCAACGAAAATTTACCAAGTTACATGACTCTACCCCATCCGTGCAGAAAAGGCAGGCTAAAACCATGAGGGGGGATATTAGGCTCGCCCTCCCCCCCCCCTCCAGCTCGGCACAGAGTGAAGGATAAGGAGACAAGTTCGCGTAATCGTGAGCAATTTAACAATATCTGACGGTGCTGGCTTAAGCTTTATGCCGGGCTGGCGAGGGGGCTTTTTTTGACTGAAGCTTTTTTTGGTGTCTGGACGCCCAGAACACAGAAATCGCCACTCTTCTCTGGCTGTGTGCTGTTTGACAGCATGAGGTACGCTCGCTGGTTTTAACGAATTTCGCCCCGCACCCTAAAATCCAAGGGTAGAGACTTCCCCACCGTCTTCTAAACGAAATGGCGGTATGAATCAGGCACACGTTCCCCTCCAAAACTGCGACGTATCCACCAGTATCTCAAGACCCGCTTGTTTCGTGCCATAGAGAAGTCAGACGTTTTGGGCTGCTGTGTCCGTGATCTACGGATGACCCGCGGCCACAGCCATCTCCGGATCTGACGGCCATTCGGTAGCAACTGGCGTTCCGGTCGAACAAGTTCGCGATACCCATGTTCTGGTTAATTGGTTACCTTCATTTTTCGCATTTTTGTACCGTCTGATAACTTGGCACGCCAGGTGGACACCCTCGTAGTTGGACATCACTGGCAGGACGGTATGTCTTGCCATCCAATGCCGCGTTGGCTTCGCTGCATTATACGACAACGCACCTCCCTTTCTTTTTCCCAGCTCAGTGTTTACTTCAACGTCATTCAGATAACTAGGATTTTCTCAAGAGAGGGATCCTCGGAAGGCCTACATGGCTTCCTCGAAGCAGCCTCGAAGGACCTCCTAAAACAGCCTCTGAAAGTTTCCCAAAGTGGCCTGCAAAACCTACTCCGAAAACGCCTCCGCGTCCTCTCGGGGACGGGCTTTTGGAACTCTCCAAAGGGGAAGCCGAGACCTTCCTGGAGAGGTCTCCCCAACGGAGCTTCTGAAACCTCCTGAAAGTCCTCCGAGGAGTCCTCGAGGGGTCTCAAGCCCCAGCCTCTCTAGCGGCCTAGGAGGCATCCCCGGAAATCTTAGGCCTTCCTTTGGGAGGCCTCAAAGACCTCTTTTGGAAGTCCTCTTTTAAGACCCTCACAGGCCAGAATGTATTCGCAGGAGGTCACATCGGCTATTCTATCGTCGCTATCAACCTAAGTTAGCCTTCTCGGGCTCTCACGGATGGGGTCTCCTTAGCCGAAGGGTGGGAAGTGAAGAACCCACGCGCCCCCCCCCCCCTTCGGCTATGTTCTGGTCACGGGGTGTGAGAAAATATCCAAAGCAAGTACGAAATGTAGCTTTCTTTATCACAACGGCTCCTGAAAGGGCGTTTGCTACACGGAGCTATTCACTCTTAGCGCCTTATACATGGGTCGCAGGCAAATAGAGCTATTTTCGGGAAAGCAGCATAAGAATCGAAATGGCAAAAGAATGTCGTTGGACTTGTAAGTCTACGGAAGAGCGAAAGGTCTGTTTCTCCGGACGCCATACCTTCTTTGCATATGAAAAATTTATGCTGAAGGCAATGTCATGATGCCACAAACCACCTGGCTTCCTAGACGCGCGGAGCAAAACTGATATCGGGTGCAGCCTCCCTTTCGGTGTATATTGCTCTGCCCATCATATGACTTCCCAAGCTGAAACGTACACTTGCAATCCATTTAGTAACCATTTTTAATACAGTTATTTTAGTGCCTTATATATGGAACGCTGGACGTAAATCGGTTTTAAACAGGTAACAAAACAACACGAGCTTTAAGCAAAAACAACCCAAAACAACAACGGTGTGTTCTTAGAAGACACTCAAACAAGGAAACAAGATCGTCAAACTTGTGGAAAATTACTGGGGTTGGATACATCATTTTGAGTCAGATTCTTTCCAAGTCGCGACACAGGCGTAATGCTAGCTTTTTGTGGGGCTGTGAATGCATCAGCATCCCTAGCGTATACTAAAGTTCCAACCATACACTCACGTTTGCATTAAACGCGGAAAGTCTGACAGCATTAACACGGAATTCAGCTCGGGCAGAATTATTCACAGCGGCACGACACAACCTCAGCCGATCACCTGGTTGGTCTCGAGGTTTCCGGTCTAGGTTGGTTCGTTTGCCAGGGCACACAACAGTCACTCGGGAGCTTTTCCGTTCCGGTCACGTTGCGTGCTCCCAGGCGGCGACCGCGGCACGCACCAGACGGGCGACGCTCGAGCGCCGCTCTCATCGCAGATGTCACTACTGTCGCATCACGGCGCCACTATCTGCGCAGAGCACCGTCCAAATACGGGGGAAGTACTGAACCACCGTCCGTTCCGGCGTTCCGCTGTCACTGTCAGCGTCAGCTTTGCCACCGTCCGGCACCCCAGTAGCTCGTCGCGTCTCTGGCCCCGGCGGCGGTCTGGAGGTGCGGCGACCCCGGCCCGCGCCTGAGTGCGCCCCTGCCGCAGGGGCGTTGCCAGTCACGCACGCCGGCCGGGCGTCAACCGGTTGTGACATTGGGGGGGGGGGGTTCGGGACCGGCGGCAGGAAGTGCGTCGGCTGGCCGGCCTTGCACCGCCCCGGCTCCGCACGCCCCGGCCGGGCGGCGCTGCAGACGGGGGCGGGTGGCGGGCTCCGGCGCGGCCGGCGGCCGGGTGGCCCGCGCGGCGCCCCGCGGTCACTCAGCCAGCCGCGAACGGTGCCACCCGAGCGGCTATCACATGTACCCAGCGGGAGATTGCCGGTCACATCTCGGTATCAATTTACGTATGAATAATACATTGGGGAGCCAGAACGCTGTTACATCCCAAATGAGCGATGAATGCAGCAGGACGTTCCCAAAAAAAGCCATTACGTTGTCAGACGGCGGTACATAACAGTTATAACCTATTCTTGTTATCACGAAACGTTCCGTTTGACCTACAGCATTACTTCGTACCAGGTGTTAAGTACGCGGTACTTGATACTTCACTGCATTACACTGCACCTCTTAGTACCTAGTACTACGTCTACTTAACACCCAGAGCGTGAAGAAAAGCACTGCATGACGCCTACACCACAGCCAGTTTTGCAGGAGAGAAATCACTTGTTTATACGAGTCTGAGAAATTATCGACTGCTCCGCAAATAAATCACACGTCTGAAGGGGCAGGTAATTAGCCGAATTTACATTTGTTCCCACCTTCAAACGTTCTAG
This sequence comes from Capitulum mitella, assembly GCA_030062745.1. NCBI lineage: Eukaryota > Metazoa > Arthropoda > Thecostraca > Pollicipedomorpha > Pollicipedidae > Capitulum > Capitulum mitella. The sequence goes on along the minus strand of CP099845.1, from coordinate 30,844,578 downwards.
TTTTATAATTAAACTGGCTAACTATCTGAAGAAAACAGCCTGCAACGATTGCATGCCAACTACCGTATAACATCGTGTGATATCGTCAACAATCGCATCGTATCGTACCACCCGGTGGCCGCATGTGATCAATAGGGTGCACGATGACTCCGTTGATGACGGTTCTCAGAAGTATGTCCTCGGGGTCAAGGCGCTCTGGAACCCGGCCCCTAGTCGGCAAACAAGGCACTCCGGCATTTCGCCCGATATTTCCACTCGTAATTACACCATATTACTTGAGCCTCTCGCAACCATAAACACCAGAGGGCCGGCCCCTGTCCAGTCGGTGGGGGGAGGGGAACAGCGGCGGCGTCGATCGGACATCGATCGTCGCCGCCGCGTCGGCGCCGGCGCCGTGCGTCGCGGCCGACGATCAGCTGAGGCGGCGGCGCCGACTGGTGCGGCGATGGCGGCAGCGCGTGCGGCAGCGGTGCTCTGCTCTCTGGCAGCTCTGGCAGGCGGCGCCAGCCCGCCGGCCGGCTGCCAGGACGACTTCCTCATCCGCGAGGGCACCATCATTCGCGCGGTGGACTCGCGCCGGCGGGGCGCCACCTTCCTCAACGTCACCGAGGTGGACGAGACGTCGCGCTGCCTGCAGGCCTGCTGCGACCGCACCGGCTGCAACGCCGCCATCTACGACCAGAAGGTGGGACAGACGGCTGACGCCGGCCTGTAGAGGGGGCGGGGGGGGGGGCTGCGGATAGGATGGAAACACATCGATACACATCGATCCAGGGAGACGTTTTCCAATGGACTGCTGTTAAAGAAATGGTCTAGGATTCAGGTAATGTTAAGTTTTGTTTTTGGAGAAACTTTGCAGCAGCACCAATTCATTTTCCATGATTCCGCACATTGTTCAGGTTACAATGACTTCATTGGGTTGTAGGAAACTTTGTCATCGTCGAAGTGCTCATAAATGGAATAAACCTCACAATTTAGAAATCATAAAAGATCATCTCCAAACGACTCAAGACACCATTATAGTAGCCGCCACACAACCCTGTGTTTGGCGTCAACCAGGTGTTTGATATATACATTTTAAACCCCGTGCTCATGAAAAGACCTTGCAATTTAGACATCAAACAGAAAATTTTGGCGGTTTAACGGCACCGTGATAAGCTTCTTAACAGGCGCTGATGATCCCTTCCCTTACAAGAGATCCCAGCTGAAACACACACACACCCGAACGGCTAAAGACGCGGGCGCCTGCCGGGGCGGCGTGACGGGCGTGCGCCGTTCGGCGCGGACCAGGAGTGCCGGCCGGTCGCGTGGCGCCCCTCTGGTCCAGTCAGCGCCGGTCGTGTGGCGCCCCTCTGATCGGGTCAGCGCCGTTTGATCGGTCAGCACACGGCTTGCGTCGACCCTCCTGACAAAGGAGCGTCGAGCGGCCCTGGTCGTGCGGGTGTGCACGTGGCACGCCCGCACGACCCCGGCCGGCACAGCGGTCCAGCTGCGACACCGACACAGACAGAGGGAGTCCAAACCAGCTGGCAGGCCCGCACGTGCCTACTGCGCTCTCATAGACGAGTCCACGGTGCCGTGAGACGAGGGCTGATCAGTGTGAGAGAGCTCTCTTCGCCGTGCGTCCAGACACGACGGTCGTTTGCCATCGAATGTATTCTGACAGTTCACGAGTGGGGCCATCGGCACTTATCCATTTCAGGATGCCCGTCCGATCCTTGACCGGGATCACTTGCACGCCAACGACAGACACAGTCTTCGGTCTGCCAGCTTCCCATATCAGCGTGGTGCTACCTCGATAACTTCGAATGCATGCAGACTGCGAAACCACCAAGCAGTCGACGTCCTAAAACTATAAAAGCACATACACGCTTTCAAACTGCTGTGATTTACACCCCGCATCATGCGACACATCTTCACAGTGTGCTTCATGGCCGTACACAGGACTGTGCGCCCACGAACTGCCACCACCACAGCAGAGAAGGGAAAGCCACGAGTGTGCCCAGTTCATTGGCACCGCTGACGCAAACTTGATCCGTTCCCAAAGGTACTAAATCGACGCATGCCAACGCTACGGACGAAGATCACCCGTTCTTGAGGTAACAAACTCAGATCTGTCCGGCTGAACTGACGGACGACGACCGGGCGCTTTTGCCTGAGGCCGGAATCCGTCGCCGCCACGATTGACCAGGACCTGTCCCTGCCGTCGCAGACCCGGAGCTGTTACTTGTTTGACTGTGGCCCGCTGGACGACTACCGGTGCCTGTTCACGTCGCACACGCAGTTCGTCAGCGCCACGCTGCGGGTCAGCCGGCGCCAGCTCGACCTGGTCCAGTGGGGTTCCCAGAGTCGGCACGAAGCCGAGCTCACCAGCCTCAAGTGAGTCCCATCGTGGCGTGTGAAGTGCTCCCCGGTCAACAGCCTGCAGACGGTACGATCGAACGTCTGCGCCCGTAATGGCGGATCTTGAACTTTAAATGTGGCTCCTGAAGTTGAATCCCAGTAGGCGTGTTCTAAATGAAGCAATTATTCTGCGGGAGCCAGAGAATATCCACATATGACCTAAAATAGCAGCCATCTTACATCATTAACCATCATGGTTGTTCGCGGAATGCAGATTATGCTACTGTTTCCTTTACCGGCACGTAATGATTAAAAGTTAAAATTACCACAAGACTACTGCATGTGTGAACCGAGTCGTGTCATTGATCCATTTTGAAGCAGTTTGGGACCTACCATGCCCTTTTTTAGAAAGAGATGCATTTGAACTTTTATCATCTCGTCGTCAGCTTTTGCATATGGTCCGTAAGTGTATCTGACTTCGCGTTCAGGCCAGCCAGAACATCAGGGACTGTCAACGGCAGTCGCCTTATGCGGCTTCCTCGAACTGTGATAATTCTTGGGAAGGAAACCACTTCGCATGAATTTATCAAACGGCCGTTGCAATGAAACCGTTTCCCATTCGCATGCTGCTAATTTCAGGGATGTGGCTCCGCCCAGCGTTCAGAAGCCGGACGAGCCTCAGAAAACGCTGGAGCGGCCCCTGAAAGAGATCATACGTCCCGCGGCGACCGCCGTTCCGCCAGCGGCCAAAGGTCAGCCTGACGGGGCGCCCAGGCCTCCCGCCTTAAAGGTCAACTGGGGTTATTGCAGTTGGCCGGCTTGCGATCAGGCCCGACCGTGAAGGCGGCGTCCCGGTCACACGAGCAGGGCGCCTCCGCAGCTCGGCCTGATGCTGCAGCTTCACCGGCCATCCGGCAGCTCCGTCCCCGTCCAGAGCAGGTCGACCGCCGTCCCGTCAGCTGGTCTCTGGCCGGCCGGCGGTGCGCGGCGTGTGGGGCTTCAGTGGCGGCGCTTGCAGTGTGTTGACTCCCGGCTTCCCACACGGCGCGGCGGCCCGCGGTCTCGGGTCGGGTCAGGGGTCGTGGGAGTGGACCGCCTGCGGCCGAGCGGTCCCAGCGGCGGGCGTGAACCGCAGCGGGCCCGGGATTCACACCCGGCGCCGCGTAATGTGAGAACACCAGCCTGTGATGAGCGCGAGGACCGGCTGGGAGCGACGCGCTCCCAGACCTCGTCAGCGTCCCGTTGCCCGTTTGTGTGAACTGATTCGGTCTTTGCTCTGGGCCCAAACGAACACCCACTGGCGTGTAACGGGAAGATGGCAGCACTGAAAACTGCTCACCGAGTCCGCAGAAGCCGACGGTGCTTCGGCAATGGTGGCCGAAGCCGATGGCACTTCGGCAGAAGCCGACGGTGTTTCGAGATGCTCACATCCCGAACTTTTTGAGAACAACTTTTGCTTTTAAATCTACGGCTGATCGAACGGGCCACGAGTTATATCAGCGACGATACTTAGGTGTTTTAAAATGTCACCATTACCACGGACCAAGATCGCTTGTAAAACGTACGCAGATTGCTCCGGCCTCTGACCTAGATGTCGAGGTTGGTAACGGTACGGGTCACTTGAAGGCACTGCCGTGACAAGATCCGCCCGGCCGAAACAAAACCCTGACCGTGACGTCACCACCGTCGCCATGGTGAAGCCGTCCTTGTACAACACTGCGATGCGTTAGAGGCCTCGGACTCTGTCACACCTCTGCCGTATCTCGTTTGGCCACACCCGCGAAGTTCGGGACCGTGGCGCCGGCCGCGAACATTTCCATTCTCATTGTGACATTGACGAGCGGTGGCGTCACGGGTTGCGGTCACATTGTGCCGCGCCGACTTTTGTGGCGGGTCTCTCCCCCCTCTCTTTCTCTCTCTCTTTTCCTCATTCTTCCTATGAAGGTACAGATACTGTTTACAAAATGATATGATCGTGTTCTGAGAGGCAGCCAGATAACTCGCAGGCTCAACTGCGCTGGAAGTTTCTGAAACGCGGATGACTCTTCCATCAACCAATGCCTTTTTTGTTTGTGGTTTGACACCGACTTTTATTGAGACGTCCATTCCTCGTACAGACCGGATCGATTTGTGCACGATGGTGGGCGTTTTGGTTTGTTCTGTGTTGTTGGACATCTATGGTGGCATTTCGTAATTTTGTGTTGAAAGTCCGAGTTGAGGGTGCCCCTTGTTCAACCTTTTCGCACCGTGCCATGCTCTCCTTAAAAATCGTAAAGTCGGTTGTTGGGAATCCAAAAACTTGTAATAATCTGGATACAAAACACCCTATAACGCTCATGGAAAATCCAAAGACCTGCAGCTATGAGAATGCAATGGTTGCATACTTTTCACTACCAACTGCGTAACAGCGCCTCCGCTAGCACTTGGATTATTACAAAGTCCTACATGATCTCTTCTGCAATCGGTGCATGATTTGATTGCAGACCTTTGAGATGCCTGGCGCATATGATGACCCGAGGTCATTTTTCGTTCGGCTCGCCACTCAAGAATGCCAGCCAGTGCTTGGCAGAAATGCCAAGCACTGGCTAGTCATTGTTGTCAACATTGTCACTGATGATACGATGTGACCCAGACGCCACGAGCGTTTTTTATTGGCAGCCAGCTACTGCCTAATTCTTTTTAAAAAGAGGGGAAAATTTTACGGATGACGAAAACCACAAGTTTGCGCCAGCATTTTCCTTTCGAAAGTTTACCGTCAACGCACCGTTCCTCCGGATGCACGCATCACGCACTTTGACCGATGATGGGGAGAGCGTCCAATCGGCGCCGTCACGCGTAAACTCGACAGGAGGAGGCGGCGACGAGCGCGTGGTGCCGGATACTCTTCCAGGTCACGATCTGAGCGCACTAAACGTCTGCCTACTCCGGATAAACCGCAGAACGTGTGTGACGGAGAAAGTCCCGAGGGAGGCCACGGAGGAGAAATCATACCGATATGAAATAAACAGCGTGACTTGCGGTATCAAGAAAAGACAGATGACTGGAGGTCTTAGGCTCCCAAGCTTTTACTTTTCTTGCGCGTGGTGGCGGGTGAATGAACAAGTAAATTTTACCCACCGAATTTTTTTCATCGGAACTGAGTCTAGAAATGCCCATCGTGGACGGATTTTCTTGAAATCTTAAACTTTTCCATAAATCCGGAATGCGTTTTACGTATTTGCTATCACCTCAATGTGCACGGAACACATCTGCAGAAACCTCAACAGTAAAGCATTCAACATTATTCATACGCAACCAGAACTGATTTATCAATGAATAACTATCTTAAGATGGTTTAGAATTTTTGCCGCTCCTGTAAATCTAACCCTGCACGTTAGATGAATAAGATATGCTCTGTCACTACGCAGAGGTCACCTGGATCCAGCTGGCCTGCCTCTTTTGGCGGCATCGCTAAGCAGTGCTATCAAATGAGGTGCAAAACGTACTTCATCAGTAGAACTTGGGTCATCGCGCCTGCTGTAACAGCGGTAACTGCGCGTGCCAGTGATAAAAACCGTCCGGAAAGCAGATGGCGATTAATGGCCGCGCCTGTGCCAGCTGGCTGATAACTTACCCTGGCTGGGTAGAACCGGTCCACCACGGGTCCCAGGCCGCCATCGTAGCCGAACAGGGATGGCCGACGCAGTTTGGACGTCATCACGCCAAACAGCCTGAGAAACAGCGACCACGCACAATTCAGACACGAAACGCCCGCGAGCACAGACAATGTTCTACTCGTCACTGCTAAACGTAAGGAAGCATGCACTTCTCATGTAAAGCTGCTGCGGCTGAAGATGACTATAGCTAGCATAGTTTAAATGTCGCTGAAATGACGTTACCAGGAGAGCAAATCCACTGTGAGGTGAGCGCTACCAACAGATGCGAGCCAACTCAGCAGGCGGAAGGTGATTTCATTTCCTCGACAATGCGGCGCGTCCAAAACGTCGGCGGCGCGTGACCGTCGGTCCGCGTGCCTCGCGCCACGGTTTTGTAATGGTGATGCCACCGACTCAGCCATTGTTCGAGCGGGCCAAGGTGGGACCACATGTGGGAACAGGCCCGTTTCAGGGGCTAGATGGGCCCATCCGCCCCCGCTGATGTGTGGCACGGTAGCGAGGTGCGGACGCGCGTGGCTCGTTATCTGATCCGGGCTAGTTCATGGAGCAGTACGGAGGCGGCACTCCTTGGCGCAACTATTTCGTAACGATCCCCGAGACTGCTTTCCGCCCCAGAAAGCCGACTTTGAAACTGTTGTCGAATTTTCAGGGTGATTCACTGTTTTTGATAGACGTTGGAATTATTGCGAAAATGGAACGATAGTCCACCTATTTGGATAGTATTCATGACTTCCAATTAGTACAAGGATAAATGTGTGATAGGGATAATGTTCTTTTTGTGTCAACAACACAGTTTGCGAGGCGCTGATATGAACGCTCTGTATGCGCCGCAGCCCGCCTGCCATCACAGATTCTCAAATCTAGGCCTGACATTTTGTTCTGGTGTCATACAGTAGCTGCGCGTTTAGCACAAACAGCCGTGCAGTTCTAGAGCACAAAATAACTTTGGACTCAAACACCACTATCTTTACAATTTTCGCATCCACACAGCATAGCTTTCTGGCACTTAAAAACATCAGGGTGAGGCCTCTGCCTGACGTGGGCGTCGCCAGTTTGGCGCGCGCTCGCACGGTCTGCGCTCGCGCTCCGTGCCTAACTGCAGCCAGTTCGTCAGGCTGGCGGCGACCCAGTTAGCCGCGGTGCGCGGCGCCTCTGCAGCTGGAGTCGAGCAGCGGCGCGCCGCGCCGCGCCGCGCCGCCCGCGGCCCGCCCGCCGGAGAACGCGCCAAATAACGGGCCGGCCGCGGCGTGCCCGCTCGTCCACGACCTCGGCGCCGACCGGGACTGTGACGATCGCGGACGCGTCACAGCGTCACAGTTCGGCCAGGACGGTTACGACCGGGGACGAGTCAGAGCGTTATGGTATGGCCAAGACCGTGACGACCGAGAATGCGTCATCGTGTCACAGTACGGCGGGGACACGCACTGTGTCAAAATACGGCTGGGACGGTGACGACCAGGACGTAGCCACATCGTCACAATAAAGGCGGGATGCGTCACCGCGCCACAATACGGCCGGGACACCACATGGCGTCACAGTATGGCCGGGAACGGCGACAACTGGGGACGTAACACAGCGTCACAGTAAAGACGGGACGCGTTACGACGTCGCATTACAGTCGTGACGGTGAGGCGACTGGCGGAGGGAGAACCGCCGAGACGAACGGACGGGAACAGGAAGTATGGCCCGGATGGGCCCCTATTGTTACCCACGCCAGTGAGATGGGCACCCGGTGCATAGAGGATGGAGAAGTGAAGCCGCTGACGGTACGTAATATATTTTTCCCAGGGGACTGTAACAATAAGTCTGCGTTTGTAAGACATGCTGCAATACGTAGGAGTGGGAGGACTTATTGGTGGCATAGGAGGTGAGACGGCCAGCCACGTACACGACGGATGGTGACTGCTAAAGTATAAAGCAGGTGCAGCTATTTCACGTGATTCCCTGCGCAAAATCTGATGAAATCCTTCAGGTACATGGATTCTGGGCGCGCTGCGACTACGTGACCAAACTGAGCCCAGCAGCTGAAAGGATAGTACAATGTTTCCTCTCCTCTTCTCGTGATGCTCGGTTATGGGCTCGCGTTCAGAGACAAAGGAAGCGCAATGTCAAGAGGTCAGGCTCATATTAATTAACAAACTATTCCCGACGAAAGCACTACCGACGGAACTGCTACCTCTGAAAGTTTCTCCTTCCGGGCAAAACTTTCGCTTCTGTCTTATAAGTTACCACTTCCTGCCACCGTAGAGGAATTCAACGAGGCACTGGATACAGTAGAGACCGGAAGTAGAGTACCGGGATTTCATGATCCACTGGGGAAATACATACAGGGAAGAGGTACATGCGCTTCCGGACGTAAACAACATGCGACATGGATCTTTAGTTTCAGCGGTGTGCATAGCTTCACAACATGTAGCAATGTAAAGACTCCATTCCGTAGTCATCAACCTACATGATTAGGTTGAAGACATTAATAAGGGTATGGAGAGGCAAATGAAGGGGAACGTTCGAGCGCGCCTGTGCGCGCTGGTGACGGTACGCAGCAGCTGAAGGCAGGCCACTGCAGAATAATGCACACAGAAAAACCTTGGGAAATCCTTTGAAACCTCCCCAAATGTAGAATTTTGAGAAATAATGCATATTGCAGACTGCCTTTCTAAGGCAACAGGCTGAAACTTGGCTATCTCCGTTCGAAACTTGCATTAACCCTCGCCAGTACAGGGGGTGCAAGCCTGAAGCTTCTGCAAGTTATCCCACAGAATCTATTCCGACCGCTCTGAAATTTTCCAAAACTGGGTTGCGAAGTTTTGACATATTTCCTAAAATTTGAGGTCAATACCTCAAGAGGTCACTGGCCTACGACCTCTTTCTCGAGGGAATGTAGTAGAGAAATAACGCTACGCGACTGTCCTCATCGGACAGCGCACCTTCTAAATGCTTTGCGGTCCTCATTCTTACTAAATCTGAAACGTAGGTATCAACCATATTGTCAGTAACTTCCGAGCTGTCACATTTATTAGGATCAAGAGCATTTTGGGTTAAAACGATCAATTTAGGTAAATGACCCTTAGCAAACTTTTATCGGCCTCAGAAGCGTCGTGATGCAACCGGAAACGCTGCATTGCATAGAAGCAATACTTATCGAAATTGGCTATGCTTATTATCGTTTGGATTGACTGTATTTTTAGAAACGCTGTTTATGACCGTCGTGTCATAGAGGATGCGCGTCGACATGCTGGTTCAAAGCTCCGTAACACCAGCTAATATCGACCTGAAACTTCAAACACAAGTGGAGGAAAATGTGGTAAATCATAGGCGTTCTGGCTCGTAATAAAAAATAGACATATAATGTTAAAAAATCCTGTAACAAGTATTCTCAATATTCATCCTGACCTGACGTTATAAAGTTACCTCCGATCAACAAAAAAATTACTGTTCTCCGGCCACATAAGTATACACTGTATAGTGTTTAAAGCGCTTCTGAAACCTCCATTTTCGGCAGTCATTTTTCTTTTGCCTTGACCATTGCCAATAATGGCCTGAACTGCCTTCCAAAAAGTTGGCCTGGCTCCACCACTGCGCGAAATAAAAATGGAAATTTCCTATGACACTTGGAATGAAAACATAGGAAAATGGCCAAGTTTTGTAAAGCTGATTCAAATGCCCTGGAAATGGTGAAAAAAAGCAAGGGAGACTTCTGAGGCGCCCCCACCTCCGCATGTGGGAATAGGGTCAAAAACGCCCTATTGGTTACGTTTTATACAACGCAGCGATAAGAACTAGCATAGCATCCAATGAAAACCAGCGTCCTCTGAAATGACCGCCTCTGAGGTCTCGTGTGGGGTTACGTGGTGAACTACGAGGGTCAACGGGAATAACCGTCGTGTAGCTGAAAGACTGAGCTATACGCTCGTTTTTTGCTTCGTCACTCTGTCACGTTACGTTTGAAAATGGCTAGGGGAGTTGTAACTATGGATGCACCGGATCGGGGTTTCTGTGATCCGGCCGGATACCAGATATGCCGGATCGGGGCGCCGGATATCCGGCCGGATACCGGATATTATGCTTACATATTTTTATTTACTACTTTTACTGACAAATGGAGCGAAAAAGGCTGAATGAAAAAGAGAAAGATATGAAAAACTGGAAAGATATCAAATAAAAAATGCTAACAGTTTGTGAATTATCCCATAATGCATACACTTTTAGTGAGGTTTCCAAAGGTTTCCTTGTAAAAAAAGGAACACAACAGTCATAGCGGAGCTCACCATCTCTCACTGCAGACAAAGGAATGGGTGTGGCCACGGCTCAGAAATGGGGGGAAGGGGGAAGGGGACAAGCTGGCTGCCAGTCCACCAGGAACAGGTAGGGCGAGGGGTAAAAATCATTTTCGGGCGTTGTATGACAACGTAAGGTGAAAAGCTCTTTTGTTGGATTTCAAAATTCATGTAATTATGTCGCCAGTGGGAAATACCTATTTCATACTTTAAAAATTAGAGGAACAAATCATCACTTCTGGATAACTGCGAGGCACATGTCCCCCTGCTGAACACATGCTGGCTATTGCTTTACAGCTTTGAGCTTGAGTCTCACTCTTGCAAAATATGTCTCAACTTCCCTGAACTAAGACGGAAAAGTAATGCTCCAGACAGACCTTGGAACAGCCAGTTACATCAACAATCTGATTATAACAAGTTGCATTTCCGTTGAAACGGTTTTGTATGCGGACATTAGAACGTTTTGGTCATACAGCGGGAGGCTAAATATCCGGCAATATCCGGCCGGACACCGGATACCGGATAATCTCTAATATCCGCTCGGATATCCAGCCGGACCGGATATCCGGTGCATGCCTAGTCGTGACCTCCCCGTACTGTCGAGGGTGGCCAAAAAGGGAATATCAATGAGAGTAAAGGATGAGCATTCCCTTTGAAGGAAAAAGGTGCTCACTGAAACATTAAGATACAATGTAGTTGGGTTGTTATCGACAAATCAAGTATTTCATAATCCATACTCCAGTGCCGTATGGTGCCTTTTTACCCCATGCTCCTTTTTTCTCCTATCCATTCATTCCATGCATGTCGCAGCAAAAATGTCCAGAACGTTCGGCTAAAGCGCGCAGGAAGACTGGCTGCGGCCTGACAGTGATAACATGCTTCTCCATGGCTTTGATGACTGTATTATTTTAATTTGGTACTCCGGCAGCGGCCTTCTCGCGGCTCCTGGCCCCATTGTTACGGTTTGCCGATCCGGTCGTCCGCGCTTGCCTTCCTTTCTCAGCCTCCACCGTGCTGTCGTCAGCACCTCAGAGCAACGCCGGGCGTTCGGCGTTGAAACACGATACAAACGTCAACACCTCTGTGCAGGCTATGCCGCTGGCAGTTTGAAAAGCCTCCACACGCGTCTGTGATCCCGAGGAAGTGATCAGCCACTGGTGCTGGCGGTGTCCAGCCGCACTGCTCAGTTCCCAGCTCCTCTTCGTCAGACTGGTGACGAGTTTGTTGCCCTGGTGAGGCTCTAGCGTCCCGGCAGCACCAGCGATTCCTCCTCACGACTCTGGTGATCAGCCGCTGGTGTCGGCGGAGCTGCACCTCCACTCTGTTGTCACAGCTCCTCCGCATCAGGCATGACCTCAGTCCCAGTCCGGCGTCACCAGCTGTCTGTCTGTCTCAAACAAACGTCTCAAGCTGAGGTTGGTAACAAGTGACTGCAGTCGGTGCCGCCTCGAGTCGATCCGCGCTGTTGCGCTGTTTGGTGCAATCCGCTGTTTTGAGAAGCGCTGAGCTTTTGTGTCCAGTGCAGTTTCATCCATCATCGCTTCGGCTGGCTGTACTGCGTGGCGCGACGCAGCTCCCCGGCACTCCGGGTCGTTCGATGTCACGTGACGCTGTGTGGTGCACTACCGTGCCACAGCACCACACGGCGCACTGGGCCGTGTGGTGCTGTGTGGTGCGCTGCGGCGCCGCCAGGTGCCTCGGCGCGCCGCGCCGCGTGGTGCCAGTCATCCCGGTCGTGCGCGCCGCGCTGCTCCGCTGCGCCGTCGGTCGCCACGCGCCGCTGGGGTCGGTCGTCGGCGGTCAGCTCACCCGGCACTCGGCGGCGGCGGCGGCGGCGCCCGGCCCGTACTCGCCGGCCGGCCGCCGCCCCGCGTCACGCAGATGAATGCGGCCAGCCGTCGGCCGGCCGCTGGTTTCACTCGCCGTCTTTGTTTTGCCGTGTGTTTTGTTTTGCAGCGGCGTGGCGGCGTGGCTGAAACGGCAGCCCCGTCTCCGGCGCCACCGCTTGGGCTAATGATCACGCTTCCTGGTCGTGGCTGAGGTCTCGTCTTTTTGTCGCCGCTGAGGAAGTGCCGGTGGAAAGTTGTTGACGGATGCACTGAAGTCGTAAGCGGCAAATTGTGGTGAGGCGGCTACCGGCTATTGTCTAGGCGGTGCTGATTTACCACCGTGTCTTATTACGTCTTCCAACGGAAATTCTCGCTCGCCAGTCATACGCCGGCAATTCTTGTCGGTTTTTCGTCTAGTGCTGACGATCCTAAAACCTGAGTCAGCAGCTTTGAGAGCATACGGATTTTTTTTTTGTTTGAAGCTCATCAGTTTTAAGGAAGTACACCACAACAACTGGAAGAGTTAAATGCTGACTTCCATGGAAGAAAGGGCTGTGAAAAATAACGCTCCTAACGAGGGCAGCAGCCTGCAACATTATTAAGACCTCGGAGCGCACTTTGGCAGATATCGGTAGTACACGGTGAACCAAATACGTATAGTACTTTTGGTGGTTATTTGTTATGGCTATAATCGGTCTGGTACATAAGCGAGGCGTGAAGAACCAAAACACGGCTGTGAATGTCTTGCAAACAGAGCAGGACGTATTTATTTACGGTCGTTTGGATAGACTGAAATATCTTAAGGCACATAACGTCGTTCTTTTTTAATACCCCAGTCAACCCATCGATCTGTGTATGCATTTGGTTACTGACATCTAACCATGAATGATGGGTCTCAAATCCATTCAGAACCCTCCACCAGTGGTGTTCTCTCCGTCAATTAAATCAGTTATTCATTCCCCAGTCAAGTATTTCCCTATGAGCCCGGCTTTTAGGCTGTCCTGTCGAAATGTCAGCCTTTAAAAATATGTGAATATGAACTGACTACTACACTGTCAGTAGCTGTTCTGAATGTATTAAAATATATGCTTGTTACGAACGCTGACTAAATTAAGAATGCCCGCATTGCTAAAGGGAACGGGAAGATGTCTCACAGTTCTTTGCGGGGTTTACCACTCAGCCCAGACTTGTATAGAAATAAGCATAAAATGACATTTTCCCCATGTTCCAACCTTGCTTGCGTGCTTCTCGAAGTGAGGAAACAAAAAGCAGCAGATCTCTGAAATACGGGACTAAATCAGCACGAAATGTTGCACGATCTCTCTTGCCCAGCGTTACCAACACATTTGGAGGCCTGCATGTTCCTCCTCTCTTGGTAGCACCAAAAGTTCATATTTTTCTCTCGCTATACCAGTTTTTACGATACTCCTTAGGCACTGTTTGCGTTGCACCCGTAGAATGCATTCACACATTTTGCTTGCTACAACAGGAATAGTGACGTGCAAATTGTTTCGCAGCAACACAGCGAAAGGACTTGTAATATGTATCGCAAGATATCTCAAGATAAAGAACTAAATATGAGGCAAGTTATCGGAAATTATCCGAATAAGAATCTAGCATGAAGTGTAGTTCACTCAATAACCCTGACTATTTGCTTATCTTGAAGCGGTTTTCGACATACACCGCTCGATAGTTTGGCTATAGTTGTTTGGGGTTATCCATTGTTCGTAGTTAGTTAATAGTTTGGTTTCACCCACTGCATTGGCCCAAATTTTCCCCTCAGATCTATTGCCTTGTAAAACTTGTAACTGAGCGTACTCGTCACAAGCTTTCCGCGCTCATTTAAGCACATACCAAATAGCCAAGAAGGTGCTTATAATCCATGTGTTTGTTAGTAAGGACTGATACTAGACATGCTGGGAAAACCCGCGTATAACAAAATGTCACGCCACCGTCATTAAAAACGCACTGCCATTCATATTTTGTTTGGAAGCTGTTGATCTCGGTGTGTGGGCCAGCATCACCATGATACCGGACGGAAAGTTTGTAGACTGGCACAGATAACCAAGAGACAAGAAAGGCGTACCGACGACGCACGTGCGACACGCCAACGTCAGTCCCTTTAAGTTCCGGGTGCGCCGACCTTTTGTCCTTCGCGGCCGTTCACAAACACCCTGCGTACGGCGGATCCCCGCCCTGCGGCGCAGCGCCGGTCGATGGACTCCTACCTGGTGGCATGGGCAAGTGGTTTTGTCGCGCCAACCGCGTCGCTCCGGAGTACTGCTTGGCGGCCGGCACGTCTGACCGTCGGCACTCACTCACCGTCGCCACTCGGTCTGCGGCGCTGCGGCCGCCGACCGCCCGCCCGGCAGGAGCGAGTCGACGCCAGTGACGTCATCGGTGACGTCACACGCCGCCGGGCCGTTAGTGCGCGGGTTGGTCGGGCCGGTCGGTCGCCGACGCCTGAAATACTGGGGCCTCCCGTCGTCAACTGAAAAAAATGCTGCAGTTAAAAGTTCTGTAGACAATATTCTGAGAAGTGGTTCAGTGTTTCATTAGAAGAATATGGTACAGTTAAATCCGTTAATAACGAATCCGCTTATGACCATTCTATTGTATCGACCATTCCATTACTATTGATCCGCTACTGATCATGAAATTCGGCCATAGCAAAGCAATTGTCCGTCCCTTTTAAAATTCGGATATATGTTCCTCTTAAAGGTCGGATATAACGAAATCGGCTACAACAAAGTTTCTTTTCTTACATAAGTCTGAGTTCCGCGATATTTACGACTTTTAGTCAAGCTGAAAACTTCGATCTTCTGGACAACATGAAGCAGAACAAAAATAATTCAGCACACTCAGGTGTATTTCCCGGAATCTTTAAGCCGGATGCACTCACCAAAGACAAAGGTACCTTTCTGGTGAGGGTATCAAAGGAGATACCTTTGTTTGGTGAGGACAGATTTGCTCCTGGCATGCGGGAAATTCACACTCGCACCGGTGGACCTCAAAATAACCCCCACTGATGGGGTGGGGGAATATTTTGCCACTTCCCTATCTCCTGATCTACTGAACCCATTGCAACTAAATTTTGTGGGAAGGAGGCTTGCATGGTGAACAGGCGACTCAGACGCAATCGCCCCTCCACCAAAGAGCAGTCGAGCTGGATTATCTTGGAACAGGGTGAGCTGTTAAGCTCGGTCCTCGTGACAGGGTGAGCTGTTAAGCTCGATCCTCGTGACAGGGTGAGCTGTTAAGCTCGGTCCTCGTGACAGGGCGAGCTGTTAAGCTCGGTCCTCGTGACAGGGTGAGCTGTTAAGCTCGGTCCTCGTGACAGGGTGAGCTGTTAAGCTCGGTCCTCGTGACAGGGTGAGCTGTTAAGCTCGATCCTCGTGACAGGGTGAGCTGTTAAGCTCGGTCCTCGTGAGGAGAACGTTCAGGCGGCAATTTTTCTCGACCAAGCTTGGAGCTCTATCCAGGCTGATGGCCTCCCACAGGCTATACTACATGTTCAAAACCGAAGTCTCGGTGCGCCCTGCCGTGTCTCCTTGCGCACTCCACCCACTGCAGAAGAAATCTAGAGGATTAAATATTTTTTTTTCTGGAAACAACCAAGACCCACATTAAAACAACTCGGGATGTCTTTCGGCAAGATCTGGAGGATCCTGAGAAATAAACCCAACTGGAAGCTGTATCAGTCCCACGTCGCCCAGATCCTCTCACCGGCCAGCAAGGAGTCTAAGCTGGCAGCGTGTACGCTTTGGCTGACCCATGAAGAAAAACTGCTCGAGAGAGTCATGTGGAGTGATGAGAAATGGTTTGTGCTCCATCAGGCACCCAACCGCAAAAAAATAAGATGCAGTCTGGGTCCTGGAGCACCCGCGCACCGCGGTGGATTGCACGAAGGTTCACAGAAAGAAGGTGATGGTCTGGGTGGGCATTGCGGATGGCAAGTGTCTCCCGGTGCACTGTTTGGAAGAGTCAGTTGGCGGTCCAGCCTACCTGGAGATGTTGCAAACGGAGGTCCAGCTGTGTGGGGACTGGCCACTCGCCGCCAGCATTGGGTCAAATAAGATGGTGCATCACCTGATGTGACAGGACCAGTCATAGAGTTCCTACAGTCGAAGTTTTGAGGCAAAATCACCTCTCGCGACTCTCAGCACCACTGGCCCCCCTACAGCTCAGACCTTTCCTGGCTGAACTTCAGCTCGGTCACAAACCAAAGCACATATGGTCAGGTATGAGCCAAAGACCATCCCCGAGCTGAACATGGTGACGGAGGACTTTGCTGCCAACATGAAGGAGGAGACGCTGAAGAAGATGGCCAGACACACCAGATACGGGGTGAAGCTCTGTGGCCTCAGAGGAACGCCCATTTCGAGCAGCTGATCATTAAGCAGGAGGACTAGAAATGAGCCTGTCATCAACCCGTGATCAGGTGTCCGATATTATACGGAATACCTTCTAAATACGTCTTTCAACGAGGAAAACCGGAACGTATACCTCCATGGTGTTTGTTTGCTTTATATCAGTTACTAATGATCACCTTGCAGCATTGCAATAGAACGTTAAGATGTTAGAGACAGCTGAGAAAGCGGACCTTGCGTCCAAGAAAAACAAAATCGTTGCGAGATTTTAAGATTCTAACCTCTACATTATCAACTGTTCTTAAGAGCAAGGATGACATCAAAAGGAAACTCCCTTCGTTGTTCTTTGCTTTTTTATAACTTTGGACGATTAATACATTTGGTTTTAATCTCTTTGTTTTGTGGCCTCCGCTAAAACGAAGCTCGCTTCTGCCGAACTTCCACTAAGGTTCCCCGAAACTCGTTAAAAGCGGCCTTTACTGTGTGTAGTTCGGTACTATATCGCAATACACGGCAGGAGCGCAGTTTTTGTTTCGTTGGGGGAAGGGCAGAAATATGATTTCTGGCGACTTCCTCCCAGTCAACGTACATGTGGTGCATGCCGGAGTTAATAAAAGCTAATAGTGCCCCAAGTTGACCAAACGTAAACAAAGCGATACCCTTGATCTACATGGAGTTTTATGTGTGGCGATGGTATCATGCCAATTAGGAAACACGCAAATGATTATCCGCTGGAGACTTTGCGATAAAAAGGAATATTGCGAGTTCAACCGAGATATCGCCACCTTTTTTACAAGACGAGTCTTTGTGTGCATGTGTGGGAAGAAGCTGGAGGCGCGGGCGAGGCTGGGTGCGAATGTTTGCGTGCGTTGGAGGGAGAGGGAGGGAGGAAGAGAGGGAGAGAGGGAGAGAGAGAGAGAGGGAGAGGGGAATGAGAACGCCTGCACACGGAATGAATCCTGCCCTTTGAACCCAGTGTAAAAGTTGAAATCTGAGTCTGGGTGGCTTTTGAGAATTTCTTCGGTAACTCGTGGATCCATTAGAGTGTAACTAACACTGCCATGCTCATTTGTGTAAGCTGGTAAAGTTGTGACTGAGGTATTTTTTGACAAGATGGGCCCGTATTTGAATGCCTTTTTTGCTCAGGGCTCTCCAAGTTGCGGGGTACATGAACGGCCTTTCCGATACAGTTTTGAATGAAAATTAAGAGGATCGCGATACCTTCTGAGCAAAAGCCCCCTCCCCTCGTGCATCATACATGATATAAATGGGTGGTTTAACTACAAACAGACGTGGTCCATTCCGTATCCGGCATCACGTATTTGCTATCACTGATACAGACTACGAGCAGCTTTGTCACTCCGGAGACATTGCTATGGACGAATAATGCCATCATTGCAGTCAATCAGTAATGGATATTATAACATGTTCAGTGTGTCGTGCAACACTGGATGTGCAAATCACTCTGCATAGTCATGCAAAGGCTGTAGTAACATGAATGAGGTCATTTGCTGTTACGAAACACGTCTAGAACTATGAGCGTAGGAGCAACGCGAAACCAATTACCTGTCTGTTGTCTACTGCTATTGTCTATATATCAATATCTATGTGGCTATTGGCTATCTCTTACTACTGCCATATTCTTTTTTAGAAATGCAGGGGATGTAATGTCATGTGCGGTTGAAATACATTAATGGCATGGAAGCAAACGACTTGCAAATGTCGTTTCCCCTCGTCTTTCCCCTACTGCCCTGAAGAAAATGATTCCCGCCGCTGCTAGGAGTCATTGGAACATGCCGTATAATTCCTGCGCGGGAAAAGTAAATCCAAGCCTTACCACATGGCTATGGTGAGACTTAGTCAGAAATAGTTTTAGACAAACTATTTCTGAGGACCCTCCCTCCTCCATCAACGTTGTCACTGTCGCACACGAGAGATCATTTGTTGGTAGTTGTTTATGTCCGTACGAGAGTCTACCACAATATATATTAGCATTTGGAAGCATACAGGGACGACGAATAAAGAGGGTTAGGAATGAGCATTCCCATCATTGATCATTGATCATATGATCATTGATCATATCGAGAGTTGCATGCCATCTATTTTTTGTCTTTTTTCTTCCACCTTTCCTTCCCTAGTTTCTTTCATGTTCCCTCTGTCTGACTCTGGATGCCGACAGTTCCGATGTGGCCACGCCCCATTTGATGACCGCACGTGTCATCCTCGTCCTCTGCAGTCGAACCATGTTACTCCCCCCGCCCCCCCCCCCCGCGCGAGTCGGCCCGGTTCGGCGACCTTGATCCGGCTCCACGCACGCCCCCGGCCGCAGGGGCGTGTCACGCGCGGCCGCCGCGTGACGGAGCCGCTCACGCGCCACGAGCGGCGGCGTGACGCGCCGGCGGCGGTGTCACGTGACGGCCGACCGTGGCGCAGGACCGGCGGGCGATGCCGGCTGCGATGGCCCGTCACAAAGCGGCCGTGCCGCGGCGCCGGCCGTGCCGCCGCCATCGCTTCATCAGCGGACAGCGCGGGGGCGGCGCGCGCCGCGCCTGTTGCGACAGATTTTTGCAGCGCTGCGCCCGGCCACAAAGGCGGCGGTCGCGGCGTCCTCCAGCGGCGCAAAACCACCGCTGACAGAGCGGACTGGGGAGGTCGGGGTCAGGCTGACAGAGCGGACTGGGGAGGTCGGGGCCAGGCTGACAGAGCGGACTGGGGAGGTCGGGGTCAGGATGACAGAGCGGACTGGGGAGGTCGGGGTCAGGATGACAGAGCGGACTGGGGAGGTCGGGGTCAGGCTGACAGAGCGGACTGGGGAGGCCGGGGTCAGGTTGACAGAGCGGACTGGGGAGGTCGGGGTCAGGCTGACAGAGCGGACTGGGGAGGTCGGGGTCAGGCTGACAGAGGCAACTGGGGAGGTCGGGACCAGGCCTGGCCATGTGTTGCAACCCGTGCAACCCTTGCAACTCGGCTGTGCTGCTCCAGGCCTTCATAGCTGTCATAGTGACTGAGGTGATTATGATCAAAATATGTCTTCGTCCGTGATTTTAAACTATTGAACCAAGTGATCTTTACCCTGAGAGTGTTCCTGTTGTCTCAAAACGTTTTTGAGGACTATTGAAATGTGTCATGCGGGTGCAAAAAACGATTAACTGCAAAAGACCTCAGTTTTCCGCACTTGTACTCTGATGTGCACGCTTCTAATCGTAATCCGATAAGGTGAGTTCACCATAATACCTGTCTTCCAATTCCTCGTTTTACAGAGCCCACTGGCAGATGCCGCCGGTTTCAGTTTGAGTGCCACAGCGGGGAATGCATCGCCATCTACGATGTCTGCAACGGTGTTCCCCAGTGCCTGGACGCCAGCGACGAAGGGCCGGAGCTGGAATGTCCGGGAGGTGAGGACCTGGTCTTGATGCATCGTTCATGTCAGTGACCATGGGTCTGATCAGCGACTGGGCCGGCCTGTCCAGCGGATGAGAGCCATTTCACTTAGCGATCATAACGGTATCATCGACAGAAACGTTTGATTATGGACTAGTTTGTAAAGCGGGTAGAATCAAACGTCGAAAGACCAGTTTTGTGTACGAAAATGTTTCGCGCTGGTTATTGCGCGAATCCTTGACACCAATGCTTGACGGTATGCCTGATGTCACATTGAAGTTTTTTGCGCATTGATAAATAAGGTCGTCCACTAGTCGTCATTCGATGACGGAGGCAAGATAAAAGACACCCTAATTTAGCTCGCATTCATGTTCATGATCCCATCTGATATACATTGCAAGCCGACATTTGCGAGTGCTGGATCCAGTTATGACTGGTT
This sequence comes from Capitulum mitella, assembly GCA_030062745.1. Taxonomy (NCBI): domain Eukaryota; kingdom Metazoa; phylum Arthropoda; class Thecostraca; order Pollicipedomorpha; family Pollicipedidae; genus Capitulum; species Capitulum mitella. The sequence continues at coordinate 30,824,283 of CP099845.1, read as the reverse complement.
GGTGTACCAGGGTAGCCATTTACCTGCCATTTGCGCCGTGTATTGTCTAAGCATGCGGTGGCCGAGTTTCACTGCGACCTGACTTTTACTGTAGTACTATGGCTACCACCATAAGTCAGAGCTCCTAGAGGATATCGGTATTTTTAAAGCATTTCTTTTTCCATGCAAGCCTTTTCCCAGTCATGTAGCCAGAGCTGATGGGTATCGCTCCTTGCGTCCGCCAGTCTAGCGGAGTCCATCTGCCATGTGTGTCATGTGCGTTAGCACTCCATGTGTGATTCTGAAATGCGTCCCACGAAAAAGGTACTCCTCCAGTGGTCACCCACCGCAGAACTGACTGAAAATAGCACGAGCCAGTGACTGATGCTACTCATAAGAACTGAGGCAGTAGCGTTGCTGTGCTCTGGATACCTCACCAAATTAAAAGAACAAAAGATGACAAACTTAACACACACCACGAAGCGTATTTTGTTTCTTTTTTTAGAGAGATCTCTGGTGGAAAGAATCCTATCGTATTGGGTGCCTCAGTAACGTATTTGTGTGAGATGGAGTAGTTTAAAATTGTTATCCCCTTTTAAGTCCTAGTCATTTTAACACGCGCATTGGAAAGGGGAGTAATTGTGTGCCCTCTCCTGTTTTTCTTAAAAATCTCGAGAACAGATCGGAGCTGGTTGCTGCTACTATGCGACATTTATAACAATTGAATGATTGGTCGATTGACGCAGAAAATCGAAAATTGGCTGGAATTTTTTCAAAGTTTGACGCGTCTGAAGTCAAGCAAACGCAACGAAAATAACGGTTATCGCTGACAAATGGGAACTTTGTGAAAGGACTAGTCCTTCTTAAGATTACCGCTTGAACGCAGTCAGACGTCGTCATTCGGGCACAAGTGATGGATGTACCAAGGTCAAAACCAGGGTCAATAAGGGCCAAGGTCATCAAAGACCAAGGTCAACCATCTTGTGAGCTGATCCAGATTTGCTTTGTAACATGTCGGTTTGTATGAAATATGCATTCAGAGGCCCTGATAAAACACGTGTGCGCACAATGATACCCTTACATATACCAGGGTCTGTGAAGGTCAAGATCATCAGAGGCAAGGTGAAATATCTTGTGGTCTGGTCCAGATTTGCTCTGCGACATGCCGATTTGTATGAAATATGCATTCAAAGATCCTAATAAAAACACGTGTGCGCGCATGATACGTTTATATATACCAGGGTCAAGGTCAAGGTCACCAAAGGTCAATGGTAACTATTTTGTGACCCGGTCCAGATTTGCTTTGCAATATGTCCATTTGTATGAAATATACGTTTAAAGGCTCTACTAAAAACACGCTTGGCACATTGATATTCATATATATGTATATATATATATATATATATATATATATATATATATATATATATATATATATAAATATAAACGCTTGGAATGATGAAATGTGCCGATCTTGGCTACCGCCACTGAAAATACGCCAAAAGATGCGTGTAGTGCCCTCATTTACACTCAAGCTATCCCGTGTTGCTCGAAATCTGACCTGCACAAGATGAAGAAATCACGGCATAGGTCAATGACCTGGCATGACCTCGGCTCAAAATCCTCCGTGAAGACGTCAAATGAATGGAAGTTATCGTATTCCACGTTTTAAGGCTCAAACACACACCCTTTTCCCGTTTCGCTCGAAAAGTTGTACGGAATGGCCTACGGGCAGAAAAAGTGTCCAAAGCTGACCTTTTCGAGTCCATTTGGCCTTAATACATAGATACTGACCTGGGGTCATGAAAATTGCACACAATGTAAATCGGTATGACCCTACGCTATCCACAACATTTCATGTCTCTAGTTCTTTCCGTTTCCGAGATCGGAGGTGGGGTCCTTTTAGACCCCCCTTCCAGTGCGCGTTAGCGTGAAACCCCTGCCGCTGCGCAGGTTAAGGCCAGGTACATTTTGTATAGACTATATATATGCCCTGCACGAAAAAAGACGCGGCATGCGTAAACTATCTGGGTTAGACAGATTCGTAAGTTATCGCATTTCATTCGCAAGATACCACAGTTACGGTATTCAGAACTGACTGACATGGTAGATCTCCCACTACATCTAGCCTAGCGGCCCTTTTTGTGATTCAGTGTGATTACTGTCGAGGTATGCTTGGAATATAGGTGCTGGTGCCACCTCCTGTGCTACTCGGAGTACAAATGGTCAACGTTGTGTCAAATTTATCAGCTTGGAGAACTTTGCTTGCGACATTTAGCTGTCATATAAAACATATGGGAGTCAAGTCGGTGCGATCAGACCTATTTCCTGTATCAGGTGATAAAATGAGGATGCGGCGTTTTCCTGTCTTTGTGGCTGAAGTGGTGCTGCATGCGGTTTAAGAATTTGTCTCATGTTGAATCCGCGAGGTTCGAACCAATGACCTTTACAACTTTAAATGTCTCTGCAGTCATGAGCACATCGGATGTGTCGGCTAGACTACGCGAAACAACTCCAGAGTTATTTGCTGGCCTCTGCAGATTCAAAAGTGGACGCCGCCGAGGTGACGCAGCGACCTCCGGTGCAAAACTCGGAGATGAAGCACGCAGCTGCGCAGCCGCCGCCGGCTTCGCCTATTCGGACCCCTCGTCCTCCGCAGCCACCGCGACAGGCCGGCGATGACGCAGGTGCAGCACACAGACTGGTGTGGGGAGAGCATTTCCAGTGACATCCTCCTGGCGATCAGGATGGCAGTGGTTGTAACGTAGTTGCCTTCACTTTTGGTAGTTAGTCCTCTGCGCTGGAGCGTCAGTACCTAGCGCTGGTGTTAGCGCGAAGACACTGAGGTTTCAAGAGTCACTGAGCGTCACCTTCACTCAAGACTGCGACTGTGTTCCGATACCGGCAGGATCGGGTTGGGAGAAGCCGCGGTACAATCAGGGCTACTCGGAACCCCTGCCGTCTGGCTACATCTTCAACCACAGTCAGCAGGGCATACTGGCAGGACTGAGTCACTTCCCGTCTTCAGTCGCCTCCATTCATCCCTACCACGGCGCACAGGTGCAGCAGCCCAACAGGTGAGTCGCGAGGACCGTACCACGGTGTAGAGCAGACCAACAGGTAGTTATGAGCATTGCACGACGATGCACAGGCTTAATGGTTCAGCAAATGAGTCATGAACACCGTTGCACTGCGCATAGCGCCACAAATGAGTCAGTACTGATATGCTTTCCATAGAAATCGCCACTGGTTCGGTTCATCATATCTGGGCAGTGCGCTGTCGTTTAGTGCATGTATAGAATGGATCACGGCCAAATGATGTGCTCTCCGTGTTTGCAGTTTCACGCCGTATGAGAAGCCGGCTCCGGGCTACCAGCCGGCACCGGTCTTCTACGACGACATCTACCCGAACTGGGCCGGCCGGCTGTCGGCCGCGCCGTTCCCCTACGACAGCGTGCCGCGGTACGACCCGCTGCCGCCGCAGCGCGCCGCCTTCGCCGAGCGGCGGCCTCTGCCCGAGCTGCCACCTGGCGGCGGGCCGATGAAGCTGGCCCAGGTGGCGCCACCGGCAGCCTGGCAGGGTCAGCGGGCCGGCGGAGAGACGGTGAGAGAGGACAGGAGTAGGGCTGTTCCATTATGAGAGTTGAGATGGCAGTTATGGGAAAGCAGAACATTGATGAATGGAGGTGTAAAAAGCAGCATAGCAATAAACATCTAACATCTTTAAACATAATAAATATAAACATAATAAACATAAACATCTAACATCTCTAAACATAATAAATATAATATAAAACATAATAAACATACATAACAAACATCTGGTATCTCATTGGTGTGAATAGTTTTGCATGGCTAACTGCATGTGCGGCATGTGGGGCAACACGTTTCGGGTTCAGGACAGCAGCAATCGTGTCGTCGCTTTTTTCAGAATGCTGCGCAGAGTCATCCTGAGGCGGCAGAAGACAAGCCTCTCTCCGTGGACCGGCGTCCAACTCCTCAGAAAGGACAGCCTAAGCAGAGCAAAACAGCGACGGCGGGCAGCAACTCCACTGCCAACGCCACGTTGGCGAAAACTAAACAAAAGCCAGGTCAGCAGGGGCTACGTCATGTATAAACAATTTCTTGTCTAAAACTGAGAGGCGTTTGATGTTTTAGATGTTTTGAATGGTACTTCAGTCTCCAAATTTGGTGTTTTAGAGCGCCGTCGTACCGTTTCAGGGTGTTTTGGAAACCTCTAGTTGGAAGCAAATTAGAACGTCTCCGTTTCTCGTTTTTTCTTATTGATGTGCTAGGATGCTAAATTTGCTGCTAACCGTTGCGCCATCAGATGTCTAAACAATACCGATCCATGATTTATACCATATACAAATAACAAATACCAATACCAAATTCTAATTCCAAATTCCAGTACCAAATACCAATACCAGTAGTAAGTCTTGCCAATGCACGTACTTTGTCCAGTTTTAGCGTATCTGTAACAGATCATGTCATCATACCACCGCAGAGACGACTACGAAGGCAACGACGGTTGCGCCACCAGTGACGACGGCAGTGCCTCCTGTCGTGGACGAAGTGGAATTTAGTCTGAGCGAGCTGCGGTCACAGGCAGCGCTACAGTCATCTGAATCTCAAGGAGCCGCCATCGTACTGACCTTAGGTCAGTCTAATGGAGTTAGGGCTGACATATTGTTATTTTGAATATGTCCTGTACCTGGTCCAGTCCGATAATAGTGGACGTTTTCTGGTGTGCTGAATATATTTGTATCTGATTGAGTTGCTCCGTTATTGCACCTTGTTTGTGAATTCTTAAGAATTCCCTTCTAGGAATTTTTTTCCTTCACAATTCAACACCTCGCTCAGAGGTGTGGAAATGTGGTCAATTATGCGTGAAGCGAGTTTCCTGTGCATTTATTTGCGAGTAGGCGCAGCCCATTCTACGGGCTCGCAATCTACAGAACGGTGTCTCCATCTGCAGGTATTCTGCTAAGCTCGATCCTGGTCGTCCTGGCGGTGTGTCCGCATGAACTGCGTCCGCCAGAGGGCCTCCAGGGGCGGCCGGCCGGGGCTGGCGCACGACGCCGACTACCTGGTCAACGGCATGTACCTGTGAGCCGGACCGAGACGGTGCCGGCGCAGATGTGTGCTTCCGCGGTCCGGGGCAGCGGCCGGACGGAGACGGTGATAGCCAGCCCGTGCTGGAGCGGTGGCGAGGTGGAGTCGCGCTGCCGTGCCGACAGGGAGAGCAGCAGATCGACGGCCGGCGGGCATTTGTAAAATGTCCGTGTGAATCGCGAGGTTGCCGGCCGCGCCAGTGAATGGTACACCGAGGATGGGAGGAATAGTATCGCCGGTTACGGTTGGATACAGCCACGCACAGCTGGCGGGGCAAACAGCGACTAGAATGGTCGCTTTCATCCGCCGAGGAGTGCTATGGCTGGCGGCGGTCATGGCTGATGACCGAGTGGCATTGTTGCTGACATCATCAGAGACGTCCATTTTTTTTGTTTCAGTCCGCGTGTCTGTAACGTTTCAAAGCGACTTGATGCTGCTCCGAAACGTTTCTGGAAAAAGGCGTCAATTTTGAGCTAATTCATGGCAACACTCTGGTAGCTTGTAAAATTGTATTTCTTTTTGCTACGAGGACCCATGAAGAGTGGATAGGTGTATTATGTTATTTTCTGGTTGTGCGTAGGACTTCCTAGTTCGGAGGCCTTTGCAGTACACTGTTGATGGAAACGCAGAGTGGTTGGTTTGCGTTCGGCTTCAGCGACCCTGCCATGCCATTTCTGATAAAGATCTGTTGTTCCATCTGCAAGGCGTTTTTATATGCATAATTTGCGCAACTGATAAAATGCTCTGTCTACTTCCGGATCATACCACTATGTGCTTCAGTTTTCTCGGCGCTGCTTTCGAATTGAGAAATGCTGAACTGTTTTGGAGTGACTTAAGTAAAGAAACATCCGTTTTCAATAAAAAACCTACGAACACACAGTCATCAAATCATCGCTGTGTGGAGCTGTCAAGAAATACGACAGGAGAGCTGATGTACAGTCTTCCTAAGTGGGGTCAGAAAACCAAGAAAACTTCCCGTATATTCTTCTCAATGTCAGCCCGGTGCAAGCATTTGTAAATTATATTGAGCTGGATATAATGTATTTATTGCATAGTAATACAGACTACAAATTCATCAAAATGTTCCTTTAACAAGGAATAAAGTAAAGTCGTCATTTCGTCATTTATTTCCTTCGTTGATTTGTTTCCAAATTTTCAGAACAGGACAATTTGTTCCTCAGGATTTCAGTCCCTTTCAAAGCGTTTTTGTTTATTTTTAGCCCCAAAATGATCCACAATTGAAAACAACGGTTCAACGCCGACGGTGATGTGTGGTCTCAGGAACGTCGAATAACTAAGTTATCAAATCTCGTTTTGTAAATGAATGAAATGGGACATCGAAATACTGGCCATTTAAATCTCATTTGTATGATGCCCTCTTCATTTCGGCTTTCCTAAGACCTCATATTTTGTTGGCGAGACCAATGAAATGAACGACACAAATTGCCGATTTTTCTAATTGTTTCTGAGTGCCGATTTTTCAAGTCCGTTTTCGGAGACTTCCTTCGCAAGGAGACACAAAAAGAGGACTTGTGGCTCAGTGTGGTTAACCATTGGGATATCCATGTGAAACGGTGTCAGAGAAGGCCAAATGAATTATTGCGTGATGCAGTTAGTGTCGAGCAGTATACGATGCACTGAACCAGTTCCCTAAATTTGAGCATACAAAACCATAATTTATGCCCTATCCAAAGCAGCACTTTCTGGGTAATGTGTGTGTCGGGGGAGGGGGTGAGTATGCGTGCGCGCGTATGCGTATGCGTGTGTGTGGCGCTTCTTGCACGTGCTCTATGATACTGCCGCCCGGGCAAGATACTGTCCTCTATCACAGACATCACACAAGCGGGATATACTTGTCGGCTGTGGAACCCTTCTCAGCGCGGATACAGCAACGGCGGCATCCCTTCAAACTTTAGTCACTAGGTTTGGTTGAGACTGCATATGTGATGCTGGCCAGGGATTCGACTATGTCTCACGAGTGGGTACCCAGATACGGCCAACTCACATGATAACTTGATAACCGTACTCATTTCGCGTGGCGGAGCTATGGGGGGAGGCGACTGACATTTCTTTATTCTAGACACTCGGGTCGTTTTGCCTACAGTGCTGGCTGCCTGGAACCACCGGCCGTGCAGGGCTGCGCGGTCTGCATCTGAAAACTGCGGCAATCCTACTCTTCCTTGCCAATGTAAACAGCGCTAGGGGGCGTGAACACGAGTCCCAAGGCACGGGGCAAAGGATGCATGTTCGACAATAAAAGGCTTGCATGGAAATGCACATGCACATGTATTTCTTGCTCTGTATCGCCTCAAAATACTCGTTGCCCCAGGGACGTAGCCAAAGCGGGGGGGGGGCATGGGGTCCATGGCCGCCTCTGAGCCACCTTTAAGGAAATTTATGTATGTGTCCCTTGTAAAGGTCCCAGCTTACCATTGTCTTACCACTATTCCCACAGAACCAGACTGGTTGCACTGAAATCCCAGTCGTACACCTCCCGGTTGTTTTATTCTTGACCTGAAATTTGACTTAAAATGGCATTGAGCCGAATTGTACTGAATTAATCAAGACAAAATGCTTTTAGCACAGACAATCCTCCGAGGATGGGAAGGTAAGGGAACAGAATTAGCCACCCATTTTTAAAAAGTGTTCGGGGTCACCTATGACCAATGGCTGAGTTTCTGGCGGATTTCAGAACGGGTCATTGGAGAACGGCAGTGTGTCGAACGTGACAGCAATCAGGCACGTGGTCAAGGGAGGCCATGGGGGCCATGCCCCCTCCCCCTGAGCCAAGCGGTCCACACTAGATATATGGCGATTCCCCATGACTACGGAATAATGATCATATATATGTTGCAAAAGCAAACATTTTATGTTTTCCTGTGCGTTGAATATGAAGTAAATTACGTAAAATTACTGTTTTTTCCTATAAATTTCGTCATATTCCAGTGGCATACGACAAAATTTGACATTCCCCCCCCCGAAGAAAATCCGGCTACGTGCCTGACACCGATTAGCAGGAGTGAGTTGAAGCAGAGCCGGTCAAAAATACAGTAGGTCCAAATCGCGTCACAGAAGCGGCGAAGACGTTCTGTGATCTGTATTTACCAACAGCGGCGGTGCCACGTTGGCAACCGTTCCGCATCCTAAAAACAACGGCTGTGCGGTATTTTAGCGACGGCTCGGCAGGCAGCGAACAAGAACGTCGGCGGCAGCCGTTTTGCAACGAACTTTCACACCAGTCACGCCGCCCAAAGGCGGTCGGCGGTGAGTCGTTACTGGTCCGAGGTCGGGAAGGTCGGCGCCAATTCTGGCGGCCGGATGACTGCGGAGTCCGCCGCTATTGCATGGGCCGATGGCATTATGACGCTCGGTGTGGCACGAAGGGGTGCGCAATCTCGATAAACCCTGTCGAAGGCGGGGGCGGACCGCGGGGGGAATTTCGCAGCCGTTCTTCCACGTCCCTGCGCCGACTGTGTTGCGGTCTGAAGATAGTTTCAGTGCAGCAACGCTGTGGAGAGTGATTCTCATTGACTGAAATTTTGAATGAAACCAATGGCTTTTATATCGACGGCAGCGGCTGGATTCCTTAACAATGCCTGTCAGCGGTGATGTAATCTGTGTCAGTTAACCGTGCCGGCCAGTGATCGGGTCCAAGAAATGTGCGTTGCTGGCAACACCTTAACCAGATGCGTTAGTGGTCACTAAAAATATCCTTTCTGTCAAAACATCACAGTGGCTATGACCAAGTGCATGCTAAGAACAGATAAACTAAGTTCTGAGCCACGCACGCCTTAAGAAAATGAATATGAAAATAAAATAAGCGATATGCATGATAAAAAGGTGGAAAATGCACTGGTCACTTTTTTACCTGAGTAATTCCCGTATTTACGGGAATTATATATGTACGAAAGGTGGGTCATTCGGGAAACGCAAGCCACGAAATGTCAGTTACTCAGCCACAGATATGTACACCGAATAGTGTGAATAAAAAGTATACAAAAAACAAAGCACAAAAATATTTTACAGTTATTTGGGCCAAGACAAGTCGCAGGCGGTATAAGTTTTGGGGAAAAGGAGAAACGTAAACTAAGTAAAAATTATTATATATTAAAATTATTATTATAAGTAATTATTTATAGCAGTTGGTTATTATTCATATCAAGCCTTCATAGATGCATTACGCTTACTATCCACTTATTATGAAGTTGCTCGTTGATAAACATGCTGCTCATAAAGGATTTTCCAGCATTCACAGATGCACTGCGCCTAATATCGGTTTATTATGAAGTTGCTCGTTGATAAACATCCTGCTCATAAACGAAAAGTTTCTAACATTGGCGGCAAAATGTCAGTATCCGGGAGGGGGGGGGGCGGAGCTGCGCACGCGCCTAGTCATTTCTTTACGGTCAACGTCGAAGGGTTAACGTTAAATTTTCCTTTTGGGGGGATGAGGCAGCGCCCAGCTCCTCATTGGTTCATTCGCCTCTGGTTTCCAAACGAAAGTTGTAACGTCAGTAAGTGATTATTTCATGTTATATTTCATTGACGAATCATTCATGCATTTGGGTTCATATACAGTTCGAGCCATTCCTCATAAAAGATGAAGCGGGGTCCTCTTGAAATCCCGCCGTGACAGAAAGAAAAATGAAACAAGGCAAGACAGCGGAAAATGTATGAAGAGACTAGCATAAAACGACAAACAACATGCAAGCCGAGAAATGTCAAATAAGGTCATCAGTTAAGTTAAGGTTAAGGTCATAAGAAAGCACAACATAATGCATAATTCGTCAATATAATTTCATGACTCCATGGACAACATAGCTTCATTTTTTCCAGTTGGAAGTTGCGCGAGAAAGAAAAAACATATGGCTACTTCGGCGTTCCATACAGTTCATTTTACCACCACCAGATGAACAGATCACAAATCCTCTGACAGATTTAAAACGCCATATGAACAATACTTACTTTGTGCATACATTTGGCGAAAGAAGCCGGTTTCAACAATTGTCTTTCAGAGTGCAGCGGCAATGCCGTCAATACGGATAGACACAGGACTTGCTACATTGCCCGGCAGACAAAGCATAGCAATATTAGTTGGCATCTACGCACAGGTCAGCAGAATCCGTGCTACCCGTAGAAGTGGAGCCGCGTCGGTGGTGGCGGGCCGGCGCGGTACCCACTCCTGTCCGCCCTCCTGTAGGCCGGCGTGGCCGCCGCTCGGCCGGCCGGCGGCGGGTGGTGCGCGGCGCCCTCGTAGCTGACCGAGGCGCTGTAGCCGCCGCCGCCGGCCAGGTCGGCGCTGTAGCGCACGTGCTGCACGCGGCCGTCGGGCAGCCGGACCGAGTAGGCGCCGTGCAGCAGGCGGCCGTCGCTGCTCTCGGCCCGCTCGAACGCCGTGCCCGTGTACTGGTCGTCCACACCGTAGTCGAAGACGTAGGGCGTGCTGCCGGCGTGGTCGGCACCGGAGCGAGGCGACTCCGGCCGGAGCGCCGGGACGTGGCCGAGACGGTGCCCGGAGGCCAGCACTGTGGTGGCCAGCATGGAACTGGGAACAGGGGCGCAGCAGCAACGATCAACTCGTGCCGGAATGGGATTTATCCGATGTTCGACAGCTCGATGGTTTTCGGTCAGCCTTGAGCGGTTTTCTGAACGTTATCATTAGATGCGATTACGGGTCAATTTCGAACGTAGCGCAGCCATGTTTAGGTGGTTTAGTTGATCGTCGCATGTCTAGATTACATTCTGCACATTTACCCTTTGTAACACCATTTTTTGATTTTTTTTTGTTGTCCACGGTATCTTCTCAGAGCTGTCGAGGCAGCTGTAGAAAGCAATTCATAGCTGACCAAAACGTTGCAATTTAGGAAAAAGGAAACTGATGAGCAGTGACAGTGGCTGTTGCTTATGTTACAGTATAAATCATCGACTACATCAGACCAACAAAATATACCCGACTTCTTATGGGTTTTGATTTACGTCTTCCCCACACTACGGTGAAGGACATTGCTGTTTTTAAGCTGCTGGCCGCGTCCTGCTGGCGTCATGAAGGGTACTCACCGCCGCTGCCGTGTGCCCTCTCATACTGATTCTGCGCAGAGAGCGTGCTGCCAGCTGCGCCGCCGTCGCCGGGCGCCGAGCGTATCGCGTCCGGTACCTTGCCGACCGACGGTCTTATAGCTCGGCAGCGCAGAGTTGAGCAACACTGGCGCCACCTGGAAAGGTCTCTGCCACCGGACGGTACCAATTTGGCCGGTAGGGGAGGACTGTCACGTTCGGACGCAGGAGGGCCATCGCACGCCTTACGGGCCGACAAAATACCGTAACACCGTGTGCATATTGCTTCACCTGTCCGAAATACTGCTGCCCGTTAAAAGAAGTCGATTTGATCAAAAACGGATCTTGTACAAGCATAAACTCATGCAGTTCCCTAATTACACATTTTTACGTTCAGTAACATACTGGAAGTCGTTACGAGACTCCAAATTCACCCCACGTTGAAACTACCATGAGTAGAAGAAGCAATAATTGGAAGAGGTAACGACACATGTGGCAGCCTTTTTGTTTGGCGGACCCTCAAAGCCGTCTTCTTCCGCAGTCGAAGACCCGCCTAAACTGCGTGACACGCAATCTCTCATACGAATGAGTTTTGAGTAGTTATGATATGTGGCAATCGGCACACATCTAACATGACGTTATGGACTCTAAATGTAAAGATATTGGCACCATTGTGTTGTGTTTGTATGTGTAGTCATTTAACCCTATTCCCGACGGTATGGTCGATTCCCGGCAGGGGGGCGGATTCGGCCCCTCCCCCGAGATCTCGAGAGCTACTCGTCCGATTTCGTCGCAACAAACGGCAATCGATTCGCCATGACGTGAACTACATTTTTATAAAAAGAAATTTTCAAAATTTTGAAAAATGGGGAAACAAGGGGGTCAAAAATGTCAAAATCAGGGGTATTTTTGGGCTTCTTATAACTCCGTTGTTTATGGACCGATTTCGATGAAACTGGCATGAATCCAGAGATTATGGATGCGACTTTTACCACTAGCACACACAACTGAAATTCTGAGAAAATTCATGGGCGTTCACAGGGTTTCAAAAAGAGGAGGATTAGTTTTCCAACAAATGAATAAACAAGAAAGGCAAAAACCTTTTTTGGCTTCTGCTAGTCATGCTATGCTAAAGAAGTACACATCGCATTACAATGTTTGTATAATGTTAGCATAGGCGGTGCCAGGGACATATGAAAAAGGGGAACTGTCATGGTCACACGTTCTTCAGATCAACTTGTGATCTTTGACCTTAAATGACCTCCAGTGACCTTGGAGTCACTTGGAATGAATTCTCGTGTGCATTTAATTTATCTATAAACATTTTCAATCATTAGGATTCGCTCTATTCCAAAAATTTCATTTTATGGCTATTGGGATATAGGGTACGCGCGCTGACATTTTAGGTCATAGCTCCGTGACCCGACCTGATATCAAGCTAAAACTTCATACACAAGTAGAGGGCACCTTTCTACGTCATATATATTCCGGGTTTGGCATTTGAAAAAAACAGCGCAAAAATTATTGCAATAAAACCAAATTTTGACTTTTGACCTTGACCTGACCCTGTAAAGTGATTTCAGATAAATACAAAATTATATCTGCACATTGCCCAACTATTTAGCTATACATCCATATGAAGTTTTAAGTTCTATCTTAAAAACTCTGTTTTGGCAGACATTTTCCTTTTACCCTCAACATGGCCGAAAATGGCATGAGGTGCCTCCCAAAAACGTTGCCTGGCTCCGCCCCTGAGTAAAATAAAATTTTGAAGTTTTGTCACGGCTCGTAGAAAGAATAGCTAGGAAAAGTCACCAAGGTTTGTGAAGCTGCGTTAAAAAAGCCTGGAATTGGCAAGCAAAAAACCCGAGGAGGGGCGAATTCAGCCACCCCTGCCGGGAATAGGGTTAAGCATTGCCAGGCGAGAAGACAAAAGATATTTCCGCCATTCGCCGGGTCAGGGAGGCCTCTCATTTCCCCTTTTTAGCTCCAGGATCAAAGGTCAAGGAAAAAACTGCGTTGACCAGGTGCCGTTTTACCGACCTATATGCAGTTAAGGAGCAGCTGGTTTATTTGGACTGCAACAGGCAAACTTGGTCAAAATGGCCAAACATACTATGGGCGTTTTTGTATTTCATGTACAGAGATGGTGTTCGATTAGGAAATGCTCGTTGCGTTGCCGATTTGAAGTGGCGTCTCCATTTATCCTTATATGGTTTTGATAACCTCGGTGTCAGTCTTACTTCCCGGATGCCATGATGACCAACCCGGAGGAAGAATAATCGTACTGCTAAAGGGTGTCTATCGTTACCTGTACGTATCAAGTCATGTTTCAAGTTGTCTGACTGCAGTGCACGCTTTAAATCACAGAAACCACTGCACGCATCTCTCGCATCTTTATTAGAGATCGACAGATGTACACATAACCACATAAATGCACACTACATATAATGGAATCGTAACAAAGAATAAGTTAAAACGTTCGTTGTATTGCACAAACAACGGAGGGTGCATGGAGCTGGTTACCTGATTAACTCAAGTGAATTCGCATGGCATTGTCGTATGTGTTAATAATGATAAAGACGTCGTCTGGTCTCAAAAAAAACGAAGCGAAAAAGACCACAATGAAGTGAAAAGACGCCCAATCTTCAAACCAAGCTCAGGCCATCTGTCAGGAATTGCGGACTTAAAATTCAGGACATAGTCCCATGAGACCTTCTGCGGCAAAGTGATGCTTATATACAAGTCGCGTCATTGACTGGCGTGATAGCGGCGCTCGACGAAGACCTGTGTTGTTCCCCTTCCATGCGCGTGTCTTGGTTATTCTTGATTTTGTGAGGCCGCATTTTTGTCGTATGGCCTGTTCCAGTTACTCGATGTCCATTCTTGTCGCCGGTTGCCTCGTGGGACAGCAGAGACTATGCGGGTAGCCAGGCTTAGGTCCGACACTGTAACTAACATATCATCCCGCAGTCTTACGACGTCAAGACATTCTCTTGCTTCGCGGGGCTATGTTACTATACCGGCATCTAAGGACAAAAATGTTACTGCATGTGACTGTGCGGAAAAACTACGAAAACATTTTGACACATTAGCACATTGAATACAGATACACACACGTTCAGAGGTGTGGCACTGATGGTGAACGGTGGTGTCTTTGTCTTGAGATGGATTCCGACAATTAACCCATTACACTGCGCTGGGCTCATGGTACGTCCCAGGCGCCAGGGCTCAAGTGTTCATGGGCCTTTGTTATATCCGAGGTACTTTTTATAATTATGACATTGCCTATCCCAGCCCACCTCTGGTCTCTAGCGACTGTTATACGGCCGATCACGGTCTTACCATCCTCGAAGGCTTCCCAGCCGTCTGCTAAGCTGTTCCGCGTTTGGGCTTCTGGACAGCATTGCCTTCTTTTTGGCGGCCTGAACCAAGGTCAGCATTAGGTCACCAAGGTCGACAACGTTGACCAGGGAGTAGCCTAGCAGAAGACCCATGGTGCCGCCCAGGTCAACCAGCAGGTCCACCAGAGTGTACGACACCCGTTCCAGCATCAGCAGCTTTTGGTAGTCGAACCGCACCTGCAGCTCCACCGTCAAACCTGCCAGATTACGACAGGAACGTCAAAAGGCCAGCCGATCAACCCCAGCGTGGAGAGCTCAAAATCGCGACGGCATTGCATAGTTACGTCAGTTTGAGCACGACTGTGTTTGCGCCTCATTTTCTTTTTCATTTTGTTTGCTCCACATTTTCTTTTTCATTATCGTCATGAGCCAGTCTTGGAAAAGCGTGGTCTGAACAGGCATGCTAATTTAGTTACTCAAACATACATATCTTCAGTTACACCGGTTTGAATAAAGCTGTTTCCGTTACATTTTCTTTTTTAATCCGCGTCCGGTCGTCACCCTAACGTGGGCGGTCGGAATGGAGGGGGACGACCCCCAATCTCGCGAACGGAACGTGGGAGAAAAATGAAACATGGTCATCGGAAAGCCCGCCAGGATTACGTCCCAAAGCACTCGAAATTTTGGAACATTTTGAAAAATAAAGGAACGTTTTTGCCTCTATATGTAAAAATAGGATTTTTAAAGAGCTATAGCTCCATCCCGAGTAAAGTCAGAGCAATTCTGAGCATACCACTGGAAAGCCCATAGAATTACATTACGGTGACATATAATTCATGACATGTATATAACCACGTATCGAATCAGGTGACATGATGTCATGTCATTTTTCATTTCGCTATATTTGTGACGTTTTTGGACGTCACTGGCGAGTTGTTGTCCATGTTTGCTTACAAAACGGTATAAATGCTTTGTACGGGCATTTTTAAATACCGACGGACCTGAACGCCAATGACCCGATATGACCTGCCCCAACCTTACGACCTGACCTAATATTCAGCCCTTTTCTTTGCTCTATTTCGTGTTCCGTTGATGATCAAATAACAATGCAAACAAAAGGGTAAGGAGTGCCCTTGAAATAAAACTCCTTGGGTTCCACAACCGTGACCAATAGGGTGCTATCAGTCTGTCATATGACCTGACCTGACGCAGGATCACGACTGATTTGAAGCACGCTTGGGTTTCATCATTTTATGTCAATGACTCATGAAGCAAGCCAGAGGTATAAAACTGGACATCTGGATATAAACTCAGCTTCTACCATGGTGACCTCTCATGACCGCAGGTGACCTAGGTCGTTTCAAAGCATGGAAGCGTCTTAGTGCAATTTTGAACTGCAATATCGCCTTCAGTGCCTATTTTTGCTCCGGGATTATCAAAACGGGGTTTTAGGCACTTTTCTGCTAGTTAACCCCACATACGACCTGAACTGACTTCATGATCGTTCCAGCGGGTCAACACCATTTGCCGCGCTTAGTGACTTCCTTGGCCCAAGAATACATTTCAGCCACGAACAAGCCGAAGGACGGCTCAAAACCTCTAGAAATAGTGGGAATAGGGCTGGAGCTGAGTTGATCTTAGGTCATTGGCTTGATCTTGACAGCAACTTCAAGATAGCATGATTCTTAGGAATGTCCTCGACTACTGCGTTTCAAAGTTTTAGGTCAACTGATTGCACCGCGTGGTTTGAAGAAAAACTTCGATTAAATCGGAGGTTGACCTAGGTCAGTGATCTGACATGACCGGAAGTTGAAATTTCTACAGGACATGCGCAATGGATGTAGAAAAGGAGTCGAAATTTTCGGCGTGCTGCACGCGTTGCATTTTTTGGCTATCCACAAAAGTCCTCAGATAGGGGAGAGCATTGAAACGCCCCCCTGCCCGTTTCGGCGTGGATTAATGCTGTCATGAGCCGTGAAAAGTCACGATCTGAACAGATATCCTCATTCAGACGCTTAAATATACACATCGTCATTTTCCCACAAACTGTGCACATTTGAGTGATTTAAGTGACGCAAAAAGCTAAAAGACGTTGGCTCACAGCTCGGGAAACAAATCGCTCTTATCTGTTCAGCGGTTCTGCGAGACCCCACTGTCTCGGCAGCCAAATACAATCAGCAAGGCTAGGGATATGAACCTGCCACTAGTCAAAACATAGATCAGTTAAGGAATGATGCTGACTCTAACCCTATTTTCACACGACGGCCGATTGGCCCCCATCCGCCACCCCCTCCCCCCTGCAACGGCGGTTTTTCCGGCGCGAGAATTTGAAACAGCTCGTACTCTAGCTTACCCGTGATGGGGGGGGGAACAATCCCTCCTAGTTGGTTAATGATGAATATTTGTTGAACGACTTAACTTGCGTTTCTGAAACCCACATTACTTTTTCAAAAATGATCATGGATTCTTAAGCCCTTTTTATCTTTTTCTAACGGACATTAACTTCCTAAGAAATTAAGCTTTAAATCCGGTGGTCACCGCCCCGCCACGTGTCGAAAGGTGGGTAACCACAACCAAAAGCTGTGACCTGACATGGCCTCTGATGACTTTTGAGTGAATTTCATTTGAAACCGTATCACATACCTATAAGGAGAATATCTGAACCGTATCTGAGTTTATAAGACAAAGCCACCAAACCGGCAAAAAATGGCGGTCGCCACAGTTATAACATGAGCCATAACATACCTTCATTTGACTTGGCCTGACCGAAGCTGTAACGCGCAATGTGGTCCAAATACGGTGATTTTAAAAACACCGAGAACGAGGCTGTCCAACAGTGCTACTTTTAGTGCTTAATCACTTCCAATCTGGATTTTAGAAGGGGTCGAATTGGTCCTCCCGTGATGGAATGTGTAGACGAGAGCACTGTGACGGGCTGGATTGAGAACCATAAGTTGTATAAAACTGAACTTCAGAAATACATAAAAATTATGGTTGGCGATCCTGTGGAGGTTACAGAGTTCGGAACTCCCCCCCCATACCAATATTCATGGATTTTAACATTAATCTTATAGCAATGGCTGCAAAGAAACGGTCTGAAATCCTTTGTAGACCCACCCTAATAATTTTCTGAAATCTTCAGCCATGATTACAATGGACTTTTTTTACAACGAAAACTTATGCACCTTGGCGGGTTCAAAATTGGCTTCTCTCTGTAATGCTCTGGTATGAAACTGCCAATGGAAGAAGGCAATTCTTTTAGATCCCTAGAGACACATGTCAGTTGTAGAAGAACCAGCAAGTGATTTGTTCCAGCAGCTGACAGCGCCTTGCCCAGCATTTGCCATAAATTTGCCTAGCAGCTGAGTTCGAAACCCAAATTACGTATAACAACTCTGTGTTGTGCACAGATATACGACAGTGTGGAATTCCAATGGATGAAATTATACATTCGTGACGAATGCAACATTTGTATGGTTGCAGAATAAACACATACATATTATTTTGTGTCTCTGGCGGGTAAAGCGGTCTGGTGGCACCAGAGTCATTTGAACGCTCCCTATGCACATGACTGGAGGCGTCGTTGTGAAAACGGCGTTGGCCTGCGTCCAGCGTTACCAGCGGTGTTGCGGCACGACAGAGCGGGCTCGCAGCTCACCGGCGCCCGGTCTCATGGCCGGGTGTGAGGTGACGGTGACGCTGTGCTGGCGACAGGGTCGGCTGCACTGACAGCGGGGCTGACGGTCACTCCAGGCTCTCAGCACTGTCCGGTACTGTTCAGCCGTGCGGCAGGACGGCAGGCCGGCCGTGGCCGCGCCCCACTGCAGGCTGCAGTTGGCTGCGATGAAGGCCGCCAGAGAGTGGCAGTCCAGCACGCACTGACGGCAGAGAACAGAAAAACGTCACAAGCTGTAGAGATAGGTCACAAAAATTCCTAACAGAGAACAGACTGGGATTACAGAGGTCAGGCAGGGGTCAATGACGCCAGAAAAGATCACAGAAACTCGCAGCAAAATAAAGAGAGGGGTCACAGCGGGGAAAGAGCTGTCACAGAGAGAAGACAGAGGTCACAGACACTGAAAACAGAGGCCAAATCCGTGGCCACAGAAACTGACGGCAGAGATAAGATTCATGATTCCCGAACACCGGTCCGCACTGCTTTACGGCGAGGAGCAAATGTGTATCTGAAGACTTGATACGTCAGCCGGTCAAACGTTTCGCACGGAGCATGACGGAAGAGACCCACTGCGTTCCTCTTCAAATTTGCAAGTATTTGCATGTGCCAGCGAGACCTTAGGCCGAGCGCACTTCTACAGGAAGACCATATAACATGCTGGCCCGGTCCAGTCCAGTCCGTCATAACGGCTTTTGAATGAAAGGAAATTCATGGCCACTGGATATTGAACTGTTGGTAGTGTTCACCAAAATACAGCTCAATGATTTCAATTAACGTTCATAAAAAATCGCCAAGTGCGTCTTTTTAAGTTCATATTGTTCCAAAGGTTGTGTTTCTTTTTTTCTTCTCGACGTTTAAACGAAATAAGTTGTAGTCTTATTCTTACGAGTTACAAAGAAACAAGACAGCAGCATTTCTGGGGACGTTTGATAATATATGATACTATGATATATTTTCCCGGGTGGAAACGTTCTCATCAGATCAAACAATATAGGGAAATGCAAGGGCCACGCTTCGGTCACATTTATGCCTCTGTGATACACCGTGAGGCATTCTCAACATAACGTCGTTTCAATGTTCATGAGTTAACTTTGCCCATAATGCAAACATACATTTCCGTATTGGTGGGGGCGGAGGGTATTTTTTGGCCGCTGCCCGTGATTTGAAAAACTATCCGTTCAATTTGATTGCAAAAAAAAGCAGAAAAGGGCAAAAGATCATCAGTCATCAGTATCACCATCATTAATGTTAATTCGTATGAATGAGCTCGATATCGAGGAGACTACATCTTGAAAAAAATGGTAAAGTTTTAAACTATTTCGGTTACGCGTAGCTACACTTCTGTATGCTGACTCCATGACGTTTCACAAAACATTCAGACAATACCTGTATGGCTCGCGCGTTATTCCTCGAACAGCTTCTTCAAGAGACGACGCAGCTGTATGAGTTGTAAACAGTGTCAACAAAGTTAAAAGGGGCATTTTCGACCAGTCTGACTTTTCTACTTCGATGTTTATGGACCGATGTCGATGTAACTGGCATGAATGAGAAGCTAATCAATGAGACTTTTCTTTTGCCTACATACTTAGAATTTGGCGAAATTTATAGGCGTTCCCTGGATCTGAAAAATGGAAGGTAGGTAAGTTTTGACTGAATCAATGCTGGCATAGGCGGTGCCAGGAGCATGAAAAGGAAAAACATCACAGTCGTACTTTCCGTAAGTAAACGCATGACCTTTGACCTAAAATCAGCTCAAGCGATCTCAGAGTCACATAAAGTGGCTTTGGGTATATTCCACAGCGTCCAAAGAAAAGATTCCAAACATTTTAATTTACTATATTCCTCAATGTCCTCTTCATGGTAATCACGATATGGGTAAGTACATGTACATTTGAAGCCACAGCATTGTGACCCAAAGGCTAGAATTTGTCTCTTGCGACCTGGGGTTCACGAAAACAAAGTGAAAAAATGAGAACAGAACCAGAGTTATGTGTACCTGTGTGTGTGTGACCAGTGTGGTAATTGCACACAGACCAGTATTGAGACCAATGTTTACTTTTAAACCGCTTAACCATATTCCGTGCTGGGGAAGGGGAGGCTCTGCCCCCCCCCCTCCGGTATCTCGCTCGCCATTCTCAAGATTTCGGGAACTGTTTTTACGAAACAAGGTGATTTTTCCTAAATATGTTTTTGACATGTTGCGAAAAAACTACAAAAGAAGCCAAATGCGGTTCCGGCAAACGTTTTTGGGAGGTATGTTTGAATAATATTGTGCTATTTTGGTGTCCTTTATAACGTCTTAGAGAATTCAAGTGATCGAAATATTTGCAATCTGCATATTTTCACGTATTCTGAAGAAGAATGCTGGTCAATGGTGGATGCAGGGGCGTGCAAAGGGAATGTTTATATTTTCTTATTCCTAAGAATTTATGGCTCATTGTTTGAATGAAACAAAGCCAACGTGTGATATAGACATCATTTACCTAATTTACGCATAAAGTGCACCTACACACTGCCAGGGGCGCCTCCAAGCATTGGTTTTTATGTGCATATTTCGCCCATTAATGAACTCATTGGCTTACCAGGCAGCTGGATCTATGTGATCGGTTTTGTTAGCTCCACATATGCTACGATGAAACGCCATATATTTCAGAGAAAATAAAATCAGAGGCGGCTTCAGGGCAATGTAAAAATGGGCATTTTATTTCTTCTTATTACTAAGAAATTACGACTCTACTTACGAAACACAACACAGTAGTTACCACCCATCGCTTTCTGGTACCTAGATCCGCCTTTATGAGCATTTGTCACATGTATATAACGTGGCATGTGACTCTAGATACCACCCCTCGCTTTCTAGTACCTAGACCCGCCTTTATGAGCATTTGTCACATGTATATAACGTGGCATGTGACATATCTGAGAATGTTTCCGGAACTAAACTACGTTCTCCAGACTCAAAATATGTTGTAAAATGAATTAACATATTAAATTAACATATTAAATTAAAACGTGCATCCCATTTATGTGCCCTAGATACGCCTAGATAAGAATTCTGAAAACGGCTTCTCCCTAATATACGTGATAGCTCTATCATCATAAAATGTGGTCAGAAAACTCGTATCAGTAAACCCCTGTCTATACCTTCATCCTGACCATCTCCCTTTCCCCTTTTGAAATTTCCAGTATTTCCTGAAAAAATGGTTATCTCGCTACAGGGTATCAAACGTCATTTTCCGCTAAGAAATCGGACCAGTAGTTTTCGAGATCAGAATTGCCCCCCCCCCCCCAACACGGAATCGTACGTAGCGGGCAGGAGCACGAAACAGAATTAACGCATCTGTCTAAAGTCTATCTCAAACGACACCTTTCACCCAGAGGAATCGGAAAAATTGTTATTTGGTGGCGCAACGTATTCCCGAAAACGGTCCAAAATTACACATCTCGGCCAAAAATATCAAGGTTCTTGCGCGGCCCCTAGATATTAATCGATTTGGTAAAAAAGAGCACTGCCGTGTTTGCATTGAGCCAAACCATGGGAAAACAACATGCACGGCTATGATTTAAAGCAAAAATGAGAACTGGGCTACCCTAATGCATACTGAGATTTCTTTGTGCAATTTCCCACCTGCGGCCCGTTTCGCCAGAGGAGCACATTCCTTTCCGATGGCGTAAATACGCCACTTTGTTCTACTTACACAGTATTTCGTTTCACGGCGTGACGTTCAGGCGTAAATACGCCGTTCCAATTACGCCACCGTGGGATGTTGTAGTTCCGGCACTAATGGGGCATCTACGGCAAATGCGCTGCGAATGAATGCCAAATCATCAGCTGACCGCGGCGTTCACCGGGTGGAAAAGTATGCAGCTTTTCGCCGCATAGTTGCACGCTCAACGAAGGCTCGGATGGTTCACAATGAAAAATCTGAGGTTGCTGGGCAACGCCTACAGCATTATGGAAAGCGAAATGTGTTGGAAAACGTCCAACGGTTAGAAGGGAAACAAGTAAGCCGGGGGAGCCCGGGCTTGTCGGAGGAAGAAAAAGCGGCAGGGATCTGAAGTCAGGGGAGGGGAGTTGGCTCGTCCTAGGCTTGGTGCCAGGAGGGCGTGGCACTAGTGGGCGCTGTGGACTTGCATTTAACTGGTAACTTTTCTGGCAGATACATTCGGTTTTAGTCAACGACCCTCACTCTTCGCATCAGAGCCAGCAGTTAAAGTAGTTCAATTCTTCCGCTGAAAAGTGCCATCTCATGGTCCTTTGTGATTTTCCAAGATCAAGGCAGATGAGTTGAGCAGTTAAGGATCTTGTCCATTCCAGGTCTTTGACTTATCTTGGGTAATTGTAGTTACTGGAATCATTAATCGAGGATGATCACGCTTGCGTTAGTGTACTTTGCTTGGTTAGGGCACCTACGACGGCCATGAAACCGAGTGCCATCCATGCCATAGCTTGGCTGGGCTGTTTATGCAGGTGGCTGTGGGATAACTACATCTGCAGTGAAACGAGACCCTAGCATTTATTTCATAAATAGTTTGCCAGGTCGTCATGAATCGGGGAACATGAGCTGAATCATTAACGTGGACCGTTAGGACGCCGGTACCTGTCCCTTATGGCAAGTAAGAAATGCATCAGAAATGACACAAAGAATACGTATTGGGTGTGCAAGTGATACATGACCTGAAATGATATCCGTAACAATCATTTGCAATCATTTTTGAGACAATGCTAAATGTAGCGACTCAACTGTTGCACACCAAAAGAAGCAAACAGCACCGCTGGGATTTCGAAACGTCAAAAGGCCAGGCCATATTCTCATTCGACCTCATGTTCTGAGCCGACATTGGGCATCTTTTTGAAATGTATATGGTTTACAGTCGCGGAACAGTTTATTTTGCCCTATTCCCGGCGGGGGCTGAATCCGTCCGCCTCTGGCTATTTGCTTGTCAATTCCAGGGTTTTTGATGCAGCTTCACGAAACCCCGTTGCTCTTCCTAACCTTTCTTTCTACGTACTGTCACAAAATTTCGGAATTTTATTTTGCCCAGGGGCGGAGCCAGGCAACGTTTTTGGGAGGCACCTCAGGCCGTTTTTGGTCCTGTTGAGGGTAAAAGGAAAATGACTGTCAAAAATTGCATTTTTAAGATGGAACTTAAAATTTTATATCGATGTATGGGTAAAAGCTGGGCAAGATACCAATACAATTTTGTTTATCCGAGGTGACTTCACAACGTCAGGTCAAGGTCAAAAGTCAAAATATGGTTTCATGGCGGAAATTTTCGCGTTTTACCTTCAAATGCCAAACCCAGAATACCTGTGACGTAGAATTGTGTCTTCTACTTGTGTACCGAATTTTAGCTTGATATCAAGTCGGGTCACAGAGCTATGGCCTAAAATGTCAGTGCGCATACCGTAAATCACAAAACCGTAAAATGGAACATCAGAAATAGTGAATTCAAATGATTGGGAACCTTTTCAAATAATATTAAATGCACACGAGATCATTCTAAGTCACTCTGAGGCCACTGGAGGTCACTTAAGGTCAATGGTCGTGAGATGATTTGAAGAACATGTGACGATGACAGTTTTCCTTTTCATGTCCCTGGCACCTCTTTGTTAGCATTATACAAACACTGTAACACCATTTATACTTCTTCAGCGTAACATGATTAGTAGAAGCCAAAAAAGGGCTTTGAACTTTTTAGTTAATTCAGTTCTTGGAAAAACTATCCTATTTTTAAAACCTTGTTAATGCCTATCAATTTTCTCAAAATTTTAAATGTACGGACCAATGTTAAAAGCCCTATTCATAACCTCTCAATTCATGTGAGTTTCATCAAAATCGGTCCACAACCAACGGACTTACAAGAAGTCAAAAAATATCCCCGTTCTGACTTTATTGCCCCCCCCCCCCTGTATCCACCCGTTTTAAAATCTTGAAAACCTCTTTTCATAAAAATGTAGTTTTCGTCGTGGCAAATCGATTGGCGTTTACAGCGATGAAATTGGTTTCTAGGTGACATCCTAGGTGATCATGATGTGAAAAAGTGGGCGATGTCTGGAGCCTAAGGCTGACGGGTTATCGAATGAAGTTTGTGTAACCAAAACTAGTTCTTCAGATAGGCAAACGGCAAGCAATTCTCTTCAGTAGCTGGAGGTTGGCGAAATACCGGAGCCAATGCTAAACTAATCGTAACTCGCGACTGATGCGTACTTCGCCAATCGTCATTTCGGGGAAGGGGGACTTTTTGCCTTTCCTGTCTATCTGAGCAACCAATGTCCCAGATTTCGACAATTAAAACCGCGACGGCATTTCGTCATGGTAAGGTGCTAGACATCTCCCATCTGATGAATGACGACAAGGTCAGGTCTAAGCCCTGATTGTGACAATTATCTGCCGACAGCTGGTGAAGCACACTGACAGTGCGAGAATGGTCGGAACTGGATAAATGCAATATTAAACGAATTCAACTTGCATGAACATTCCCATTTTGCAAAACGCGACCCGAGGTCAGCCTAGGTAACGAGGGCCAATAAATTTATGAGTTTTAACCGTACGTTCCTGACGTCCAGGTTGACGGGAAGCCCACAAATGACATTTGCTTCTATGTATCTGCAATATGTTGGTCGCTGGAGGTAGATTTGTCCGGAATCCGATCAGCGGCTAAATCGACTCTGTGCGAAATGGTCACTGACCAGCGTGGACCTCACTTGAGACCATTTGTGACTTACATGCATTGATACTTGGTCTTTGTATTATCCCTGACAAGCTTCTTGGAAGTCATGTCAAAAGGAAAATACAGACGCTGGAGTCCTAACAGTAAACCGGATTTATACGATTATGCTTAATAAGTCTATGACTCTGTTTATGCCGTCGTGTGGCCTGCCCTGTGGTAACCAGGCCAGTCATTTTTTCGTCAATAGGTGTCTGTTTCCTTTATCAATGACACCGGAAATTTGAGGATGCTTACATTTATCACAGTGAAAATGTGACGGAAAAACCCGATGAAGAAATGCCCGCAGCAACTCGGGGCAAATTAACGTGATTAACACAGAGGAGAGGGTGCTATATCTGAATATCACTGTCCAGTTGAACCTAGTTTGTGGAGGAGGGCAGCTACATAATTTTACCCAACTCGGCTGCTGAGCTCACCTGGTTGACGTCATAGCCTCGGTCCGACTCGCACGGCCGCTGCGGTCGGCTGACGAGTCGTGACTCGGCTCGAGTCAGCACCAGCTCCTCAAACACCACGCCCCGCACAAGGTGGTAGGCGCTGACCAGACCGCCGCCGTAGAACGTCTTGGGCGAGCGCTCGGCGTGCACGAACATGCGGTAGTAGCCGTCCTGTGAGGCCAGTTCCCAGTGCAGCCAGAGCGTGAGGTGCAGCTCGCTGCCGCTGTCTGCCGGCCGGCCGGCCAGTCGCAGCGTGTGACAGGTGATGCCCGGCGGTACGCGACGACGCCACCAGCGGCCGCCGTCGCCGTCCGGCGAGCAGTCGCTGCCGCCCAGCGTGCGACACGAGATCAGCAGCCGGCTGAGCGGCGCCGCGCCGGCCTCCAGCAGCTGCTCGCTGGTGATGTTGCCGTCCATGAAGGCAGGCATCAGCTGCTCCTCGGCGGTGACGTTGAGGATGCCCGGGCAGATAGTGATGTCCGGCAGCCGGGCCGGCACCAGGTCCGTGGACGACACCACAGGACGGTCGAGGTAGTCGCGCAGCTTGAAGGAGAACATGACGGCCAGCAGAGCCAGGCAGAGCAGCCGTAGCAGGACGGCGATGATTCGCCACACCCGCCGACAGGAGCCGTCCTTCGGTGGCATGGCCGACACACTGGCAACGGCACGACACTGACCTGCTGTGAGGGGAACACACTGTGAACGCCCGGCACACTGGAAACGGCACAACAGTGGTCTGCCTTGAGCGAAACACACTGAGAACGCCCGGGCGACAGCGCCACGCAATTTCGTACACGGTAACTACGCAAGCCATCTCTGTCCCTACTTTGCCAAAATAAAGTTTGTTTAAAATATTGGGTTGGATTTCCTCACTGAAATTAGCATCCTCCGTTCCCTGCAAAAAACAAAGCAAAAACAAAAACAAACTCCGCGCTCGACCAACGCCTCCCTAGTTAGACAGATGCCAACACCTTACTGGGCAGCAGACCTTGCCACCACGCTGGACACTCTCGTAATGGATCAGTTCGCAAACAAGCTGTATCCAACTGGCCTCGCGGTGTTCCAATAGCTCTGGTCTCCAGGGATTTGGGGACACACAAAGTCCGTGTGATGACGTTAATACCCGTGGTGGCGGATGACACATTGCGTCGGGGTGTTTATTACGTCAGCTATGGTGGCATAAAGGGAACCGCCCATATCAGCCCGATGAATTGCTCCCTCCAGGCTTGCGTTGCTGAGAAACCGACAGGGTGGTCCGGCTATCAACGGAAATTGGCATGTTACTGTAGATGTACGTCGACAAGAAAGAACGACGGTAGTAGTTTAGTGTTTACAGTACGCGTGCTGTAAACACCAGTTACGTTCACGTAGCAAATGCCAAATTTACCGCGCTTATGAAGGAAACAAACAGCCGCAGCACTTTGTTCCCTTCCTAAGCCCTAAAACGTTGTTTCATATTGAACATTAGTGACGAATGTAGTCCTGCAGCATTCAAGACCACACGCCGTAGACCAAGGGAGTTTCGCCATTAACCCGCGCCCGACTGTCAATCGGCGTCATGCACGTCTGACTGGGGAAACTGACTGTCCCCCCTTCTAACTTACAAACGGTCGCTTGAACAATACAAATAAGCACACCGCTGGAAAGTTCCTGATGAGTAGCGCTCGAAACTGGTCTCATTTTTAGTTCTGGATAATATGTAAACCATTTACGCCCCACATACGTTTTCTCTGGCCGCTTGCATGAAACCGAGAAACGGCTTGGATCTCATGGGTTGTGACTAATTAAGTCTAGATAAGGGCATCAACGGACAGGTAAAGTCCGCAGATCCCAATACACATCTAATTTCTCCGATTTGTTTAATGTGTACGCAGAAACGTTGAGTTAAAGACATGGCGATTTTCGCACGGCGGGCGCCGTAGCCGAACGCGGTATGAAATTAACGGCATCTAATCTTAGCGTTTTTTTCGCAAAAGATGCCTTTCCAAGTATTGTTGCGTGATCCTAGTGGTGCTAGTGATGGTTTCTCGTGCTTAAATGTAAAAAACAAACTCAATGATTATCAATTTACGCAACTGGTGGAGCTTTATTCACGACAGCCTGTTTATTTCCAATATACGCAGCTTTTTGAAACTTTTTTTGAACTTCTTGGTATGACTCATTACAGTTATTCGTGATCTGACCGCAGTTCAGTGGTGGAGGTTACTGAAATTTTGCTCATTGACGGAAACTGGATGCCTAGATTCCCCATACTTAAACTGTTCTAGAAACTCCTGTCAGTTGTCGAAAAAAACGACGGCTTATGTGGAAAACGAGCTTGACCTTCGGTCAAGTCCGTTTTGCCAATAACCCCGACATTTCCAGAAAATCCGAGGTAACATAGCAGATTTTTCGCAATCATCGAAACCTCTAACCCTTAGAATTCTTACTGAAGTATCGCGTTTTGCAGAAAAGTTACAGGGGGCTAAACTTTAAGGACATAGGCCCACTTGACCTGACCTAAGTGAGGCACCTTACTTGACCAGAGGCCAAAAATCTGACATAAGACGCAAAAATAGGCAAGCAAGAGGTACACAAAGTTTCGTGGCACCGCGTTTACTTGTTCTATCGTAATCTCGGAAAAACCTCGGGGGGCGGTCAACCCCCAGTCGGGGCGGGTTAACAAGTTCGTTCATGGTTATGTCCTTGTTGGTGCAGTTCTCGCTACCTAGTTACCTGTCTGGCGGGAGTAATTTGAACTCATAAATTAGGTTAGACGCCAATGAATCAAACCCCTGCGTTTTCTCTTTAAACTCGAATACCTCTGACAAGAGGGTACTCGAATGACCTCGTCGCCGATGTTACATCCTGTATAAAATCTCGACCAATCAGCGTCTGCCTCCGAAAAAGTGTTTTAAGGGATGAGAATTCAGCGCCAACATCTATCTCCATAGACCACAAATCCAGGAATATGACAATGAGATTATACCCATATGGCTTAGATTGAGATGAAGTACAGGTTTAAGCATAAGTACTGAGCCAAACATTCTAGATTACTTACTTCCTATTGTAGTTTTGTGTGCCCGTCAAAAATGGATCATACATTTTAGCGCCGTGACCAACCGTTTTCGCGATGCAAGCAAAAAATAGACGAGTCGCATCGGATTTGACCCTCTTTGACCTCCTTTGACCTTAAATGCTACTACCTACAAACAGCAAGCTTCTAATACAAGAGGGCTTTATCAACTCTGCAAATTTGGTGGCTCTAGCCTCGTTAGTTTTTTACATTTTAGAGGGGTCCCATTGACCCCCACTCCTCGTCCGAACGCGCTATAATGGACCGGCCACCCGAACGAGTGTTGAGGTTCTTGTTTACGCGTTTAGATGCAGACTAGACTCAACAATATTTCATTGGAGACTGATGGAGAAAAGTTAGCTCAACTCATGCGCATGTCCCATTGAATATGGCTACTGTTGTATCTCAATTTTAGCGAAATTCCAGCCACCAGATGGTTACGTGCATCAAAAACACAAAACACCCCGGGCATACAAGAGATATCTAATATACAGGGTGTGTTTAGAAATTGACCAAAGGGAATTCCGCCATGCTTCAGGGGACGCCGCCAGTTTTAGGGGCGCCGATACAGATAGCGGACGCGGAAGGTAGGAGAACCTCTAAAAGAACGCCATTTTTGCATTTTGTCCTGCTAAAGATGTGCGGAGAGGTGACACCGAGTCACCAGGGCGGGCAGGAGGCCGGGAACTTTTTATTATCACATTATGCCTAAGATGCCACTTTTAGTCGCCAGGGTACGTCAGACTGCAGGGAATGGGCAGGATTTCTACCATCGAACTACCGGAATGCAGGACTGAGCGTGACACAAGGGAGCAAATCGTATGCGCGCGGTTCGCGATGGTGCTCAAGTGCAGCACACAAACTGAAGTTTCAGCTTGCCATGC
This sequence comes from Capitulum mitella, assembly GCA_030062745.1. Lineage (NCBI taxonomy): Eukaryota > Metazoa > Arthropoda > Thecostraca > Pollicipedomorpha > Pollicipedidae > Capitulum > Capitulum mitella. Next base: position 30,795,004 of record CP099845.1, on the reverse strand, counting down.
ACTCGATTTCCCTTGCCATACCAGGCGCTACAGGCTCCCCAGTTCTGCACATTTTACGCTCACAATTTGCAGTAAATTTAAGCGGTACCCAACCATTCATCGTTATCGATCTAATCCAAACACCATTACACGGGGCACCCCGCTGAAACAAAATATTCCGCTTTATTCCGATGCATCTGTCATCCAACTCATAAACAGACGGCGAAAACGGTGCTCGACGAGCTATATATATCTATATACATTTACACATTTTACTACGTTTGAGTCTCTCTTAACACACTGCTTAACTATCTTAACGTTTTTTGGCAGTTCGCCTCGGTCGGCTGACCCGGTCGGACGCGCCCTCCGCAGCTCGGCGGTGCGCGGTACTAGGCCGTGCGAGAGGGAGTGCAGTGAAAATATGTGCGCGTGAACGGCATCGGATTGTACGTGCGAAGGATACCACGCATACCATTGCAGCATGACTTTCGGGGCGCTTTAGACAAGAAGGTGTAAACAGTGCCCATGTCGCCAGCCGAGACACGATCGGTAAAGTACTGGAGCGGCGTTTACAGCACTCGACGCACGCCAATGGTGAGTGTGCCTGAGCGTGTTCAGGTGGCCTGTGTAACGGGTCTGAATATAATCTTTGCAAAAGCGTCCGACGCCTGCAACGCCGTGTGGCAAAGGAGAGTCTGAGCGTCGAGCCCCGCCCCGCAATGCTCCGCAGTCAGGTTCAGCTGGCGGACCGGGCCGTCCGGCGCCTCCGCAGCGCCGCGGCCGCGGTGCCGCAGATCTCGGCCGCGGCCGCCGTGCCGCAGAGCTTGGCCGCGGCCGCGGTGCCGCGGATCTTGGCCGCGGCCGCCGTGCCGCGGAGCTTGGCCGCGGCCGCGGTGCCGCAGAGCTTGGCCGCGGCCGCCGTGCCGCAGATCTTGGCCGCGGCCGCCGTGCCGGTGGCCGTGGCAAAGGCGGTTCCAGCGTCGGCACGACAGGTGCACAGCAAAGATAAGTGAAAAACATGATCGGCGTCTCAACGGGCAGCGACGCGTCGATGGGGGCGTGACCAGTCCCAAGCAAGAAGCGCAGAGTAGCCAGAAGTGTGTCTGTCTCATGTGTCGTCAGAAGCGGTGGCCAACTTAGTCGACACCTCGTCGCAGCCTCTGACCGAGCGTGTTTTGGGAAAGTATCAAACAGGGCAACCCCAGTTTTTCATGAGTAACGTCTGAACCGTTAGAGTTAGTCCAAACAAATTTCCTGTATCTGTTCCTCAACCAATTTTGCATATTTTGACATCAAAAGCATTTCCATACTAGGTCGGGTCATGGAGATATGACGTCAAGAGTGAACCTTCGCATGCATGTTTCCGGCTCTTCGAGTGGAGGCGTGAACATGGTTCTTTTTGACAATATTCACAAATAAAATGCAAGGAATATTTCGATTTATACAGGACACGGTACTGACAAGGATGTACAACCGTGAAACGTGAACATTAGAGGTCATGCTATGATGACAATTGGACTGATTTACATCATGGGTGATAGAAGTGATTGCCGCTGACCTTCCCCATCGTTCAAGCCAGGCCAGCAAGTCCATACGGGCCTCTTAGCAGGTGAGACGTGAGGTCAAGCAAGGTTACGTCATAGGTAGATGTCAAAACGAAATGAAATACATTGTCTGTGGAAGATCATTTCGTAACAGCAGAGAAAAATTATTATTCCTAGTCAGAAGAGGAGAAAATGATTTTCTGTTTTGACCTGACTTGACCTTGGTTCAATAAGGAGCAGACAAAAGAGACTTAATTATCACAAGATGTCACTTCATTTTTGTACTTGACGGAGTTTCGAGTCCCAGTGAATAATTATTGTTTTTTGTCAGGAGGAATAACGCAACCCTATCTGGCCTGACAAAGAATGACCCTGACTGGACGAAAAGCAGGCAATGCAAAGCTGATCATCCGGTTTCACTTCCATTCATTGTTTTTGTCACCTGGATCAAAACGGCTGCGTGTAAGCATCGATCTTTGACATGTAAAATCAAAGCAATATTTCACCTGACCTAGGCTGACCTTGACTCGATATTTTTTTTACATTTGGCATGCATCTGATGCATTTCCTTTCGTTTGATACCCAGCTGAATGCTCTAAGACCAGCATTGCCGATGATATGATGTATGAACCGTTATTAGCTTTTCCGACGTCGTATTATGCGTTTTGCGTGACCTGTGACGTCATCAATCGCGTGACGACAGCTTTAAAAGTATTTTCCAAATGACAAGACTAACAGCCATCGATTAGTGGAAGACCGGTTTAGATCCGTCCATTAGATCCTGAGATAACGGGGGGGGGGGCTTATTGACACTTCCAGGCGGTCGCGGGTATAAAATCACGACAGGCGGTGCTTGGTTAAGTCTGCAACTGTCACATTAGGGGCATTCCACGTGAGATCGACCAGGGATAACACGTCCCAGCCTCAAAATGTCATGCAATTTTGCCCGGGGGGGGATAATCTGCGGCTGGGATATCAGATTTCCACTTCTCAGCTCCGTTTGACGAGTGATTTTTGCGCTAGAGCAATCTGAAATTTCAAAATCTGATTATTTTTGGCCAAACCTTGGCGCAGGCAAAATGAAGAAATGTGCATTATTTCAGTCACCGACGACCACATTTTCAAAAACTGGATATTGTTGTGATGTGGACGAAGTGATACGATGTTCTGCTACTCTCATTTTTAGAATTCTTTTGGTTCTATTTGGTCTTAACCCTATTCCCGCCAGGGGGGGGGGGGGCGGAATCCGCCCCCCTCGGGTTTTTTGCTTGCCAATTCCAGGCTTTTTAACGCAGCCTCACGAAACTTGGTGACTTTTCCTAGCTATTTTTTCTACGTGCCGTTACAAAATTTCAAAATTTTATTTTGTTCAGGGGCGGAGCCAGGCGACGTTTTTGGGAGGCACCTCATGCCATTTTTGGCCATGTTAAGGGTAAAAGGAAAATGTCTGCCAAAAACAGAGTTTTTTAAGATAGAACTTAAAACTTCACATGGATGTATAGCTCAATAGATGGGCAATGTGCAGATATAGTTTTGTTCTTCTGAGGTCATTTTACACGGTCAGGTCAAGGTCAAAAGTCAAAATTTGTTTTTTTCGCTATAATTTCGGGGCTGTTTTTTCAAATGCCAAACTCGGAACATATATGACGTAGACGGGTGCCCTCTACTTGTGTAACAAGTTTTAGCTTGATATCGGATCGGGTCACGGAGCTATGACCTAAAATGTCAGTGCGCGTACCCTATATCGCAAAAGCCATCAAACGAAATTTTTGAAATAGAATGAATTCAAATGATTGAAAACGTTTAAAGATAATATTAAATGCACAGGAGATCATTCCAAGTGACCTCAAGGTCACTGGAGGTCATTTAAGGTCAAAGGTCACAAGTTGATCTGAGAAACGTGTGACCATGACAGTTCCCCCTTTTTCATGTCCTGGCACCGCCTATGCTAACATTATACAAACATTGTAATGCGATTTGTACTTCTTTAGTATAACATGACTAGCAGAAGCCAAAAAAGGGTGTTTGCCTCTTTTGTTCATCCAGTTGTTAGAAAACTAATCTCCTATTTTTGAAACCCTGTGAACGCCCATGAATTTTCCCAAAATTTCCGATTTGGGGACCCATGGTAAAAGCCCTATCCATAATCTGTCGATTCATGCCAGTTTCATCGAAATCGGTCCATAAACAATGGAGTTATAAGAAGTCCAAAAGTACCCCCCTTTCTGACATTTTTGCCCCCTGTATCCACGAATTTCAGAATTTTGAAAATTTCTTTTTATAAAAGTGTAGTGTACGTCACGGCAAATCGATTGCCGTTTGTTGCGATGAAATCGGACGAGTAGTTCTCGAGATCTCAGGGGGGCTGAATCCGCCCCCCCCCCTGCCGGGAATCGGCCATACCGTCTAGCCCTCCGGGAATAGGGTTAAACCTATTTTCAAGACCAAACTTTGAGAGTGTGGCCGGTGATTCCGATTAAAACCATGAACAGGTGAAATGTTCTCCAAAGGATTTTGATTCGTTTCAAATTGAGAAAAACCCACCATTTTGATGTTGGTTATTGGGCTTTTTAACGACGCTGTCGACTGCTAGGGTCATTTCGCGTCACAACCTCTCACGCCGGCTGTCGCGGGACGGCGAAATGTCACTGTTACCCGGACTGTTACCTGTTACCCGGACTCGAACCGGGGACCTTTCGAGCACACGGCGAACATGGTAATCACTACACAACACCATCCCTTCCCGTTTTTATGTTTAACGCTTTACATACATGTATAATTTACGGCATACTGGCTGAAAATATGCCCCTTGGGCATTTTTTGCCCAAGGGGCATGCCCCCATATGCCCCTCGTCCGTTACCGGTGGAAAATGGCATAAAAATTACAGGCATAAACGGTTCGTATGCGTGTCAGCTTATCACGTGATGCTGTTTTGAAGAAACATTGAGTAGAAATACAGGTACAAAAAGTACTCGGCAAGCTTGAAAAACCCAAGTTTTCAGTCGATGCCTTCGCAGACTGGGCAGGCGCCAGGCAATGAGGTGAGTACAATCGTCTTGGGTGCTAAAATGGACAATGAAGTACGGAAATGAGAGTAGTTGATATGGTAGTCACCAATATCACCAATGAAAATCTTTTCATGGACTAATATGACGATAATGTTTGGCACCGTAACTTGAGACATGTGGCCATTTGTTTGGAAAATACTGTGAACAACACAGATTAAGTTATGGGCAACTTCTAACTCTGTACGACATTAAATGTTTTCTACGGCATGCGGAAATAGCTGACGTGACCTTCTGGGTCGTTTCTTAGCTCTCTTACCAAGTAGGCCAATTTTCCATCCTCTTCGCGGCGGTCGAGAAAGGCGTCTTTGACGCTGCTGATGTTTTCGGACACACCGTTTAAGCTTTTCCAGAATAGCGAGAAAAGGGCGGCGCTTGGTTCTGCCAAATTCCAAGTGCCTTTTTCATATCTATTGTGCATATTCTGGACAAGTCTTGATTTTGGGTCGGGTCAGATCAGTGGCCGAGGTATGGTTATGTCACGCCATGCCATAAATGTTTATGACCTTTGTCTACGACCCTTCTCTAATGACCCATGTCAAAAATTGTTCAGATTGCCATAACAATGACTAATTCAAAGATACCAAATTGTGTTTTGGTACCTGAACTTATATTGTCAATGGCCTTAGAACTTTTCTCTTGGAATTTCAGGAAAAGGTTAGTTCAACGACCGGAGGTCAAGGAAATGTTTGACCATTCTCAACAAATTCTTTTTTCGGTATTTTTTATTCCTTAAAAAATGCATTGTGGGAGTAGAGAGTTAAACCACACCATCATGTGCATAAGTGAAAAAAGATGGTTGACCTCAGTCAATGCAATGGAAGTCAGGCCATTATCAGAATTATTTTCCGTTTCTTCTGAGTTAGCCGCAAGTATTTTGGGCCGACATTTCTAAGTTTTAAGACAAGAACTGCTTTTTCATCCAAATAATCTTGATATGTACCACTTATCGCACTCTAGGAGGTCAAAGTCACTTGACGTCACTGAAGTTCATGTGGAGCTACGGACCTATTTGAGTCTGAAAAGTTTGTCTACGAGATTGGAAGGGCACGTAAAATGTTTTTTCATTAATATTTTGGCATGTCAATATAAAAAATGAAAGGATGGCAGTGTCCGTTTAACCCTGTTCCCGGCAGGGGGCTGAATTGGCCCCCCTCAGGTTTTTTGCTTGCCAATTCCAGGCTTTTTGACGCAGTTTTACGAAACTTGGTCATTTTTCCTAGCTATTCTTTCTATGTACTGTGACAACATCTTGAAATTCTTTTTTGTTCAGGGGCGGAGCCAGGCAACGTTTTTGGGAGGAACCTCAGGCCATTTTTGGCCCTGTTGAGGGTAAAAGGAAAATGACTGCCAAACCTAGCGTTTTTAAGACAGCGCTTAATACTTTACATGGATGTATAGCGAAATAGCTGGGCAACGTAAAAACACAATTTTGTTCATCTGAGGCCACTACAAGGTCAGGTCAAGGTCAAAAGTCAAAATTTGGTTTTATATTGATAATTTCGGTGCTATTTTCTGAAATGCCAAACCCGGAAAATATATGACGTAAAATGGTGTGTTCTACTTGTGTGTAAAGTTTCAGCTTGATATCAGGTCCGGTCATGGAGTTATGACCTAAAATGTCAGTGCTCGTACCCTATATCGCAAAAGCCGTAAAACTGAATTTTTGAAACAGAGTGAATTAAAATGGTTGGAAACATTTACGGATAATATTCAATGCACCCGACATCATTTCAAGTTACTCTAAGGTCACTGGAGGTCATTTAAGGTCAAAGGCCAAGAGCTAATCTGAAGAACATGTGACCTTGACAGTTCCCCTTTTTCATGTCTCTGGCACCGCCTACGCTGACATTATTCAAACATTGCAATACAATGTGTATTTCTTTACATAACATGAGTAGCAAAAGCCCAAAAAAACTTTTGCCTTTTCTGTTCATTCAGTTTTTTTTTAACTAATCCTCTCATTTCTGAAATCCCGTGAACGCCCATGAATTTCCTCAAAATTTCAAATATATGTACCAGGATAAAAGTTCCATCCAGAGTCTCTCGATTCATGCCAATTTTATCAAAATCGATCGATAAACAAAGGAGTTATAAGAAGTCCGAAAATATCCCCAACCGACTTTTTTGCTCCCCTATATCCTCTTCAAAATTCTGAAAATTTCTTTTTGTAAAAATGTAGTTTACGTCATGGCAAATCCATTGCCGTTTGTTGCGATGAAATCGGAAGAGAAATTCTCGAATTCTCGGGGGGCCGAATCCGCCCCCTGCCGGGAATCGGCTGTATCGCTAGCCCTCCGGGAATAGGGTTAAAGCCCCACCCATTACAAGGGATATGTGTCAAATACAGTGCCGTCGTGTCTGCTTGCGAATTATGTTTATAACCATGGTTTGTGGAACAAAGAATGCAGTATGCTGTTGTCTCCTCCTCTGCGTGTACGGCTGGGCTGACAGGGCGAGACAGCAAGCAGGCTTCGCCTGCTATTGCATGAAGCGGGCGGAAAGCGGGTTGTAAAATCACAAAATTTTATCTGCGAGTAGCAATGAGATTTTTTAGTTTAACTGATTTGTTTTGTGTGATGTAAGGTCAAAGGCCTACTTTTACGGCGTTTTTTCCTACTGTTACAGTTCGCGAGTTAGAAGGGGAAGGGTGTTCAGACTCAGACTCCCTGGTACAGGAAATGTGGATCTGACCACTCGTACGGAGCGGGTTGAAAGAAGCACAGAATCATCCCAGCCGACCCAATCGACAGTCTTCACAAATTTTTCACTTCAAAGCAGAAATCAACAAACGACACTGCGGGACATGATGAGCCGAACGCAGTTAGGTGACTGCATTTGCAGGAAAGTCCGTCAAGGTGTTACGTCATCGGAATCTGGATGGCGTCATCCCCAAACGAGCTTTGTGCATTCTGAGCTTTGTGCATGAGCATTCTCGTGCAAAAGCTCGATGTTTCTAGACTGCGTTTTTTTAGGGTCAAATGAGGTCACAGAGCGCCAAAGTCGGTGCGGCTCGCCACACTTTTGCCTGTATATCGCGAAAACCGTTAGTCACAGCACTTAATCCCCCGTACCAGGGGGAGTGTTTGAACATCCCTCCAAGGTCTTTCTGAGACAGCGGGAAAACGGCACAATGCAGAACCGCTAAACGTTCCGTAGTTTTTTTTTTACCATCCGTGGAACATATCCTCAAACAATTTTGGCCCTGAGCCAGGCCAGGTCACAGACCTAGATGATGTCAAAGAGGACCAACAACAAAAAAGTTTCATCAGTCATAACTCGGCGGAACAACAAGATAACGAATTCAAAACAGATGTGTATGTAAAACTAAATGTGGGCTACAAAACTTACGTTTGAGATTTCGTAGGCAACATCAGGTCATTAACCTAGGACCACAACAAATTTGGCCTGTTTTTGGAATCTCCGTCATTTTGGATAACTTGCGCCGTTTACATTGGGTTTTAGGCAGTCTGAAAATTGTATACTCTCCTGGGACCATCTCCGCAAGTTTTTGGGTGTCCTCCATCAAATGACCTGTGGTCAGGTCAAGGTAGGTTGCGCACACTGTACTCAACCTTTGCATCCCTTTGTGGTAACAGATTCTGTTCATGCTCTATTTCATATTTTACCGGATAAGTGCCGTTAGTGAAAGTCAAGGGCGTGGTTAGATTAACCGCCAGGACCCAGTTTACTCGGGCTCAATGGAACATTTGCAAAAAATTGCGTTTTGAAAGAGCAAATGACTGAAAGTTATTTGGTGTAACTCTAGGTACTGTTTGACGTCCATTTTGTTTCTGCAAATGCAAATGGATTGCTTAGATATAATCTGTTACAACCTTTCATATTCTAAATATTTCGCTATGTGAAGTATTGAAATGATCTTGGCTGTAGCGTCGCATGTCTTTGGTATAGAGCACTCCATGTAAAAGCCAACTTAAAATTTTGACGTTCAAATTGTGATTATACATACCGACCATTTTCCTCACACTTTGCCCCTGGGGGTGAACGAAATTTTAATTTTCTTCTGTGCGTATCTGGTGAGACTGTGCACCGAAAGTTCACCAAGATTTCCTCCTCCCCGTTCCGGAGTGGGCGACACGAGTGAGACAACGGTGAGAAACGGTGAGAAACGATTTGGGTGCGTGTGACGTGAAACCATAAATTGTCATTGCCGACTGGAACTTTATCAGACCTTACCGGAGGTACTGCGAGCACAGCGACGAAACAGGTCGGAAATGCAAAGATGCCCGGCCAAACGTGGTGCATGGTAGGGTGTGTGTTACGAGTATAAGTGATGTATAATTATTATGTATGTTATAATTACAGCATAGTATAATTACAAAACCTGTACTTTTCCGAGATTCTGACGTTTTCTTTTTTTGGTTGTTTTCGAAAATGGTGCCAGTTTCCAGCTCCAAACATCAATCTCTCACCATGCTATTGTAGGGCGGCTGCGCGACATAAAGAGACGTGCTGCCCATCCCCCTCTGAATGCGGGGTCGGCCGCCCTGGCCGACGCCGGGCCGGTCCGTGCCGGCGCCCGACGGGTGCCGGCGGCGACCTTGACCGGCGTGACGCCAGTCCGGACATGTGCGGTCCGGATTGGTCGAGACCAATGCCACGTGATGTGCCGAGGTCAAGGTCGGGTCGCCGGGTCGCGGGGGACTAGACTGCTGATACTGAGTTCGGGCGGCGCGGGCGGAACGGAGCGCGAGTCAGTGTACCGTCTAAACCTGGAAACAGAGCTGTAAGGGACTCAGTGTGTTAACGAGAAGACCGCGCTCACACTACAAGCTTCATCCTCCTACGACATAGGGGGGGGGGGTATTTAAACACCTCTCTCTCCGCTATGGGATGGAACGATGGAACGATGGAACCCGCCCCGTACCACGGGTAGAAACCCGTGGTATGGGACGGGTCGTGAAGGTCATTTTTGTGGGTCACACAAAAGTGCAATGCATCAGTATATAAATTTCGGCCCTTAACTCAGTCCTCGAAGTGAAATTATCAATTCCCTCGACTTAAGCCAAATGGATATAATGTCGCAAAGTGTCATGTAGCTTATTTCGTGGTCATTCAGGTCAAATTCTAATAATGGACTGGAGTTTTGCACCCAAAAATATCTTACGGGTCAAATTTCGGCCACAAATGTCGGCCAGGCTCATCTGAGGCCAACGTAGCACTCTAAATTAAAGTTACCTTAAAAAGGTGAAAATCGCAAAAATGTGCTCTGCAGAACCAACTATCGTCATCCGATACATTTTTCCACCAAGCCAAGTATTCTGCGCTTCTCAATACAAACATTACTGAGTACTTCCGGTTCCTCAGAACAGCAAGGGGGCATGTCAAGGAATGCTAAACCGAAGATAAAACCTATTATATCCATTTCCCCAAGACGTCCAATTATCACAGCGCGTATCATACCTTGGTGATTTTGGGCGCTGAATTCGAAATCAGAGCAAAAAACGCCATAGACAGCAAATTTTGGCGTAGAAGGTTGTACCCTAGTCACTAAAGTCCGTCCTGGGTCATTGACACTGGATGACCAAGAGGACGCCAAAGCCACAGTATTAAGTGCTTGATAATCTCGTGACACTGTTTTGGACCATCTCAGCTTTGTATACGACATTCCACTGTTTGGTCTCGCAGAAGTTGATACGCCTGAGTAGGGGCGTATTAAGAAATTGAGCACGGGATGTCCTCATGCTTCAGGGGCGCCACTGTGTATGGAGAGAGTGGCAGCTGAAGTTCTAAAAAAACAATATTTTTATTTTTTGCATTCTAGCACGTAAAGGATGTGCGGAGAGGTGGCCCTACGTCGTCTAAGCTTTCAGCTAGCAGGACGCTTTCTTTCATTAGGCTATGCCTTTAGTGACATTTTTAGTCCCCAGGGCAAGTGATACTGCGGTGGCGGGGCAAGATCTCTACCACCGAACTACCCGAATGCGGGACTGAACATAAGGAAACGAATTGTATGCGCGTGGTTCGCCACGGTGCTCAATAGCAACGCATGGGAGTTTCAGCTTTCGAAGCATTCGATTGCCTTGGCCATACTAGGCACTACAGGTTCCCTAATTTTACGCATTTTACACCCCATAACTGAAACAGATTTAAGCGGTCCCAGTAGCCATTATTCGTCAATGACCCAAATACAATAATCCCTCGTTATTCGCGGATAATGCGTTCTAAACCCCTCCGCGGAAGGTGAAAATCCGCGAAGTAGTGTCACCCTCTCATTTTTAACATACGTACATTTTTTGTGTATGAATAATATCAACAAGTGTATATGAAACCATATAAGTGCACATGTTAACATCTGAACATTAAAGAATAGTTTCAAACATGTAAATAAAATATTAATAGAATAAATAACATACATAAAATAATGCATAAATAATATAAATATGATACGCGTGTGTGTGTAACATACGTAGATGTAACTAAAGTGTACATACTGTAAATACGTTTTTAGAACTCTTTTATTCTTATAACAACTTTTCTTTTATAACAAGGCACGTAACTCGCCTCTGACAATAGCTTCTCTTTGCTTGATCTTTATAAATGTCGATGAAACACCTGTGCAGTACAATGGAGGTGAAGAAGATGAAGATGATTTACTGCACAGGTTAATGAAAACTTTACTGCTCCTCAGATGACGCCTCATCTTCAGGTGCTAGGGGCGCTGGATCGTCGCGGGCAGCTTCGGATAGAGCTGGGGTAGCTGCAGGAGGCGGCGTAGAGGCAGCAGAAAGAGCTTCTGCAAAACGTTTTCGGCGCACAAGGAGCATCGTGATGGGGAGTTGTGACCGTTGTTTTTTCTTCTGAGCAAAGATGCCCTTGTACAACGCCATTACACCGTCAATACGGTTACTGAATTCTACGGCTCTGACCATGTTGTCGTCGATTTCTTGGGCCCTTTGTTGCAGAGTCCGTGCTATGTTGCAGAGCTCTTGTAGGTTTTCCAACGTAAGGCCACGTTCTTCAGCTTCGTTGTCGTCACCGTCGTCAGCTACCTCCTCTTCTTCCTCACTTGCCGATCTTGTCATTTCGACGAGTTCCTCGTCGGTTAGGGGGTTCGAGTGGCACTCGATCAGTGTGTTAACTTCTTCCGTCGTCATGTCGGAGAACCCTTCAGTGGCTACCAACCGAGCCAGCCTCACAGCCTTATCTACGGTGGAGTGGTGAACTTCGTCAGGCGTAAATCCGACGTAAGCATGGGTGACGTTTTTTGACCACAACTTCCTCCAGTTTGCAATTAGTATCTGCTCTTCCATCTCATTAAGAGCATTCTGAATGTTGACCAGGCACGTTGCAATGTTGTATCCCCGCCAATAATTCTTCAGGCTGAAGGCCACGTTGTCTTCGTCGATGGAGGAGATGAGGCCCTCCATCGTTGACCTCGTGTAAAGGGCCTTGAAGGCACGAATGACCCCCTGATCCATGGGCTGTATAAGGGAAGTGGTGTTGGGGGGCAGGAACTCCACTTGGACCACGTCATAATGGAGACTAGTTGCATGCCCTCCTGCACAGTCCATGAAGAGGACGACCTTAAAGGGCAGCCCCTTTTCAGCGAGGTACAGCTTCACCTGCGGGATAAAGCAGTTTACAAACCAGTCGAGTGTGAGGGCTTTTGTTATCCATGCCTTTTTGTTGTGCATCCGGTAGACGGGCAGCATGGCTTTGTTTTTGTTTTTCAAAGCCAGAGGATTCAGGTACTTGTAAATTAAGCCGGGCTTGAGCATGAAGCCCGCAGCATTCCCACATATGACGAGAGTCACTCGATCTTTGTAGGCCTTGAACCCTGGCCTCTTCAATTCGTCCTTGTAAAGGAACCCGGGATGAGGATGAGACTGGCCTCTTCTGGAAGAGGATGCCCGGGACGGCATCCTCTTCCAGAAGAGGCCAGTCTCATTCATGTTAAAGACCTGCTCCGGGAGATAACCACCCTCATCAATTATCTTCGGAAACTCTTCCTCGACGTAACGAAGAGCTGCCTCTTGGTCTGCCGAGAAGGCCTCCCCATACAAAGGAACGCTTCGAAGACCAAATCTCCTCTTAAATTTCTCGAACCAGCCCTTGCTGGCAACAAAACTACGTTTTTCTCGTGGGGTAGGATCACTCGAGGCACTGGTACTAGGCTGAGGTTCATTTTCGTCGTCGTCATCACCGTCGTCGTCTTCGTTCAACTCTCCTTCAGGAACGAGGCTATCATACAGGGCTTTGGCTTTAGTCCGAATCATACTGGTATCGAGACTAACCTTCTTTTCCCGACAGTCCGATATCCACACTGATAAGGCATTCCCCATTTTCACATTTCGCTTATTACGAGAAGTCACAACTCGCTCAGTGTTCTTGGAGAACGATATCGAGGCAGTTTTACGGATATTCACTTCATCTTTTTTATGTAGCGAACCGTCGATTCGTTCAACCCGTAATGGCGTGCAACAGATGCATAGCTATGGCCTGCCTTAAGCTTGTCCAATAAATTAACTTTCTCGTTCACTGTCATCATTTTTCTCTTCTTCTTGGGTTCACTAGAGGATTTAGAGTGTGGACGACGTTTAGGAGCCATTTTGAAGGGCGTCACAAGCACTATTTTGCACAAAGAGGCACAAGAGAACAGCGAAAATTAGCACACCTCGAGACTAAGCATCACTCAAACATTGATTTGAATGAGCGCGTTCATCTTCGCTGGGTATGAAAGCGAAGGTGGGGGAAACGTCTAGGCCAATCAGCTTGCGAGATTCCCGAGTCGGGAGAGATATCAAATGGCGGGATGCTAGCCAGCCAATCAGAGACGTGGATTTTGAATTGTGTGGGCACTCCCTGCCTTCTGCTGGCGTGCGGGCAACTTTCGCGCCATAATTCCTCAACTTTGAGTTTTTGATGAATATTTTTGAACAATCCGCGATGTACTGAGGCCGCGATAAATGAACCGCGAAGTAGCGAGGGATGACTGTACATCATTGCACTGCACCGACAATGTTACCACAAAACAACAAGACAAAAACTTTTAGTTGTGAAGGATAAATCGTGAAGGAAAGTTTCAATCGCCCTCCAGACATTTTGCGCTGGTACCTTTGAAACTTGAATGTCATTAAAGGCAAGGTGTGTGTATTTTTCAGACACCATGAACGCCCTTTCAAAGCGCCAAGGGCACCCAACGACGCTATAAGGCCCATGGGATGCCTTTTTATTCTCCAGGCCCTTGTATTCTTCAGGACATCCTTGTAGCCTCCGGAACGTTTTCTGAGCTCAGGGACGCCCCTTGTCACCCTTGTATTTTCACGGTGTTTTTTTAAGCCTTGGGACATTTACGGATCTCAGGGGAGCTCCTCCGGAGTTTCGGGCGTCGTTCTCATTGCGAACCTTATTGCCGGCAGGGCGCTGAATCCGCCTCCTTAGTTTTTTGCTCGTCATTTTCGGCGTTTTCCACGCAGCTTCACGAAACTTGGTGACTTTCCTAACTATTCTTTCTACGTACCGTAACAATATTCCGTAATTCTATTTTGCTCTGGGGCGGAGCCAGGCAACGTTTCGGAAGGCACCTCTGGCCATATTTGGCACTGTTTAGGGTAAAAAAATGTCCGCCAAAAAAAGCGTTTGTAAGATAGAACTAAAAGCTATTTCGATGTATAGGTAAATAGTTGGACAAGCACACAAATACAATTTTGTTTATCTGAGGTCATTTCAGAAGGTCAGAACAAGGCCAAAAATAAAATGTTATTTTATAGTAATAATTTTGGCGCTAAATTTCAAATGCCAAATCCGGGAAATACATGATGTAAGTGGTGCCATCTACTTGTTTCAAGTTTCAGAAGGATATCAGGTCGGGTCAGGGACCTATAACCTCAAATGTCAGTGCACTTACCCTATATCACAACTGCCGTGAAATGGAACTTCGGAAAAAGAGTGGATTCAAATGACTGGAAACGTTTTCAAACAATATGAAATGCACACAAGATGATCCTAAGCAGCTTTAAGGTCGCTGGAGGTCATTTAAGGTCAAAGGCTCCTAGCTGACCTGAAGAACATGTAACCGTGACAGTTCCTTTTTTATGTCCCCGGCACCACCTATGCCAACATTATGCAGACAATGTGATACGATTTCTACTCCTCCAGCATAACATGATTAGTAAAAGCTAAAAAGGTGCTTTTAAATTTTTAGTTAATTCAGTTTTTGAAAACCTTACCATCCTATTTTTGAAACCCTGTGAACGCCTATGACTTTTCTCAGAATTTCAAACATATGGAACAATGGTAAAAGTTCCCTTCATAATCTCTCGATTCATGGCAATTTCATCGAAATCGGCCCATAAACAATGGAATTATAACAAGACCAAAAAGCATGCCGTGTTTTGACTTTTTGGACCCCCTTTGTATCCGCCCGTTTCAAAATTTTGAAAACTTTTCTAAACAATGTAGTTTACCTCATGGTCAATCGATGGCCGTTTGTTGTCATGAAATCGGATACAGATCTCGGGGGGCCGAATCCGCTGAGAGAGGGTTAAGGCTTTCTTCTAAACCTCGGAAATACCTTCAAACCACAGGGCCCCTTTTGAGCCTTCGGGGCTCCCCTCAAGCGTTTGAGCACCTTTTTGTTCTTTAGGGCGTCCTACTACCCATCGGGACACATTTTTAGACGCCAAGCGTGCGGTTGGAATCTTCAGGGGACGAACATTCAGAGGCCTGGGCGTCCTATTGTTCTTTAGGGCGTTCTTTTAACCCCCAAAAATGTTTTCATACGCCAGGTGCGCCCCTTGAACCACCAGGGGTGTCCCTCCGGGTTCTGGAGGTGCCTTGTCCATTTAGGGCGTCCGTCTAGCTCTCGAAACATATTTTCGGACCACAGGGACGTCCTTCGAGGCGTCGTCCCCCATGGTCTGGGACGCCTCTTTATTTTTAGAGCGCTATTGTAGGCGCCGAGGCATATTTTTAAACCACAAGAGCGCCCTTTGATCCCTCGCGGGTGGCCCTCCATGGTTTGGGGCGCTTCATTATATTTTAGGGCGTCCTAACCCTGGAGACGCATCTTCAAGCCTCACGGCGCCCTTTTGAGCCTTCGGGGAGCCACTCCAGGGCTTGAGGCCCCCATTATTTCTTTACGGCGTCCTTTTAGTCCTCGGAACGTGCCTTCAAACCTCATCGGCATTCTTTGGAGCCCTCGGGCGAACTTTTAGCCGTCGAGTGCTCCTGGTTTTAGCGCGTTTCATTATTTAGGGCGTCTTTCTAGCGGCACCTGGATGAGCCATTGGGGGCTCCCCTCCAGTCCGAGGGTTTGAGCTCCTTTTTATTCTTCAGGACGTCCTTCTAGACATTAGAACGTATTTTCAAACCACAGCGGCGCCTTTTCAGCCCTCGGGAGATGGGCCCTTCAGGGTTCCAGGCGCCCTTTTATTCGTCAGGGCATCTTTTTAGCCATCGAGATGTTTGCAAAGAGCTCAAAGGCGCCCTCTGAGTTCTCGAGGGGGATCTCTCCGGAATTTGGGGCGCCCTTCGGGCTTCATGACCACTAAGATGGGTTCAGTTGTTGATTCCCTTCTCATCCTCGGGACGGGAAACTATTTGACCGTATCCAAAAATCAGTCTATTTAGGTCATAATCTAAAATGTATGTTCATTTAACCCAGAACATGTAAAATACATTTTTAATCTTGTATGAACCAGTGTGGTCATGGGCGCTAAATATCAAGCTCTAAAGCCTTACGGACGTGCAATGCAAACTACAGTCATCATGCTGTTTAACATTATCCCGTACGAAGGACTTCATAAACGCCCGTGCCCCCGCAATTTTTTCCCGCTATTTCCAGGGTTTTAAAGCACCTGCATAAGGCTTGGTCACTTTTCTTATCTATTCCTTGCACGTATCACGGCGGATTTTGACCATTTCATTTCCTAGGGGCGGTGCCGGGTTACGGTTTTTGGGAGGCACCTCAGGCCATTTTTAGCATAATTGAAGGTAAGATAAAAATGGCCACCAAAAATAGAGTTTTAAGACATAACTTAAACCTTCATATGAGTACATAATCAAGTAACTGGGAGAAGATACAAAAAAGCTTTGTTGACATGAGGCTATTTCACAGGTTAAAGCGAATAGCATAGTTTGGTTGTATGTAAATATTTTTGATGGTTATCTTCAGCGTTTACAATGCGACGCGCCTATGATGAAACCAAATGTGCCTCACTTGTGCCTGAGGGTTCAAGTCGATATCAGTCTAGTTCTGAAGCTACAACCTAAAATATCCTAGCTTGCGCCCCGCATCACGATGGTCGATATACATTTTTAGAAATGTAGCCAAATCAAACGACTGAACTTGTCTTTGAAAATCCTTGAAATGAATCCAAGGCCATTTCATATAACTCTGAGGTCATTTGAGGCCATTTAAGGTCAATGTTTGTAAGCTGACCTGAGGACCATGCGACCATCTTTGGTCGCATGGTCGCATGGTCCAAAGACCAAAATGGCATCACAGCTGAAATTTGCGATGGGAGGTATGATAGTCTCATTGTACTTTTGTCGTTTCACAGGTCAAACGAGCCAGGACACGCATGCCCAACTTGGTGCACTGGTTGTCCTCAGGCTGGGAGGGGGGGGTCGCCTACCTGGGGTCACAGCGAACTTAGTTCCTAAGGTCACCACCAGGGGCGCTCATGTCATGCAACAGAAATCGCTCCTTGTCGAAAACACGCAAGCTAGAGCCGCCAGATCTGATTTGCAGGTAGGTGGGCACATGGTCTATCCTAGCATATCATTCTGGTGGCCGCGATAGTTTCCCAAGATCACCGCAGGGCACAACTGAATTTCAAATTTTTGACTCTCGGAATTTCACCCACACAGCGTGACGTTGACCTACAAACTGGCTATACATCATATCATGCGATATTTGTCAAAATAATGTTGACGCGGTGGATCGTAATAAAACATTTTGCAAGCGTAGACATCGTATAAAAAAACTACAATGGCGTTTGACGCCAATGCTTGATATGCACCTTTGACCTAGCTTGGCTTCTAATGGCCTGACCCTTCCCATACACTAAGGTCAGGTCAATGACACCAACAATTATAAAAGAAAAGTGTAACGCAATGCCAATTATCCGACAAATATAATATATTGTGCGATATGGTTTAAAACGCAGTTAACATGGCCTTCACAAAAAGGTCACAAGTCTCGACCTACTGAGTAAAAAAGTCCAAAAATTTTCCTTGACATTTATTCATGTTTAAAATTCAGGTGTAAAAAAAAACAACGCTCTATCTCCCGCCCCAAAAATTTTTGCAAAAAAAGTCGCAGCTGCAGGGGTCCTAAAACGGCCCCCTCCGCCGGGCAAAGGTGAAAGCCAGCTTTGACTCGCGCGCCCACAAGTTTCCGCTGCTATCTGCGATGTTTGGACCGCTGTCGGCATTGTTCCCGGTTCTGCCAGGACCGCGACAACCGTCCCGACAGCAGGTTCCGCCACCAAAGCTGACCATCAATATCGCTCGCGCCGCCGACTTCAGACGTTCCGTGGAGTCTGAGCCTGCGCATCACTACAGCCTCGGCGGGCCACGTCAGTCGGGCGCTTCTGTGACCCGGACGGGCCTGATGTCTTGACTCCACATGGCGCCATCAGATTCCCGGGAGCGCCGCCCCGGAACGGCCTGAGCCGGCGTGCGGCTTCGGCGTCGGATCAGCGCGCTGCCCTCCAGGTGGGCCGCCACGTGACAGCATCGGGCCCGTATTATGATCGTCACCGCACTGACGACGAATGGAAATCTGCTCTGCGCCCGGAATAGCGGCACCGAGGCTTCCGAGTCCACTGATCAATGAGACGCAGCGAGAACGGCAGACGCGCTCACACAGTCTGGTCTGCTTCGGTCGACGGTGGTAGCAAAAATGGCAGAAGTTATCAGCATCACTCAATATCACCAGCACAGACGAAAGAAGCAAAGGGCACGCAGGCTGACCTGTTTTGACCTTTTTAAATATTATGGATGCTTTTTACTCGAACATACGTTGTATGGTCGCAAATGACAAGCAGTACACCAACGCATTCCTTCTATACAGTTTGTACTGTCCCAATTGTGTTACTGAAAACCTTCCTTGAATGAAAACCCTTCCTTTCGAGTAAATAATTTTCTACCAAATATTACGCTTTTGAATTGCCACCACGCCCGCCGACCGTTGTCTGAGTAGCTTACGTGGAGAAATCTTTGAGGAGTGGGTTTCATGATGTAGAAGTGAAAGCTAGTAGATGATCCACGGTATAGAATTTTATGCTGTACCGTGTCTGATCAATGGTAATATGGCGGATGGTATGAAGGACACCAGAAACGCCCGACGTACCGGCATAAATACCATGACCTTGGTTGACTTTTTTACTTTAATATGATAGCTGCAGACTTTATATGCGTACCCGGCACATTGGGTGGGTATTCCAGCCGTGACACATGCTTATATATTAAGAAAAAACGAGACTCCTGGCCCCACAAAAAGACTATTTTCACCTCTATTTTCTGGTTTCCTTGAAATGGTAAAGTTTGGCCTCGAGTGCTTTATTTCACTCCACAAAGGTAAATCAAGTCTTCTTTTTACTTTACGCGTTCCAGTACAGATCGACCTGGCACCCACCACAATCAACAAAGCATGGTCTCAATCTTGGATGGACTTTGGTCCGGTGCATGGGTGTGGTTTTTGGAAAATGACTGTGGGTGCCCAAAAGGCAGATGGCGACATCCATACACTGCGCATCGGGGAGGGGGAGAGGAGGTTGTGACAGGCGTTTATACCTAAAGTTCAGAGAAATGAATTTAAAAAGGTATTACGGGAGGTAAGTTGCAGACAGATGTGTTACGTAAATCATGGATGACTGTATGGTGGCGACATCCTTAAAAGCCATGTCTTTTTGCGTCGTCTCAAAAACACTCTCCGGGAAATAGTTATGACTGCATCATGAATTATCATGTGAATGGAAAGTGCATTTTGGTCACCTTAAATACAATATTTCACGCATCCTAATTATTGTATTTATCGACAGTTCTATCGGTAATCGAAACAAAATAACACAATACTTGAGAAAGAAACCAATCATCGAGCAGAAAATACATACATAGGTAAACCTTGGACGCACCCAATGCTTACCCACAATTCTGCCTAGCTGTACCAGACGCAATTATAAACGGCAGCGACGATTGCTTTGAAAAACAACACCAACGTATTTCGACCTATTCACATAATGCATATCTGCGGAGGAAATTCAACTCGTGGAACTGCAACGGTACTTGCCTGAACACATGAAGGCCGCTTTCATAATTCCGATGTTCCTCAGCTGCTGTCAGCTTCGGCATTGCTGAGGCTAACCTTACGCTCACACGTTTTGTCGGCGATTTCAGTGGTGAAACTGGGGTAAACAGATAAAACTTGGGCTGGCAGCCAGCATACTTACCCCAGTACAATATCTACTAACGAGAACGAATTCGCAAGAATAAATGGTACCTACGTTTCGATTCATAAAAATGTTCTCTCCAGTCGCACGCGTACACTTAAAAATCACATTTTGAGTAGATACACTCCTTGTAATGGATGACCCTGCACCAAGACCCAGCTTGACACAGTTTTACTTGGAGGGTGGCGGTAAAAGCAATGAGTGGGTCATAATGGAGTAAATAAGCTCCGATCATTGCTGATAAAGTTGATTTTAGGTGGTTGGCCTCAGAGGACCTGAGAATATAACTATATTTGAATATTTAAACGTCCTTTGAAGTTCTGGGTGCCCAAGTCGTATTGTGGGTGTCCATTTCCATTTTGTGGGTGCCAGGGCACCCACAGATGGGAAACCTCACTCCTGGTCCGGTGGGTAATCTCCACTTTTCAGCTCGGTCTAACGAGCGGTTTTTGTGCTAGAACAATTTGAAGTTTTGAAATTTGATGATTTCTGGGCAAACTCTTAGTGAAATAATTTGTATCATTTCAGTAACCAAAGACCACATTTTTAAGAACTATGTATGGCTGTGATGAAGACGAAATACTGCATCTCTCGACCAGTTGCATTTTGCAAAGTATCTTTCACTTCTTATTTGACCCTGAAGCCTATTTTCGAGGTCAAATTTTGAAAGTGCGGCCGGTGATTTTAACTGAAATACTGATGAGGCAAAATGTTCTCCAAAGGATTCCGATTTCTTCTTAATCAAGAAAAAATTTCTATTTTTGGCTTTAATGTTACACAATGTATATCAATTTCGCGATGTTTTCGCCGAAAACGTCCGTGTCGGGGATTCTCGATCTGGACCGTCAATAAGTAATATGAACGACAGGGGAAAGTGGTTCGGAACATTCGAGGTCATTTTTTTCATTCATTCAGATGCCACGCATTCCGTAATCTCATTATATTTATCGTCATCTGTCGGCCGCTGCGAAGGTGTAGTTTCGGCCCACATTACATCTCACAGGCAAGGGCGTCACGGGAACTAAGAAGGCGCTAAAGCTCAGTTTACACCAGCGGTCATATGCCGCGGAATCGACGGACGAAACGGAATGGCGCCGCCCAGATTTCGACGGCGTCAGAGGTGTCGATTTGTACTCTTTTGAGAGGGTCCTGGCCCACCCAATGTTGATTCGAGTCCCCAATGTTGGTTTGGGCCCCCAGTATTCTTCGCCGGTTTTAAAGTGAAATGAGCAATAATAGCGAAAAGAACGGCCTCAATAGATGAGAGATAGGCAGAAACCAAAACAAAGTAAGCTAAATCCATTGAGAAACCCACATCTGGGGAGGTTAGATTGCCAGGCCTTCAGCTCGCCCCCCCCCCCACAATCGCTTACAGAAATCGACACCCCTAAATGGCGTCACGCCTCGACGAACTTGACTGAATGTGCAGTCGGCTGACTGCGTTCAGCTGATCATAACGAGCAGTTTCGTTTGTTTACTTCTGCTCTGAGGTCCGAGATTTGTAAAAACTGTCCATTGGGCCGGTTGGGAAAGATTTTGCGACTAAAGATCAATTTCTGCCAGACATGTAGCCAGGATTTTCCTTGGGGGATGTCAAATTTTGTCATATGCCACTGACATATGATGAAGGTTATAGGAAAAGTAATAGTTTTATGTAATTCACCCCATATTTAACAGAAGGAAAACAAATGGTGTTTCCTTTTACAACCTATATATCATCATTATTACGTACTCCTGCGAGATCGCTCTACATCTGGTGCAGAACGCTTGGTTCAGGGGGTCCACGGGGGCCATGTCCCTTGACGGTATTCTAGGCGCAGGCTTCTCACTTCTCATAACTCCAGAAATCCGCGTAGTCGACGAGCATATTGGCATCAAAAGATGCGCAATGGAAAAATAGCCCGATCCAACGCTTTTTGTGCCTTGTAAACATTACAACTTGGCCAAAAATAATCGCCTGAAGCGATCGAGATACCTACCGCCTCCACAACTACCACGATCTCGAGGCACGGAGCACCTTTACGAGACAGATCAACGTCAGTCCCCAAGGATCGACGGTTCAGAAGGCCTCGTGAAATATGACGTCACCGAGAAACTAACTAAACGCAGCAGTCTCGACACTCAAAATAGGTTAACGATGACAATGAAACGGAACAGAGAGATGGACTGGGACCGAACACGGACAGGCATGAGTGCCTGGAAGGGACAAGGGGATCCGGGATTTCGACAGGGGCTCCGCTCCCGGCCTTAGTCCCCATTTTTTTGTTCTTCAGATATAAAAAAGTTGATCTGCTAGGGTCCTGGCTGAAATATCTGATATAATTCTGCTATTTTTTTTAATAAATTAAGCGGCAAAATCTAAGCACGTCAACTCATTTGAAAAAATGTTGCGTTTTGTTCCCCTACAAAGTGGCCGAAATATGACAGCAGCGGTGGGATTTTAGGCGGGTGCGTCCCTCCCACTTGAAATGTCGTTTCTGTTATCCAGGACCCGTTCTGCCCCCTCGTAGCCTCTGGAGGCTGTTTTGCCAGCTTCTTGGTGGTTATGGATCGTCTGCCGTGTCAGGGTCCTTTAGTGGTCTCAAGTTCCTTTTACAGACACTTCGGGCAGGACCCATCTGGTAGCTTCAAGGACACTTAAACCATCTCAGGTTTCTTCCTGTCGTCCCTGGGGAATTTTGCCGTCTAGGAAGTCCCTCAGACAGTAACAAGGGTCCTCTGTAAGTCTCTCTGCCGTGACAGAGGCGCCTCTGGCAATGCTTTAGGTCCTTTGGCCGTTTCAGGAACTGTCTGGACGTCTCGAGGCTTAGCAATTTCATGGGCCTCACTGGTCATCTCAGTGGCCCCTGCTAGAGACTGCTAGTGAGCGGTCTCAAAGGTAGGGATGCACCGGATCGGGATTTTTGTGATCCGGCCGGATACCGGATATGCCGGATCGGGGTGCCGGGTATCCGGCCGGATATCCGGCCGGATACCGGATATTATGTTTACATGTTTTTATTTACTATTTCTATCGAAATGATGAAACCGAAAAGACTGAATAGAAAAGAAAAATATGGGAGACTGAAAAAATAGTAAAAAATGCCCACAGCTTGTGAGTCGATGTCTTCAAGGCCAAATGGGGTGGAAAAGGTCAACTTTGGACACTTCATCGGCCTGTACAGGCCATTCCGTACAACTATTCGAACGAAACGGGGTGTTTTTTGGGCCGTTAAAACGTGGAATACGATAACTTCCATTCATTTGGCGTCTTGACTGGGGATTTTGGGTCGAGGTCATGTCAGATCAATGACCTGTGACGTCATTTTTTCATCTTTTACAGATCAGATTTCGAACAACACGGGACAGTTTGAGAGTAAATGAGGGCGCAACATGTATCTTTTGGCGCATTTTCAGTGAAGGTAGCCAACATCGGTACATCTGGTCATTTCCAGCGTTTATATTTCTGTATGTGTGTATAGCTATTTATGTATGTACATGCCAGTATCAATATGCCAAACGTGTGTTAGAAGGGTCTTTGAATGCGTATTTCACACAAATCGATGTATTGCAAAACAAATCTGGACCAGGTCACAAAAACCTGCCCTTGACCTTTGATGACCTTGACCTGAAATGACTGTGGCATATATATATATATATATATATATATATATATATATATATATATATATATGCTTCTGCATGTGCGCACACGTGTCTTTATTAGGGTCTTTGAATGCATATTTCATACAAATCGATATGTTGCAGAAAAAATCTGAGCAAGGTTACAAGATATTTGACCTTGGTCTTTAACGACCTTGACCTTCACTGACCTTGGAATATGTAAGCGTATCAGTGTGCGCACACGTGTTCTTATTAGGGCCTTCGAATGCATATTTCGTACAACCTGATATCTTGCAAAGCAAATCTGGATCAGGTCACAAACCTTCACCTTTGATGCCCTTAACCCTTATTGACCCAGGCTGTGGCCTTGGTACGTCCATCACTTATGCCCGAATGACATCGCCTGACTGCGTTCAAACAGCAGTCTTAAGCAGAACGCCAGTTCTTTCACAAAGTTCCCATTTGTCAGCGACAATCGTCGTTTTCGTGATGTTTGTCTGACTTCAAATGCTTGAGACTTCAAAATTTCCAGCCGATTTCCAATTTTTCTACGCCATTCGACGAGTTATTCGATTGCCATAAATGTCACAAAGTAACAGCAACCAGCTCAGATGCGTTCTCGAGATATTCGAGAAGAGCAGGTGGGGGGCACAAAAAAAAACCCATTCCAGTGCGCGTGTTAAAAGATAGCTACAGCTGATTCGAGCCGTAAAAACAACGGGTGTCATAACGCGTTCCGGCTGGAAGGCTTGGAATCTCCAGAACGTACGTGACAAAAAAAAATATTGGTGGCAAACAAGGTTCGGTACCGAAGGAGCAAGAGGTCACCCCAGGTCACCCAAAAACAAGAGGTCGCCCAAAAGACCCGCATCCGGAAACTGTCGCGCGGATCATATGAAATCGGAAAGAGCGGGGCATTGCTATGGACGACGAAAGCTACTTCACCTACCACGAGAGGTATATGTCAGGAAACCTTGGGTATTCTGTTGGAGTACGTTCAGCAGAAGTCCAGCAAAAGTACAACTGAGGCCAGAGAGCAAGTTTCCCCGTAATCTTTTCGTGTGGCCCGCCATCTCTCTCAGGGGTGTGACAAAGCCGGCTATCATGCCGGGTATGGGTAATGTTGATAGTAACATGTAACGTGAGAAGTGCGTAGGAGATGTGCTCATCCCATATTTGGATGAGTACGGTTTCGAGAGGGACATGTTGATCTGGCCAGACTCGGCCAGCGCTCATTATGCGAAGAAAACGCTCAAGTTGCTGGAAGAGGCCAGAGTGCCGTATGTAGTGCGTGACAGCAGTCCCCCTGTGTGCACCAGGTGTGTCCTACTGAGGACATCTGGGGCATTATCAAGCAGAGGATGTATCAGGGAGACTGGTACGTAACATCCAAAGTCGCCTTAAAGCGCTGGATGAGCCAGGTGATCGCTGCTCTGGACCTAGAGATACCGCGTAAAATGCTGGTGCGCGTACCCAGGTGCGTGCGTGTTGCCGACAGATGAGAGGTGATGGAAATGATCCATTAAGCAAGAACTGACCGCAACGGTTATGACTACATTTCTGCAAAGTTTAATGTTCATGCAGTAATAAATGTGCTTACGGTAAGACTTTAAATACTGTCTCATTTTCCAGTGCCCACAATTTATATTTTTCCTTAATGCATTTGTGTCAGAATTTGAGAAAGATAAGAAATATTTCGAAAAAAGGAAATCATAAGATGGGCTACTGACCGCATGCTGGCCACTGTTTCACAGTTTTGGACATGAGTCCCATTATTGCAGGATATGTCCGAACCCTCCCGGACCAATACAGAAAAGAATTGGTTCCAAGGTCTCCAGACCGACTTGGAACTGCTAGTTACATCGACAATCTGACAAAACAAGCCACGTTTCCCCTGAAACGGTTTTGGACGCAGACATTAGAGCAACGTCTTGATTGTACATCGGGAGGTTAAATATCCGGCAGTATCCGGCCGGATCACAAAAATATCCGGCCGGATACCGGATACCGGATAATCTCTAATATCCGGCCGGATATCCGGCCGGACCGGATATCCGGTGCATCCCTACTCAAAGGTCCCCAAAGGCCCCTCTCTAGCAGTATCAGTGGACCCCCTGTTCTCCTAGGCGCTCCCCTTGTCGTCTCTGGGGACCGTTATTGCCCTCTCATGGGCCCTCTGGCAGTTACGAAAGATCTTTTGGCGATTTACGAGCCCCTATGCAGTGTCATGGGTCCTCTGGACACCTCCGGTAGTATCCATGGCAGTATCAGGGGTCTTCCTCTGTTACATGGGGTATATCTGGCAGTCGTGGCCTCACTAGCAGTCTCAGGCGGACAATTTCTATGCCAAGAGCCCGCCTAGCACACTCGGAGCTCTGGCCGTTCAAAGACCCCATACCGCCTAAGAGGTCCTCTTATCGTCTTTGCCTCGCGGGGGTCTCCGACCCTTTCGGCGGTCTCAGGGGCCATCTGCCGTGTAGGGGCCTATCTTGCCGTCTCAGGATCCACCTGACCTTCGGAGTCTCCCTGACTGCATCAAGAACCCCTCAGGTTAAAAAAAAAACAGTATAGCCCATTCAGGCCCTCTCGAGGTTGAGGTGAGTGATGAATCCCTGTTCAGGGGTCCCTCTGGCTGGTCAGGGTCTCCTTATGTCGTGCTAGGCACCCTCCAATTTCTTGCCGTCTCATGGGCCTCTCTGGCACTTTTAACGGTCTCCTGGGCCTTGTCGTGTTGGGGCCCCTCTCTCGGCCCCGGGGACCCTTAAAGAACTTCAGGGGCCTTTGCATCCATCGAAGGAGCCATCTTACCGTGCCAGGGTTTCATAAACCCTCACGGGGGCATCAGGAACCTTCATCTTTTCATACAGGTCCGTGAAACCCAATCAGGGCCGCTATGGCACTCCAGGGTCCCCTATGCTGTCCTGGGGATTCATTCCTCATCTTGGCCGTCTCAGGGACCCTGTGACCATTCCGGCAGAATCAGGGGCAATCTGCCCTGTCGTGGCTTCAGGGGCCCTTCCAGGGGCGCAGCCAGGCACAAATTTGGGGGTCCTCGCCTAGGGGTGGGCCCCTTACCTCATGTGGATCCCCTAGACAGGAGGGGCCCTCCGAAGGTTGCCAGGGGCCCCACGGGCCGCAGGGGCTCCTACAGGCGGGCAGGTGACAAGGGGCCCCTACAGGACGGCGGTGGCCCCTGCAGGCCGACAGCACCCGAGGGGCCCCTTGTTAGCCAGCAGGAGTCCTTTCAGGCCAGCAGGAGGTCCTACAGGTTGGCAGGGGACCCTAAAGGCCGGCAGGATCCCCCTACAGGCCGGCCGGACCCCTAGAAGCTGGCAGGGGGCCTCCTAGGCTGGCAGGGGCCCTACAGGCCAGCAAGGGGCCCCCTACAGACCGGTAGGGAACCCCTACAAGCCGGCAGGGTGCCTCCATGGGAAGGCAGGGACCCCCTACAGGCCGACAGGGGCCCCTTCAGGCCTATACCGGCCCCTCTATATGCTTGGATCTATATATTTCATCTTCTGTCTTCTCTTGTCTGCCGTTCTTAAAACATTTTAGCGATAGCTTCGGTCCTTATAACAGTAATTTTCTATAGCCTCGGTGGCGGTGGGCCCCCTTCAGACATTCCGAGGTCCCGGTCTGTCTCCTGTGGTCCCTAGGACCCCTGATTGATTTTTCTGGCCCCTTCTACACGTCTCAGGGGTCTTCTAACCCTCCCAGAGGCGCCCGGATTGCATCAAGAACCCGTCACGTTTTTACAAACCCCGCAAAGCTCATATGGGCTTCTTCGGGGCCTCGTTTGATTTTGAAAGGAGCCCCTTCCGGGCCGGCACGAGAGGACCCCTTCGGGGCCTCTCATGGGGCCTCTTCTTAGGCCTCAGGAGGGTGGCCATCGCTCCCATGGCCCCCCCCCCCCAGCATCCGAGCTTGAGTCATCCAGGCTGAGTCGCTAATTGTCGTTAACTGTCGCTGACTGCAAGAATTGTCTGTTATGAATGAGAGGGAGTTCCAGCATTTCATGGGTAATAGATGGCGGCGAGCAGTGTCACGACAAGGTGCTCTTTCCATGGGTGGAACCCTGTCCAGGATATTGGGGAGGGGAAATCAATATCTGCGGGAACACTGACCCAAAATCTTGTTTTTCAACGGAAAGTGCAAAGAGCGTTTCGGACCAAAATTTGGAATGGGGCGAAAAACTATTTTGCCAAAATTGGAGGTGACATGTCCCCAGCTCACCCCCCGGTGGTTACACCCATGCCCCGTTCAATAATAAGAGGCGGTCCCTGTCGCGATCGAGAGAAAGGCTCCGTCATTTAGCAAATTGCGATGGTAGCAAGCCACGGTACAGCGATCACGAACTTCACGTTCGAAATTCCCTTCAGGTCCCGATGGCAGCCGGCCGGCAGGCTATAGTACGAGCGCGTCAGAGTTGAAAATTCCGAGCGATTGCTGGCATGTGGCCTGCGACCTACGGCTCCGCTCGCTCGACTCACTTGTCGTTGCGGACTCGCTCGTTGCAAAATACTGTTTATCGGATAGTTCTGACAAAAAGGCATCATTTCGAACCAGACAATAACAATGCATTGTATGTACACAAATGTACAATCCATGCTAAATGACACTAAAACTATAAAAGTACTGCAATGATGATAGAAAAGGCATCGGGTCCCCCGCCTTTCCTTAAAATGTAAATTACATACCTAGTCGTCTTCCTCACAGGAGACACGTAATTGCTCATGGACACTTTTTCGTCCGCCTTAACGCCAGTAATTTAACGTAGGTATAGGTCACAGTATGAATAAATGCCAGTCTGAAATCTGAGTTCAGGATCACGATAGAGGTCCGAGATCAAGGTCAAGTCCGAGACCGAGATTAGAGTCGATCCATCGCCTGAGTCCAAGTTCGAGGCACTAGTCCACTTTTGCATTGCAGGAGTCCGAGACCCCAGTCTTGGAGCCCAACTCAGGGTGTGCGTTCGGGTCCTTTGCTTGGGCCAGACCGCTCCGGATTCACAACGCATTGGTTTGATTCCTGCTCTGACTCTGAGCAGCTTAACCCAATTTTCACTCGATCTCGGCTCCGACTCAAGGCGATGTCGCCTGGTTTCCGAAACGATTCAAATGGAGTCGATTCCAGTGACAACGGGTAGGTATATGAACCACTCTGTGATCTACAATAACCTTCACTGAACATGCATTTGGATAACGAGAAGGCAAACGTGAACTGTTCCATATGCTGAACGTACCCAAAGCAGACATCAGAATAGGGGTATTTGTTTTGTTACTCGCATTTTTCTTTCATTTGACCCTCCCATGTTTGTAACCAATATCACTGACCCAACTCAGACTCCAACCCACGCAAATTTTCGAAGGAGCCTGTTTCACTTTCACAAGCCGGAGGTCGACTCATTCCGGAGTCAACTCCGACTTCAAGCGAAAGTAACCATGAGACCAATCTCGACAGCACATGACTCTTATGACTCTGAGTCTGCCGTTTGTCTGCTACGGACTGCTCGTGTGACGGGAAGCCTTCGGCTGACATTCTAGACTTGCACGCCCTACACGCGCAGCCGCAGCTTCCTGGGTTTAGGGGCCAGTCGTACGTTGTTGATCTAGCACTGAAGGATAACAGCTCGTATCGAATAATAAACACTACTGCTTTTTAGCTTGCCTTTCGGCCAACTTCATGCACCCAATAGCTCTAATTACTCGCATTTGCCATTTTTATGCTCTTAAAACTCAAGAGCGAAAGAGCATCCAGAAAAGACATTGAAGTCGGTGCGACCCTAAGCTAAGCCCCTAAGCCCCTATAAACAAACGAGAAGGGGTGCCTCTCGGGCTGGCCCCGGAGGGGTCCGTCCCAGACTCAGATGGGTCCCGAAGGGGCCTAGTTTGAGTTTTACGGGGTCTGTGAAAAAGTTATTGATAAAAAGGTAAAAAAAAGTCTTGATGCAGTCAGGGGGCCTCTGGGAGGGTTAGGCGATCCCCTGAGATGCAAGGGAGGGCCCCTGAAACTCCCAAAGGGTCCTTGAGACCATAACAGGGCCCCAACACGGCAGATTTCCCCTGAGACCGCCAGAAGGGGCCTTTACAAGGGGCTTACAAGGCCCTTACAGATTCCAGGGCTCCTGAGACAGCCAAGATGAGGACTAAGTCTGTATGACGGCAGAGGGGCCCCTGGAATGACATACGAGTCCCCGAGTCCCTGGGAACGCAAGAGGGATCTCAACGCGACAAAGGGTTCATGAGACCGTTTACAAGAGGTCCTTGTGCAGGCCCCCTGTCAGCCTGTAGAGGCACCCTGCCGGCCTGCAGGGCCCCCCTGCCGGCCTATGGGGCCCCCAGCCAGTCTGTAGGGCTTCTGCTGGCTGCAGTGGCTCCCTGCCGACCTACAGGGGGCCCTGCCCGCCTGCACGGGTCACCTGCCGGCCTGTAGGGGTCTTCTGCCGGCGTTTTGGGCCCCTACCGGCCTGTAGGGACCGCCTACCAGTCTGTAAGGCTCCCTAGCGGCCTGTGAGCACCTGCCAGCCTTCGGGTCCCTGCTAGCCTGTGGACGGACCCTCTGCAGTTCTACGGGGTCCTGCCAGCCTGCAAGGGCCCCCTGCCGGTCAGGAAAGGGCCTCCTGGTTGCCTGTAGCTGGTCCCCTGTCGGCATGAAGGGGCCCTTTCTGACATGCCTGGGCCCTTGCCGCTGTACGCCCCTGTTGGCCTGTAGAGGGATTCGTTTACGGCCTGCGGAGAGGCCCCTGGCGTGTAGAGGAGCCCCCTGACGTCTTGCAGAGGAGCACCCTGAGAGCTATGGAGGTCCCCGGTAAAAAAAAATGTTTTTGGCGCAATCATCGACAGTCAGAGAAGAGCTAGCTGGTTGTAAGTCATGACGTTTAGGAACGGCAAGCGTCTAAGGTCGTAAAATTTTCAGGGGCTGTTTTATTCTGGGGTCGCAGTCATAAGATACGGGCTCAACATCGGCCATGCAACTCCCAAAATTCTGGGTCGGCTGTATTCCTCTGCGAGCCTCTTGTGAAACCTTGTTTAAATATTTTTGTCCAGGGGGCCCACATGAAGCGGGGTGGCCCGCCGCTGGACGAGGACCCTCCGAAATTTTAGGCTGGCTGCGTTTCTGCCCTCGAGTGTGTTAGACGGGCTTCTGGTACTGCAAAGATCCCCTAAGACTGCCAGTGAGGCCCCTGAAGCTCCAACAAAGGCCCCTGATACGGTTTGAAAGACTTAAAATTGCTAGATATACCCGATGTAACAGAGGGAGACCCCTGATAAAGCCATGGAGACTACCGGAGACGTTCAGGGGGCCCATGACACTGCGCAGGGGCCCTAAAAACGCCAAAAGGTTTTTTGTAATTGCCAGAGGCCCCTGAAACGGCAGTATGTTCCCCAGAGACCAATATTCCACCAAAAAGCTGACAAAAAAGGTTCAATAAGTTAAGACGGGGCAGAGGGGCTCCTGGGCAACAGAAACGACATTTCACGTAGGAGGGATGCACCCGCCTAAAATCCAACCGCTGTTGTCATATTTCGGACACTTTGTAGGGGAACAAAACGCAATTTTTTTTTCAAATGAGGCGACGTTTCTGGATTCTATCGCTTACTTTATACCACAAAAAGCGCAAAATTATATCAAATATTTTGGCCAGGACCCTAGCAGATCAACGTTTTTCTTCATATCTGAAGAGCACAAAAATGGGGACCAAGGCCGGGAGCGGAGCCGCCATTTCCCCCTGTCGAAATCCTGGATCCGCCCTTGTCCCTTCCAGACACTCATGCCTGTCCTTGTTCGGTCCCAGTCCACCCCCCCCCCTGTTCCGTTTCATTGCCAGTGTTAACCTATTTTGAGTTTCAAAACTGCTGCGTTTAGTTAGTCTTTCGGTGACGTCATATTTCGCGAGGCCTTCTGAACCGTCCATCCCTGGGGACTGACGTTGATCTGTCTCGTAAAGATGCTCCGTGCTTCGAGATCGTGGTAGTTGTG
The DNA here is from genome assembly GCA_030062745.1 of Capitulum mitella. Lineage (NCBI taxonomy): Eukaryota > Metazoa > Arthropoda > Thecostraca > Pollicipedomorpha > Pollicipedidae > Capitulum > Capitulum mitella. The sequence continues at coordinate 30,763,410 of CP099845.1, read as the reverse complement.
GAGGCGGTGGGTATCTCGATCGCTTCAGGCGATTATTTTGGCCAAGTTGTAATGTTTCCAAGGCACAAAATGCCTTGGATCAGGCTATTTTTCCATTGCGCATCTTTTGATGCCAATATGCTTGTCAACTACGCGGATTTCTGGAGCTATGAGAAGTGAGAAGCCTGCGCCTAGAATACCCCCCTTGGCTACATCCCTAGTTTCTGTCCAAATGAATTTCAAACAGTCCTCCATATCACTGCCACCAATGTAAAGAGTACTGCGTCCTCTTTCTTGTCACAGTTGACAACACCTGAATTTCTCGAAAAATACCAGTAAAATCGTAACGACAACGTACCATGTCCTGCCACCACGCTGGTCGGATGGCGAAGAGCAACAGTATTCCACGGCGCAAAATGAAGTGTCGCCAAGGTTAAGATCATTTACATCTGGAAGGCCCTGCAGAGATATTGAAATTATTGATGACGTCTCGTATATATAAGTATATATATATATATGAATTGCATTCTGCTTCCCCAAAAGTTACTTTAAAGCAATTTCGGTATCATTGTATAGTTATGTTATCGCATTATATCCTTGTTAGTATAACATATTATCACCAAACTTGTTAGGCTGAAATAGGCCCCTGAATCGAGATGACCTTGAGTGACCTCAGATGACCCTGGTCAGTGTGTGAAGGTGGTACACATCAGGGCTATTTGGGATGAACAAGGTAACTGATATCAGAAAACTAACATAAAGTTGTTTCAAAATGTTTACAGCTAACTCAAAAACGAGATGAAAAAGGAAAATAGCTATGAACTCGGCATGACCTTCACTACATTGACTGAAATCAAGCAACTTTTCCACTTATGCTCATGATATTGTCATATGGTACATGATACTGCTATAGCACTCTTATCCCCAAATGCCAATTTCTAAGAACAAAAACATTCAGAAAATAAAATTTGTCGGAAACTGCTTAAAATTTCCTTGGGCCTAAGTTATTAGCCTACCTTTTCCTTTTCACGAAATTCCAACCGAAATTCCAACCGAAACGGAAATTCGCGAACTTTTTCGCGAAATTCCAAGTTAAAAGTTCCAAGGCTGTGGGCAAGATAAATTCATGTACCAACACCCAATGTGATATCTTTCAGTTTGTTACAGCAGTCTAAACTTCTTCGACATGCGTCCCTTAAACCTGATGTAGGTCAGTGGTCTGACTCGACCAAAAGTTAACATTTGTCCAAAATATGCGCAACATATGTAAGAAAAGATAGCGAAAATTCTGTGCAAACACATCAGCAGCGTAAAAAACGCCGTTATCGATCACCTCGAACAGAATCGAAAATTGCCTCACTAAGAAACGATCCAGAAGGCCACGTTAAGAATTTCCGGATGCTGTGGAAAACATTTGATACCATAATGAATCAGAAATTGCTCACAGCTCAGTCTGTGTTGCCCACAAGTAGCGAAACGTGCTCCGGCATGCGGGAGCGGCACCGGCTACTTTTCGGGCCATTTCTTTACACGCAACGTCATAGGGTTAACCCGCACAGTGGAAAGGGGTTTCGCGCTAACGCGCACTGCAAGGGGGCACAAAAGTGCCCCGTCTCCGATCTCGGAAACGGAAAGAGCTAGATATATGAAGCTTTTATGGACAGAATGGGGCCGTAGCGATTTATATCGTGTGCAATTCTCATGACCTTAGGTCAATATCTTCAAGGTCAAATGGGGTCGAAAACGTCAAGTTTTGGCACTTTCTCAGCCCGTACAGGCCACTCCGTACAACTTTTTGAACGAAACGGGAAAAGGGTATTTGTATGGCCGTTAAAACGTGGAATACGATAACTTCCATTCATTTCACATCTTGACTGAGGATTATAGATCCAGGCGATGTCAGGTCATTGACCTATGGCGTCATCTTTTCATCTTTTACATATCAGACTTCGAGCAACACGGGACAGCTTGAGTGTACATAAGGGCGCTACACGTACCTTCTGGCGTATTTTTAATGAATGTAGCCAACATTGGTACATCTGGTCGCTTCCAGCGTTTATGTTTAGGTATGTAAGTATATGTATATATGTATATACATGGGAGTATCAATGTGGAAAACATTGATGTTTTTTTGAAAACATTGATGATCAATGTTTTTAGTAAGGTTTCTGAATGCATATCTTATACAAATCGACATAATGCAAAGCAAATCCGAACCCGGCCACAAAATAGTTGCCCTTGACAATTGACGACCTTGACCTGAAATGATCCTGGTGTATGTAAGCGTATCCATGTGCGAATACGTCTTTTTATTACGGTCTTCGAATGCATATTTCATACAGATCGACGCGTTGCAAAACAAATCTAGGCCAGGTCACAAGATATTTAACCTTGAACTTTAATGACCTTGACCTTCACTGCCCCTGGTTTATGCAAGCGTATCAGTGTGCGCATATGTGATTTTATCAGGGTCTTTGAATGCATATTTCACACAAACTGACATGTTGCAAAGCAAATCTGGATCAGGTCACAAGCTGTTTGACCTTGACCTCTGATGACCTTGACCCTTAATGACCCTGACTTTTGTCTTAGTATATCCACCATTTATGCTCGAATGACGTCGCCTGATTGTGTTCAAATGGCAATCTTAGGTAGAACGCTGGTTCTTCCACAAAGCTCCCATTTGTCAGCGACAACCGTCATTTTCGTTATGTTTGTCTGACTTCAAATGCTTGAAGCTACAAAAATTTCTGGCCGATTTCCGATTTTTCTGCGTCAATCGAAGAGTTATTTAATTGCCATAAATGGCACAAAGTAGCAATCAGCTTTGGACCGTTCTCGAGATATTCAAGAAAAGCAGGTGGGGGCACAGGAAGACCCCATTGCAGTGCGCGTGTTAATGTTGAATTTCGCCAGTTAAGGGGGCATGGTGCCCCCGTGTGTCGCCGTTCCGCCACCTATGGTGTTGCCCGCAGCATTTTCAAATAAATGGCCGCCGGTGTCAAACTACGGTGTCAAGCACGATCATCTTATTAGTCTGCGAAGAACATTTCATTGATGATATGGTGACAAGCATGTAAACTGCTTTAACATTTCCATCCTACACGCCCATTTCGCTAACTGGACCAAAGAACAACGGGACTCGGTGCACCCCCTTCCCACTGCCTAGTCTGCGACAGAATCGAGTGAAACCTTGTTTTCTATTATGTCTGTGGTCGATTCCGTCGTCAATGATGCCAAGACTTTCTTGTTCGTGCATTTTTGTTCAATGCATCACGTGATAAATTGACACGCATACCACAAATGATCTATATCTGTAATTTTCATGCCAATGTCCGCCGGCAACGGACGGCAGAGTCCAACGTGCAAATTTTTCAGTCAATATGTCGGAAGTTATACATGTATGTGTAATGTTAAACATAAAAATGGGGAAATTATCTTGATTTAAAACGAATCAGAACCTTTAAGAGAACATTCCACCTATGCACAGTTTCAATCGGAATCAATGGCCATACGCGGAAAACTTAACTTTGAAAATAGGTCTCAAAGGTTAAGCAAAAACCGCAAAAAATTCTGAATAAATGGGAATAGCAAAATGCCACAGCATTTCGTCCTCATCATGAAAATATCCAGCTTTTGAAAATGTCGTAATTGGTTACTGAAATAATGTAAAGAATAATAAGGCCACGGTGCCGTGCGCGGCTCCGGCCGCACACACAACCGTCTCGGAGCGCCGCCGCTAGGAGGCAGGTTGAGCCGCGGACTGTGCGGCCGCCAGGAGGCGGCAAGGGCTGTGTCCCGACGTTGCGGCCGCCAGGTGGTCTGAGTGTGTAGCCCGCCCATCGCGGCAGTTCGCACCGTGGCTTCCTTGGGGTAGGTCCTGCGGGTGTTGGGCTAAAGAGGGTAGCGGAATTTTGGGGCCGGGATTTTCCCTATGTTGCGCATTGAGCTTGGTGTAAATCATAGTTCATCATATGTGTTCGTCCGCGTCACTTTGATGTAAATGTTCGCTTCTTAATATAACCTTGAGAATTAACTGTGTTTCCTCTCCTTCGCGCGATCTGCCGAGGCTGCTCTACGGTGAACGCTAATCAGCCAACCGGGTTGCACGTAACGACCGTGTGGCAGGCGGTGCAGTAGCGGTAACCTTGTGTCTGTTGAGAGGAGACCTCGCCAGTGGACCGAGTCATGAACGGGAAGCTGGGAGGTCTGGCGTCGCCGGCAGGTGCAAAGCGCGGGTCGGTGGTGTGTGAAAAACGCGTGTCTGGCATGAAGTGCGCGCGCGTGTCTACAATAATACACATTATTTCATCGAGGGTTTCGCGAAGTCATTAAATTCAAAAATTTCAAATTGTCCTTGCGCAAAAACCGCTCGGCAGATCGAGATCAGAGGTGAAAATCTGACATCCCAGTCACAGATTACGCCCCGGACAAAATTTTATCACAGTTTGAGACTGGTGTGTTACCCTCTGGTCCATCTCACGTGGAATGCCACACTGTTAAACCTCTTTGGAGTCACGTAAAAGCTTTCGTTACCAAAGTTTGCTGTCAAAAATGTCAAGAGAATAATTTGACCGGAGATGACCTCTGGTGACTTTAACATTAACCTTGTTTAAACAAATCTTGAACGCTTTCTTCTAGTTTTGTCAAGGGCTTCCCAATGGTGTCTACTTTTCTTGTAGGTATTGTGGTTCTCGAGATCTTCGGGGTTCTCCTGACGAGAGTTAATCGGAGGCCGGGTTGGTGAGGGTTAACCGGAGCGGTCAGCTAAGCGTAAACGTACTCCTCGACTCAAAAAGAACTCCACGCGTTTTCACGGAGCGGTCGATGAAGCCACTGCCACTGTAGTGTTTTCATGACAGACAACTTACTGCATGTTCAGTTCAAAAAACTGTGTCGCGTTTAGGGACCTTTGTCCAGAAAGCTAACCTTCGTAGAGACGACGAGACAAAGATGCCCGCTGAGGCCATGAGCCTGATGTGCCGTTTCGAGCTGTATTGCCTCCAGCCTTAGCGGGGTAGTGAAGGGGAGTCCGTGTCATCGAAACTGCAGCTTGAAAGAATTAAGATGGGACCTTATTGCCTTGCCTTTTGCGTTGGCATGTGCAACTTGTGCTCGTTAGGAAGCATTATTCCGACCATCTGCAGAACATTCAATACACCACTGAAGCACGGTGTTTTACAAACAAGTGTCACATGAACCCACAAAGGGTAATGCTACTAACCATGGTTGGTATAGCACTGCCGATACAAGGCATACATGGTACAAGGCTATCTCCTACGGCCGTAAGTACTGTGAACCTAAACGAACATTATTGTGCGTCGTTTGGAAGGACGAGGTGGAAAGAAGAAGCGAAAAAAATAAAGACGAGATGTTTTCGTATTGGTTGAGGTTCCGGAGAGCACACTGGGTGATGATGTGCAGCACTCTTGGAGATCTTGGTGGTCGTTTGCATCTGCCGTATAGTGTGGCTTGTAGCTTTTAGAAGAACCTGGGTGTAAGCAGACGTTTCGGCCGCAGGCCCTCTTCAGTGCCTCTTCAGTGCTGTCACAACACTGAAGAAAGTACTGAAGAGGACCCATGGCCGAAACGTCTGCTTACTCCCTGGCTCTTCTAAAAGCCAGAAGCCACATTTTTGTTTTGTCTTTTGTTTTGCTCACGAGCACGGCCAGAAAGATGGGAACAAATGGAATAACCGATAACGATTAACGAATAACGATTGGACGCTGACGGAAGCTAAGGTTTGGTGTCTGACGTGATATTGCTGCTTGAGCTACAGAGAAAGTATTGTTTAGACAATCTGCAGAATACGCAATGCTTCACAAAAGTGCGGTGTTTTACAAACAAATATCAGATGGGCCCACACGGGCTAACGTTACTAACCACATGTGTAAACAAAAGCGTCTCAATTGAACCTGTTTTATAGTGCTCAAAGCACCCGAGAAAATGGTTTGTTTTTATTGTTTAGACAATCTGCAGAATACGCAATGCTTCACAAAAGTGCGGTGTTTTACAAACAAATATCAGATGGGCCCACACGGGCTAACGTTACTAACCACATGCGTAAACAAAAGCGTCTCAATTGAACCTGTTTTATAGGGCTCAAAGCATCCGAGAAAATGGTTTGTTTTTTGTACTTTTGGGCCAAGTCTCAGGTGACCCAGCTTACGTGTAAGTTGAGGAAATACTATGGTGTCAGGTGAGCAAATTTGGTTATATTTTAGGATCAATTTAGCGAATTTGTCAACACAGTGCCTTATTTGGGTGTAAGGTGAGCAACAAGTGGTTCTTGAGAACAGTTTTTCGGGTTCAGATAATACCAATAGACAAGTTCGACTGACACCGGAAAAAGGGCTCATTTTTATACTTTCCGTTACACCAGTTTTCTGGTTCAAAGTTTTTCTGTGTGGACGCATGGCAAGCGCTTGGTTCGAGTCCCAGAACGGGCACATTTGGCCGGAGACTAATAAAACCAGCCGGTCACAGATGACCGTGTTGCGGGATTGCACGGCATCGTTAACATCCTCCGTAACTATTTGTTTGGTTGCATTGAACAAAATTGTTCCATTTTTGGAAACACTTGAGTAGCACGGCCAGGACAGTGATACAAGTTAGACCTGGCATAGACTCTGATCTCGACGCCACTTGCTTCAACAAACCTGAACTAATTTTACCATAAAAACGCCTAACGTCCGTGACATTTAACAAAAAGCGTCTAACGTGCTTACGAATTTCGTCTTTGGTAATTGCCTGCAGCGTTCTCCTGGCTCAAAAACAAATGGATGCAGGTGCAGGCATCGGTGATTCTTACTTGGCACTCGATAATTTCACGAAAAAAACAACGGCAGAAAAAAATACAAGCAAACACACAAACAAACATTGCATGAATGGCCTCCCTCACCATTCGTCGTATCTGCTGATTTGTTCAGTCAAAGGAAAGTGATGACAAAAGGGAATGAACGAAAAAACTCCACAGAAAGAGCGTAATGTTGTCTTTTGCGCCTGAATTGTAAAGGCTGCTGGGAACAGACACAATGTTAGTAACGCTTTTCAACATGTTCTCTTTTTTTTGGGATGTTACTGCGTACAGTATATTCGTCAAGGAAACTGGTTTCTAGTTCACGATGAACGAGGCCAAAGACCTTGAACTGTACTTCAAATATCAGAAAAAGTCAGACTGAGAGATATGGTCCGGCCCGGCCCAACTATTACGCTTTCTAGAGGCTACGAACTTCGCAACAACTAGGCATAGAATCACAAAATTTCCAGTCGAGAACAGCTCTATTTTTTACATTTCATGTGTTTGCATCTTCAATGCGTTGGCTTGCAGAAGTTCTTTCTTTCACGGTTTCATTAGATGTCGAAAACCTGTTCACCAACGTTCCTATCAACTGCAGTATTTCCCTTATTCGGAACTGCGTTTACCACCACCCTGAAATACCTCCTCCCCAAGCTTCTCCTGAAGCAGCTTCCAGGTTCATGCACCAAGGCAGTGCCTTTCCGCGGGTCCGATGAGTAACTCCACTGCCAAGTCAATACGACTTCAAGGGGCTCTTCACTCGGGTCCCTTTTTGCGAATTTCTTCATGGGATATGCAGAAAACGGAAATGCTAAACCATAACTATACTAAAGAACATCTACCTCGGGCAATATCTATTGTATATATGCTGATGACATCTTTGTTGACGTAAACAACACGGACCACCTGGAACGACTAAGGGAAACATTCAGGGACAAACTGAGCCTAAAATTCACATATAAGTTAAGTGGTGGCATTGCCATTCCTTTCGTTGATATCTCTGTTAAAGGACACACACAAAAATTCCAGACAATTGTTCACTGAAAGACGACAGACAACGGACGGTGTTTAAATGCAGCGAAAGTCCCAGAAGTCATAAGACTAGCGTCTTTCAGGCTTTTGTAAGACGTGCATTTAAACACTGTTTGGACTGGACGAATCTGCACTCTTAACACGAGCTGGAGAAATTCTAGTGAACAACAGCTTCTCCAACAGGCAATGAAATAGTAACACGGGGATAAGTATTTTACTGAACCGACACATGACCAATCAACCCAGATTACACTCTTCTATCGAAACCAAATGGCAGTCTCCTATAAACAAAACAAAAGGAATAAGGGAAATCATGCCTAACATGGGTGTAAAACTGGGACAAACTTTGATGTGGAAAAATAAATTCATTTGTACCTAAAATGCGACACTGATAACGTATTCATAAAACTTCATTTTCTTATAAAAAAGAGAAATCGTGAATGGCCAAAGCATTGGTATAGAATTCGATACGAATAGTTCCCTTTGGTATGCCAAGCTCCACACCAAAGGTATACGTAGTTATGCCCCTGATGCCCAGATATGTCCAGCCAAAACAGGACGGAAAATTACAGTTAATCATTGATTGCAGAATAGAAAGATTTTACATTTCTTTGCCAAAAACAGCCATGTTCAAGCAGACAAACTCAAAAACACGGATGTAGTGCACCAATTTAGTTGTGAATACGAAGGATGCAAACTACGCCCAGTACACTCCATTGGTGTCACGACTCTGAAGACGACTCACTACGCACCTACGTGACGGCGCGCCACTACAGCGCATAAGACAAGAACATGAGACCATACCGCGACAATAGCTGATGGACAGTGCGACCATATTACGAACATGACATGACGTGAGATGACTTCAAACATGGGAAAGTGTATATATTCATGAAATTTTGCTAGCTCTGAACAACTCCATTCTGACATTACCATAGACTTCCTGGGAGCGTAGCCTTAGCCCTTTAGAATCCAAAGTTTTGATTCGTCCTTTGTCTACATATTTCTTTGCTGACAGTACATGTTACATATGAACCTGGTGCGCCGCGAACAATTTTCATTGGTTATTTGTCAATTTTTCACCACCCTGAAGATGAGATGAGTGTCTCGAAAAGTTAGTATGTAAACAGATTTATATTTTTTTTACCTCTCATACGCAGTTCAGACGACTTTGCTAAAATATCGGCCCGAGGACTTAAAATATGCATTAAGGAGCTAGCAAACGCGGAACATGAGGTCTTTAAGTGAAAAACCGTCGTCGACCAAAGTAAAGAGGCCTATATCCACTAAGACATTCACAGCCTTGTTCAAGAAAAATCTGAGATTTTTTAAGCAACGTTAATATTAAAGCCACCAGAAGTCATCTAAGGTCAAATTACCCTCTCAACACTACTGGCAGAAAACTGACGACATACGCTTTTACGTGGCTCCAAAGAAGTTTAGCAGTCAAAAGAAGGCCTGATTTTCCCATGTGCAGGAAACAAAGCCACTTGAAAAATTTGACAATTTCAGGAAAACCAAAAAATGGAGGCGAAAAATCGTCTTTGGTGAGGGCAGGAGTCTTGTTTTTTCCAGTGCTGAAGTATGTCTGCTAGAATACGCTCCAAATGTGTCTGGCACGAATCGAAAAAGGTCAACTAAGGTCAAGACGTTTACGTCAATGCGTCGAGCGTTTCTGGTGTCCTTTGCGTCATATTTCACATTACTAATGATCAGACACGATACAGAGAAAAATTATATAACACGGATTACGTATCATCCCTTCTACATCCTGTAGCCCTCTCCCGATATTCTTCGCCACGTTAGTCATTCTAGCGATAAAAAGAAAGGGATTGGGACAGTAGAAACTCTATAGAAAGGAAGGCATGGATGTGTCTTCTCATTTTTGGCCATACCACGTATTTTCACATTGAAAAAAAATGTTTAAAAAGGTGAAATCAGGTCAGCCTGCGTCAAATGCGATCGGGTCACCCCTAGCAAATAAGTTCTTAACATATGAGTATTTCCGAAAATAAATGAGTGTTTCCGAAGCGCATAGAACTACCAATAAACATACCAAGACTTTAAACCTACGCTGTGTTCGGCTGCGAGTCTGGAAATTCGGTATGAAACATGACCTGACTTCTAGTCATGAACAGAGGGATATGACTGCGTGTACAAATAACGTGAGGAGAATCAGGGCAGCTTCCAAGCTTCAAAGTTCTTTTCTGATTGCACATGAATGCTATGTGCATGTGTAGATGACTGCGTGTTTTATTCCTTCATTTTTGACATCGGGGATTAATAGCCACTAAAACAGTGGATAATCCCACGTCAGCACATACATACAGACATACTCAAGAACCGCCGAACAAATTTCACAATATCAATGGGAAACGTTTTACGTTTCCCATTGATATTGTGCCCAAATTTCAGTTGACCTCAAGTCAATGACCTGGCATTTCCGAAAACGTCGAGATAACAGAGTTCATTTAGTTTCATTTATCACGTTCTGTCAATACGCCAAGTTTCAAGTCAGTCGATACATCCAACAAAATGTCACGTTCCTTTCATTTTTGTGCTTTGTTTTTTTAACACGGTCTTATTTACCTGTCCTCGGCTAATGTCATGAGCTTACTCTGAGTTGAAAAACTGACGCAGTGTACAAATGATGTATAAAATGTAGCCAAGTTTCGTATCTTTACGTCGTTCCGCTCTTTTCTGCTAGCATCAAACAATCAGACGTGGGCGGGGTCTCATGAATTCCTCCGGCCCAGCGAAGGTTACGAAAATCCTGGGTGCACCAAAAAATGATGCGCAAATTTTGGGCACTACAAAAAGCTGTTTTGGTACAGTGCCAGATTCTCATCGATCACGGTCATCAGTGTAGGAGCGTTTCAAAAGTTTGTCAACAAGAACTTCTTTATCCCAGACCCGGCGAAGGTTAACAAAATTCTGGGTGTGCCACTGGATAATGCTTACATTTTCGGCATAAGCCGTTCTGGCACAGTGCCATACTCATACCGATCATGGTCGCCGATGTAGGAGCATTTCCAAAGCTTGTTGGCAAGAACTACTTTAAGGTTATTTCTTTCCATGAAACAGGTTGGCGTGTACTGTTAAAATGACCACAAATGGTGTGGTAGCTGCCATACCAGCCCTACAGCGTGCTTCATCCATTAATGCCAGTCCCATGACAAATCTGATGATCCATGCGCCTACCGGGACTCAGTCTCCACGGCACCAAAGAACCGCTACACAATTTGTTCTCACTTCAAGGCAAAATCACCGCCAATGCTGTTCCAGCACAAAATGCGACATCAGTTTCAAGAGAAATTTCGTGATCCATGCGCGTGTCAGCCCTCAATCTCCACGGAATCACACACCGAGAAAAATTTTGAGCCAAAAAACTGGTGCAACGGAAAGTACAAAAATGAGCCCTTTTTCCGGAGTTAGTCGAACTGGTTTATTGGCACTATCTCAAACAAAAAGCCGTTCACAAGAATTACTTTTTGCTCATCTTACCCCTGAATACAGCGACTCGTTCAGAAAGTTCGTTCAGCTGACCCTAAAACATAATAAAATGTGCCCACCTGACACCACAGTATTTGCCCAGCTTACACATAAAAACCGGGTCACCTGAACCATGGCCCAAAGGTACAAAAATGAGCCCCTTTTCTCGGGGACTTTGAACCCTATAAAAACAAGCTCAAGTGAGACACTTTTAATTACACATATGGTTGGTAACGTCATCCCGTGTGGGTTCATCGGACACTTGTTTGTAAAACACCCCGCTTCAGGGAAGCATTGAATGTTGTGCGAAACATATACATGCAGACGTGCTCGGAAAAATGCTTTCTGTACAGCACAAGTTGCACATGCCACCGCAGTTGGCTGAGACTAAAACTGGACTTCCCGCAATTTCAGTCCGTCATTTCTATAATTCCAGTCATTCCGGTCACGTTCATGGGCAAAAGGCACGGAAATGAGGTCCCAACTTTATTCATACACAATACACATACACACATACACACACACACATCTTTATTCCCTCAAGCTGCAGTTCCGACGACACGGACTCCCATTTCCTACGCCGCTCGAGACAGCACATTAGGCTCACGGCCTTAGCAGGAATCTTAGTCTCGTCGTCTATACCAAAGTTAGCTTTCTGAACAAAAGCCCCAAATGCAACCTACAGCTTACTGAACTCAACGTACAGAAAGCTGCGTGTCATGACATACGCTACAGTGGTACTGACTTTATCGTCCACTCCAGGTCCTCTCCCAACATGTTAACTGGGGGGCAGCCCACGCAGTGAAGTCGCCAGGCCCCTCTCCAAGACAAAACTAAGGAACTGGGGGGGGGGACAGCTGGAATGCTCCAAATCATTAAGTCTAATAATAATTAATAATAATAATAGCAATAATACAGTCTTGTACTCTGCGATACAATGCAGTCCAATACAGGGGGGATTTCTATAGAGACGTAACATTTTTTTAATGCGATGTCACAGCAAAAATTCCTCCTCTATCCATTTTCCAGCGACATTTGTATCACTAGTGGCAGTGTATACAAACGCAAGGTTATGCATGTTAGTAAAATAAACTCGTAAAATGAATATATACTCTAGTACAATAAATACCGGGCTTCTGTAGAGATCCAAGATTTTTTTACAATTGCGAAGTCATTGCAAAATGCTTCGTCCATCAGTTTTTTGTACATTTGTATCAACAGTGGTATGCAGTGTATGAAATATGCTGGTAACATTTTTATGCTGCGATAACACCGAAAAGGGAAAACCCAAACAATGTGTGAGAAATATGAGGAGAGAGTATGATGTACAGTGCAAAAATATGGCGGGGTGGATAGTACGCGGGAGGAAAACGAACGGGGTCTAGAAAATGTAATTATCTTTTCTGCATCCATATCCCAGGAATCGCGACTGTTGTATTTGTAAGCGGTCTATTTCTGAAAAGTTCAACTTTTTATACGAACATTTTTCTTTCCTTTTCATGAGGCATAAACTCGTTTTCGCCACACCAACCCAATACACTTAGAGTTAGCTGAAACTCAACATAACCTGATATTTTATCCCACATGACCTATAGCACCTCTTGGCGCAATCTGAGAGTCATATTGGTCCCAAATCAGCCATCTTCCCCGAAGTGGAACTAAATTCGCTGGCATGCGTCGTTCGATTATAAAAGTACAACACCGTATGGCATCCAATGGGAAAATGTTGAAAGCAAGCCAACGAACACAAAACAGCTAACAATATAAAAACGGCAGGCGTAAATCTTGAACGGAATGTCAGGTACCCGTCTGAGGATAACTGTGGAAAAGCAAATATTTCTTGGAACAAACGTGGAATGGAAAGTCATCGAAAGCGACATGATGAACGGAAATATTGAAGCAGTATATCAACCAGCTATGTTGACAAACATACGATTATGACGGAATGACAAAATATCGGGGCATGGATCAGTAACCCACAGAATAAATATCAAAGCAACACAGGCGCAATGGCAGGGGCATGGGTGTGTCTAGGAAGCTTTCCACGGTGTACACATTGTCTCCCAAGCGTCTTCGAAATTCAGATTAGCTAGAATTCTCTGAAATCAATGTTCCGGTAGTTTCAAAGCCTTGCCCTCGTGTTAGGTCATCCTAGGTCAAATATGCATTTTTCATTTTCAAGATCATGCGAGAATACATTTTAACAAAGTAGCTGAACAAACCGGTTTTATGGATGCGTCCTGATTACCAAATTTTCACGCAACCAATTTCATGTACAACTGATACAGCAGTTTCTTTCAAAATTGCAACATGTTTTTGTAGTTCGACCTTCGGTGGTTCTGTGCGGATTTCATCTTAACGAGTAAACTGGCGGCATATGCTTGACGTTCTGGATAATTGGTGTCGAAATATTTGTCCTTGCAATGTTGCACAACATTCCGTGGAAACATGCAACATGGGACAAACTGACTTGTAGGGTCATCCAGAGTTATCAGACTGGCGATGTTGCATGTACAAGATAACTGAGGCCATTTTAAGATTTTTTGCCTAAGGCTCTTTCATGGTGTTATTTTTAGAATATCCCTGTCAGATGGACCAGAAAGATGTATCGCATGATACATTATAACGGAGGTCAAATCTGCCCCTACCTGTGACTTTGATATTTTATGGCCCTAGGTCAGTTGGCGTTTAGAATATGAGATTAGGCTGCCAGGAACATATTGCCACGCAAACGTCAGTCTCGGTCTGCTTTTCATTGTTATTAAGCGCCTGTGGAGAAAATGGTCACTTTTTCGTCTCGGATCTATTCTGTGACGTCTCCAGCGACCAAAAAGTAAAAAAGCGTACATATGTCACAGGACCACAAGGTTCGACGTTCTCGGTTGGCGTCTGAATCAGCCAAATCAGACCACTGGTTCTCGAGATAGACGGGGGGCGTTCACGGAAGGTGGCGAAATACCCCAGTCAATACCGGGTTAATCACACACGACATGAAAGAACAGTGATCAGCTGGTACAATGCCTTACCCTAACTGTGGCTTATGTTTTCATGGATTTGCTCTGATGCTGCATAGTTAAGTTTGTTGGTCATGACGAGATACAATACCACACAATACAATACAATTCGATACATGCATACATACATGCATACTGCGGCTTTTTCCATTTCTGCCTGCAAGTACCGTTCGATGGTTCCATGTCTTATCTTTTCCATTACTGACTTCCTGTCATTGTTCTAATGCTGCATATGTGAGCTTATTGGTCACGAGGTGTTGCGTAGATGTCTACAGTCTACAGCAGGAATGACACCAGACCTTAACTGCACCTGTGAATCAGTCAGGTGGTCCTAATGTCCCAAGAAACACCCAGTCCAGCAAAGCAGCAACGAAGTCGACAAGTGCTACTGGTCCACGCAGACTGGGATACATCCCTCTGAGCTTTGCGGAGGTTAACTTCATAAGTAAAAGATTGCATGAAAAAAACGTGACACCACTGGATTAAGTCGTGCATAGTTACTGGGGCCAGTTTCGTGAAGACATTACATCATGCTAAATGATGTTATTGTATGATACCCCTTCCTTCATGTCTCATGAGGTTATCATATACATCATACAGCGGCACACTGTTATCTAGTCCACGCTTGTCTGCCAAACTGTTCATTGACGACATGCTCCAACGGACTTGGCTACGCTTCTAGAGATATTTTTGTGCATCTGTGACGCATCTTAAGGTCAATGAGGCTACCTGGGGCGAAATGCAACTGGCACCTTTGAACTGGAGGGGGTCAAAACATAGTGTTGGTGTGGTTTAAACGAGATTATGACTCAAGAAGGTTGACAATCGGGAAGAAACGACCTCTTCCAAAGCAAAAATGCGTTGTTTTAAAAAGGCCAGTTCTGCATAGCAAACCACTCTAAGCAGATAAAAAACCTGCTTCTGGGGCCTAAATTAACCCGCGCCCGACTGGCGCCATGCACGCCCGACTGGGGGTGGGGAGTCGACCCCCCCCCACCTAACTCACGAACAGTTGGTCGCATGAAAAAAATAAGCACATCATTGGAAAGTTTGTGACAAACAGAGCTCGAAGCTGACCTCATGTTTAGTTTTGGATAATATGTAAGCCATTTAAGTCCTACACATGTTATCTCATGGCCGACTCCGTGAACGCGAGAAACGGCCTGGGTCTCACGGACTGTGATTGATAAAGGCTGGGTAGTCACCAGCGAAAAGGTACAAGTCCGGACATGCCGATACACGTCTGATTTCTCTGATTCGTTGAATATACACAGGAAAGGTTGAGTTGGACACGGTAATTTTCGTGCCATTGCACCGCGGCGCCGGTGACGTCAGCGGGATGGAATCAGCGGGAACAATTTTAGCTTTCTTTTATTTTAACGGCATACGCCTTGTCAAATGACATTTCTTCATGTTAGTGGTTCTTGTGATGGTTTCCCGTGCCTAAATCTTGAAACAAACCCGTAGCTGGAGTATTTCAGGACAAATCGACAACGAGGTGGCACCCTCACGTCTTAGATGGGGACTCAAACTGGTGTATAGGGTTTTCTTATGCCCTGAATCCACCTGCGCAAATTTTAGTTCGATCAGATCAACGGTTTCGGAGTTATAGCCCCCGGCAGTTCGGCGAGGTCACGCTACAAGGATTTGTTCGGTGACCGATGACTATGTGAAATATGATTCGAAATCAATATATCCGGGCATTTTTGAACTCGCAAAGGTAATACATTTGTCATGGCATGACTTCAGGTCACGTAGCCTTCCGTGACCTCGATGCCCGCGAAAATGCAAAATTTTGTTTTGGCAGAATGGAAGTGCATCTTTTTTAGGCCCTATATACAGTAAATAAAAGAAACTATGTTTTGCTATAAAAGTTCATTTTGAGAGCGCATATTTTACCATATTTGAAGGTTTTGAGATTCCGTCCAAATTTCTCGAGAACCAAGGGAATTACGGAGATAAGAGTGACACCAGTCAAAAGTCCGACAAAGTTCATGAAGAATGAACGCATACTTACTGACCCTGAGTAAGTGTTGCTGGGTCAGACGGTCAAGCAAGCATGCGTTATGATGTTCGAAATCCGTGGGCAATTAAAACAAATATGACGGTTCCATAAATTCACCATGAGTACTGAGCATTTCAAAAACGGGCCAGAAACTTTTTTCATTGTCAGAAAGATATTTTCTGCTCCTTAGGTCATGCCACGTTAGGTCCACAGCTACTGGAATACAGCACTGATTGGTGTCGAAACTGGCATTCAAGAAAATTTACCTCAAGCATACGCTTTGGAATCACCATTGCGAATGTTTGGTCACAAGTGGAAACACTCGGAAAAAGATCAATGTAGGTCATATGACGTCATATCAGGTCAACCAAAGTCGAATATGACAGCATCATGTGTGAATGTCAAGCAAACGCCAGTTGGTTGCTGTAATCATGCTTTCCTTTTTTAATGACACGATTGTAAGGGGCGGGTCAAGTCAGGTCAAGGGCGATAACAGGCAAAATGTGCCTGTCTTGTTCGAAAAATCACGAAGCCACGGGGTTCGATTTCGGAGCAGACACATTTTGTCTGCTATCGTCCTTGATCTGACCTGACTTGCCCTTGACGACTTCCATGTCATTCAAAAACACATCAGCATGATAACAAAGATCAAATGGCGTTTGTTTCACTTTCGCACCTTTACCCGATCTCGAGGTACGAATGCTGTAATGCCTGACCTTAGTTGACCAAATATGACCTTAGATGACCTAATTAATCTTTTTCTGATGGTTTTTTCATGCGTGACCAAACATTCCCAAAGGTGATTCCAAAACGTCTGCCTGAAGTAACTTTACTGGAGTGCCAGTTTCGACACAAATCCGTGTTGTGTTCCAACGGCTGCTGACCTGAACCAGCATGACCCGAGGAAAAAATTTTTATGACAAAGGAAAAATCGTTTCTGGCTCTTCTGTAGTGCTTGGTGTTCCATATCAATGACGGTCATAATTGCTTAAACTGCCCACAGATTTCGGACGCCATAGCATGACATTGTCTGACTTACCCTACAATATAAACTCAGAACCAATAAATATGCGCCTATTCTTCATGAAATTTCACAAGCTTTTGATTGGTGTTACTCACATCTCCGTATGTTGAATTTTCACTCCCTCACTTCTTGAGACCTTGGGGAGGATCTCGATAATTTTCTAGTATGGTAAAGTTTGCGCTCCCAAAATAAGCATTCATAAAAAAAAACGCTAGTTCTCTTATCTGCTACATATCAATCCATCATAACGGCCTTCCATCATGGCTAAATAAAATTCAACATTTTTCCGGGCGTCGAGACTACCAAAGGTCACGTGGCCTGAGGCCACATCGTAACTTTTTATTATTTATTTCACCTAAAAAGGCTGGCCAGTAACGGTTTTCTTCAACATTTGCGAGTTCGAAAATATCTGAATATTTAGTATGAATAACATTCCACATCATTATGGGCCACAGAACAAATCCTAGTAGCGTTACCTTGCCGAAATGCCGGCGGCTGTACTTTCTGAATCATTAACTTGATCGAGCTAAATTTTGCACAGGTAGATTCAGGGCATACGGAGACCCTATACACCAATTTCAGTCAAAATCTGACACATAAGTATGGACAATCATCAGTTTCCCGTGTCGATTTGTCGTGGAATGCCCCAGTTATCAATCTATACAATTAGCGGAGATTTATTCCCGAATGCCTGTCTCTTCCCAAAATATGGAATTTTTTAACTTTTTGAGCTTCCTGGTATTATTTCCGACTGTGAGCGCCGGTTCTGCCGTTTCCTAATCGTTCCAAGTCATTCATCGCCGATTTGGACGGAGATGCTTTTTAACTCATATCAGTTATTCGTGATCTGACGCCAGGTTACTGGTTGAAGGTCAATGATACTCGTACTTCGCCCACTGAAGGTAAATGTATGTCTGCATCACCCCATACTCAAAATGCCATGAAAAACTCCGCCAATTTTCGAAAAAACGACATGTCTTGAAAACGGAAAAAGAAAAAAAGTTCTGCTTAGGTTAATGACCCAGAAATTTCTCAAAAACTGAGATCGAAGATTTGTTGCATTCTTAAATATCTCCAATACCTGAGAGTTTTATTGAGATATCATGTTTTCCGAAAACGCTACAAAGCGCTAAGTGATTTTGGACATCGCTCCATTTAACCTGACCTAGGTCAGACACCTGACTTGGCCTGAGGTCAAAACTTTGCAGCAAGATGCAAAAATAATCAAGCAACAGGTGCGCAAAATTCTCTGGCGCTACGTCCGTTCGTTCTATCGCAATCTTGGAAAACCTCAGAGGGTGGCGCCAACCACACCCCGGAAGGAGCCGGGTTAAGATATGCGGTTTTCATGATTTCATTCTTACACCATTGCGTGTGCTCTTGAAATACGGCTGTAGGCCTACCCCCCAGGCAAAAATTTCTTAGACCAGGCCCTGGTCTACTTCGTGGAAACTCGTGGAGTGCTTTATGTGGAGGAGAGGGGCGCGTTTGCCCTAAACTGGCCCCTCCCCGTACGACAATCCAGGGTGCGCCACTAGATGATGCTTAAATTTTGACAACACAGGAAGCCGTTTTGGCACAGTGCCAGGTTCTTATCGCTCAAGGTCATCAATCCCAACGGTCAAGCAGGCGTCAGTTCACCCTAATAGCACGTCACCTGTGACGGTGGCGCCACGGATGGTGGCCGTGAAACTACTAGACCTGTAGACTGGCCTTGTACACCAACTTGACTGGAGTTTTTCGCCACCTTTCATTGACTGCGGGGGAGTTCATGGGGAGTAATATTGCGCCGTAGGCACAACGCCGCGCCGCAGGCGCGGTATTCCACACTAGAGGCCGCAGGCCTATGAAAAGGTGCGATCGGACTTGGTTCTGTCCAACAAAGAGTTTAGGTCGCTCGAAGCACGGTATTAGGTTATCTCAGTAACATAGCGATGGTGAACCAGACCGGGCTAAGTTCGTACTGCAAAAGATTCGTACGAATATGGTTCGTAAGAGGAAAGATTCGTAAAGAAAAAGGGATCTTAACCGAAGGTCCGTAAATTTAAGGTTTGTATTAGAAAGGGTGCCATCAGAAAAGGAACGGACCTAAAATAGTAATCTAGCCTAACCTAGCCTAAGCTAACCCAATCCTTCTCTTGACCAGAGCCAAGTCTGATCGCATGCTTTATCGGCCTGCGACTTCTAGTATCCTATACCGCTCCTTTGGCGCGCGGTGGCGCCTTCGGTTCAAACTCAGAACTAGCCTTTTCTGATACGAATCTTGTCAGATACCATTTCCCGACATGAACCTTATGTTTACAAACCTTTGGCTACGGGCCTTTTTCCACACGAACCCCTGACTTACGAATCTTGGTCCGGTTACCCTTCCTGGGTCGCTCGAGACAACGTACGGTCGCCCTATTCCTTTCTCTACCCATCGATGGTGTGTTCAATCTACTAGCGAGCGGACCATTTCATGTTCTTCATCATTCGCCGTCCGAGGCGCCACTGTCGCGGGTGATGGGTGATGAGGGTGAGTTAACGCCTGCCCGGCCGTTCGTATCAACGTAGGAGCATTTTGAAAGTTGGTTAGCA
This sequence comes from Capitulum mitella, assembly GCA_030062745.1. Taxonomy (NCBI): domain Eukaryota; kingdom Metazoa; phylum Arthropoda; class Thecostraca; order Pollicipedomorpha; family Pollicipedidae; genus Capitulum; species Capitulum mitella. The sequence goes on along the minus strand of CP099845.1, from coordinate 30,743,488 downwards.
AGAACTAGTACCACTTACCACTCCTTGAGGGTGCTTCTTTCCACGGAACACCATCTACGCCTCCTGTTAAAATAACACAACGATGGCGTAGTAGTTTCCATACCTATCGTATGGAATGCTTCGTATAAGCCCAATTTCGTGGCAGATCTTGTGGTTCATGCACATGTAAGGACTCAATGCCCATGGCATCAGAATACGACAGACTTCGGCCATACGTCACTTTCACCGAGCACTCCTATGAAAAACGGAATAAATGGCATAAAAATAGTACGACAGACTGTTCTAAGGCAAAGACTTGTGATTCCCTTGCTGCATAATATCATTCCAAGATGAAGGAAGTGAAAATTACTAAATAATACCGTCACTCCAGTCGGCGCTGACCACCGCGCCACATGCCTGCTTGACTTCTGCTGCGATTCTACGATAACAAATTCAGAAACGATAATTCCCAAGGTGAAGATATTTTGGGCCTCATGACGTCATCAGTATAACCTAACTTAATGAATAATAAACAAGATAACTAACCTAGTTTTTTTAGAAACACGATCTAACCTCTGGTGGACAGAGCCAAGTCCGATCGCACCTTTTATCGGCCTCGAGTGTCCTATACTGCGCCTCCGGCGCGGGATTGGGCCTTCGGCGCAACATTCTCCGCACATTCTGATCATTTATCCATCCTAAAATCCCGGCAAGAAGAGACTCTCCTTGCCGTCAAAGCCTACTTTACATCCCACTCCTTGAACATGAATCCATCCAAAACAACCCTGCTCCCTGTCGGCACGGCCCATAACCTCAGGAAGACCACATCCTTCCATCTTAACTTTGCTGGCCACATACTAACTTCTTCTCCGTCCGTGAAGATGCTTGGGGTCACTATCGACAACTCCTTTTCCTGGAAGGAGCACATATCCAAGGTTACCAAAAAGTGCACCTCTGTCCTGGTCTGTCTGTATAAGATACGTCACCAACTTACGCCCGAGGTCCTGACACTCCTAATCCAGTCACATGTTTTCCCCCGCATCCTCTACTGCCTTTCGGTCTGGGGCGGGGCCGCGTCGCGCCACCTCAGCAGAGTTCAGAGGGTTGTAAACTTTGGGGCCAGGATCGTCTCCAGGGCTCGTAAGCGGGATTCGGTGTCTTTGACCTTGAGGGCGCTAGGCTGGTGAGCCGTACGTGACCTAGTTGCGAGGAGCGACAGCATTGGTGTCTTCCGAGCCCTGCACGACTCACGTGCTCCGGTGGCGGTCCGGTCCCTATTCACTCCACATACCGCTGTGTCCCAGCGTGTCACTCGGGCGTCGGTGGCCGGCGCCTTGGAGCCGCAGACTCTGTCTGGCTGTGGTCCGCAGGGCTTCTTCGTACCGCGCGGCCTCGTCCTGGAACCGCCTGCCGCCGGAAATCACCGCCTCTCGAGCCCGTGGAGAGCTTGTACGGAAACTTGACGAACTAACTCCTGTACCTTGACGTGTCTGACTGCTTAGTTTTATTCGTATGACTATTGCGCATGAGTTGTACGTATTGACTAGAATCAGACAGTAATCCACGCGGTGGAAGATTCGCAAATAAATTGAACATGAAGATTATCCCCGTGAACATCCGCTTATGGGACAGTGGACTCTAGTATCATTTACTGATGACCGCATCAAATGTCACGCAGTAAATGGGGCATTCTTGGAGCAAAGGCAGCGTAAACAAGATATCGCCGCCCATTCCGGTCGTGTTTGCTTAACCCGTCCCCGACTGGGGCGGCAGTTGCCTGCCCCCCTGAGGTTTTTCTGGGATTGCGAGAGAACCAACTAACACAAAGTCACGAAACTGTGTGTACCTTTTGCTGCATCAATTCTACATCTCGTGCCAAAATTCTGACCTCAGGCCAGGTCCGATGTCTGACCTAAGTCAGGTCAAACGGACCTGGTCCAAAAAAGTTGCCCAAAAAAGTTTAGAGCCCTGTAACTTTTTCGCAAAACAAGATATCTCAATAATACTTTCAGGGATTAGTGAACGTGATAGATGCAACAAATCTGCTATCTCAGATTTTTTGGAATTTTCCGGATCATTGACCTAAGGTGAAGTCCATTTTTAAGAAATGTCGCCGTTTTTTTCAGAAATTGATGGAATATTTCATAACATTTTTAGTGTGGAGTGAAGCGGACATCTAGTTACCGTCATTGGGCAAAGTATCAATGACTTCCAGCCATTGACCTGAGGTAAGGTCACGAATAACTGTGGTAAGCCAAAATGCACCGCCGTCAAAATCATCGATGAATTACTCAGAATGTGTAGAAAATGGTAGAACTAGCTTGCACAGACGTAAGTAATACCAGGAACCTCAAAAATTTGAAGAAGTAGCATATTTTGGAAATAAACAGGCTCTCGCTAATAAAGCTCTGCCAACTTTGTAGATTGGTAACTCAACAATTTTTCCAAAATTTAAGCATGAGAAACCATCACAAGAACCACAAAGATCAATAAAATTGACATAGATCGTCTTTTTTCGCGAAGATAAAGGAACGCCAAAATTAACTCCCGTCAATTTGGTACCGCATACGGCAGCGGCGCACGCTGACAGCTGGCGGGAGAATTACGGTGTCTTTAACTTAACGTTTCGGCGTATATATTGAAGAAATCTGGGGAAATTAGACGTGTATCGACATCCGCGGACCTTTACTTGTGTCGTTATTAGTCACAGCCCTTGAGATTCAGGCCATTTCTCGGTCTCATGCAGTCGGCCATGAGAAAGCATATATAGGACGTATATTGCTTACATACTATGTAAAACTAAAAAATGAGACCAGTTTCGAGCTCTACTCGTCACAAGCTTTCTATCGGTCTGCTTATTTTTATTGCGCGTTTTTTCAAACGCACATTTGTCAAACGTTTTGGCCACTCCAAAGCAAAGCATGAAGTACTCTTCGCTTTGAGGACACTGTTTATTTGAGAACTCTGAACTTTGCCCGCAAAGGAGTTGGGTTCCAAAGTGCTTTGAAATGTGTCTTTGCGAGTGTGAGGCGTAGTCAAAACTGGGTCTGACGCCAGACTGAGGATCTACTTACTGCGTTTGGTTGTTGATGGGAGCAGGCCTTCTGCTAATTTCAAATTGGTTTCCGTTAATGTTACTATTATTTATTATTGTATATATTACTATTATGTATTTTTTATGGCGAATGGCTGTATTAGATCATCGCCTCCCTATACAGAAAGGCTTAAACACGGTTTAGGTAACTTATCATATTTAAAACCCATACAAGTGAAAATCTCGTAGTTAAAACTGACTCACTATTTCAGCGCGCTCGGTCCATCGCATAAGGCCCGAGCCGGCGGCCCACAACATGGCCGAGAGGATATCAGAGAAGAAATAAGTTAAGCACACTACGACGGCATGTGACGAGTATGCCATCGCTGGGCCTGCTCCCAATAGTGGGAGGTAAGGCCGCGTGTTGAACAGGGTCATTCATCATCCCCTCCCGACACGCGCCGGAAAGGTGGCAATATTCCTCAGCCACGCCGTGCCCCCCAGCATTACAGTCATCTGGCGGGCACAAATCAGTCACAGTTTATAAGGCATTATGTTACATATTTTCATTTTCTATCGCATATTTAATATTGTTTACTGTCTGTTAATATAACTATTTATTGTTATTTAACGTAGTTCGCAGTAATACGTTACTTCAGCGAATTTGACGTAATGTATTTAATGTGTACGTTACCGTTATTATTCAACGTAGCCACGCAGTTTCATATCAAGTTAAACTGTTTGCAGCTGAAGGACTAACCAAGCCTGGGCCGCTCTGGTCTGACACAGAGGAAAATTCCCCCTCTGTCCCTCTCTTATAAACGTTTCTGTCACAAGAGACGTCTCTCAGGCCCCTCAGATTCTTGTGCGCGCTTGACTTTAACAGAGCCAACTGAGGGCCTCACAAATATTCATGAAGACAATTAGTATTCCAGCATCCCATCCAGCCTTTACAGAGTTCCATCCTTCTCGGAAAACTGAAGGCTACCACGAAGCCCCTCTACATTTTGGAGAACCTTTCAGGCCTCAGCGATGGTCCCGTGAATTCGTCTCAAGTGCCCACGAGATCTTCTTGTGAAGGTCTCAAGACTTTGAATGGGTTTTTGGTATTTTTAGAGGACACATAAAACTTTCTTTTCGAAAATTCTGTCTTGCATGTCTGAAGAACCCTCTGGAAAACATCAAGGTAACTCTCAAAAACTTCGGGACAATAAAGGTATACATTAGGCTCTCTAGATGAATTTAAGGGAGTCCTCAAACCTGCAGAAGGGAACTTCTTTGCATTCGTCTAAATGGCCCATTGGGGTTTCTTTGTAAGACCACTCAAGCCTTTCAGAGAGCCCTGAAATCAGAGGGCTTTTCAAGCATTTCCTCGTCCGGTTCCCACATTCTGCGTTGAGCGTTTGGAGAACCATTCGAAAATCTCTCAGTGACTTGATGACCCACAAAAACCCCTATGAGCTCCCTAGATGAGTTCAATAAGAGTCCTTCAGACTTCAGGAAAACCCGCCATTCAATGCAACTTATGGTGTATTGGATTTTGTATGCGTGACCTTTAAGCACCGACGCGGCCAAAGGGGGCACGCCGCCCCCCCCCCTAGGCCAGCATTTTTTGTGAGAACTATTTCATATCGTCTTCCTAGCGGCGATTTTCGTATGATTTCAGGTCATACTGGGCTCCGCCCCTCCCCTTAAGAAAACCCTGGCTGCGTCCCTACACTTAAGATTTTGGTAGGCCTCTTGACATTTTGAGTTGGAAGTCGAGCGTTTCCTTGCACGGTTCTAAAATATTTTCCAGAATGTCTTAGAAGTCATCTAAGGCATTCAAGGGTCCTCTCAAAAGCTTGAGTCCCCACAAAAAAACCTAGAAGCTCTCTAGACAAATTCAAGGAGGGCCTCGCAGACATCAGGGAAATCTTAGGCGATCTTAAGTCGCCTCTGAATTCATCTTAAAAGGGCCATAAAGTGAGCTTCCAATCTTTCGAAAGAGTTCCTGGTATTTCCAGAGGAGCTGTCTAGCACTGCCTCCTCGTGCTGAAAATTCCCCTTCTGAATATCTGCGTGGCCTCTGAAAATATCAAGGGCTCCTCTGAAAACCTTCACGGCACCCCATCCTACCAAAAAAATCCGATGGGATGCATGGATAAATTTAACGAGGCTCCTCAGGCTTCAGGAATGACGTACCTTAAAATCATCAAGAGGGCTTAACAAGTCATAAAATGTTTGGCATCAGGTTTCGGTCGATTTACTCTCCCTTGTCGTGGGCGCGTGACAATTGCGCGCAACGCACCGCATCGAACGAATCCCTACTTCCGTGACCAGTCTCTGCCACGCTTGCCACCCTGTGGGCTCCAGCACGTGGCAGGAAAATGGCTCCGACGTGCCGCCCACAAAATGTAATAAGCACGCTAAAACTGTGTAGTGTACGTTTCATCTGCTATGTGTATTCTGCATATCCGCTCGAAATACACCATACACAGGATCCAGTGTTCTGTAAGCGGTTGTTGCTTGTATCTCCGCAGATTTGCGTGTTTTTAAGATTCGTTTTGTTTCAGCTGAACATTAATTCGGATCCGAAATCACCCGCATATGGTTTGAGTGCACCGTTTAGTAGCATTCATGAGTTATTGTACCAAAGCTGTAGCGTCAAATTACGCCATTTTTAGCGGATGTGTTAAACAGCTTTGGTTTTAGATTCGGAAAGCCTGGCTTTAAACGCATGGGTAAGTGCCCCCCTTTTTGAAAAATCGATACTGTAAGGAGATAAAGCTATATCTCCTAGCATCTTTGACATCAGAGGGGAGTTTAATTAATTATCTGTCTTTTAGAACCAGAGATCGTTTTAAGGTCGTTTCGCTATTGACGGCCACTATTTTGAAAAGACTGCACAAGGGGTATCTTACCCCATAAGACGCCCCCATGGTAATGATAAGATGCCCTGGCGAGGGGCATCTTACCCCGTTACGAGAAATCGTAAGTTATTGGTAATCTGTGGTTATTTAATTCCCCGAGCCAACGTTGTCTACAAATAGAAATAGGTTTAGTGGGTCTAACCTTAACCCTATTCCCGGCAGGGGGGGTGAATCCGCCCCTCTCGGGTTTTTTGCTTGCCAATTCCAGACTTTTTAACGCAGATTCACCAAACTTGGTGACTTTTCCTAGCTATTCTTTCTACGTGCCGTGACAAAATTTCAAAATTCTATTTTGCTCAGGGGCGGAGCCAGGCAATGTTTTTGGAAGGCACCTCATGCCATTTTTGGCCATGTTGAGGGTAAAAGGAAAATGTCTGCCAAAACAGAGTTTTAAAGATAGAGCTTAAAACTTCATATGGATGAATAATTAAATCGTTTGGGCAATGTACAAATATAATTTCGTTCATCTGAGGTCACTTTACAAGGTCAGGTCAAGGTCAAAAGTCAAAATTTGTTTTTTTGCAATAATTTTGTCGCCGTATTTTCAAATGCCAAACCCGGAATATATATGACATAGATGGGTGCCCCATACTTGTGTACCAAGTTTCAGCTTGATATCAGGTCGGGTCACGGAGCTATGACCTAAAATGTCAAAACGCGTACCCTGTATCGTAATAGCCATCAAATGAAATTTTTGGAATAGAATGAATTCAAATGATTGAAAACGTTTACAGATAATATGAAATGCACACAAGATCATTCCAAGTGACTCCAAGGTCACTGGAGGTCATTTCAGGTTAAAGGTTACAAACTGATCTGAAGAACGTGGACCATGACAGTTTCCCCTTTTTCATGTCCCTGGCACCGCCTATGCTAACATTATACAAACATTGTAATGCGATTTGTACTTCTTTAGTATAACATGACTAGCAGGAGCCAAAAAAGTGCGTTTGCCTCTTTTGTTCATTCATTTGTTAGGAAACTAATCCCCCTATTTTTGGAACCCTGTGAACGCCCATGAATTTTTTCTGAATTTCAGATTTGTGTACCTATGGTAAAAGCCCTATCCACAATCTCTCGATTCATGCTAGTTTCATTGAAATCGGTCGATAAACAACGGAGTTATAAGAAGTCCAAAAATACCCCCGTTTTGACATTTTTGCCCCCTGTATCCACACATTTCAAAATTTTGATTTTTCTTTAAAAATGCAGTCCACGTGACGGCAAATCGATTACCGTTTGTTGCGATGAAACCGGACGAGTAGTTCTCGAGATCTCAGGGGGGGCCGAATCTGCCCCTCCCTTGCTGGGAATCGACCATACCGTCTAGCCCTCCGGGAATAGGGTTAAACCAGTTGGTCATTATCTGTACTAACAGAACTTAAAGTACTTGATTTCGAATAATAAACTGTTGGTGTTCATAATGCCGGCAATGTTTACCACATACCAAGCTAGTAGGAACCTTTTGCCAATATCGCCATCTTTCGTCCCGGACAATGAAAAACGTTGATCAAAACGGTAATGAATCTATCTAGGTACGCAGGCTTCAGTAGTTCCAAACCAGCACTTACAAACGAGGGCATAGTTTGACGTCACAGAAACTGGGTATTGGTAGGGTCACAAGGTCACAAGGTCACAAGGTAAGCAGGACCACAACTTGCACAGCCTGTGACCGCACATGGCGAGACCGTTTGTAGGCATGCGTTAACATAAACGGTTCTAAGAACTAATAAGCCAGACACGGGTGGCACTCTGGCCAGAGCGGCAGTCCGAACTTAACTTGGTACCGATGCTACCGAGACACTGTCGACGTCGCAGTTTTGCTGTGACTTTCGTAGACTGACGTCTGCGACTCGAAACTGTGACTGCAGATGGAACACTGTTAGCCAAGAAAACAGTAACTGAGGGTGGTTGTTAAGCTTAAGGACAACTTAAAACCAAACAACCGATAGACTGTCAGGGTCACAGTTATTGTTCAGACTGCTATTGCGGCCGCCAATGGCCTAGTCACGGCGCAGGTCACATGTGCAGCTTTCTGTGCTACCAGCATCCGCATCGGTGCAGGGGAGGCATGCCCAGCCGTGGTATACCGAGCACTGAATCCGTTCCTCGCAGGACCTCTCGAAACACATGTTCCAGATGACGCAAATGGTCTCGTCAGGCTTCTCGGAAGTCGTTGTAACTGTTCGTCCCTTCTTCCCTTTCTTGTTTGTTGCTGTCTTACTTTGCACCTTCTTGGACCCTGCTTTTGCTTTTGATTGCGCTTTCCTTCGTCTGTCCTCCAACAGTCGCTTCGCAGCGGAAGACATTACCACTGTTGCCTGATCCGCCTGACGAGACCTCTTCCCTTTTTCGTCCCGGAGGCTTGCGCAGAGCGAGTCCAAAACGTCAACTGGATGCGCTGTTGTTTCCGGCCCTTCCGGGGAGGAAAGTTCCTCCGAGTCTTCATATCTATCATCATTCTGCCTCTGGCCAGCGCCATCGCCGCGGGCGGCGGTCGGCGCACTCGGTCCCGCCGCGAAGTGGGTTTCTTCAGGGTTGTCTTCTGCAGTCACTTGAGATGCTGCAAAGTTCCCATCAGTGAACAGCATGTCACAAGGCTAGATTACCAATGCCTTGAAGCCACTGATCGCTCACTCCATGGTTGCTGACTTGGCGTAGGCAGTCCCGAAGATCTGGGCTACCTCATATTCCGTCAAGCGCCTGCCCTGGTGAGTGCGCATCCAGCTGTCCATGGCATTGTTGTATGCACTCCTCAGTGATTTGAACACCGCCACATGGAATGGTTGCATCTGATGAGCGCAGTGTGGCGGAACCGCAATTATTGTCACAACGTGTTCTCGAGTCATGTCGACGACTTCGATCGACTTATGACTGTGGTGACCATCCCATATTACCAGGTGCTTATCCTGTGGAGAGGGCTTCACCAAATCGCCAGAAAGTGTTAGAACCACTCCTGGAACACATCCTTTGTCCGTCCATCCAGATCTGGTGCATGTTTCAATGGAGCCGGGTGGGGCGCCGTTCACCAAGCTGGCGACCATTTTCTTCTTCCGAGGACAAAAACCGGCGGCAAGTAATGACCACCAGCAATGGTGGCACACAGTACAGTGACCGTCTTTCCGTGTTCTGTGCTGGTCATCCTTCCCATCTTCTTCACGCCTTTTGAGGGAATGATTTTTCCGGGAGTTTGGACCCTGGTTATGCCTGTCTCGTCCATGTTACATATTTGCAGCGGGACATAGTTGTTCTCGTCCAGCAAGGCTTCGCACGCCGTGAAGAACCGCATCACCTGAGGTCGGTTGAAGCCCACAGCGCGAGCAATACTCGTGGCTTCTGGAATCCTTACTGTCAGATGTGGATGGCGAAGCAGGAATCCACGAACCCAGTCTTTGCCAGCCATCTTGATATTCTTTGAGAACCGAGTTTCCAGGCCAAGTTTTTCAGCAAACTCATATGCCAGACGACGCACATCGAGCGATGTCAGGCCGAAGAGGAGCTTCTCCATCAACCGAACCTTGCTGGCGAGGAGATCTTCAAGTTGTTTTGGAATGTCTGCGGTCAGTTTGCTTGGGACTACGACCTTGGCATTCCTGTAGCGCCGCAGCGTTTTTCTTGACATCTTGTGCGTTCTTGAAGCCAGGTGAAGACTTGCTCCGTGACGCAAGTCTTCGAGCGCCTGTTGAAGACTTTCTTGTCCGTATGAGCCCCTGTCAGATGTCCGGACTCTTGTTCGTCCCATCGTTCCGTGAAGCTGAAAAAATGTCAGTCTATAGTTTGGAAATCATGGAAAGGACACTTAAACGGTACAATTGGTGGTTCCGAGGGTGGTGCAACCGCTCCCCCCTACATGATAAAGAGGTGGCTAAACTATGGTTGCCCCTTAATGTTTTAACCGGCAGGGGGGGCTGAATCCGCCCCCCTCGGGTTTTTTGCTTGCCAATTCCAGGCTTTTTACCGCAGCTTCACGAAACTTGGTCACTTTTCCTAGCTATTCTTTCTACGTGCTGTGACAAAATTTTAAAATTCTGTTTTGCTCAGGGGCGGAGCCAGGCAACATTTTTGGGAGGCACCTCATGCATTTTTGGCCATATTAAGGGTAAAAGGAAAATGTCTGCCAAAAACAGAATTTTTAAGATAGAACTTAAAACTTTATATGGATGTATAGCTAAATAGTTGGGCAATGTGCAGATTTAGTTTTGTTCACCTGAGGTTATTTTATAAGGTCAAGTCAAGGTCAAAAGTCAAAAAAATTTTGCAATAATTTCGGTGCCGTTTTTTCAAATGCCAAACCCGAAATACGTATGACGTAGAAGAGTGCCTTCTATTTGTGTACCAATTTTTAGCTTGATATCAGGTCGGGTCACGGAGCTATGACCTAAAATGTCAGTGCGCGTACCCTATATCGCAATAGCCATAAAATGAAATTTTTGAAATAGAGTGGATTCAAATGATTGAAAACGTTCAAAGATAATATTAAATGCACAGAAGATCATTACAAGTGACCCCAAGGTCACTGGAGCTCATTTAAGGTCAAAGGTCACAAGTTGATCTGAGAAACGTGTGACCATGACAGTTCCCCCTTTTTCATGTCCCTGGCACCGCCTATGCTAACATTATACAAACATTGTAATGCGATTTGTACTTCTTTAGTATAACATGACTAGCAGAAGCCAAAAAAGGGTGTTTGCCTCTTTCGTTCATCCAGTTGTTAGAAAACTAATCCTCCTATTTTTGAAACCCTGTGAACGCCCATGAATTTTCTCAAAATTTCAGATTTGCTGATCATGGTAAAAGCCCTATCCATAATCTCTCGATTCATGCCAGTTTCATTGAATTTGGTCGATAAACAACGGAGTTATAAGAAGTCCGAAAGTACCCCCCATTTTGACATTTTTGCCCCCTGTATCCACAAATTTCAAAATTTTGATTTTTTTTATAAAAATGTAGTTCACGTCACGGCAAATCGATTGCCGTTTGTTGCGATGAAATCGGACAAGTAGTTCTCGAGATCTCAGGGAGGCCGAATCCGCCCCCCTGCCGGGAATCGACCATACCGTCTAGCCCTCCGGGAATAGGGTTAATGACCCTCGACCCCCACATGGGGAAAACTGTTTGAAAATGAAAGTCGACTAACACATCGATTGAACACAAATGCATATTGTTGGGTGGGATAGGACGCCCTCGGGGGCGTCTTACCTTTCTTTTGTAGGGGACGTCTTACTCACTTCATGTCCAAAATTAAACGAGTAGATTTTCCAAAAATGCTACGATTATGGCGCAGTGATCAATCGGGCTGAAAACAAGGTAAAAGAATTAAAATTTGGAAAAAAAATGGTTAACGATATGCAGCCATACTTTTGAGCTCATTATCAACATCTTTTCCATGCCATTTTATTTTCAAAGACAGTCAAAAATCAAGAAATCCGTACCACTTGACGCGGTGTGGCACTACGAAGACAAATTTACGCTCCAAGAGCAAACTCGACTTCTGCCACGATCCAAGAAATTCAAAGATAACTTTCAGTTCGTAGATTGGCCTCCAGAGGGGGAGGTTGTCTTACCTACCGGAGCATCTTACCCCACTCTTCCCTATTTTTAAGGGGAATTTCGACTATAACGACAGTCTGCCAGCAACGCACAATTCTGATGACTTTTCTGGTCAACTTCAGCTCTTCTTGCCGCGGGGTTACTTTGTTTGATTATGGGTTTGGGTTATGTTTGGGCTACTTTAAACAAAGTGATACAAAATATTTGGCGCGTGGGTCCCGACCCCTACGCTGTCCTGTCCTGCTTCGTGTTCCACATCGTTGTGATTCGTCCTCTCAACATCATGCAGAGTGCTGCGGTCGCAGCGAGCGAGGGCAATGCTTTAGGCGCCAAAGCTAGTCAAGGGGAAAAGATAGCCAGTTAAAGTGGTTAACAGGCGCACCAATCTCGGTTAGGACGGACAGCGACCGTTTCACGATGCCAGACGGCGCGGCGCGCGGGATGCATGGGCCGGACACCCTCCCCGGTCCCCTCCCCACCTCCGTCGAGCGCCACTGTTACGGCCGACGACGACGAAATGTCGCCGTGAGGGCCTCACGCACGAAAGGCAACCGTCTGGCCGTGGCTAGATGCAAGGCATATTTTTTGGTACTATCAGCGTCAAAAAAGATGGTAATCACATTTGGCTTTGAGATTATTTCAGATATCAGATAGATAGATCATGTCGGATAGTTTATTTCAGATTTTGACCCGAACAAAAACAAAAATCACAGATTACGGCGATTGATCAGTTGAAAAACCAGACCGCTACGAACGTATTGTCTGCAGTCCTTTTGACTATCAACCTTATACGAAGATGGCTTAGAGAGCAAACGATGTGATGCTGTCACTCAGGGTATCTCAAAAGCTAGGTATGTCGGTCCCGGCTCTTAAACATAGGGCGATGGGTACCTAGTATACCATTTGGGTCAAATCGCATCTTTGAGATGGAAAATAGTTAAGAAATATTATCTTCCATCGGAGCACTTGCATAAAAATGATTTGATTGATATCAACAATTTATGTAATATTCACTGTTTGAGATCCAAAAAGTTGGCGACACTGGATTGCTATGGCACTCGCCACGAGCTCACGGCGACTTGGCGGCAATGCTGAAGGAATGGGAGCTTCACTGAAAACTTTTTTACACCCGTTCCGATGATCTCACACGTACCCAAGGTGTAGTCAAGAAAAAAATCCGCTACTATGGAGTGCTTACATGGTGTGTATTTGCTGTTCAGGTGTCTGTCGAAGCGTTAGTTGATTAACCTGTTTTCATTACACCTTCCTCATAATGAACACCTATCTTACGTCTCACCTTGAGGACCTACACTCGAGTAAGGAATCAGCTACGGGGGTTGAAAGGGAGAAGTGTAGAAATGTCTGGAAAATATTGTACATTTCCCGCCAAATTCAGAATCACTGCGAACTGACACCAAACCGAAGTGTGCATTTGAGTCGCGGCGACGGCGATACTACGCCATCTTTGTTAGTCTGGTTCACCGTGCGGCGATGGCGATAGGTGGATACAGGGCCTCAAGTATATTTTAACTGTCTTGTAACTCATTAAAAATGACAACATGTATTTACTGCAGTCTTCTGTACACACCATTCTGCATGTTGGAGATAGACTGTGGGTGATGCGGAGTAAAAGAAGGCAGTGGCTTTATAATGCCAACAGTGAAGAGGAACACGGCCCAGATTACTGCTTCATCACATTCTGCGTAGATGTAGCTTGTTATAGCCTTGTAATGTTGTTCCGAGCGTAATAGGGGTATGTGATTGTTTTATTTAAATGAATTATGCAATACGAAAGCGGTGTTTTGTTTTTATTGTTTTGCGCTCACTAAAGGATAGCGTGGGCATTACTTTCCTGACATCAGCGTGTGCTGTGTCTCAGCAAAACTGCAGAAATGCAGGTTTGATTTATGCAACATCGAATACTGGGCAATGGCAACCCTAAGTTTTATGACTGGATTCTCAGCACCTAATAATCTGGATTTGAAACAGTGGCTGGGGTGGAATATTTGTGCATCATGAATGGATCACATTCTTTGTCAAGTTGCCACCACTGTAAAGAATATTGTATGTTCGTCCATATGGTGCCCAAGAATGCCTTCATTTCTCAAGTAATAACAATAAAATTGTGTCAAGGGTAAATGACATCATGTATGTAAATATTCAACTGCTTCATTGTATGTCTCACACCGATTCTTTAATTTATATTTTATTGAAATGCATGTTTATGTACGCATTTTGATTTCTGTAGTTCAGGGGCAGATTGTTTTGGTCAAATGGAAACTCAGCTTTGTTATTGCTTAGCCTTCTGGATATACTTTAAATGCTTTTGATAAGGCGCTTATTTTCAGTTGGATGCGATGACAGAATGGAGCCAAAACTCAGCATAAGTAGATCGTAGACTGCTGAAGCTCCTTCTTACCATTCTATGTTAACAAACATTTATCACAGAAGCATAAAAAATTTCTACGCATATGTCTGGCGGCTGGCAGGTGGCGCAGCAGCGAGAAGACAATGCTTTGGAGGAGCATGATGTGTTTTTTATTTCTTTTGGATGCAATTGTGAGCAGCACATCTCAGCATTGCATTTTCAGCACCAGCACCAAGTGCCAGTTTATTTCTCACAACGCAATTACAGTGTGTGTATCTACACTGTGTACACAATGTACACAATGTGTGTATGTACACAATGTAAGCACAGTGTACTAATTTCCACTCTGACCATTGCTGCATAAGGCATTTGCCACTCTGAGATGTAAAATGTAGAAGACAGACTGTGTCCATTGTGGTTTTAGAAGTGATGGCTGTCAAACATAAACTGTAATGGACATGGACCATCAAAAGGGCCATTTAGATCGACCTGAAAAGGTAAACCTGACTTTTAAAACCCAAAATGTGTCAGGAACTGGACATGTGAGACGTGGGTCAAATGCCAGACTAGTACACAGTGTATGCATCATGAGCACAGCCAAGGAGGTCCTAGGGCTCCCAGGGCCTTTCATCTGGCAATGTTTTACAGGGCCAACCGTCACTAAAGTAAAAAAAATAATCATTTAAATACAGAAACTATCGCCTAAATACTTTAATCATGGTCGATTGGACGACAACAGATGAAGTACATAGATCCAGGCCCATAGAGGGGCCCCCATGGGCCTGTAGGGAGGCCCCTGCTGGCCTGAAGGGCCCCCGTGTCAGCCCTTGGGGACCCCCTGCCAGCCCGGAGGTGCCTGCCGGCCTGGAGGGACCCCTGCCGACCTGCAGGGGTCTCCTCCCGACTTATAAGGGGACCCTGCTGGCCTCTTGGGCCCCCTACCAGCTTAAAGGGACCTGCCGGCCTGTAAGGCCCATTGCCGTCTTGTGGAGTCTCCGTCAGTCTTCCAAGGGTGCCGGCTGGCCTGTGGAGGGAGGCCCTGCTGTCCTGTGGGGCCCCTGTTGGCCTGTAGGGGCCACCTACAGGCAGGCAGGAGGTCAAACTGGCCTGTAGGACCTTCCTGTTCGTCTTTACGGCCCCCTGCTGACCTGTGTGGTTCCTGCCTGCTTTTAGAGAGCACCTGCTGTCCAGGGGGCCCACATGCAGAAAGGAAGCCCACCACTGGGCGAGCACCCCCAAAATTTTGGGGGTGCTCGCCCAGTGCATGATGCCCAATGATTGCGCTTCTGGTATACACTGTGAGAAATAAATTGTACTGCTTTGTGATGCTGAAGGTGCAATGTTGACATGGACTACTTGCAATTTTAGCCAAACGACTTTGAAAAAAGCACGAACTTCCCATTGGAAAGTGTTCCGTCAGTCTTGCGCCAGTTGCCTTCGTTAAAAATGCTAAAAGGGTTTTTCGCGTTTCTGTCGTCATTGTTTATTTATGTTGAATCTTGGTGCTGATTAGCCGTTAGTTGGACGAAGGGTGATGAAAGTATTACAGTAAGTAGAATAAAATACAAAAATATGCCTATGTTTCGGAATCTGTTACAAGTGAAATGAAATAATTATATATATGTAGGTATAAATAAATATATAAATGTATATATATAGGTATATATAGGCTTGTGTAAAACTCCGTGTTGCTGATATTTAAACATAGAAACATGGTGAACTTTAGTTGTTGGCTGTATTCAAATACGTTAAAATGATTCTAACGGAAATGTGAATGAGAGAAATATTATGGCCAGGGGAGTGCAATACGGAAAAGTCGCACCCAGCAGAGATGTAAATGTAGGCTGGGATACCTGGTGAAGCTGTTAGCTTGCAACCACCAAACTTGGGTAACAAAAAACATGAGATCAGCGACACTGGTACAGGCTGTGAACACCCGGGACGTATGTAAAAAATGCACGCGCTGCAGGTGTAAACTGCAAGTGCTGTACTGCGTAACGGTGTAAGCGTTAAGTGTTATACTTCGTGAGACTGTTAAACGGAAGGCGTTACTCTTAATACAGGTGTTAGTGTCAGGTGTTGTACACGTGGAAGGTGCTGGTTTACACCATGGATGGGGATTAGAAAATATCGCATTAGAGCAGCAAAAACGACATCGTATCAGCGTCACCCATATCAGGCGTTTTCACTCAGAATGGGTTTGAAAAAGTTCTGTGTTTATGACGCGTAACCTGGCGCATAAGAGACGAAACGGTACCGCGAAAACGTTTCTCGTTTTCTGCGCTCGTGAGGCTCTGCGCCGTGACCCTCCGAGAACAACGCCAATTTTTCTGTGCTATTTTCGCACTGTGTGATCGGGCCTTGGAATTTATCTTTCTTGCCACTAAGTTTTATGTGTGCTGAATTCTGTACTGATGGTGTTCTATTCTGATGGTGTTACATTTGTCGCGCGTTAGGGAGGTGTAGATAGAAATTACGAGGTTGACAGGCAACACTGACAGCGCCAAAAACAGCAGTATGTTGGGAAATGCCCATTGATCGGCGGAATAAGGCAGCCGTGGGAGTCCGGCATTGGTTGGAGCTGGGAAGAGCGGGAGGGATCGAACGAGACAGAAGTAGTTGAGTCGTTCTACGCTGGGGGCGAGGTGTACGTGGCGAGCGCGAGTGGGTGTGCGTGTGGGGGAGTTACGTTGTAGTTGTGGGCGCAATGAGCACGTAATTGATTGATAATTGGCTCTCTCGCAAATACGTTTTTAATGCCTTCACTTTCGTTCATTGAATATCGTAACATCATCTCGGTATGAACTGAAACCACATTCTTAAATCTGTTAGGTATGTTGCATCAGGCTGCAACAATATAAAAGCCGGCGATGCGGACATGAGAGGAAAATTGTTTTGGAAGTTCGTGTGGTAAAAGTTAGCCTGGCTAGTCCTGAATGTTCAGTTTTCGCCTCCCCCCGCATCATTTCCTCATCCGATTTCAAACATGTCATTTTCGACTTTGTTACAAATCGCAGAAAAAGTCAGTTTTTCCGCCAGTTGCAACCTATTTTGGGGCCTCATTGTGCTTGTGGGACAAAAATGTCCTGAAAGGCACTGAACTGGAGTGCCCTTTGATGGCATTGCTTCATAATCTGCATGTTTCTGCTGCGCAGTTTATGTGCAGTTTTGCTCTTCATCATTCCGCAAAACAAATAAAATGTGGAGTGTGGTTAGTTCCCATCCACACTCATTCTTGGGAACAATCTCTGTCAAAAGTTGGTGCGGCTTGCCACGCCGATTTTCAAGGCTGATGTGGTGGAGGCCACACCCGTTCTATCGCTTTCTCCACCCATGCACGCGGAGCTTTCGTTTGTTAGACTCGGAGTCCCAGTGCCCTGCTCAGCGCCGACGTCTTAACGATCGGACTCTACACGGGACAACTGCCGCTGCCTTCGCTACCGCCGCAGCCGCAGCCAGCATCGCTGGGCCGCCCGCCGGCCAGCTGGCAGTGTCAGTGTGAGTGTCTCAGTGTCATAATTCTTACTTTGGTGATGGCCATTGGTGTCAGGTATCCTCAGTCATCTCACGGCGTGATGTACTGAGCAGCGGCCCGACGTCGAAGCAATGATCGGCACACTGATCTAGTAATATTGCCTGAAGATGGTTGGGTTAGGATGGGCTCTGGATACAATTAAATCGATTCCGTGTACGATGAGTATGTTTGCCACCAGAATGCCAGCCTATTCCTTCATTCCTTCGGAGAAACGCTTTACCAATCTGATGAAAGATACCAATACCAATCAGCGAAAAATACCTTTGTTCGCTGTGTCTGCCTGGCGGACACAGCGAACAAAACGAAAAATAACGATCGCCCCGGTGCAGATAGGAGCGATTTTTAATGAGCCCTTTTGACGACGTTGTCGCAGCCCACTATACGTAAGAAAACTTCAGAACCGAAAACTGGCAGACAATAGAGTGGCGGCTGCAGGAAAGCGCCGAATAACATATCCAGCCGAATAGCTGTTGTTCACTCTCCGAAATCCGGTCGAATCGTTATCAATTTCGGACGTGTAGGCGGGATAGCATTTATTTTGCTAACAGTCAGCCACGACCAACGTCTGTTAACAACGGCACCAAAGCCATGCTTAGCAAGGTTCAGATTCCATGTCCATTCAATGCAGCTCTACGCATTGATACTCACAACCTAGACGCCTGTCACGACTAACATTAGCTCAAGATAGCTGTTTGATTAGCATTAGATAAGATTAGCTCAAGATAGCACTATATTGGTTAGCGCGTAAAGTGCCCACTAACACGAGCAATGCGTCAGTTATGTCAGCTTTGAAATTTTCCATTGGAATGTGTTCGAATGGGGCCATTGCTCGGTATCCCGTCAGCATTATTTTTTTCTTGATGTCGCTTCTTTAATCTTTTTGTTTATTTTCATAGCAGTTATTGTGTTTGCAAAAACAGCAATTTGGACAATAGCAAATGATATTTCAGTTTTGGATCGAGAAAATAACTTACATTAACCTGAAGAAAAATGCAGCTAGCTCATGCTTAGTGGGAAACAGCAGTTTTTTTCTTGTGACCTTCATTTACATTTCGCCTGAGTCTTGAACGTCTCCGGAATGGAGAAGCAATCATCTGCTGATCCGCTATACTTTTCATCCAGCCTAACTACACCCCCTGCATTCACTGTGAAATAAGAGGTCACCAGGTAACCTGAAGAGTCAAATTAGACATCATTCGAAACGGAAAAAATGGGCTTCACTCACGTTGTTTGTATTCAGAGAACTGGACAGAGCAGGACAGACGATGATATTGTTGTTTCCTG
Organism: Capitulum mitella; assembly: GCA_030062745.1. Classification (NCBI taxonomy): domain Eukaryota; kingdom Metazoa; phylum Arthropoda; class Thecostraca; order Pollicipedomorpha; family Pollicipedidae; genus Capitulum; species Capitulum mitella. The sequence continues at coordinate 30,724,826 of CP099845.1, read as the reverse complement.
ACACCGTCGTTGTTTTTTTTCAAACGTTTCGAATTGCAGATCTTCTCCCCAATATTCGTTCGAGCCATCTTTCACAAAAAAATCGGCCGGTTGCTTCCTGACGATCGAAGGTCAGAATAAGCCACCTGGGCGAGCTTTATCTCTAAAAAGTTACGGAATGGAGTCAAAACGTCTTTCCTACGCGCCCGTGAGCATTGCATTCTTTTCTAATCTAGCGTTTTACTTTCCTGAACAATATGTTTCTTATGATATCGTTGCATTTTCGTACGCATGTGAAATAGCGAAATCCTTGCTGCTTCACATTGGCTATAAACAAATTATCCATTTCAGGTGAGATGTAGGGCTGGGCGTCTACGAAGTGCAACTTAAAACGCAACTTCCTTGGGGTCAGATTTTGAGTCATAGCCTAATAATGGCACTAGGTCATATCATAAGTTATGTTATGACCTAATTTGTCATAAGTTCATACCTAATTATGTTATAATAATTAGGTGCCCATAAGTTATGACCTAATTTTACCTTGTGCCCTATGCTTGCTTTGGGGTACCTTTGTGCACAGACGTTGTCTTTCTTCCAAAATAATTTGCTTTCATACCAAGAATAGTATGATATATAGTGTAAATAGTATGATATACTAATAATACCGATCATTTCTTCCCTCTTTAATCACACCTGAATCAGTCTACAAATAGTCGTGAAATTTTGACCTTTGACCCGGGATGTAAGATCATGTAAGAAATGAAGTATTGGGATATGACTACTTATAAATATGAATATATATAATACAATAATGAGCATAATAATGTAATATAATAATACTTATACTTTTGAATATGAATGCTAAATACAAGAAATGCGAAGCATTTGATGCCTCAGGATAACAAGGTATCACATTAACAGGATAACAAATTATCAGATTATTTCACGTCTGAAAAATCGAAACGGAACCGTTGGTTCTTGAGATAAGCGTGAAAAAAGGGCAAAAAATCCCTCCAACTTCCCTTTCCCCGCACAGTAACAGGTGTGTGCCGAAATACACCGTGAAGTGTCGGATTGACCACTGCTTGCTTCGTCTCTGTCTACCCTTGCCAGATCTCGAGTCACCCCGATACGACTTCGGTTTACGTTCTTTACAGGTGGCTGGCATCGTCAACCTCCGGTCCACCTCACCAACTGCCGTCATGCCCCGCCGTCCGCCGGCCCCGTCCTGTCAGACGTCGTCAGATATCGCCAGTCCTGACTCCACCTTACCCAGACATCAGACCTCGGCGGTTCCCACACCCATCCTAGTCTATTGTCAGATCTCTTCACCCTAGATGAAGTCAGCTGAAGTCAGATCCCGTCAGCACCCAGTCAGTCAAGTTCGCCTCGACATGTCTCGCCCGCTCTCATCAGTCTTCCGTTCCCTTTCGCTGCGCCTCGTCAGCTCTGCCGGCACTACGTCCACCTTGTGCGATCTCGTCTTGAATCTCGTCACCGGTCGGTGCACTCTCTCGACCGCCGGGCGCCGGCACACAGGTGCAGTGTCGGCGCGCCGGCCGCCGCCGCCGCCGCAGTGCTATTGATCGTCGCTGCCCGTCGCCGCCGCCGCCGCCGCCGCCGTCAGTGCATCGCCACCGCCGAGAGGACGCGCCGGGCCGCGCGGCGCCGCCTCGTCCGACATGCCTCCGCGCCGCTCGCGGCGACGGTGCTGATCGCCGGCGAACCGGCTGGAGTCATGCTCGACAATGGCGGTCAGGATCTGGGTGAGTGTCCTCTGTACTTCGCGTGCAGGGGAGGCTCGAGCGTTCGGGGCTTTTGACGGAGAGCGTGGTTGTTTGGGCGAGCCAAAGTGACTGCATTTGCAAGGAAATGTATTATGAGGGTACGGAATTAAGGTGCGCATTCGGCATGTTAATAGGGGTGTTGGTGGCATGTCAGCCCCAGATTTATATGAACGGCTTGGTGGGGAAAGTAAGAATTTCAAGAGCGATAACAGAACATGGATTTGAACATATTAGCATGTGGTTGATAATCTGTATATCCGGCAAATACAGCTCCTCATTTTCTTGCGCTTTCAAAACAGAGTGAGGTCGATTGCTTGATCAATGCCTTCGACTGTCACGCAACCCATCAAAATCAAGATTGCCACTCGGAATTAAAATCAATCCACGTTTAAAAATACTGCTGATGTATTCCATGAAAGCCATTAAACATTTCCTCAGTTCCCTTGTGGAGAGTTTCAGTGGCCTGGAATCTTTACCACTGTGGCATGAGACGTTTGTTTGTTATTTCTCTTTTTATTTATTTGTCGATCGTGTCTGGGAGCAATAGAATGCAATAGAACTGAATTGCATTTCATTCGCTGTGCATTTATAGCTAAGACACAGGCGTAGGCAGAGGTGTTTCTAGGATAAGCGTACCAATATCAGGCTTACCTGACTCATTGGATCCTCAAGCGGGGTTCAACCAGGATATTTCAAGAGGTTTTGACCGGGCCTAGTTTCCAGTAGTCGCAAATGGAGGGCACAGCACTGGACGAAGCAAAGACCCTGACATACATGACATCACGTCAATACTCTACTTACGAGATTTCGCCATGACTGTCCCCGGAATCTATGTATCCAGTCACAGTGCCTGGGCAGGCTTTCTTTGTAACGCATGGTTGGGTTAAAAGGAATGCCCCGGGTGTTTTGGATTTTACCGAAAACCCATCGGGACTGGAAAAAAAACTTCTTTTTGAGTTGTGGTTAAAAAAAAAACACGCTAAAAAGACATTAGCAACGAAACAACTTCTCTGTGAATATTTTCCAACAGACCAGATCCATTTGAAATCGAGCAGTCATTTATCATAGATTCAGAAACGCAGTGTATTTTTCAGTGACTGCAATGTACTTGTAGAGTCTGTGTCCAACTGGAATTCAATTATGTTTGCATTCCCATCTCATCAGAATACATCTGCATTGCGTTTTTCTGCTAGGAAAGAAAACTGACCATAAACTAAGTAAATATCAGTTCTAATTTGAAGTTCAAATTCTTATTTTTTAAATTTCCTTGTTTTTACTTTCAGGATGTTTCCCAAAACTGATGGGAATTATGGACTCTCTGTACCCGAGGTCGACGTAAAAGGAAGTGTCTCTGAAGTAAAACAACTATTTGGATGGATTATACATTACTCCATTTCATTATCAAGAAGCAGGATTTTACTACAGGCAAACCAGCGCGTTGCACGGTTGGTTCGGGGTCAAATTTGAAGTTTTGGATCGCTTGCAGACCTGTGCACCCGCTTAGTACCAGCATTATCCCTACTCATAAACAAAAGATACTTGCAAATCATATTACCATTCGCGGAACGTGCACACTTGCGTTATGAAAGAAATCTGCGTAGCAACGGCACACTGTGAGCTAAGAAAATGTTTCGTGGCCGGCCGGGCTCGACCCTGCCCTTTCAGATTCATACTCGTGTGCTCTAGCCACTAAGCCACGACCAGCAGCGCGCAAATGCTGTTTGGAATGGGATCACTCAGTAAACGGCATATATCGCCAGGCTGCGTATATCGCTAGGCCTAAATGGCAAAAGGGATACACTTTAGCACGTGAATCCCTCACACACCACGCTGAAGGTACCGACATGGAAAAAGGGCACATATATCGAGTGCCAGATATGACGTGACTCTGCTCGCCAATTTTCAGCACCCTAGTGGTGTTGGTTTTGCGGCAAGGAAAGAGAGGTGCTAATCTTGGGCACCTCGCGCTTCACGTGCAAGTTGCACCCCGTTTCGGCCTGAATTCATCGAAATTGAACGCCCAACTGCCAGTCCGCCTTTCCAAGCCACCATCGCACCAGACTGCGCCGTGTGGGTCCCGGCCATTGGCCCATAAGGAGCACAGGGGTGTAAAAGAGGCGCAAGCGCGCTGCACGGGAGCCGTTGCACACTGCATATCATATGGGGTGCCGTTAGGTAGCCCTATTGCTGGTCTGTCTACCCACCAAATTTCAGTCGCCTAGATTGACAGTACTCGGAAGTCCCCGAGTCCAAACTGAAACACACGTGCCTGTGGATCGCCGCATTGATCGCACGTAGATGCCGACCACAAGTCTTGGGCCAACAACGGCCGACCTATACTCGTAATTAATTGAGTTCTGCAGAGGTCCGGCTCGTGCCGCACTCCACGAATCCCTCCGAGACCCAGACCGCAATTTGTTCGCCGAGTCGGCGCATCCGATGATGCCATTTGTGTCGCGATCGGCTGGCGCGTTCGGGCACTAGAGGCTCCGAAACTTAGGTACATTCATACGCATATTGACAAACGTCTCGATCTGAACTCATCCGAGCCACCGCCACGCATGAAATTTCAATTCGCCTAGAGCGTGCTAAGCACGCCTTTGCCTTTTTCGATTTTGAATTACTTATCAAAGGTGGTAAACGTAACACGTACGTCATTTCTTCTTTGGACAAAGTCAAACATGATTTTTGTGTTCCGTGTGCTCTTGTGACGAACAAACTATTCAGAGTTCTAGGTCATTGTTTTCAATCGTATTCATGTGTGTAGCAACCCACAGGACGGAAAGGGCAGCGACCCTACCAATTTGAAAGTGACTCTGCCGACTTTCAGTGATGTTTAGGTTGTCCGTGTGGTGTTCCATGGAAGGAAATCCCTCAAAAATATTTTTATGCTGTTTGAAAAACCTCAACAAAACAAAACGATTTCTCTCGGACGGGTCATGAAAAAGGGACGGGAACTCCTCTTCACTTGGGGAGGGGGAGGGCAGAGAAGCATTTTGGGATCAGTTCTTTTCAGTGAACGCCCATAGAGTCAAATTTCGAAAAAGTCGGATTGGCTGAATCCCTCGCTGGCCCCATGGCTCCTGCGCCTTTGTCATGAAGTAAAGGGAAGTAATGATGCGCGTATTAACAGCATTTTCAGCAACAGTTCATCGACAGAAGTCATTTTAGACCCTTCAGGAATGCCCGATGGGTTGCGTACTATACGACCCAATAACAGAACGGAATCCACTGACAGGACTTCCGCTGAGGCCACCTGTAAGGCTACTGTGCGACTTAAAATGGTCAAAGGCGGTACAGTCGTAGCCAAAGGATGCACGGGGGTTGGCTACATTACTAACTACATCACGTCAGGTTTGAATATAGCTTTGGGTCGCGCTCCTCCTCCTCCCCCCTCGTGTGTCCAAGGTAACCAAATGGCGAACAACTGCCAAGGTCAAAACGCGCCAGCAGCCTTTCCAGGTCGATTTAAATGCATATGGCATTCCATATGCATTTACGAACCATTTTACTAACGCACATTTTACAACGTACTGAAATCGTTGACGCACATTCATTCAAAATATCCATCCTCCAGGCCTGTAAAGGTGTCAGTGAATGAAAAATTGCAGAGTCTATTCAAATGAGAAGGCTCAAACCTACCCTGAACACCATGACTTTCTCATGGAACCTTCTAAAGCCTGTCCCATATGACATCGTTTAGCATTTCTTTGCTATACAGTTCCTCGAAATAGCGCTGCCCGAGAACAGCGTATGATACTTTTTAAAATTCACAGCTTTCAGATATGGGTGGAATGTTTGCTTGTGTATGTATTGAAGAAGGCCCACGTCCGAAATATATATATATATATATAGAGTCGTATATATATATACTTGTGTGTGGGGGGGGGGGCGTTCTCGATCATTTATTTTATCATGACCATAAGGTTATTTTTATTTCTATTTTCAGCTGTACTAATACTGCTTATTCAGTTAGCCCTGTCTAATATTCGATTTCAAGAGCCAGACTTTAACCGCCGTGACATGCTAATGAAAAGGATTACAAATGCTGAAAAGCAAGTAAGTACAAGCGAACAAATATCTTTTCTCATCAAATGTCGTGAACAAAACATGTCCCCAAAGTTCTTAATCGGGAAAATCAGTAACCTAAACAACATTTGCAAGAACAACGACCGGACTAAAAAGATGCAAGGCATCTTCCTTCGCCAACTCCTCAACGAATCCATCAAGGCAACTTTCAGGAGGCAGGCTTTTATTCAACGTGAAGGGAGACGTCTAGCCAAGACAAGGGCTCATTTCCGTCACCCTCTGACGCATTGGACTGAAGAACAAGCAAAATTAATTTACCATGACACTGCGGAAAAAGGCGAAAGCAAGAATTATTGAGAAACTACTGTTTTTGTGTCAGGAGCGAAACAAAACGACTCATTGTGAAGCTACAAGGTCATCTGTAAAGCCAGCCATAGGAGGCGGGACAAGTACTCGACTCAGAGGTCTGGTATGATGCTCGGCCACCTCCTTTAGATACTGTAAATTGTGAGTGCCCCCGAGCTGATGAAACGTCAGCCAACCATAAGGCTATGAAAGTGCGTGATGGCAGCTCTCTGAGTGAGACATGGATAGATGCTAGATCATGTTCCGGTAACTGTTCTGCCTGTGAGACCGGGGAGGATGCTAGAACATGTTCCGGTAACTGTTCTGCCTGTGAGACCGGGGCGGATGCTAGACCATGTCCATCGTTTGAATATCTAGGTCGGTCTAGGTCGACAGAACAACTCAGTGTTCTGTAGACGCCACAGAAGTGAAGTCAACAAGTGGCCAGTGGTTGTTTTAAGACAGTGTCCTGTATTGCTAAGAGAGCAGGCATCGGGACATGGCAGGCAGCAGAAATGATGTTGGCGTTAATTCCATGGACGAGATATGGTTTGATTTCAGTGTATGTTGCTGCCAGCGTTTCTTGCCCTGTGCCTTCTTGCACATAACCAGGCAGTATAACATCTAGAGCCACGCTAGTCTCCAGGTATTAGCCCATTGTTCCGCAACGCAACGGTTTGGTCCTAGTCCGATAGCAGGAGGTCAAAAATTATGTCACGAGAAAGTACTGACTTCATACGAAAAAAGCATTCCCGAATCAATGACTACCATGCTCAATGACGGGCCCAATTTTGCGCTAAACCGCGCCGTGAACCACAACGTAATCAATCAAGTGGAAGTAGGTTTTGAGAGGGGAGCTTTCGATCTGCGTTGGAAAAAGCACATACAATCTAAGCCTGACCAGATAAATGCACCGCCAGACAACGCTACGGTCACCGAACCCCAGCCAAACGACACACAGCACTCCTGTGACATAAGCGGCAGTACGGTTGGTCTACGCCCCGTTTGACTGACACGGACACATGGATGGCGCCAGCAGCCGTCGACAGGACGGAAAACGTGCTTAGATCCCTTAAGCAGAAAAATAATGCAAAGGCTTCGTCCTTTTCCAAAGGAAACATAAGCGACTTCAATAACTTTGCAGTATGAAACTGTATGTAGTAAACCCACATCCAGTACAGAAGCCACAACGAAAATAGTTATTTCGGACACCATGTCCGGCAAAACCCCCGGCAGAGTTACCAGGACCATCAAGCCACACTCCTCACGGACGGTAGTATGGACTTCCTAAAAGCCACAGGCCTGTCGTACCCCTTCGACCGATAGTTTCTGCATGCGATAACCCCTTAGACAAGCTGTCGTGGTGCCTGGAACGAGCAATATCTGAACTTCTGGCGTTTGTGCCGGTTCATCGCAAAAACACGTACGGTTGTATAGATCGCTTTCGCACACAGTTCTCCGAAGGTATGCTTGCTGGAGCCGTAGCATTCACAGTGGACGTAGCAAACATCTACGGTGACGTCCCCATCGCTGAAGGAATATCCGCCACGATCGACCTCATCAAAAGACATTACGACAAAATAAACACATTTGGGATCACCTTCAGTGACCTCGAAAAACTTGTGGCACTGCCTCACTAAAAACTACGCACGGTTTGGTAAACATTACTACAGAAAGAGAAAAGAGCTATGGGTAGCTGGATTATTCCACCGCTGGCAATTGTCTTCATGAGCGCGGTCGAAACAATAATCATCACGCCCAAGCATGTTCAACCGACCACCTGCTTGCGGTATGTAGACGATAGCCTAGGGACTTGAACTCATGGACCCGAGGCTTTGGACCGCTATTTTGATTTTATCAACAGCTCCCATCCTGATCTCAAATTCTTTATCGAACGAACGGATCACTCCAACACCAGCCAAATTCCCTTCCTTAGCACTCTACTCGCTGCCGAAAGAGACCGAAAAACACACCATTAACCTATATATTAAACCTATGGCGGTACCTATTACCTTGCCCTTCACATCAGCCCTCCCAGTGAAAATCAAAAAGTCAGTACTTTACGCACAGCTGTTGAGAGTGAAACTTCTTGCATGCGACAAACCAGCTGCAACACAGGGATTGGCCAAAATCTAGTGTCTCTTCAAATCTAATGGGTATCTGCACAGGATGGTTCGACAGAGAAAGTATCGCGTCAAGACATGCACCAGGCGATCTACGCAGACATCCCATATCCACCCACGACACAGAACTACAGCAACATACATTAGTCTTCCATCAAGCCTACCTCTACACGTTGCCTGGAAGAGCGAGAAAACGCTAGCTGCTCACCTAACCACCTCAGTACTTGACCCATCACCCTGGCCAGCTGGGGAGAGGCCATGCAGTTCCTGCATAGCGGGTTTGGTGGGAAGGTGTTATACAAAGAAAGCGTCATGTACCTCATCACTTGCCAACTATGTAAAACAATTACGAACACTTAAATCAGCGAGACGAAACGTAGTGTTATGGAGCATTTTAACGAGCATATCCGAGATGCCACGAAAAAAAAACCATTCGGCGACCATTTCACTAAAGCGCATTGTACTGAAATCGTTGACGCATATTCATTCAAACTATCCATCCCCAGTTCCATAAAGTTGTCACAGAATGAAAAATCGCAGAATCTATTCAAATAAGAAACCCCAAAACCTACTCCTGAACACCATGACGTTCTCCTGGAGCCTTCTAAAGTCTGTCCCTCATGTTGCAACGATTAGTATTTCTTTCCGATACAGTTCCTTGAAATAGCGCTGCTCGAGAACAGTCTGTGATGCTTTTTAACCCATCCTTGACTGGGGGGGGGGCAGTTGACTGCCCCCCGAGGTTTTTCTGGGATTGCGAGAGAACCAACCAAACACAGAGTCACGAAACTTTGTGTACCTTTTGCTTCATTAATTTTACATCTCGTGTCAAAATTTTGACCTCAGGTCACGTCAGGTGCCTGGCCTAGGTCAGGTCAAACTGACCTACGTCAAAAAAAGTTAAGCGTCCTCTAACTTTTTAGCAAAACAAGATATCTCAATAATACTTTTATGAATTAGTGATCGTGATAGATGCAACAAATCTGCTATCTCAGGTTTTTCGGAATTTTGTGGGCCATTGACCTAAGGTCAAGCCCATTTTTAACACATGTCGTCGTTTTTTCGGAAATTGACGGAATATTTCATAACATTTTTAGTGTTATTTAGACATCTAGTTACCGTCAATGGGCAAAGGATCAATGACTTCCAGCCATTGACCTGAGGTCAGGTCACGAATAACTGTAGAGAGCCAAAATATACCACCGTCAAAATCAGCGATGAATTGCTCAGAATGGGTAGAAAATGGCAGAACTGGCTTGCACAGACGTAAGTAATACCAGGAACCTCAAAAAGTTCGAAAAAGTAGCATATGTTGGAAATAATCAGGCTCTCGCGAACCAAGCTACGCCAATTTTTTAGATTGGTAACTACTGAATGTTTCCAGAATTTAAGCACGAAAAACCACCACAAGAACCTCTAAGATCAATGAAATATACATAGACTGTCTTTTTTCGCGAAAATAGAGGAACGCTAAAATTAGTTGCCGTCAGTTCGTTACTGCATACGGCAGCGGCGCACGTCTACAGCTGCCGCGAAAAATGCCGTGCCTTTAACTCAACGTTTCGGCGTATGTATTGAACAGATCTGGTAAATTAGACATGTATCGGCATCCGCGGGCCTTTCCTTGTGCGCCGGTACCGTTACCTAACCGTTTTTAGTCACAGCCCTTGAAATTCAGGTCATTTCTCGGTCTGATGCAGTCGGCTATGAGAAAACACACACACACACACACACATATATATATATATATATATATATATATATATATATATACGGCGTAAATTGCTTACATATTATCTAAAACTAAAAATGAGACTAGTTTCAAGCTCTATCCCGTTACAAGCTTTCTAACGGTGTGCTTATTTTTATCGTGCGACCAACCGTTCGTGAGTTAGAGGGGGGGCGGCCAACTGCCCCCCCCCCCCCAGTCGCCCATGTTCGAAACGGACCGACGGTCGTGCGCGGGTTGAAATGCACAGCTTTGTGACTTGAATCGAATGTTTGCTTGTTTGTGTAGTGAGGAAGGCCCACAGTCGAATTACATATACATTCTTCCTCGACAATTTCTTTTATTATGAGCATTAGTAATAATGCTGGTCATTCCATTAGCGCTGTCCAATATTTCATCTACCCCCATCTGACCTGAAATGAGCTCACTCAGCAAAAATGTCAGCACGTGTTTTCCCGTTTAGTAGCTTAGACATTTATGTAAAGTTTTTTAATTTATTTTTTTTTTTTTTTTTTTTTTTTATTTTTCCCCCCCCCCCCAAAAAAAAAAAAAAAAATAAAAAAAAAAAAAATATTATAAAAAAAAAAAAAAAAAAAAAAAATTTTTTATTTTTTTTAAAAAAAAAAAAAATTTTTTTTTTTTTTTTTTAAAAAAATTAAAAAAAAAAAAAAAAAAAAAAGAAAATATTTTTTTATAAAAGATTATTAAAAAAAAAATATTTTTTTTTTTTTTTTTCCCCCCCAAAAAAAAAAACCCAAAAAAAGTAAAGGAGATGATTGAAGAAAAACAAAATGATTTTTTTCGAACACCTTGGCAAAATTACACATCTGAAAAAAACACATTTCATCGACGCCTCCTAATTGATCCAGATCGAGCACGAACAGGACACATCGTTCTGGTGGATCTGCATGAAAACGATTTGGGCCAGGAAATAATTAGTGCCCCTCATTTGTCAACCACACGTACCGCGCCAAGCACGGGTGACAAGTGCATTTAGAGGCTAGAAATTGTTAATCCTTAGATTTTTCTGAAGTTTTGCCGCTGTCTGACCTTGCCAGCTTATCCACCTGGAATCTTATCAACCTGATCCCTGCGTTTATAAATTCTGACATCAGCTTTTCAAAAATGTTTGTTGTAAATGCATTGATGCTACTCATGCGGATGGCATCGGAAAGGACAATTTTCTCGGGTTTGGGCGTACATATCTGGCAGTTCTTGAGCGTCTCGAGTGGAAGAAAGGGGAAGGAGGACAGAAATGATAGGCTTTTCAACAATACGGCCTAGCTACTCGGGAGGAAAAACATGATGAATTGGCGGCTCGCCCACACGATGACGGTTCCATGCGTTTAAAATGCACAGGCGTGCGCATAAATGCGCTCTCCCATTCACAGAAATTGATGACACTGACCCCTTGACGGTATAAAAAATTAACGGCAATGACCCCACGGAAGGAACATAAATTCGAGGCTAAGTCGCGGATGAGGAATATCTAATCACTCCGTGGTATTTCGGAAGGTCATCGCACTAAGATGAATTCCGACGTCCAAACCAGTTTGGGCGGCGGTGACTGAAAAAATCAATTTCCCCGTCCCCGGCACAATATTAAGAACCTGCCCTCATCTGTACAATTCAGAGTTTTGGGTAGGAACTTATGACCCTCAAAGTCAAGTATCCGAGGAACACCCCTTGCAACATTGCCTGTTTAAACTGTCTTCACATTAGTGAAGGTGGCGGATGGGCTGGCATTAAGAATTTCAATTAAATTTTGACCCGAATTCATTTTCCTTCCGCTGCTATGCGTGAAATCAGCGTTACGTACACCGGTAAATGTTGTTAAATGGTATTATGTTAAATATTGTTAAATGGTATCAGGCAGATACCAGATACAGACCAGGCAGAAAGTGTAGGTTATCCTCTTCGCTCATAATTTATGGCATGAAAGTTTCAAACAAATTTGGATAGGTGAAGCTCGAAATGCATTACAAAATATCTCATTCGAAAATAAAATGAATGCCTTATTTTTCCTTCATGAAACTTGCTTATAAAATCGTGTAATTCATCGCGATAAATTTGCGGTCAAGACTTCGGCTCAAAGCGAATGCATCTTTGTAGAGAAATGATTCAACATGAATGTTTTTGTTTGACCCACGGAAAGAATGCTGCTACTACCATCCTCTTCATGCGATTTTTGTGTTCCGATAGTCTCTCTTTCACGATCCAGAGACGACTGCTTGCAAACATCAGTGGATGATATTATGATGCGAGTAGTGACCGAATGTTCGGTCATTTCGTGAAGAAGTGCGCATCATAAATTATGTGAACGTCGTTAGCTCACTCGCGCGTGCGATGATGCCCCAGAACCAAGTGCCGCGGCACGATGTCCGTTTGCCGATGTCCGACCCAGATCTGTGTTCCGAGCTAACAGTTCGACCACCGGCCACTGACCGCTCTGCCCGCCGTGCCGCAGGCTCGGCCGAGAGCCCGCTGCTGCTGGGAGCTGCCGGCCTGCTGCTGGCCCTGCTGCTGCTGGCTGCCCTGCTGATGAGTCGGCGGTCCTCCGCGGACCAGCCGGCCGGCCTCTGCAGCCCTCGGCCGGCCAGCGAAACGGCCAGTGGCGCCGACAGCTGCGCACCGCGTGAGTACCCCGGACTGCTCCAGACGCCGAGCTGCCGGACGCACGGGCTAAACCAGACAGCAAGTTGCCAGACACACAGGCTAAACCAGACAGCAAACTGCCAGACACACAGGTTAAACCAGACGGCGAGCTGCCGGACACGCGGGCTAAACCAGATAACGAGCTGCCAGATACGCAGGCCGAACCAGATAACGAACTGCCAGACACACAGGCTAAACCAGATAACGAACTGCCAGACACACAGGCTAAACCAGACGGCGAGCTGCCAGACACACAGGCTAAACCAGATAACGAGCTGCCAGACACGCAGGCTAAACCAGATAACGAGCTGCCAGACACGCAGGCTAAACCAGACAGCGAGCTGCCAGACACGCAGGCTAAACCAGATAACGAGCTGCCAGACAGACAGGCTCGGGCTGCCAGGCATGCATGCTAAACCAGAAGGCGAGCTGGCAGACGCACAGGCTAAACCAGACAGCGGGCTGCCAAATGTCCGCACCGTTACAGACAGCGCGTTATCAGGCACCCAGGCTCTCCCAGACAGCCTGGTCCGGGCGCCCAGTCCTCGGAGCAGGTCGTCGTCAGGGCCCTCGCTACACACTAGGCTACCGTGATTGTCTAGCCCACGAACTATGTCATTATTAATACTCCGGCTCGCAAGCCAGAGGACTATACACAACGGGGATGAAACTTTAATATACTTTGGATGAGCATGCACATCCCCAAAGTTGCAGAGATGTAACATGGGCCCTATGGGCCTTGATTGGAAAGAATGGTTTTCTAAACCTCATTTGCACCCTCCCCAACCATTTCCGAAAAGCTTCATCCTTGTTACATAACAGTGCTGAGCACAGTACGGCGCACGAGAGTAACGAATGTTCACGACGTATTCGGTTTCGGTTTCGCTTTCGCTTCTCGCTTCGACTCTTATGGTTTAAATGAAACCTCTCTCTACGGTTAACGTACTGAGCGAGGGCGTTTGCCCCACTTCCGTGGGAGAGACCTCAGCATAGGCTGTGTTACACCATGGCTGTGTCCTTCCGAGACGGCAGTGTGAACCGGCGTCACGGATAACGTGCTGCCATGCAGCGAGGTCGGATCGTGACGCCCTGACATCGACGCCTCTCTCTGCGCCATCTGCCTGTCTCCGGCGCCCGTGCGCCGTCTCCGCACCGCGGCCGGACGAAATGTCAACCGCGTGACGCTGCCCGTGCCTCCACCGCTGTACCGTGGTCAGCTGCGGTGCTGTCGGCTCGCTGGCGTCTTCTCCTCACCGCCCGCTGTAACGCGCGCGGGTGCCGTCGGGACCACGGTCACACTGTGGCACGCTGGTGGCTGCTCCCAGCGACGGGGCCCGAATCTGGCCGGGAAAAAGGTGTTTGGCTCCGCTCTGTTCCGGCTTCACTCGTTGGCGGCACTGGGTTTGAGAACGGAGAACAACGGCGACCGGCTGGGACTGGACTGAACGCCGCACTTCATGCGTCACACCGCTGCCTGGAGACGATTTTCGAATGGTCTCCCGAGATAGTTATCCGCTGTGATCACGCTGTCCGACATTGTTGGCGGATTAGGACGCTGGATTAGGTTTAGTTTGTTTTGTTCGTTTTGTTCCTTTTGCTCCTGATGATTTGCCGCACGCGTGGCCGCTTGAAGTAAACAGACGTGCTTCTAACACAAGACAGTGTGTGGCAGAGAAGTGGACATCCGTAACTAACATATATTATACCATGGATAGGATTTCCTGCCCGGATGAAACGACGATATGTCGCGGCAAAATTAACCCTTTGATGGATCTGAAATCACTGACAACAAAATTAATAACAAGATAATAATTAGTTCTGCCATCATTTTTCAACTTCCCCAGATATCAGCATAAACAGACTCCAAATCTAAATTCTCGCATCTCCCACTCTACCCTCATTGCTTGGCACCGCACTATTACATAACACGCCCGCAAAATGGCGCGGACGCAGAAGATGCATTAGGTTCGTGAAGTGCGCTGGTTTTTACCGTTGATGGTTCTTAGCAGCACAAGCCTGTTCACGGTGCACGGGTCTTGTCGTCGCCCGGCGAACAGGAGAATGTGGATGCCAGTCAGCCAGCCGGTCCGGCAGAATCGATCTGAAGCTGCTCACGGCGACCGGCCGCCGACCAGCCTCTGAATAACTCAGCACGCCGCCAGGCAACCGTTGATCGGCCCGCACGCCGCTGCGTTACGGAGGATCGACCCGCGCGCGGCTGCGTGGCCGTGACTGATTCCGCTCTGGACTGCGGCGGACTGATGGCCGATTTCACTCCGGACTGCGCCAATCTCCACACTGAACTGAGCTGCATGGTGACAGACGCGTCCCACGACATCCGTTGGTCAGGCGGTCGCGGTTCGTTTGCAGTCCAGATCGCTTTCGTGAAACGTTTACTGAACGTTAGTGTTGACTGGGGACCAGCCGTGGTGACGTTGGTGTTGACGTTGGTGGCAATGGCTCGGCGTTACGGAGCTGAACCAACGCCCTTTTTGCGGAGCCGCGACAACACTCGCGGCATGTCCCTCGGCTGACGTCAGAGGATGGACCGGAAGTAAGGGGGCGTGCGGCGCGGCGCTGAGCGGCCCCTCGGACGTCCCCTCTGTGGGTCACGCGCACCATACGCGTCACGTGCGTCACGCCGCGTCACGCGGGCCGGCACAGGTGCGTGCAGCCGGCGGTGGCGGTGGCGCGAGTGGCGGAGTGACGCAGTGGCCGCGCGCCAGAGAGGTGGAGCTGGGAGTGACGTGCCCGGGCTCCCGTTGAAAGGATGTGACGTTCTCGTCCAGTGGACGACGTTGCCGTATTGCGAAGAGTCTTCTGCGCGTGCGTGCGGCGAGCATGAAAGGTGAGGATTTCTTCCTCGTGATGAGTATCCATCCCATGTCGCAGACTGCGCCCCATTTCAGACTTCAGAGATCCTGGCGTGAAATTTGGATAACAGCTATCCAGAGACTGAAAAGTTAGATATACTGCAATGTGTAGCTTAAAATACAAAGCCGGACCTAAGTGTTCGTCAGTATTCCTGTCTGAAGTAATTGACAGAAAGTAATTTGATCTAGTGCGAAAATCCCTAAGGACATTTCAGGGTTGTGAAAAGCGTTCTAAAGTCTCGGCAGAGGCTTTATCTGTATTTCTGTTTCCTAACATGGGACCTCTTAAGTCTTCCGACACACACTGCAGTCGTGTCATCACTGCTGACTGCTTGTGTTTAAAATATACAGTCTTTGGTATACTCAGTCAATTGGTATCGTAAATCACTGCCTCTTTCATACAGAGCGCATGTAGATCTAATTGTGACTCGCTAGCCATGCCTGATTGAAAGGTGTGGGCAACTTGACTCAGCCCTAGTTGGCCACACAACCTCTCAGAGGTGCGAACCGTGATATCTGTATTGTTCACCACATGGTCATTTCATGACGTGACACATCATCCAAGGCAAACTGTATGCCCTAAACATCGGCATGCCATGATCAGTAAGAATGAGTATTATTTTAAGAACAGCATCTATCTAGTGTACCAAGTTGACATCTGCTGGGAAGATTTTGAGGGCTTGAAAAGTTAGATTTATAATATCAGGTGATAATATTTCACGCCAGCGTGTTTAGGCACGTACCTGAGACGTACATTTTTTTTTAGTTGGGCAAAGACGGATCTAGGACAGCCCAAATGAATATTCTGTTGGTCAGTTTAGCAAGCAGAATGAGACATTTGAAGCGTTCATATCCTTATCATGTAGAGCTCATAAGGGTAAAAAGTGTAGGTCTGTGTTTCAGACACCGCTCTTTTCATTTTTAAAACCAAATTGTGGAAGTTCTGGAAATCCCAACTTTCGGGATTTTATCTTTTATATATTTCATTTGGATTCAGCATCGTGGAAGTGCCTTGCCCTTAGAAGTGCCTTGCTGTCACCATGGAACCGCAGTCAGACTACAAAAATGAACTTGCAGTGAGTGCAACAAATTTGGTACCATTGCCCCCAATTTGGACCTCTTGACTCCGTCTCTGACAAAAAAATGATATTTTGAGGTGTCATTGTGTATAAAAGATCCCAAAGGAATCGCTTGCGGCCTAAATCCAAAAACTGGGCGCTAGCCTTAGAAAAACTCGGGAGAGGTACAGAATCCGCCCCACCCCGTCATAAACGCCGGTCAAAACGAACTTCAGACGTAGGGTTAAGTCGATGGCTATATGCGGCCGCACGTGTTCATATCTGTATGGGCAGGGACCAAGTGTGACAGTTTTGTATCGTGATAGAAATGTTTTCTTATGAACATCTGGCATGTTCGGGCAATCTACCATAACACCGAAGGCGTGTCTAATGTAAAAGGCGGCAATGCCACACGGGGGCGAAGAAACCGGGGGGGAAGCAGGAGAGGACGCTGCCTCCCCCAACTCTGGGCAACATTTAAACATGAACCCTATGGCGGCGCATGAAAAGAAATGAGGTATAAATCACGTTTATCCCCTCGTCTCCACAGAGGCTCCACCGCTACTGATACCGCAATTTCAGGACGATTTCCGTTTTAGAAAGCTCGGCGTCCATTGAAAAGGGGCTGAGGGATGTTGTAGCAGAGACGCAAGGGAAAAGATGCAGTTTGTCGGTGCCGAAACGTTTCGGTCATTAAGACGCAGGACGAACCATCATAACGGAGCGGCTGACCGATACATCCGGAAAATTACTGACGTCACGTTTAGAGACACGTGACCGTTCAGCTGTTCTGCTTTGGTGAAGATACCACAGATGGACCTGTGTGACTCATTGTTTCTGGCTGCCCTGCAGGCGTCTGTTTGGTTTAAATGATGCTGCAGTTAGCCATTGGCGCACCTGATGACAAACATGGTTCGCTGTTTTACTGCATAGAAAAGTGTGTGGAGGATTTTGGTGGCTATGAACGTTGTTCAGATCAATTAGTTTTAGAAATATGGACCAAATGACAAGGTTTTCAGACTTATTAACGAAAGGTGTCAAACGTGAGTGCAAAATGTAATCGTCCGGAGTTGCCGTGTCCAAGGAATTGACAAAAATTGCGGCGTACTCTTCGCCCCTCTGCAGACGTTGCTCCCAATTTGCACGCTGCTGGCAGCGGTCTTCCACCTCCAGCCGTTCCGCCGTGGTCGTCGCGCCTGCCAGCCAGACCGGGGCCGGTGCTGAGTGAGTCACGCGCGGGGCGGGGCTCGCTCTCTGTGGCCATGGACCTCACCGGTTACCCGGTGATCGGCCGGGGGTACAGGCGGGACAACACTTGTGCCGGCGGCGCACATGTGCCCGGCACGAGGCGGCCGGCGAGGCTGCGTCAGTGGGCCGCCGGCCGGCGCGCGGGGCGGCGGACTCAGCGTGACGGTGACGCCGGCGGCGGGCCGGCGTGTGGGGCGTGCAGCCGCGGCGGTGGCGGGACTTTACTGCCGGCTGTTCTGGCGGCAGACGGTGAAGGCCGGGCGGTGGCAGCTGGTGGGATTCTGTGATTCGCGACAGCGTGCGGCCTGCGACGAACGGAGGCCTCTCTGACACGTGACGAGCCTCCCCCGTGATGGACACCTGCCTGTTTGACCTTTAGCCGTGAAGATTCATGAAGTGACCCAGCTTTCTGGACCATGTGTCTTTTGACCAAACTCCCTTGCAGAAGAACGAGAAAATATTGATCAGATCTAAACGGAGCGCCGGAGAGAAGTCGTCGTACGCCAGGGTTGATTGCCTTTTAACAAGTTTATGTAAAACTGGGACATTTTTAGAGTTACAGAAGAGTCCTGTCAACGCCATGCATTAACATACGTCAGCACGTAAAATCTCCCGATTGTTGGCGCTCACCAGACAGCATCCCGAACTGCTGGTGCTCTCCAGACAAGATCCCGGACTGCTGGTGCTCTGCAGACAATATCCTGGACTGTTGGCGCTCTCCAGACCCCGGACCCCGGACTGCAGGCACTCACCCTCCAGACAATATCGCGGACCGCAGGCACTCTCCAAACAAACTCTCCGATTGTAGGCGTTCTTCAGACAACATCACGGACTGTTGGTGCTCTGCA
This sequence comes from Capitulum mitella, assembly GCA_030062745.1. Taxonomy (NCBI): domain Eukaryota; kingdom Metazoa; phylum Arthropoda; class Thecostraca; order Pollicipedomorpha; family Pollicipedidae; genus Capitulum; species Capitulum mitella. The sequence goes on along the minus strand of CP099845.1, from coordinate 30,706,152 downwards.
GACGTTATCTCGGACTGTCGGCGCTCTCCAGACAATACGCTGGACTGCTGGCGGTCTCCAAATAACATGCCTGACTGATGGCACTCTGGACAATATCCCGAACTGTTGACACTCTCTAGACATCCTCTCGGACTGGCGGCACCGTCTAGGCGCTGAGCGTCCGCTGCCGTCCCGTCTGTGGCCCCGCCCGGTGAGCCGGGCCAGTCTGAGCCCCGCTGCCGTTGGTGCCCGGTCGGCGGCCGGTCAGTCGGGCCGCGCCCGGGCCGGGGACACTTGTCGCCGCCGGCCCCGACAGCTGGTGCGGCCAGGCCCGGTCAGCGCGGCCGGCCGGCCCTCGCCGGCAGCAGCCCGCTCGGCGGCCGCCGCCCGACGCGCCCGATGCGGCGCGGCGTCGTCGTGGCCGAGCTGCGGCGCGGCGTGGTCGTGGCCGAGCTGCGGCGCGCCGTGGTCGCTCAGGAGTCCGCCGAGCGCGTCGTGCTGGACTCGGATGGCGAGGCGCACAGCAGTGGCGCCGGCTCGCCGGCCACTGCCACGCCCGGTAACTGGACCTCCCGCCGCTGCGCGGTCTCTGTTGCTCGGTCTCGGTCTCGGTCCCAGCGGTCTCTTTGTTGTTGCTCGAACACCAAGAGACTTCCTGATGACGTCATGGGTGTAATGCTACATTTGTGGGAAAGGCTTCTGAATGTTTGCTTACATGGTCGAGCTGAGGGAAACCGAAATTTGATATGTAAGCGTCACTACATAAGGCTGCTTCAGATTTCCATGCTGGGCCACTGGGTCACCCACGGATATCTAATCTGGTTTAGTCTTAATTGGATTGACAATTTTTCGCAGGAAATACGCATTGCCCTAAACTCAGACCCGAAACACATGGTTTGCAGGCACGGAAACAGCTAAGTTTCCTTTTCAGACTTTTCATTAAATCGTCTAGACTGTGCACTTCACCATGACTTGACGTTATGATGTGTGCAACTCCCGGCAATGACAGAAAGGCTTAGAGATGACGCCTGTGAAATCTGCCCGGTGTCTGGTTTGTCTTTTTACGTTTCTACCAGTCATGAAAAGTGTAACCTGCCTTCTTACTGTTCTAATTGGTTCCTTAAAGCATTTTAATCGTATCACTATTCAAATGTTCATCCCAAGAGCCAAAAGCCTGCCTCGCCTAGAGCGATGACTGCGTTACGAACCACGTCTTCTAATCAGCTGGCTGGCGTCGCATCACCCTCCGCCATCTTCTCTGTGCAGCCTCAGATCACTCAGGCCTAGTTCGTTCCCGTCACAGGATTCGGACGAACCTCACCTGGAGGCAGAGTTCACTGGTGTGGGTCTTCCCCTGCAGGCACCTCTTACCTGTGACGTTCCACCGGCTCACCGGACCCAAACCTTTTGTTCTCGCATAGGTGATTCTAACTTCACAAATGATTCAAACCTGCCCCAACGGGCGGCAGCAGGCTCGAACCTGCCGCGCTAAACCACAGGTGACGAACCTGCCCGCTGAACCGCAGACGAGTAACCTGCCCACTGAACCACAGATGCCTGTAACCTGCCCCGTTGAACCACGGATGACCCTGGCCTGCGCCGTTCCGCCCGCAGATGAGTCGCACCTGGGCGAGGACAGCTCATCGGAGCCGGACGAGGAGCTGGTACGTCGTCTGCGCGCAGCCGGCCCGGCCCCCAGGCCTCCCCCGTGGCTGGCCGCCAGCGCGCTGCCGCAGGGCGGCATCGGCTACGAGCGGCCGAGCCTCTACCGCCAGTTCAGTCTTCAGCCGCTCGTCACCGAGCAGCGGCCGCGACTCGTCCACAGAGGTGAGCCGCATCACGGCCTCGGCGTGCAGGTCACCTGCAGGTGTGAGCTCAGTCACGACTTCCGCACAGGTCACGGTGTAGATGGGCCGAGTCTTGATCTCGGATCAGGTCATACGCAGATCTGGCCCATTATGTCATCCCAGGTCGGCTGCGGGGGCGAGTCAGGTCATGAGGCGGCGCACCTCTGCTGTGAAAAATAATTTGTTTCGTGATCGTGGTGCCCCTCGTCCCAGTTTTTGCAACGCCGCTCCCCCCCCCCCCCCTCGAACCTACAGTGGGATTCGGGCTATGGACTTCTCGGCATCTCTGCAGGAATGAGCTCGATCACGCATCCGACATATCCACTTCCGGGCAGACAAGCGTTATCACGACGCATCGCGACTAGATCTGCTGCGTTGCGAGCGTGCCATGGGTTTAAAGCGTTTGTGCAAAAAGACTTGGGCAAACGACGTTGAGGGACTAAATCGTTTTGAAACGTCATGAAACGGGCAGGACTGGGATCATAGTCCATACTAAGCCAAGCTTGTTGGGCGAATCTTGACCCGTCACCCAAGTGTTTCCAAATATGGAGCCATTTTATCCTATGCATCGAACCAGATGGCGCTGAATAATCTTCGTCCACGACAAGACCGTCCTGTAATCAGCTGCCACTTTCCGTATCGGGCCAAATGCAAGTGCCCGTTGCGGGACTTGAACCAAGTGTCTGCGACACACTGGAGGATTTTGTCGGGATCATTTCCCTCCTGGCCACGGCGACAGCAAAGCTATGCAAGAAAAACAAAAAGAGAACAAAAACCTGGACTAAAGTCAGAGCACTGGGCAGAACTCATATGTTTACAAGTCAGAAAGCTTGCACGGGCGAGCGCCTTCTTTCCAAACCAGACGTCAAAAATGTACATCTTGATGGAAATAATTTTCAAATATTTTTCGATAACGACTTATTTCAGAATGATCTTTCCTGGACGCTTCCGAACAACTCTTCCTACCCACGAGGTTCCAGAGCTGTTCTATGGCAGGGCGCCTGCTCCTTAGCGGTGTTTTCCTCTGCGGGTGTGCTATCCCAGAGGCTTCTCGTCCCGGTTTTCGGACACAAACCCGGCGCGGCGGGGCGGCGTGCGGCGCGTTCCTCCGCATAAGAGGGCCGCATTGGAGGCTGCGGCGGCCGGGCGGCGGCCTCGACAGGCACCGTGTGGAGCGGGGTGTCGGATCGATGGTCATCTGCAGAGCCGGGCAGCCGACCGCGCCGGCCCGGCCGGCCGTCCGTCCCCGCCGCGGCCAGAGCTGCGGCCGGCCGCTGGGCGGCCCCGGCCTGCTGCAGTCGCCACAGGCGTCTGTAGCGCCATCAGGCAGGTCTGACTCTCCACTCGCCCGTTCCTCCCTTCACGCGGGCGGCTGCCGCCCTGGTCGGGGCCAGCGGCTGTCCCCAGGAGCGCCTGTTGTAGGTCTGGCTCTTCCGATCCCTCGCCTGACGCTCTGCGGTTCCGGGGCGGTGTTGGCCTCAAAAGGTCCGGCTCTCCCGGCTCCTCACCTGGCAGTCCGCTGTTCTGGGACGGTGCCAACTCCAGGGAGACCTGCTGCAGGTCCGGCTCTCCCGACTCCTCACCTGGCTGTCCGCTGTTCTGGGACGGTGCCAACTCCAGGGAGACCTGCCGCAGATCCGGCTCTCCCCATCCCTCTCCTGGCACTCTGCTGCTCTGGGCTCGGTACCGTCCCCGGGAGAACTGCTCCGGACAAAGATGTACCATATTCCTCCGGGACAAGCATATTGCCACAGACTACTGAGAGATGAGACTCATAGTACTAGCAGAAAGGCAATCCCCCTCTCTCTCTCTCTCTCTCTCTCTCGTCTGTCTGTTCCGAAGGTACAAACGGAATTACGTTGATTACGTTCTAAAACGCTTTTCCGCCTGCCCAGGTTCATTGTTGTGGCGCTGACAGATTGCTGTTTGATGTGGGTAGCCAATGACTGGGCACTAACTTCTGTGAGAAAAGTGCTTCAGCCGCACTGGAGATCACGTATTTCATTTGTAATGTTGCTATTTTATCTTCCATCGGATAAAAACGTTTGTGATTTTGGGTGCGAGTTTCGTTTTTTGTCGGGGACTTCCTTATCACAGCTTACCAAATACATTATGTGTCATTATCCGGCATTAGTAACGATCTGGGATTCCCGGGTGTTCCTAGGACTTCCATGAAGTGGCTTTCCTAGGAATAACTTTGTTTTTTTCCTTCGTTTGATGTAGCATTAATTAACAATCCGGTTTGGCGTGACCTTCCTTAAGGTTTTCATCTTGATTTATCAAATGTCCCGGCTAGCATCAGCCCTTACTTCATGCTGTTGACCTCGACAGTCTAACTGGAATTCGCTGTATTTGTTGCATTCGTTCGTGAAGGGCTCCTCCACGCGGCGACTCTTAAGGCCCAGTCAGTAAAATATAAGGACATAAAACACGTCTCGCATTATGAAACGCCCCCCCCCCATTTAGATCATTTAGATCAGTTAGATATTCAGGGCCAACCCGATATTGTCTAGAAGATTACTTCGGCTTGTTGTCAATGGCACCCGCAGCCCAGCCAGCCTATTCACGTGGATTTCCGTACACCATTGGCATCATTCAGGTTCCACGTTGTTCTGGAAACCGCTGGCGATAAATTTTGTCCGGCAGTAAATCAGCTCAGGATTATTCGCCAGCGGGCTTTCCGACGTTTCTGGTGCAGCTTGCATAGCCAAGAGGGACTACTGCGGAGGCGCAGATGCTGCCAGCCGGCGCTGAGGGCTGAGCGGTGAGCGACACGGCACTCCCAGCAGCTCGACCGCACGGTCCTGATCAGGCGGCGCCACACGCCACCGCCGGAGCGTCAGGCGTCCGAGAGGGAGTTCAGGAGACGATAACAGCTGTCCTTCTCTTTGGGTCAGCTTCGCAATAGCGTTTATATTCGTCATTATTGCCCGTCTTGGTGCATCGGTAGTTGGCGTCAGCCTTCGTACTTTTACCGTGGGTCCAACGAAAATCACGCCACGTAATTGGTTGGTTATTGGGGCTTGAGGGGTGCACCGACTACAGGGGTCATTCGGCGCCCAGTCGAGCCACGTAAGGTACTGCATAATCTTGAGGGCGTTTTGCTAAACAGCGTGAAAGCGACCGACGTCTCTGCGTCGAGAAGGTCACCGGGCTTAATCGCTGTTCATGAAAGAAAGCGTCGCCAGATGGATGCCCAGTGCAGCCGCTTGTAACGATTCCTAGCCATTCGCTCGACGACTGCATTTGTCATAAGAAGTTTTACTAGTGTTGACTGGGAAAGGGAAAATGGTCGATTTTACGCAGTAGAGCTTGCAAGTGAGAAAAAGCATGGTCCATGCCTAAGCAGGAGTCTCAGAAAATCCATACAAAAGATATCATGTATGGTGATCATCTTGTCTCCTCACTTACGATCAGTCGACCCTTGCTTTCCCGGGGTTACCGAAAAACCCCTCATATTTTCTAAACAGTGCGAAAAAACAAAACAAACCAGAAGCTTGAAATTTTCATGAGGTCTTTGTACATGATTTTTGCATCCCATGACAAAATTCCAAAATCTGGTTTTGTTAGATCACCAGCCTATTTTGCTTTTGAACACAGCATGTAAAAAGGTTCAGGCGATCGCCATTGATTGCCAAGAAAGGTGTTGACAAACGGGAAGCGCTGTCCGGAACCCTGGCTCATCCCACAAAACGTGCATTTGCATTTTTGTACACTTTGAGTTGTCCTCAGGTCAACGGTCCTGATATGACGTTTCTGGCCTGTCTACCACAGCTTGTCTCTGTACAGGGCACTTTTTGGGATGAGATGGATATGAACCATCTTTACACCTTTTAAAGTGTGCAACATGCTATTCGAGGGCGGTCAGTGACCTGAGGGTCGGTTAGTTAGTCTTAAAATCGTATTATGAGACAGAATTGGTATGTAATGGACCTGTTGTTCACTTCTGGCACGGTATGACGGGTATGCACCCCAGTTTAGACTCTTGAAAGATCTGACCTCACCAGACGTAATGTGACCTTAAGCTACCTGGTCTCATTCAATGATTGCTGACTTATTTGGCTCGCTATCCATCATGGCTTTATTGATTATATATTTGATGATTATATATCATATATGATATATATGGCTTGACCTGGCGTGTCCTTGACTTCTGACGTCACTCAAGAATGTCTTGCCATGATCGTAACAATCAGAATGCGTTAGTTTGAAGCCTGTGTCCTAACCCAATCATGAGGTGTATGTTGCAAGATTTGATCTTAACTGACCTTCGATTACCTTAGGCTACCTTTTTTAGATTTTTTTAGAAGACCCTTTGTATCTTTTTCGGGTTTTGGATACCACACTTCACAAAATGTTAGTGACGATCTCCAACACGTTTGCTTGAAGTCTCTTTACTTTTCTTCCAGTTTCGACATCGATCATTATTGTTTGCCTATGACTGCCGGCCTGACCTGGCGTCATCCCGAAGTATTGGAAATTGATTTCTAATAACGAAGAGACATTTGCGATCGTTTCTCGAACGTTCGTTGCTCAAAATCAGTCTGTGGGGCCGTCCAGTTGCGTTTATTGCCTACACGTTTTGGAAGCCGCAACGTGACCTTGCTTGACCTCGTGATCTTAAAACACTAAATTATGCTCAATGAAAATCCATTCATTCTTACTAAAATTCGGCGAGTTTCAACTGACGTCACTTCCATTTTCGCAGCTCTGTTAGGTTTTGAGATCTTGAGGGTTCTTGAGACCCCAATGTACATGTACGATGCACACTGGGGCTAATGTGTCCAGGAATAGAACAACAAATAGCACAACATTCCCCTGCTAAGGAACGACGATTCGCACACCTGGGTGCCCGCGGGTTAACAGCTGAGAATACGACATAGTTTAGCCTATAGTTTCGTGCCTATTAGTATATTTAGCCTATTAACCTATAGTTTCGGGCCACAACACTGGGAACCTTTATTTCTACTTCAATAATAGACATTTGGACCGCCTTTGATGTAACCTGCTGGGGCTGTAGTTTCATTAATTCCACGCCGCTGAGGATATTCCACCACCATGGTTATGGGGTTAAAATAAGTCCCTCGTATCTCAGGGACTAGGAGTTCGATCTAAATGATTTCAGCCTCAGTAATCCACAGGGCGTGGCTTTCTCATCCCAGGATGCGAAACTTGAACCCTTAGGTTCATCAGGGATGGCACAGTAACCACTTGTCTTCAATACCAGTGGGTTCACCTCAGACGTCGCAGGTCAGAAAATTGTCGGAACTTATGACGGAGAAATGTGCGATGTATTTAATCAGATCTGGCAAGTGTGTCACTTGAATAAAAACTTAGAAACTGTTACCAAACGAAACATCACGGTTTGACGTATTCGATGTCATGCCACAATTACAGCAAGAGCTATTATACGGTAGCCTGGGAAAGTCTGCAGTTCCCGGTTGTGAACATGGCTAAATGCGTGGCAAAGACGGCCAGACCTTAGCATTACTGTCGACTCCTGGCCGACGTTTCCCGTCCAGATTCGGCTCTCTCCCTCACTCCTAGTGCTGTCGTAATTTACGATCACAGGCGCGTCGTGCGATACGATCGTTACGCCTCGTGCAGCTTTCTGCGCAGAGCAGCAGCGCTCGGCCGGCGCGGCCCTCCAGCAGCCGGCGGCAGCCGATCCCGGCCGGCGACGCCCGGCGGGCCGGTCCGTCTAATGTATATCGCATCAGAGACACTGCAGTTCTGGTCGGATCAGGTATGGTTTGGGTGCCTTTATATGCATAATTACACAATAATGTTGTGGTCGGAAAGTAATCACGATCTAGGACTCCATGGGATTTCATCCGTTAGATTATTTGAAAATCCGTGGCGTCTTCAGGCTGTCAAGTCACTAGTATTCCATTCAGTGGCGCAGCCAGGTGTGTGGGCGACGTAGGCGACCACTCCCTCCTGGAGGTCGACCAGGGGCCCCGAAGCCGCCAGGGGCGCCGAGACGGTCAGCGGTCCTGGAAGGGTCAGAAGTCCTGAAACAACCAGGGCCGTGGGATGGTCAGGGGCCCTGGGATGACCATGGACCCTGAGACTTTCCAGGGTCTGTAGGGCCCGTGATGGATCTCGAGACAGTCAGGGACCTCGAGACTGTCACAAGCATGAGACAGTCGGAGGCCCTCCAACGGTCAGGAGTCCTGGGACGATTGGGACCCTGAGACGTTTATGAACTATGCGACGGTCAGAAGCCCTGATTCAGCTAAAAACCCTGAAACAGTCAGGGGCCCTGGGACAGCCAGAGGCCAGGGACGGGCAAGGGCCCGGGATGGTCGGGGCCCTGGAGTCATGAACCCTGAGACAGTCAGCGATTCTGGGAAGGCTATGGGCCCTAGGATGGTCGAGGGTCCTGAGACGGTCAAGGACCCGCCAGGGGATGGTCAAGGGCCCGGGAATCATCAGGTATAGTCATGAGTATAGCCTGGTATAGTCTGGAATATCAGGTATAGTCTGGAATAGTCATGAGTCCTGATAAAATGAGGAACCTGGAATGTTCATAGGCCCTGGGATGGGCAAGGGTCCTGTGGCGGTAAAGGCCCGAGAATGGCCAAGATCCTAGCACAGTCAGGGGCCTAGGGATAGTCAGGGGTCTTGGGAGAATCATGTGTCTTGAAGTAATCAGGAGCCTACGACGGCCAGGGGCCTTGGGACAGTCAGGGACCATAGGACAGCCATGAGTGTAACAGTCTGGGGAAGATTTTCTGAGACAGTCAGTGGGCCTGGGACGGCCAGGGACCTTCAAACGGTTAGGGACCGTGGAACAGTCATGGCCCCTTATATGAGGCTCTTATATAATGTACCTCATATATGATAAGGGACAGTCAGGGCCCTGCCGCCCTGCAACGGCCAGGAGGCCTGGACTTATGGGCCCTAAGATGGACAGGAGCGCTGGCGCAAATGTGGTGCAATGTAGATAGAGTGATAAAGTGAATAGGTTAAATGCACTGCTCATGGAGCGCAGAACTGAATGTCCAGTCTACTTCTGAGTGGTAGAAAATCTACCAGTATGCGAATCATACCGATTTCTTTAAGGCAAACGACAGGGAGCTTCGTTCGTCACACGCAAGGCGTTTTACTGGTTTTTGTTTGATGACGTGCGAAGCTATCGTAACGTCTGCCCATTGCATTTTGCTTCAGAAACAAACTCTCGCCTCAGAGCACATTAGATTGAAATGATACCTGGGTAGGGAAAAGACTTCTTTTACTAATCTTCCGCCTAACCCGACTGCCAACAGAAACTTGGGGAATATGTCAACGACGATCCGCAACGTAGTAATAATTCAACCACATATATAACAGCGGCTTCAACTTGGTCGCAAAACAAGTGTGTAGGCAAAGGACAGAGGTGCGCGTCAGAGAGTACCGCTGGGCACGCGTAGGGACGGCGGAAAGAAAAGAGTGCGCCTGGGAGAGTGGCAGAGACGCGAGCGCACGGCAACGATGGGTAAGCAGCAGAAGTGTGCCTCAGGGAATAGCCCTGAGCGGACGCCCACGGGACCGATTGGGAGTCCGACTGCCCACCGCGTGCTCATCTGTTACTGACGTCAGTTCTAGGTCACGTGGCGAAGATCCAGTCGGCAAACGGAAAACAGGAAAAAGGTCGGGAGTCAAAAACGAAAAATGTATAAATCTAGCAATGTCCAGCGCAAAAGTCGGGAATCGAACCGGTTTGTTCGCAAATCTAAAGCATCCTACCACTGAACTATCTTCTCGCGCGCAGGCGCACGTGTACGACTATTGGAAAATAACTGTTCGCACCATTTCATTTGTTATACTTGTTTCGCAAAATGTTAAATAAAGGAACAACATCGTCCGATTTCACTTCAGGAGCCCCTGAAAACAAAATGGGTAAAATCTGAGAAGTTTCCCTAACTTGGAGTTGGTTGGCAGCCCTAAATTTGAGTTCACCCCATCCTGGATCGAATCTTGGCAGCGCCACTACATGTCTTTCTCAATACTACCATACAAATGAGAAATTAAAGCCTGTTCGTTTTGTTTTTCATTTCTCTACAAAGCCATGTGCATATGGGCACATCGTTCTTGGCAGCATGTCTGCATTACCGAATAAATGCCTTATATATGCCTTAATAAATGCCTTCGGCGCGCCGCCGACGCACGTGGCCGAAAATCGTTCGACATCAGGACATTATTTTACTTCTAGTTTCGGTAACATTCAGTGCACGTAAATATTTTCACCTCACCATGTGTACAATTTATCACTTAACATGTGCGAAAAGTCTGGTGGTCTTATCATGCATGCAAGTAGCCTTCATCATTCCCTGATAACGCAGGACAACAAATAGAAATATCATCAGCGAGAGCCGGTTTGCAAGAAACAGTCACACCGGGGATCGGATCGTGCGATTAGAGAGCACAGAGATCATAAAAACACTCTGCAACTCAAGGATTTGTGCAGTTCGGTCCTACACCATTATCACAATATCCGCCTGCTCATCCCTCTCAGTCCTCATTCCCCAAAGTCCATTCTTTCCGGTACCCTGCAGTGGTGCCATTTAAGCCTCTCCTTTCTGCTAGTTTCGTAACGATCAGTATTGATCTAAGAGGCTCTTACCAACTAACTAACCAACCAATCAACATCGCGTAACCAACGACATGTCACAACAAGCAAGAGCGTGTTGTTTTGCCATCCAATGTTGTGTTCCAAGGAAGAAAGTAAATTATGTCTATATTGCGCGATGTACCTGCGTGAGTCGGTTTCAGACTCGTAGTATACAAATCAAAGCAAAGTCCAAATTGACTGCGTCAAGCCCAAATAACTGGTCACCCGAGAATACTAATGACAGCGTAATAGTTCGAGACCGGGAATTTGCGGTCCACGGTTATAGTCGTTCGACGCAATAAGTCACAGCTAATGGCCACCTTGAGATACCTGCCTACATGAAACATAAGTTATGCTACCAAAATGGTTCCGGTTCACGCCAAAGTTGTTGCAGCTCGTGTTACTCGTATTACAACCGAAATTTATCGCCACGACAAATATTTGGGGCAGGGGAAGCAGTCGCAATACGTTAGTACGACCACCCACTGGCATTCATCACGACATACCTTCCAAAGCTGAAAATATCTGCAGTAAATTTCGGAACATTAGCAGAAAATACGAAGTCCCTGTTGCAATATACGTAATTGCTTTCATAAATTACAGATTTTTAATGTTCTTGGGACAATAACTTGGACTACTTGTCACCGCCACTTCCTCCAGCTCCCTATATGTATGGTAATAAGAGAGCGGAACAGCTCGGCAGCCATTGTTTCGACCTTGAAAAGCCAGGCCTGGAGGTCCATCACGGCAGTTGATCATGGTCGTTGAAGGCTTCGCCTAGATCCCGTCTGGCGAAACAGTCCAGCGACGACGTCTCATTCAGCCACTGTCACCACCCGTCATTTCCAAACCGTCGGCTGGCCCGTCCCGCCGGACGACCAACAGTAAAGCAATAACCGCCTCCAGTCCGCCGAGCCCTGCACTGACAATATGATGGCTCCCAGTCCGCCGAGCTCCTGAGCTGACAATATGATGGCTCCCAGTCCGCTGAGCTCCTGAGCTGACAATATGATGGCTCCCAGTCCGCCGAGCTCCTGAGCTGACAATATGATGGCTCCCAGTCCGCCGAGCTCCTGAGCTGACAATATGATGGCTCCCAGTCCGCTGAGTTCCTGCACTGACAATATGATGGCTCCCAGTCCGCTGAGCTCCTGACAGCTGACAATATGATGGCTCCCAGTCCGCCGAGCTCCTGAGCTGACAATATGATGGCTCCCAGTCCGCCGAGCTCCTGAGCTGACAATATGATGGCTCCCAGTCCGCTGAGCTCCTGAGCTGACAATATGATGGCTCCCAGTCCGCTGAGCTCCTGCGCTGACAATATGATGGCTCCCAGTCCGCTGAGCTCCTGCACCGACGATGCAACAGTTCCCAGTCCGCCGAGCTCCTGCGTTAATGATATAACAGTTCCCAGTCCGCCGAGCTCCTGCGCTTACAGATATGATGGCTCCCAGTCCGCCGAGCTCCTGCACTGAGGCAACAAATGTTCCCAGTCCGCCGAGCCCTGCGCTGACCATATGATGGCTCCCAGTCCGCCGAGCCCTGCGCTGAGGCAACAAATGTTCCCAGTCCGCCGAGCTCCTGCACTGACAATATGATGGCTCCCAGTCCGCCGAGCTCCTGCACTGACCATATGATGGCTCCCAGTCCGCCGAGCTCCTGCACTGACCATATGATGGCTCCCAGTCCGCCGAGCTCCTGCACTGACAATATGATGGCTCCCAGTCCGCCGAGCCCTGCACTGAGGCAACAAATGTTCCCAGTCCGCCGAGCTCCTGCACTGACAATATGATGGCTCCCAGTCCGCCGAGCTCCTGCACTGACCATATGATGGCTCCCAGTCCGCCGAGCTCCTGCACTGACAATATGATGGCTCCCAGTCCGCCGAGCTCCTGCACTGAGGCAACAAATGTTCCCAGTCCGCCGAGCTCCTGCACTGACAATATGATGGTTCCCAGTCCGCTGAGCTCCTGCACCGACGATGCAACAGTTCCCAGTCCGCCGACCTCCTGCGTTAATGATATAACAGTTCCCAGTCCGCCAAGCTCCTGCGCTGACGCACTAACTTTTCGCCGTCCGCTGTGCAGGGGCAATCACGAAATAACCGCCGCGCAGAAACGCTAACGCAGAAATCTCTCCCCGCTGCTGGAAAATGCTGGTTGACGGCCGTTCTCCGTGTTCCGTCAGCGTGCCGACCGCCGGCCACCAACGGCGAGCTGAGCGCCGCCGAGCGTGGCAAGATCGGCGAGGGCACCTCGTCCTCGTGCTCGTCCACCACGTCCGGCGAGGACGAGCTGGGTTCGTCGCTGCGGCGCCGCGACAGCCGCCGGTACCGGCAGCTGACGGCGCGCGCCCGCAGCCTGGACGACTCGCCGGCCGGCTGCCAGCCGGGCGTCTCCGAGGAGCCCGACCAGCCTGATGTGAGTCACTTCCGGCCAGACCGGATCGTGCACGGGTGGCCGGTCTGGCCCGTGTTTGACTCAGTGGTCGATGATAGTGTGGTGTGTGTCCTCAGGTCTGAAATATGGTGCGGATTAGCACATTTAATGTATTTAGAACGATTCGATGCCACAGTGGGCAAAACGCGGACTAACTCCATAATTTAGGGGTTCGAGAAACAAGTTTTCTTAAGCAGCATGGAAAAGGCTGCAATGCGATTGTTTTTCTGTTGAATTTTAATCTGTCGTCCCGTCGCAAGGAATGTAAAGAGTTTTTAGGTTTTCACACAGATATCGTGTATACATTTTACTGTAATAAGTAGGCAGACATCAGGAAGTTATGACAGCAGAACATACTAAACGTTGTTCCTTTTCCGGATTCCCCTGGGTATAAACCATATTTTCCTGCAATTAGACAAAGAGCGTGTTTTAAGGAAATCGAACCAGGAAATTAACGGCCCGTCGTGGTCCGGCTGGGTCATTTGGCCACGGCCGAGCTCTGGGTCTACTTTACATAATTATGCTTTATTTGAAATCCGATCTGGATCCAGGAGCAGCCCCGTCGCGCGGACAGCAGGCCTCTCACCATCGACTCGTCTGTCGTCGACGGCAGCGGCCGCCGCCGGAGCGGCCTCGAGAGGCTCATTGTCGGCTCGCCGGCCTCCGAAGACGGTAGCCGGCGGGGCCGGATAGAGAGGCTCACATACACCGTGGAAAACGTGCCCAAGTGCCGGAAACCGATCGTGGTGCGGCGCCAGACGCTGGCCAGGCAGGCGGCGGCCGAGGCGCCGCCGTCACCGCGCGTCTCCCCCGGGTCGGCGAGGCCCCCGTCGCCGCAGAGGAGGCCTAACGGGCCGCTCCATCAGCCGCCGCAGCTGGCCGGCCGACAGCAGCAGCCGAACGGCCCTGGCCGCCACACGGACGGTCTCCTCCGGCAGCCCAGCGGCCTGGTGAACGGGTTCAGGCCGCTGCTGAACGGGTCCCACACGCCTCCGGACGGGCCCCGCCAGGCGACGAACGGTCCGCACCGGGAGCCGGAGAGGCCGGATCGGCGGCTGCACGGACCGGAGCCGGCCCAGCGTCCCGACGAGACGGTGTCGCCGCGGCCGCCGCGCCGCCAGCTGCCGGCGTTGCCAGTACGCGGCGACAGCCCGCCGAGCCGCCGCCGCCTGCTGCCGGCCACGCCGCAGTCGTCGGTGGAGAGCGCACCGCCGGCCGTCGGCCGGCGCAGCCCGCCGTCGACGCCGCGGCTCGCCGCCAAGAGCACCCCCTGCCTGGCGATGGGTGGCGAGCCGGAGCGGCAGCAGTACTTCCGCTATTCGCACCTGCTCATCTTCCCGCTGCGGTACTTCGGCTCGGCGGGCGGCCTGCTGGAGTGGTCGCCGGCCGGCGGCGGCAGCAGCTCGCCGGACGAGCGCGACGGTCAGTCGCCGTCGCCGTCACCGCCACCGCCGCCGCCGCTGCCACCGAGCACTGTCCGGGTCCGCGCCGCCTCGGAGAGGTCACGCAAGGGACTGCGACGTTCGAACAGTCCACCAGCCTTCGAGCTGACCAAGAGCCTGCCTTCGGTTCTGCTGCATCCGCCTCCGGCTACCGTACGCTCGGCTTGTTTTTTTCCTCTCTCTTTCTGCTGTATCTGCTGGTGCCTTTCGTTCACTTGAAAAAGTATCACGTATACGGAATCTTCTTATTTACCCTACGCTGCCGAATATTTCTATTTCGTTCATATGTTTTCGCTGCGTTTTGTCGATGAAGTCGGCCACGTTTCCTGCGTCGCATTTCTGAATGCTAGTAAACAGCCATCTGCCCGCTGGGCGGGCGGAGGCGTCTTCAGCGGACGTGCTCCGGCTGCCGACCAGCCGGCGTCGCGTCGGCCGGCGGCGCCGCGTCAGCGTGTGCCCCGTTTGCAGCAGACCACACACAGATTACTGCCGCAGTCGACGCCGGACGTGGCGGCCGGCCCCGGGGGCTACGACCCGTACGACCCGTTCCGACCGATCCGGCACAAGCGCGTCACCGCGCCGCCACCGCAAGAAGCACAAGATGCGCTTCCGCTCTCTGCGGAGCGTCGAGTGGAAAATACTTAAAGTACGTCGGCGCCGCCGGAGCGCCCGGGCTATATCCGGTCTTCACCCGGATTATGCATCCCGGCGCGACTATGATGCAACAGCGTGCCTTTGAAACGTTAATGTTTCCGCACACGGCCGACCTGAGCAGTTTATGTCAGAGGCCCGGACAGGTACGGGACCACTGAAGTACGTCAATGTTAAATATGTGGCCCAGGTGCATTTCTCCAACGGAGTGTAATCGAAGCAATGATGCAGGCGTCCGTCCATTCGTTGCCGTTGAACTGGTGCGGAGAGGCTCGTGAAGGGACCGTCTTACGGTGCACGACGCCAAGGAGACGGCGCTGTCTAACAATTTCACCGTTCTGCCAGACCCTAGAGCCGAGCGCCGTTCAGCCGCCGCTGAAAGCCTGGCGCTCTGGCATCGACGTCACGGCGCCTTTGCGAGCCTCGGAAGTAAGGGGAATGTGTCAACATGTTATTGGTTTTTTCTGTGGTGGCGCTTCTACTATACAGTTTTTTCACATCCTTGTTTTGAGTTGTTCAAGGTGAAGGTGCTTTCACTGCAGGTTTTCTCTCCGATATCGACATTTCGGGGGCGGAGGGGTCGATTTCCTCTGGTTGCATTTGTTTCCACGGTTTTGATGTGATGGGATTATGGTGTTTTTTTTGGTGTGCTGTGGTTTGGTCTGTGAAGTGGTGTGCCAGAAAATACAGGTGTCAAGGCTTTTGCGTGTTTTTAGAGGCATCAGGGTTTTCTTGTTTTTCCAACTGTCATGTCTGTGCATTTTTTCACAATGAAACAGAACATCACCGAAGTTTCATGTTTTGCTACTCTTTGCTCTAGTGTGCAGGTCTTGACCGTGACCAGGTCTTGGCGAGTCAGGAACGATTATGGCGTTGGATCCGTGGTTTCTGTGTTAAGCACAGCCAGTTTTTGTGTGGCTTGTTGGCGATGCGTTGACTGATCAAGTTACCAATGTCATACCCGACGAAGACGCAGACAAACACATGTGTACACGTCCGCTTCTGACAGCAGCCTGGTAGCTGATAGCATGTCATTGTAGTACGTCACGTTTCGTCATCGTCCGTGACGTCACTCGGGACTGATCTTCCGTAGCGACGACGGCCCGACTCAGAAATTGCTGTCAGTAATGTAGCACCGTAGTAAATAAAATATTAGCTTATGAGCTGACTTATCCACATTATCTCGGAAGATGTTTGTTACGAAGGGCGCAAACCACATAACTTATCGTGTTTTCATGCGGTGGATTTCGCTTGAAATCCACTCAGGGCGCTGATTCGCCTCCGCCCCCCCCCCCCCCTTAAAATATACCGATCTGCTGGACTGACTTCGGTGAAAAGGGGCTTAAACGAAAGTTTTTCTTCTGAACTAGCTTTTCAGGTATTCCAAGGGACCAAAAGGCGTCAGTGACGTTCACGGAAAGCAAAAAAAGGTAAACGGCAGATTTTCGTCCTCTGGCATAAGACGCAACAAGCACTTACTTTGACCCTCATATCAGCTCGCTGACCTTCAGTTAGTCGCAAGACATGCTTGAAAGCAATATATGGGGTAGTGGCGGAATCATGGTCTGAAACGGGGGGAGACGACTATATGCAGATTTTTTGGTTGTTTGTCACGCAGTTTGCTCAACTGATTAGGTTAGTTTTAAGATATTTATTTGATACCACCCACACAGTGTAAAAGGAACACCTATGGAAAATTCAGGAAACTAAAATAGTGGGTAACTGTAACTTACTGGTGGTGTCGGTGATGCATTGATCAGGCCACGAAACCCTAACCAAAGTCCCTATGTCCCTGCTTCCCCTTCCATTTCCCTGAACTCGCCTCTGTTATGTATGTTCAGTATATATTGAATGTCGACTTTCCGTAGACGTCGCTATTGGTGTAATCATTGGTTATAGATGTAAGTCATTGGTTAAAGTCATTGATGGGTTTTCCATCATTGGGTCGTAGTCTAAAACCTCCAAATTTGTGTGCTTGCTTTGTCCTTCGTCGTCATTTGTTCCTTATACAACGTACACCTTCTGTGTCACAGCTACGGCGACTAGAAACGTTTGCTTATCGAACCATACCTTGTTTCTGGCACGCAGAGACCATTTACACATGACATTACGTTACCCTTTATGTTGTCCCCTGTATCCGCCCTCGGCAGTCTCCAAACATTTTTTTTTTCGAGTAGGCGATGGTCAGTTACCATAAATGTCACTCATCGGAACCATTCTTTTGGTATATTGGTCTATTATATTATAATACATGTTGGTCTACAGCACCGGTATCAACACTGGCGAGCACGCATCTGAAACGGCAGCAAAATGGCCTGACATGGCTCTCACAAATGTCTCCTGGAACAGCTTCTGTGTATCTATGTGTAACATAGATACACAAGAAAACTCACCAGATTTCAGCGCGATAACAGAAATGGTTCGTCTTGGACGCTTGGAGCACCCCCGAGTGATCGAATCAGCCTCTCCACCGGCATGCCAACAGGGTTAAAATTTCCAACTTTAGCACTACTCTACATCCTCAGGAAATAATCGTAATTCAAGGCAATAGCCTATTTTCGAAACATTTGAGTATTTAATATACGTAAATAATGCTTTTTAAAGGAAACTTTGCTTGATACAGCAAGATATGCACATTTTCTTCATCCTCCTTTGTTGACCCATCCCTCATGTTTTTTTATTGTTTAGTTTTGTTCTTCTTTTAAATACCTCATGCGAACATGACGTTAGATCGCTGATTTTTATTCTTTTCAAACTTCTGACGTGCCTTTTGTCTCACGAAATTTTAGGATCAGTTTGCAGTTTCCCTGCGACCCGACGAAATCGAGAGCCTCGTAGCGTGGCCGATCCATCGTCGTTATTGGACGGCCGCATGCTGGCCCGGGACGGCCACAGTGCTGCGTAAGGAATAGGTTCTGCCTGACAGCCAGCTTCAAGACATTTTGAAGAATTAGCCTGATAGAGTGACAAGTTTACAGTTAAAGGGCATGAATACTCTGGGTCAGGCCACACAGGTTCAATCAAGATCAAATGATGCCTACGGACCATTTTATTTTTATCCGAAGAACCATTCGTCGCATCTCAATGATACTTCGTGGGAAGTTAATAGACAAAATATATGTACTTACTCCGAGGCACAAGTGACCTAGGTTAGGTCAGTCGATGGCAGCCGACATCTGGTATTAAAATGCGCATCATTTTGTTAGGGAATGTACGGGAATTCGGTAGAGACTATGACTGCGTGCTACGTGCAGGTGCCTGAAAGTAAAGGTAGGCTGGGCCCGGTCAGCTGAGATAATCCAAGGTCAGTGAAGAGGCTGCATTCTTCCTTATTCTTCAGATCTCTCTAAATCATCTGAATTGTATTTTATGAGAATGCTTGATGTTAAACTCGAATGCCCTCGTATGACCACCGATGGCTTAATTCCAACACAGGACTTATGGATATATAAGAGTATCCTACCTAATAAAAACCCATAGGATTTCGTTATGTTTCGCCTTGACAAAATTTGGCATTTGAAACTATTGACCCAGCGTGACCTCGATTACACTTTCCTAGGACAAATTCAGTTTGTGATATATAAGTTCATCATACGGACTAACGCTTTACAACATCGTATTGCGATCGGCTCATCAGATCTAGAGAAAGAAAGGAGTGTTAGTTGTTTGATGACTGACTTGATGAACTTCACTTAGGTCTTTCAATTTCTGATAGTGCAAGATCACCATGTATTCCTCTCCACAATATTTTGTCGGAATCGTTCTAAAACATCAGGAGATTGAGGAGAAAGCACGCCCCCTCCCACCAGTGCGTGTAGTTCTCAGAACCTACCAGCCCGCGTGTTAAACATGATTTACACTTCTGAAATATACGTTCCTGGAATAGTTTAGAACAGCAGGCAGTCATCGTCTCAGTAAAAAGTACACCAGATGTTGTGGGTTGAATGCCACTGATTCGTTTATTTCAGGCGCGAACAATTCAACAAAATTTCTTGCACTGAAAGGTCGTTTTTAAGCCAATTTTTTGGCCTGCATTACCGATCTTGTGTACCGATGTAATATTTTCGCTTACTTTTCCAGGACAATCCATTTGTAACCGTATTTTTTTGCGGTGGGTTTGCGCACCAGCCCCTAAGTTGGTGGCCAAGCTGCGGATACTGGCGAGGAGTAAGCTTACTTTGGTGCCCATAAAGATGCTTCATCGTAAGTCTGAGAAACGTGTTTGTGGTTGTACTTTCTTCAATACTCCCGAAGATGGATACATGCAAGATTCATCGTCTTCTTGTAACTGTTTAGAGTGTAGTACTAAAGCTATCATGGGGTATTTTTCCTGGCACAATATTGTTGTGTCCTGTATGCGAATACTGCCTCGAGTTATCCGACGAGGACCAACAGGTCCATATGTCCTTAGGAACAACTGGGAAATTTTATGAGTTGCTAGAACAAAGAGACAATCGCTCATTGATCCACAGGAAATGGCGAGCATATTTTTTGGACAGCATTGCAGTCAGCAGTTACGAATGTCATATTGCAGTGTACGTACGGCGTTCCGGATGAAGATCTGGTTTTTGCTGGAGGTAACCTGTTAACATTTGGCTTGTCGTCTCCTGCTAGATAGTTTTCCCATCTTCTGATCTTTTGTGTCACTGACGAAAAAGACGTAAAGATTTCAGAGCCTGATGAAGTACTGCTCGCACCACCGCTATCGTCGGCCGGCAGACACGCTGTGGAGCGGTTCCTGACGACGTCTCCGTTTTCAGGAGCACCTGTTCGACTTCGGGGACCTCACCGATGACAGCTGTCTGGCCCGCTGTGGCTGCCTAGAGGTGGCCTGCGCCTACGACTCCCCTACACGCAAGCTGACCGTCCACGTCCTGCAAGCCAAGGATGTGCCTAGCCGAGACCGCGGCGGCGCCAGCAACACACAGGTCAGGCAACAACACAGAGGTGAGGCAGCAACCCAGACGTCAGCCAGAAACCCAGAGGTCAGGCAGCATCACACAGGTCAGGCAGCAGCACACAGGTCAGGTAGCAACACACAGGTCAGGCAGCAGCACGCAGGTCAGGCAGCAGCTCATACCGAGGAGCCGGCAGCATACAGGTCACCATGGAAAGTCAGACGCTGGCGTGATGTTTGAGATTTATCGATGAAAACGAGGATCAGCGTCCTGAAGTGGGCGCAAGTCAAAGTGTGGACTGCCTACCGATCGGCTGAAACAGTGCAAGAAACGCAGTCACGACATATTCACTTAGACGGTGCTACTGAAAGAATGCAGGGTCTTCTGAGAAAGGAACACTTATAGTCTTGCGGGATAGACATTTTCAGTCTAAAAACATAAATGGTTTGGGTTAAAATGGTGCCTTCAAGTCAGACTGTGGTTTGTGGGAATTAGTGTCGCTAGCCGTTCATATGTCCCATTCGTTGGACCTCACTAAGTCAGTTGCGCTCGGTGTCAGCTGCTGTGGTCATCCCATTTGCGTTCAAACATGGCTATATCTTCCGGCTTCTCAGACTTGGCTGTCGGCCTGGTCGTCTGCACACCAGATCACGACTTAATTTGGTGCACTTTAATGGGGAGTTTGGGATGGCATTCGTGCCACTGAAGAACGGCAAATGAGTCCCTTTAAAACAACTAAAAAAAAACAATTCCCAACAAAACAACCAAAAGAGAATGGTCTCCAATATCAGACTCAACCCACGTCACTCGTGGGACCCACGTGTGACGTCAACGACAATTCTACCAATATTTGAGGGTACTTGGCCATTTTTAGAACGAACTTTACTTTCAGACTCGTTGAGCTGTTCAAATCACAGCTAAACTGTTTTCATGAAACGAGTGGACCTGAAGTTGACCCAAACCTTGCGCGTCTTCTTGAAGAAGCTCATCATAAACACGTGTATGATAGATGAACACTAATCAGTTATTGTCGGACTGGTATATAAACGTTCGACAGAATATGCATTACTAAACTTTAAGCCAAGGAAATTTTACTACTAACAAAAGACTTCCCGTTCGATGAAGTACCCCGCACTTACGTGCTCAGTGTCAGTAACTCAGGCAAGTTGCGAACCCGTTTAACCCACGCACGACCGTCGGTCCGTTTCGAACATCGGCGACTGGGGGGGGGGACAGTTGGCCGCCCCCTCTAACTCACGAACGGTTGGTCGAACGATAAAAACAAGCATACCGTTGGAAAGCTTGTGACGCGTAGAGCTCGAAACTGGTCTCATTTTTTTAGTTTTAGACAATATGTAAGCAATTTACGCCCTATATATGTTTTCTCATAGCCGATTCCATGAGACCGAGAAATGGCCTGAATCTCAAGGGCTGTGACTAATAATGCCTAGGTAAAGGCACTAGCGCACAAGTAAAGGTCCGCGGATGCCGATACACGTCTAATTTCCCCAGTTTTGTTCAATATATACGCCATACGCCAAAACGTTGAATTAAAGACACGGCAATTCTCCCGCCAGCTGTCGGTGTGCGCCGCTGCCGTATGTGGTACCAAATTGACGGGAACTAATTTTCGCGTTCCTTTATTTTCGCGAAAAAAGCCTATGTTTGTAAATTTTATTGATCTTAGTGATTCTTGTGATGGTTTTTCATGCTTAAACTTTTAGAAAAATTAATTAGTTACCAATCTACAAAATTGGCAGAGCTTTATTCGCGAGAAGCTGTTTATTTCCAAAATATGTCATTTTTTCGAACTTTTCAGGTTCCTCGTATTACTTACGTCTGTGCAAGCTAGTTCTGCCATTTTCTACCCATTCTGAGTAATTCATCGCCAATTTTGGCGGGGGTACATTTTGGCTCACCGCAGTTATTCGTGACCTGACCTCAGGTCAATGGCTGGAAGTCATTGATACTTTGCCCTATGACGGCAGCTAGATGTCTGCTTCATTCCACACTAAAAATGTTATGAAATATCCCGTCAATTTGCGAAAAAACGACCATATGTCTTAAAAATGGGCTTGATCTTATGTCAATCGCCCGGAAAATTCCGAAAAATCTGAGATAGCAGATTTGTTGCATCTATCACGATCACTAGTCCCTAGAAGTGTTATTGAGATATCTTGTTTTGCGAAAAAGTTTGAGAGCGCTAAACTTTTTTGGACATAGGTCTGTTTAACCTGACTTAGGTCAGGCAATTGACCTGACCTGAGGTCAAAATTTTGACACAAGATGTAAAATTGATGAAGCAAAAGGTACACGAAGTTTCATGACTCTGTGTTTGTTGGTTCTCTCGCAATCCCAGAAAAACCTCAGGAGGGCAGTTAACTGCCCCCAAATCGGGGACGGGTTAATTACAGTTTTATTTGATATTATTTAATTTCTTTTTACAGCACGGATATTCTGGGTGATACCTATTTTTATTTGTTTACTTTTTTTGCTAGAGCTGTGCTTTGAACAAAATTCTCTTTCTTTAATTTAATAGTTCAATGGTTAAAAAAACTACCATATTTTTCGTTCCTAACACCTGGATTTTTTGAAGCAATCAGTTCTGGAAATTACCATGCCTTTAGAATCATGGAACGTATAGGTCATCTGAATTATTATAAGTAAATGACAAAGCTGTTTAGAATTCGAAATCAGCGGGAAAAAACAGCCTTAAAAGCAAGTTCTTGAAGAAATGGGTGTACCGTGGTCAATAAAGTTCATCTGAATAGACCTTTAACTGGTGGCGTTCCATAGCTTGGCCTCTACAGAAAACTGGTACGCGCGAATACATTTTTGGTCATCTCTCCATGACCTGACCTGATATCGACCTGAAACTCGGGACATCGATAGAACGTGACCTTTTGCATATGTTCCAATAGTTTGGCTAAGATGAACACAGCAAAAGTTTTATGTTTGGAAACAATTTTTTAACTTTGTCCTCCATCTGACTTCGTGACCCAACCTTATATCAATCAAACCATTTTTATATTTCTTAGTTGGTTATCTGCGCTGCCTTAAAAAGTTTGGAAGTCTGTCTTTAAAACTATATTTGTAGTAGCACTTTGAAGTTGACCCCCCAAAGTGACCATTTCTGAAAACCATAAACTTATTTTGACCCCTGTAGCTTGGTGGTCCTGAAACACCTTGATATTTTCCTTAACACCAAAAAATTGCTGTTCAGTTTGGTACAACTGTGCCAAATTTGGTACGGCTGCGCCACACCGTTTGCGACATATTCCGGAACAATCTGAGTGGGGTCAAACTGACCCTTTGTTAACTGGACTGTGTGTTAACGTGTTATCACACTGTTAGCGCTTGACAACAAACCGAAGATTTTATGCTTTAGATGGGGCAATAAAACGCAATGTCCTCATAACATCGCGTTGAAAGGAAAAGATGGTAAGAAGGGATAAAGAAAGACGGACAGAAAAGGAAAGATAAAGGGGAAGAAGGGATGAAAAAGAGGAGAGATTTTGTTGCTAGCTGCATTAGGTGGGAGATCGAGGCCCTGAGGGTCACTTGTTCTGCAGTAGATGAGTCTGAAGAATAGGGGTATTGCCTTCAGCACATCTGAACGGTGCCTCCACTACAGTAATGTGGTGTAAACAAGGCTCAGTTAGCCACCCGAATGTGATGAGACTGATTCACCATTCTCCTGACCATGGCGGCTGAAGCTGGTATCACTTCGCTCCTTTGGACGTCTAAGAAGTGTCGGTGTTGATCAGGAAAACACCGAGCTGTTATCATGTTCTCTGATAGCGTGTTAATGCCTTGGTTTCTGTCGTTCTCAAATGAACATGCCGCAACGCAAAACAGCGCTGATAATGCCCTCGTTTATCAAACATTTTTCAAACAGTTTTGCTTTTGGCGGTTGCAGAAAGATTACACTCATTTGTACTTTTCAGGTCCGGTTAGTTTTATTGCCTGGGAAAAAGCAGAGATTACGAAGTAAAATGCAGCCAGGAGAAACTCCTCAGTTTAACGAAGCATTTGTTTTCAATAAAGTCGATCCAGGTGAGTGTGTCGCATAATGAAATGTGCATCGTGACCAAGAAAGTACGACAGGTCTGTTGTGTACGACTAAATTATTCATGCTCGATGTAGCTTTGTTCGTAAAATTACTTCTCATATTTGGCTCATTGACTGTTATGAATGCACATACATAGTGCTGAGGCAGGAAAACTGGAAATTTAATCAGTCTTTTTTCGTGCCATAATATATCAATTCGTCTTGGTAAAGTTTAGTCATAAATAGTACACACAGAAATGACAGCGGTGTGTTTTAAACCTATGACCTCATTGCTGGGTGTCAAAGGCGATAAATGGTATCCGCCTGATATTCCCGCATTGTGGCAAGTGCGTTTCACCTTTCACGGCCAATCCTAATTCCGTCTGGCGGGCTTGGCCAGAGGCATCGCGTGCGTCACGCAACGGGCTCAAAATCGCCGGTCGTGCTTCAACGCTAGCCCGCTCCGGCGGCGGCAAAACAAGGGGCTGGCCGTGGCCACACTGCGCTCTGTCGACCCGCTGTCGCGTTTGGTCACGCTCGGCCGGGCGCTGTTTACGTGCGCTGCTAAAAGGCTTTCGAGTCTGCCGCAATATGGCACGACTGTGCCTCAAATCCTGCTGGCCCTGCGGTGGTGTGATTCTGTCGGTCATCTTCATGCCGGCTGGGCAAGATCCGTCCCGGCCCGGTGCGCCGCCCCGCTGTTGTCGTGTCAGTGCCCCCTCTGGCCCCCGGCGTCGTCGGGGCTCGTCCTCCAGCCAGCAGTTGCCAGTCTATCCCCTGTAGCACAGCGCCGATCACCGGGCCGTGGAGCGGGCTGGCGCTGCCCTGGCTGACGGCCGTCGTGGCTCGGTGGTCGGTCAGTCGGGGCGGTGCCGTCGGCCGGCGGCCGGCCGGCCAACGTCGCAGTGCAGTCGCCTCGGAGCTGACCGGGGCCCGCAGGTGCGACGGTCGGCCGCCGGCTGGTTCGATACGCTGGACGACGCTCCGTGTCCGCGCCACGTCTGTACAACGCTGGAGGGCACCGTCGGCTCCGCCGCTCCCCCCCCCCCCCCCCCGGGCGACGGTCGGGTTCCGGTCTCATCCGCTCCGAACACATCCAAACGATGTCGGCGGTCGGCGATTGGACTTGAATTTACTGTGTGCTTTTCCCGAAAAACGCTTGGATATGACCACAGGGGGATCGTTTCTCTGGGGGGAGGACTGCATTGTTTAAAAAGCTTAAAGCAACGTTTTGCAAGTGATCAAAAAAGGTTCTTTAGCAGTTAGAACCACTTAACATTGTTCGCACAGTACGTTTTAGTTTTAAGGTTTTCTTTGTATGTCAACGATAATTGCAAGTCATTGACGAAAGACTTCTCCAGCGTATGAAATTTTTACGTTCTAGGGGATCCAATGGAAACCAGAATCTAGTAACGACTTCATTTGAGTTCGCCTGTGTGGTCACTGAAAAGAGTCAAACAGGGTTCGTTGTGGAACTAAAAAACCAAGCTACACGCTCTTTTTCGGATGTGGCCGGATAAAGAATACTGGCGAGTGTTAACGTAAACGTGAACAACTTCACACAGTACATCTATGAACATTTAAGTGCGAAATATTTGGTGTTGGGCATCAAACCTTGCTATGCACGACGGCCTGGAGGTCCATCGTACCACGCTGTTCCAGAACAGGGCACATCATGCTGAGCGATTAACGGTTATAAATGTGACTGTCCATGCTCGGATTCGAACTCAGTTCCCGCCGCACGGTTTCCTTCGTCCAGTTCCATGTCTTCTGAACGCGGTGCGATGGCAAACATGCTGTTCTGTTGCAGATTTTCCACGGACAGAATACTGCTGGGATGATCTCAAATGCTGTGTCCTCGCGTAGGACTGTTAGATAACTGATCTAGTCCGACGTGGCCCAGTCTGGCCGGACCTGACCTAACCTGACCAGAAACGACATGGGATAATCGACATTTTATCTGCGGCTGTACGGCTGTGAGGGGCTGACCCGGCCTGGCGTAATGGGAGCT
Organism: Capitulum mitella; assembly: GCA_030062745.1. Lineage (NCBI taxonomy): Eukaryota > Metazoa > Arthropoda > Thecostraca > Pollicipedomorpha > Pollicipedidae > Capitulum > Capitulum mitella. The sequence continues at coordinate 30,680,240 of CP099845.1, read as the reverse complement.
TTCCTGGCGTGGTCGCAGACGAGCTGCCGTCTCTGGGCGTTCGGCTGCGACTGTACGGCTGTGAGAGGCTGCGCCGGGAGCGGATGATTGGTGAGGCCGTCCTGCCGTTCACCAGAGCAAGCGTGGAGCAGCAGACGCCGATGTGGATCACGCTGCAGCCCAGGGCGAATATGACGGTAAATGGTCTCTCTAATCATTGAGAACCTCTTGCATGCCCTCGTAACTCCTCCACCCCTTCCACCAACACCCGCATACTGGTCAGACTACGACATGATGACATATGCTATCAGCACCCTGTGTTTCTTCTCTCATTTGAACTGAGTCTGCGTCATAACGCTGTTGCAATGAATGCTCCCGTAATCAAAATACTGGTACCTTGATGAAATGGCATAGATTATGTGATAAGAAATTCAGTGTCATGTAATCACAGTACTCATTGCTCAATACTACGTATAATATTAAGAGTTCACTACGTGTGCTGGAGGACATGTGGTTTTTTAATTAAAATGTTCAGTGCCCGTCGACATCCTCTTTGGTGTCCACATCTTTTTGCGTCATGAGAATATTGTATAAAGGGGCGAGATAATGCCGATCACTAACTGCTCAATCTTGTCCCAACGGTTATATTCACCCCAATATGGCAGACATAAACTGTTGCGGGCACTTGTGCGATCAGTTTTCGGATTCGTTCACAGCTCATATTGGTGATTAGTTGTCTTGGGAGAACTGCGCTGCCTCGCAAGAAGCCAACTTAACTTCAGTTTTCATAGGCGGTGCATTTTCCCTTCACTAGTCCGTTAGACGTGTTTTCGAGGAGGACATGGGGCGGAGACGGTCTAGTTTGCATTGTTAATCTATTCGTTTGGTTTCCGTCGGGGTATGTTGTTTCCACCAGGCCACCAGTTTTTGCTTCGGTCTGTCTTGGATGTTTCGGTCTGCCGTAAACTGAGTTTTTTATATTGTTCAGCCTCTGTTCGTAGACAGATACCAAGAAGCCTTTCGTCCGTGTTGCACGCGGACAGAAAGCACGCAGCATACAGTTTCTGCCAGAGTTGGGTTGCCCCCGGTGTTGAACAATTTGGAGGACAGCTTCCGCCGGTATTAGGTGGCTTTCGTCGTTGTTCGACAGTTTCTTCCGGCGTTGGACAGGTGCTTCCTGTGTTGGGCAGTTACCGTCAATGTTGGACAGTTTTCATCGGTGGCATACAGTTTCCATCAATGGCGAAAATCTTCTGCTAGTTTTGGGCAGTTTCCGCCACTGCTGGACAGTTTGCGCGATGCTGGACGGTTCCTGCCAATGTTGGACAGTTTCGGCCGGTGCTGGGCAGGTTCGGCTGGTATTCGGCAGTGTCGGCCGGTGTCGGGCAGTTTCGGGCGGTGTTAGTGAGTTTCGGCCGGTTCGGCCGATGTCAAGAAGTTTCGGCCGGTGTTGGATGGTTTGCGCGGTGTTGGGCAGTTTCGGCCGATGTTGGACGGTTTGCGCGGTGGTGGGCAGTTCCTGCCGGTGTTGGGCGGGTTCGGCTGGTATTCGACAGTTTCGGCCGGTGTTAGTGAGTTTCGGCCGGCGTCGGGCAGTTTCGGCCGGTGTCGGGCAGCCTCTGCCGGGGCCGGCGCCGCCGCCGGCCGTCAACTGCGCACTGTATCGATCACCAGGCGCGACTGGACCGACTGCCGTGCCGGCGGCGAAATCAATGGTCCCGTGCGCCTCTCACGCCGGAAGTTGGCCGGCATGGCCAGCAGAATGGCGACTGGCACACTGCGCCGCGACGTGACCTCCTCTGACCACGGCTGCCAGAAAAGAGTCACGTGCGGCGGCAGCTCTCACTGCCAGCGGTCACGTGCGTTCAAGAGCTCTGGCAGCCCTCCAACAGTAAGGGTTTACCTTGAGGCTATTCACGAGCGTGCGGTGGGTTGGGGAGCGACGGAACTCTACAATGGAGGCACGCCTCGAGTGCGAGGGGCTGGTTCTGTCCCTGCGTGCTTTGTTTTGTAGAAATAAGGCTGATGGCGAAACTTTGTTCTCTCCCAAAACAACAGGCGGAAGAGGTTGCGAGGCGAAATGGCCTTGAGAGTGGGAAACCTCAACAGATAACCCTAAAATATTACCAGTGGTAAAACCGCTTTGTCGGTGGCGAGCCATTTTACTCGATGGACAATATATGTACGGAAAGTCACTGTTTCTATGTAAAATTTGTGCTTGTTTGTGGCTCTGTTATTTGTGAGGCATCAGCATGAAAATGGACTGGCAGTAATACTTTTAACTGACAGTTTTATGTGCCATTTTTCCATGTCACTGCATCTCAAACAGAAAAGCCATACCTGCGGACATGAACAAGACCTAGGCAGAAGCTGCCGTGGGAAGAACTTGATGCACATGCTCTCTCTCTCCAAGAACTTATGTCCCTCTTCTTGAACGTTTGTGAGCCCCGGCAGCATTATATGACGACATCTGTGACATGTGACATCTTACGCTCACGTTTGAAAAAAGAGCTTCATTGCCTTTCCCGGCATTTTTTCCCCAGCTGCGTGGATGTGGATCAATATTAGTCATAATTGCTTTGCGCATTAAGCCTCGTATCATCCACGTCGGAAGGTCTTCACGGATGGTGGTACCAGAGCCATTTTTGGTAATTTCGCTACATGCAACACGATATAGCTGATTTTAAAATCATCTTAAGTACGACTTATCGGAAAGGACTTGCCGCCATGTTGGTGGGTCCCGCCGCCCTGCCTGCGCTGTGGTTTGTTTCATCTTTGCCTTGGGGCCGGTTTAAGCCCATTCAGTGACGTGTAATAAATGCGGTTACCAAAAATGTCAAGGCGATATGTACGTTTGGCTGTAGTGATTTTTTTCCCTGTGCTAACTGTTTTTTTTTTCCTTTAGTTGCTGCCCAATAGGGAAGTCGCGATTCCCTGCGTGTACTTACTGCTTGCTTGGCCTTGTTTTCCTCAGCTGACTGCAGGTGGCAGCACTGGCGACACCAGCTCCCTCTGCAGAAGCGAGAGCACCAGCAGCACGCAGAGTATCCACCGGGGCGGCGTGCCGGAGCTGCTGCTGGGTCTAAAGTACAGCGCCACCACCGGCAGACTGGCCGTCGAGGTCATCAAGGGCTCACACTTCAGGTCAGTCAGAGGCCTTTTATGACCTCGACAGCCAGCTGCCAGCTGGCTGTCGAGGTCATAAAAGGCACCTTAAACTGCTCAGGTGACGTCATACCCGAATTTCCTTGTGGTTAAATGCCGTCCAAAACAACCCCTAAATACTGGTTTTACATCATACAGTGCAAGTGTCCCTACAAGAGCTCCAAACATTAAAAATCACACGTTTTGGGGTTAAGGGCTGTCATCCCACCTGTCTGTTACATTGCTGCATGCGTGTTAAGACCCCCTGTGAAATTACATAAAGATATCATTTTTAAATGCGATCACGAAGAATTGAGTGTCCCATTACATATTCCAAGCCGTAGTGTTTGCCTGATGTGCAGAGTTCATACGTTGCTCTTCCCTAAAACTGTCTGAAATTGCCCAAGATAACCACTCTGTCCATCGTTTTTACTTTCAGTTTTGGCAAATGCTCTGCCAGTCTCGTTCGGTTTTTCAGGTCTTCAATTTTTTTTTCGGAAGTCTTAGTCACCCTACCCTGTATGTATTATGTAACGTATTGTCCATCATTCCATCCACGATAAATGGCTGGAGGACAACTCCGTTCCTGACTTGGGTAGTGGTGTGGTGGGGGCGCACGCTGACCCGGCCGGTGCTGGTCGCCAGGTCGGCCTCCAGCGGCCGCGCTCCGGACACATACGTCCGCCTGCACCTGTTGAGCAGCAATGGCCGCGAGCTGGCGCGCAGCAAGACCTCCGTGCGGCGAGGCCAGCCCAATCCCCTCTACAAGGAGACCTTCATGTTCCAGGTAGGGCGCCGATCTGGTGCCTCCGGGGCGGATGGGGCGCGAATGCGCCGCACCGCACCACTTGGCGCCAGACGTTTTTTCGTGCCTCTGTTAGGTTTTCGCGATCCCAGTAGGCTCACGCGTTGGCTTTTCGGGAGCAAGACGCCTCATGCGGTGACCAGTGATAGCACTTACGCGTCTGGACGTTCCCGCAAGCCTAAGACGGGGAGGGGGCGGGGAATCAGGTGATCGCAGTTTCCCAGAGACCCTCCAAATTGCTAAATTTTAACGTGTTCCTCCGATGTCCGTCTCCATCCGGCAGACTTCACTCTTTGTCCTTGACGTCCTCGTGAAATGCCTTTGAAACTGGGCAAGGCGGACATTGGACGCATGCTGGTGTTCTGCCTCGCGCTCCTTTGCTTCAGTATAGTTTCGTTTTACCTTTCCTAGGTTACCTTTTCTATGGATGGGGGATTGGCTTAGAGTGCCCAGTTTGGCAGAAAATCAAGTAAAAACGATTGGTTTTCGTTTCTGCGGTCGAAGCCGCTGATTGCCATCGGGACTAACAACCTCAGGTTTTTGTCAATTTATCGTGGAGACTCCTGGTCTCAGATTAGTTCTGAAGCTACAAGCTGCTCGAGACGCGCAAGTCAGATGTCATTTTAACAAAGCAGTACTTGTTCACCTTCCTCGCTTTCCCAGTTTCTCCAGTCCGCCGTTGAAACACGTTCGTATGGCCATATAGCCCCGGAAGAGAACATATGGTCCGAATATGAAGAAAACCTTGAGAAAGCTAGAAGAGTGGTGCCGAGTCTGTCTAAAAGTCTGGTGACGATTGCATTTTACGACTCCTCCATCACGTCTCTCTTGTGTGTAGACGGGCAACAGCAATACCATTCCCCGGTATTTCTGGGGGACAGGCTCACGTCGCCCGGACCGCTCTGGCGGCGAGGTGGCGCGGGTGCAAAATACCGCCGTCACCCTCATGACGTACGATGTGGCCAGATTCCATATGGCCGCTATTTCTCCCGATAATGCGGTCGGGCGGACTGCAGTCGTCATTTCTGCCGGAATGCCGGCCGGAGCGCCTCGTTCTCGCAGCGCGACGTATCACTCGCTGTCGCGGTACGTCGGCCGTTCTCTCGGTACGTCCGCCGTCGGCCGTTCCCCCAGTACGTCGCACGTCGGCCGCCCGCTCGGCAAATTCGACATGATCAGTCCCGCTCGAGCGGCGACGCAAAGCCTTACGTGCCGGACCGCGTGCTGGCTGGCTCATTTCGCCAGGGACGATCGAGCGTCGGTCGCAACATTGAGCGCATTAGCCACGGGCTCGGGCCGGCCGGCGGCCAGCGGAGGTTCGCGGGCCAGCGGTCGATTTGGGCCGAGGAGGCCGGCCGGTCGATCGACGCCCCGCCGACCGGCCGGCCCCGGATCGACCGCCAGATTGACCGCGGGACTGAGGCGCGCCGGATATTGCGCTGCGTTAAGGCGCGCTGACACTGGCTCTCTGTCGGCAGATCCCGCCCTGTCTGCCGTGTGACTTCACCCTGTGACATTGCCTCTATCGGCAGATCCCTCTCTGTCTGCCATGTGACGTCACCCCGTGACACTGCCTCTCTGTCGTCAGACCCCGCTCTGCATGCTGTCTGACGTCATCCCATGACGCTGCCCCTCTGTCGGCAGATCCCGCTTTTTCAATTGTGCGACGTCACCCTGATGGTCAGCGTCTACAACAAGAGGAACATGAAGAAGCGGGACCTGATTGGCTGGTTCGGTCTCGGCCACAACAGCTCCGGTGACGAGGAGCGCTCCCATTGGAGAGACGCGCGCGACGCGCGTGGTGTACAAATATGTCGGTGGCACCTGCTCTGCGAAGAATGAGGCTCTCTTACTCGGTCCGACATGCCATTCTTCTTGTCATGTTGAATGCTCTGTTTCTGGCTTTTATGTCCGTCGCTTCTCAGGACATGCTGGTCCCTAACATCACGTCCGTGTCGTTTACTACATTTCCCGTCCCCTTTGGCTTTCTGCCGTGTTTTCAGAGTTCGGTGCGTACTGTCACTAAACCATTCTGAGATTAGCGCGTTCTTGCAAGCTGCCATTGGCCAGTATTGAAATGGAAATGATGCTTTCAATTACAACTGTGTCGGTTGTGAACGAAATGCGCCTGACCTTGTAAAGGACTGCACAAGGCGTTTACCAATCGCCAGCCACGCAAGAGAAGATCCCTTGTCAACATCCATCAGACGTGCCAGGCTGCATCTCCTCCAGACCTAGAGCATCTCTAGCACCGCATTGTGAAGAGCCTCTGGGATTTTCCGTGTGGCGATGTTTTGCGCTGTGCCAGCTGGCAGGTGCAGCTGGCACAGCCGGCCACACCGTGACCGCTTGACCCTGTGCCTCTGAGTGTGATATGCCCCCGCTCCTGCGGCTGGTCCCGGAGCCGACATCTCTACCTGATCGTCTCTGTTCCCGATTGTGATACGACTGGATCGCTGCTGGGAGTGAACTCCCTGATGGCTGATAAGGAAGGCTAAACGCGGGCAGCGCCCCTCCCGAGCCCGGCAGGGCTCCGGTAAATGTCCTCCAACGGGAAACCGCTGCTCTTGTTGGACCTGCTTCTGATACGTTTCAAGTGGCAGCTGCCAGGTCGAAGTGGACGAGCAGCAGTCGTGGGTTTCGGTCATGTTTGCTTGGCGGCTGACCCAGTGGACTGGCACTGGGGGCTGACCCGGTGTTTCCTCCCCAGACTCCACGCAGAGTCCCTCTCAGCGCTGGTCTGCTGGAGATCCAGGACCCGCGCGGCGCCATGGCGGCGCCGCGCGCTGGCCTGGCCGTGGCTGGCTATCCCCACGGCACAGGGAGTCTCGGCCAGCGTCGTGGCTATGATTTGCTCAACTTTCTACGGCTGTAGGGCTATTGTTGTCCGTGCGCGGCTGACGGCGCGCTCGGCTGGACCTGACGCCGGCCGGACTCGCCCCGACCGGCCCGCCGACCGCGGCCGCCCGCGCGGCGCCGAGAGCCGGCACAAATCAAAACGGTAGAGGCGGGATCGTAACAGGCGGCCTGCCGCGCCCAACAGAGACGACGCCCGGGCCCGGGTGTAGTGTCGCCCCCTCGCCCCGTAGGTAGCCAGCGTAGTGTGAGGAGTGCGGCTCCCGACTCTCTCCGTCTCTCGTCCTGTGCTGACTGCCGAAGCTGTCTCGCCCGACTGCAGAGACGGCGCCGGCTTCCCGCAGTCAGCGCGTCAGAGAGGGCGCCGGCTTCCCGCAGTCACCGCGTCAGTCTCGCCGCCACCCCACGCCAGGATCAGCTGAGCGGCTCCCGAGACGATGTTCGTCGAGGACTGCGGCGAATCTCAAAGATTTTGAGCCCAAGGGACAAAGGCCTTTTGCGGTCCGTTGTGACAGCTTGTTTTTATTGTACCGTAACCCTGAGCTGCTTAAATGCGTCCTCGGTAGGTTCTAACTAGGCGAAATTCCCCGTGATTAAATGGACCCCGCTGGTTTCATACACCAAGACATCCTAATGATTAAACTGGCGCGAAGGATGGAACAATGTACATTACATGTTGCATGTGATGAGGAACGAAATAACGATAAGTACGTTATTTTCCTATTGCCTGTATTAATGGTGCAGTGAATGCCACGGAAGGATTTCAACATTTATTGGCACCCAAACCAAATACTGTAGGTATGATGTAGGGACTTTTGCACTTTTTGAACATAGTTAGGTCATAATCATCACCTGCACTAGATTAGTCTACGACATAAGTGCATGTCAATACAAATTGATCCACCTGTAGTTTCATTGTAGCTACATGTACCATCGTCTTGATTAGTTTCCTTCCTTGATTACATCGGATGCAGCATTTGCCCAAACTTTCACGTAATTCATATCATCAGAGAACTGCAAAGCACTCAATAGCTTAATCTTGGCACAACTCATCCCCCAAAAATAAAACAAAAAATGTTTTGATTCGCGTTATACAACATCGCTCCTATCAAGTTCGTATCTATATTGCATAAACACACACGAGTGTGTATCTTCAGATGGTCGGTAGTTTCATGGGGGAAAACTTCCCATTGAAATAATGCCTTTGCACGGACCTAGCACGTCACATGATTGGCATATTTTTCCGACTTTTGGCTGCTGGCGTAATGTTGGATAGTTTGTGTGCTGCGCTTTCGCCCCGTGTGGCGGACCATCCCTGTGCGGTGTACATCGAGAGACCATTTCATGATCACTGACGACGCACAACTCTTCGCAAGCTCCAGCTGTTTGAGCTACTGGTCAGGGCTGTTGTGGAGACCAGCCCAGTCCCACTTTGCTCTGCCCTGAACTGCAGCCGTGTGACATCGTGTCAGCTTCAGCCGTGTTTTGTGATGTGTGACGAAGGAATTCCTCGCGCATGGCTTGGTTCGATCAGTGCGGCACCCCGAAAGCGCAACTGTTGAAAAATGGAATTTCCTTTGTCTCCCTGGACCGAGACTGCAATGCGCTGGACGAATTGCTTTGTTTTGCCCGACGTCACCTGCAGGTGACAAGGTCAACTGGAACTCATAATTTGTACATATAAACTTCGATGTGGAGTTCTTAATCACTATTGCGCACTCATGACATGTGCTATATCCCACACCGTTTTTGTAATATAGATGTTGCGTATTTTCTCTATTGCAATGTTCCAACCATGTTCTCATGAATTTATGACAATAAATAACCGTTTTTCTCTCGATAAACCCGCTTCACTTACTATTTTCACATTCCCCGAATATGTGCCAACCATCTCCGATGATGGGAACTGGACGAGCTTCCGTCAGATGCTAATGAATCTTAACAGGCACTCATCACCAATGACAGCGGTGGCATGATCAACGGTCGAAATCACGTGCGATTTTTATCAACGCTGAACTCGTTGAAGGGGCCTTGGGGCCAAATATACATTTGTGAGACATCTGCTCATATTGTGCAATGTTCATCTCGCTTCAGCTGACACCTTTATAGGAAACGCGGCGTAAAGAGTTATTCCCCAAGAAAGAAAATGGGCTGCATTTTCTTCTTTTAGACCTAAAAAATCTCCAAAAAGCCATATTCGGAAAGAATCGTAAGCCAAACACTTTTTCATCAGCCACGTTCGCGTTAGATTTAGCACTAGAGTTTTCACGCAAACTTAGATCAAAAGTTCCACTGGGCTTGCTACGCGTCACGGCACAAAAATGGGCACCACCTGACGCCAAAACAAACAGCGGCGACCCGGTCATCTAACATAGTTTAAGTGTGCAAACTTTAATTGGAAGTCTTATTGGTTGCCAGTTGGCTGATAATAGAGTACTAGACACAGGGTCACAGGATGCCAGAACGCCTCAGTGTCTGACCGAACCGCATGTCAGAGTCAGAAATCAGAAATTAGTGGACTGAGGGCCCCCTTGAACCAGCCATCTCATTGTTAAGCGTCACTTACATTTGATCGATGGTCAAATGTGATCAAAAATGATCAAGGAAGGTCAAATGATCAACCAATCCATCAGCGTGTCGGCAGTATGAAACGTTTCCGGTCTCTTGACCCCTCTTTTGTGAAATCCTGGTCATAACACTTTGTTTTTGTCAGGCAGAAGCCCTCTGAATGCGCGTTTTTTGGACGATATTGAAGTATCCTGTAGGACCGACATTCCGAGGCGGCCCGTAGTCCACTGGTCCGCTGCAGCCGATTCGTGACGCGCGACCGCCCCCTCCCCTCACCCCCGCCCCCACCCATCGGAGCATTACATTTCTGTGGGAACCCCCTCCGCCGTGTCGGTATGAACGTTAGCCTCTGGCAACATTCTGGCAACGTGGAGAGAAGTGGTGCATGCCGCGGGTGCGTCCGTCCACCGGATACTGCACTCCCGGCGAACCTATGTCTCCGGTTAACATTTGCTTTATTCGTCCAGATATTCCTGTGACTGTGAAATGAACGTAACGAAGAGGCCTGAGTAGATCGATATGGTTACCTAGATCGGGGCTGATCTGCTCTGCCTGCTATTCACTGAGTTGACTGCGTTCTGGACGACGTCACGAAAGCATCTGTATCGGAGAAGAAAACAACAGTATAGCATGCAGGTTGATTCGCGATCACGTTTAACATCCTACATGCTGATAGGCCGTGGCGTGGCAGTCATCATTCGACTTCATTAGACGTTAGATCCATATGAAAAAGTGACGAGGAGTTGACTGGCAATTTTAACACAACAGCACAGTCCAATAATAAACCGTAAATGCAGGACAAGTGCGACGCGTTTGAGAACGCTTCCGACATGTTCTCCATCCACCTACACATTGATAGCATCGTGTGGACCGCTTCGAACGCTGGATGGAGCCGTCCCGGTGGCGGATATCTGCGCCTCAGCCGTGACCTGCGCCGTCAGCTCCGGATGGGTGGCGGCCATTTTCGATGTCTGTTGGCCGTCACGACCGGCCATGGCGTCCAGTCCGAGTCTCAGCTGTCGCGTCAGCCATCTGCGCTGCTCGACTGCCGTCTCGACAGCGCACCGTGGGTGAGACAGCACACCCGCAGGCCAGCAGCTCGGTGGAGCGCCTCCACCGCCAGCTGGGGCCGCCCCGCGGACTTGAGGCGATGCGCGCTGGAAGGACTCGCTCCTGTTTGCGCTGTTCGGCGTCCCCGCGGACTTGAGCCGATGCGCGCTGGAAGGACTCGCTGTTTGCTGTTTGCTGTTGACTGTTTGCGCTGTTCGGCGTCCCCGCGGACTTGAGCCGATGCGCGCTGGAAGGACTCGCTGTTTGCTGTTTGCTGTTGACTGTTTGCGCTGTTCGGCGTCCCCGCGGACTTGAGGCGGTGCGCGCTGGAAGGACTCGCTCCTGTTTGCGCTGTCCGGCGTCCCCGCGGACTTGAGCCGATGCGCGCTGGAAGGACTCGCTGTTTGCTGTTTGCTGTTGACTGTTTGCGCTGTTCGGCGTCCCCGCGGTCTTGAGGCGATGCGCGCTGGAAGGACTCGCTTCTGTTTGCGCTGTTCGGCGTCCAAGCGGGTTTGGGCCGATGCGCGCTGGAAGGACTCGCTGTTTGCTGTTTGCTGTTGACTGTTTGCGCTGTTCGGCGTCCCCGCGACGAAGCGAGCCCTGGGCTGAACGGCGGCTCAGCTCACGCTGGGAACAGCTCTGCGGCTCCGCGGCAAATTCGTCCAGGACGCCGCCCCCGGCCGGCCTCTCGACGCCGCCCCGCACGCGCAGTCTCCGCCGCACCAGGCGTCGTCTCCAGCCAATGGCCACGCGAGCAGAGTGCGGCTTCACCTTCGAGCCGCGTCCTCTGGCCGACGCTTCGCATGTGTTCCTGCGGCGCGACATCATGCGCCAGCCACTTGCTCGGCGCAGCAAAACGGTGATCCATTTCTCCGCATGTCCGCGGGGTCTACGCAAAATTTACTGGTCCACGAGTCGGGCAACGGGAGGTCCGTCCGTAAGTTCTGGAAATAACTGGCGATTCTGCGCCTGTTCCCCTGGTTGTGCACTTCCACCGGCAACAAAATTATTTTCTTGTCCCCAAAACTTTTCGACTGTGAAGTAGTTTGAAGTAAAATTCTAAAGAGTTCATTTAAATATCTCTGTCCGTAAAACGGTCACATTGTTCAGCCATTCAAGGCCGAATTTGACGTACTCAGAAAAAGACGTCTGGGATACGCAAGGTCGTCTCACTTTCAGCAGTGGGAATGTTATGTTAAACGACATTCTTTATCAATAACGTGACCTGATACTTCTCGTGAAAAAGTCAGAGTAAGCCACCAACAATGCAGATTACCTTGGAATCGCTATACAATACCGAAAACTCCTATTGGTCTAGAACTCCTCACGCCACCGGTGTACGTCTTGCGGTTGATTACGTTACCGTTTCTCATTGGTTGATATCACGTCATTTCTGTACTTCCGGATCATTTCCATTTGTAGGGAGTATAAATAGCGCACCGTTCATCGTCGAAAAGGCATACTTGTGATTTTGAAGGCATAGTGGAAGGATCTCCGTATAGTGTGGGGGCCGGTATAGGTGTTTGGTGAATGACTGAAGTGAATGGAAGTTGGAGCTGAAGATCTCCTCTTTGGTTGACTGGTGAGGAAGTCTGGCACGAGCTGGGTCGTCACTAGTTCAACTATCACGCAGAACGTTAGAAACCTGTTACACATTAGGACAGCATCGACCACCTTTCGTGCGACAAGGTAGCACCGCTGCTGCAGCCTGACCGTCCTGTCTTCCACAAACAAACCCGACTAGCCTCATCATCTGTCCATAAGCAACAGCCCAGCCCTCTGCCCACCGACCACCAACCTCTTCACTCATCCTCAGACTCTCGTCATCCATTTCCCTTAGTTGGTCCGTAACCTACAGCCTACCGATCCCCTGGCTGCTTGCACCCACACTTCTCGGAAAAGCCGCCAGCTTACCCTCGGTCCGCCAGTCTCGGCACCCATTGGCGCTTGGCGTCTCTCGACTTGTTTCAGCCTGATCACGGCAGCATATACCGAGTGTCCAGAAGCCACGAGTCGGACAGCACGCTGTCGCCTGGCAGCTCGTCGCCCTCGGTCATTTACGAGCGGCGTCACGTCCACCGCCTCCACGCGCAGGCCCAGGAAGCCGTCCTAACCCGGCTGGCCCTCGTGGTAGCAGCCCGATGCCGGTGAGCCAGACGGCCGGCCACGGCACCACCGGCTGGCTGTCCAGGAACGGCGGCGACGTCAGCGCCGCGTCCAGCCGGGCCGAGCTGGCACCCAGCTGGACGCGCGAGTCGGGCCGGCTGGCCGCTGCCGTCCGGGTCGGCACGTCCAGGTCTCGGCCCAGCGACAGGCGAGTCCAGCCGGACGACGCGCTGTCGCTGGAGAGCCAGTAGCCACGCGCGGCTCTCAGCTTGGCCTTCCTCGCCTCTATCGGCGTCACCTGCGGCCGGCCGAACATCGTGAGAGGGCGCACCGTGACCACCTGGGAATGGTGACGGGAGCGCCAGTCGTGGGTAGCGGGGTACGGTGAAAGGGAGAGAGAGAGAGAGAGAGAGAGAGAGCTGAGGGCAATGGTGTCGGTCATACGAAGATGGCTTATGATCAACCGGGCGCAATGAAAGTATGATGAGTTGTGAGCGACGGAGTACGGCGAGTGGAGGGCGAGTCGCAAATGGTAGGGCACGGTGACAGAATGGTAACTTATGAACAGCTGGGAACGCTGGGGCTCAGTCGGAGAACAATGAGTAAGAGGCGGTGGGAATGGTGGTCCGATGGCGAGCTGGAAAGTATGTACCACAAGGCGAGTAACAGTTTCCGAGGTGACTGGATAGGCATAGGAGGAATTATGCTAAGCTGGGTGCGTTAGATAGAAGGCAGAATGGCTTGTGGGCAGTATGTGGACGCGAAAGATTATCAGCACCAGAAGAATATACCACCCCGAGAATATCCTCGAACGGAAGGGCTAAAATTACCGTCGTAATGCAATCGCGCAGTAGTTTATCAATGCTCTGGCAACAGAATAGCAGCATCGCTGCCCTGGCATCCAAGCCGCAGATTCACTGTAAAGGCTATTGAGTGCAGTAGTGGGAAGCACAAAGTCCCCAGCTCTCCTCGATTTTTTGTAAACATCTTTCGAACGAAACAAGTTGGAATCCTATTTTTTCGGCTGTGTTCTGCCGATTCTTAGCGCATCGTTTGACGTTTAAAATAATAAATCGGTCGCTGACTTTTCCATTATGGTCCGACGAAGCCAGAAGGCCGGTCTCTCGGCTCATCTATTGTCGGTGGCAAACGGCTGCAACCTTGTCAGACCGTCAGAGGGACACTGCTTTTAAAGGCCAGGCTGGTTTTTGTGCAAAAGCAACGATTTTAACGAAACACTGCGTGATTTCCGGGACTGAAAACTGTCTCGTTTCTCATAAAATAAAGACTGTTTGGTATGTCTCGCGTTTCTCGATCGCAGTACTTCTGTTCACAGATTTGGTTCACTTGCTGCCTGTTTCATGCAAAATGTCAGAGTGCTCGAGGCAACTGGAAAAAAGACAAAGAACATTATTTGCAGTTTGCCTGTGAGCGTCGTACGAGTGCCATGTGGGTGGGCTGCTTTGAGAAAGCAAAACCTCTCTACTTATGTGATACGCGCTACGACTATGCAGACATTGATTCATTTCTGTGATTGTTTTGTTATTGGACGAAAAGCTTGCTCATGGGATTTGTTCCCTTCGGTCAATTTCAGAGCCATGCCAGAGCCTCAACATACGTAAATTATTTGCACCAATGAAAACGGACATAAACGCCACTGTTGGAAGCATCTGTGGGCAATCAGGTGGCAGCAGGGGTGGCAGAACCTGAGCGGCGCTGGGGCGCTGCGCCCTGCCGTGAGCAAGGGAGGCGTCGCATCCTGTTGGTTACACTCAGTTGAAGGATCTTAGTCACATGAGAACATAACGCTTCAAATGGCTTCCCTTGGAAATAAAAACAATGCAATGAGGACTCCGGCACGCTGAAAGATACGCTTACCCGCACACGATGCGAAGACATTTGGAAACATGGTATCGTAAATGCGTGCGAATGACTGGCGCTGATATTTGCCGTCTGCCAGTACGGCGGCGGAGCTGGGACGCCGCACCTCTGAAGCACTAAAATTGAGCATTACCGCCATGGCTTTGCCTGTAAAGAAGCTGCTTCAGAATGAACAGCGCCTCTGCCTCCCTGTCCCGTTAAATCCTGACGTTCAACCGCCAGTGGGTGGCAGCAGCAGGCCCAGGCTCGAAAAATTTGCTGGTGTGTTTAGACTTACTCATTCCCGCAAATGCGATGTACTCTGTTTATCTAAAGGAGTCATTTTCCGCCCTACTTGGTGCTGACCACGTCATCGGCACACTGACAGCAAGGAGCCGATAACTTTAAGTATGGCCCAGGACCCCTCTTCCCCCACCCCTAAAAAAATGGGCAGTGAATAATGTCACTACCTGAGGACTAAGCTACGATGACTCCGCGCCTGCCATCCACCTTGATCTCCACGTTGAGATGTTCGTGCAGCCTTCTGAAGCTGACCCTGGTCATCACATGACCGTCAGGGGGTGCGGAGGTCGTCCAGGTCGAGGTTGCGTCGCTCCCAGGATAACTTCAGAAAGACCCTGTCGGGAATGTTTGCAGACGGGAAGCCGGACACGTGTTGTAATGAGCAGAAAGTGAAAATTCCGCTGCAAAGAATAATCTGCTTACTGTCATCCACCTATGGTGAGCAGTCGGATAACCGTGTAGATGACAGCTGAGGGAAAGGCAGTGGTTCGGGGGTTTATGTTACTTCAAACATGGACCATCAGATGGGTGATGAATGCAACGCATGAATCGTAAAACACGCTGTCGGACTTTCTCCGTTTTCATAATCGGCTGATGGACTTCAGAAATAGCAGGCAGCTCAACTTCGAGTGTCAGCGAGCTGCTGACATAAGATCTGAGGGCTATCTCTCCAGTCAAATAAACATTTTTTGAGGAAAATTTTTTGCAAATTTTGAGAAAATTTTGAGAAAATTCATAGGCGTTCGTAGGGTTTTAAAAATAGGAGGAATAGTTTTCCAAAAACTGGATTAACAAGAAAGTTAAAAGTACTTTTTTGGCTTGTACCAGTCATGTTGTGCTGAAGAAGTGCAAATCGTATTACAGTGTTTGCATAATGTTAGCATAGGAGGTGCCAGGGGCATGAAAAAAGGGGGAACTGTCATGGTCAAATGTCCTTCAGATCAGCTTGTGACCTTTGACCTTAAATGACCTATAGTGACCTTAGAGTCACTTAGAATGATCTCGTGTGCATTTACTATTATCTAAGACGCCTCCAATCATTTTAATTCACTCCATTTCCGAAATTCCATTTTAAGGCTGTTGTGATGTAGGGTACGCGCACTGACATTTTAGGTCATAGCTCCGTGGCCCGACCTGATATAAAGCTGAAACTTGGTACACAAGTAAAGGGCACCCTTCTACTTCATATATGTTCCACGTTTTGCATTTGAAGAAATAGCGCCAAAAGCTTTACTATCAAACAAAATTTTGACTTTTGACCTTGACCTCACCTTGTACATGACCTCAGATGAACAAAATTGCATTTGTCTGTTACCTAAATATTTACCTATATGTCCATATAAAGTTTTAAGCTCTGTCTTAAAAAAACGCTATTTTTGGGAGTCATTTTCCTTTCACCCTCAACGGATCCAAAAATGGCCTGAGGTGCCTCCCAAAAACGTTGTCTGGCTCCGCCCCTGAGTAAAACAGAATTTCGAAATTTTGTCACAGTACGTAGAAGGAATAGCTAGGAAAAGTGACCAGGTTTCGTAAAGCTGCGTCAAAAAAATCTGAAACTGGCTAGCAAAGAACCTGAGGGGGCGGATTCAGCCCCTCCCCATGCCGGGAACAGGGTTGAAGCCATGTTTTCTCACAATACAATACAATACACAATACACAAGTGAGGTCATCGGAGTGCCAGATCCCTTGCAGCAGCATTGAGATAACTAGAAATGAGTGTTGAATACTTTAGAAAAAAGACCTGAGGCGCACTAGCTGAAACAGGACCATCGTGTGTGCTCATCAAACAATGTCCAATTGCGAGTGATGCCGTAGGCCAAGTGAATCTTACAAAAAAAAACTTCGAATTGGGCGGCCGGCAAGGTTCAGAAAGGTCCGTAAGGATTGTCGCATTCTTCGCAACATTTAACTTAATTTTGCAACCGCTGGACATTAAATCATGAGGTTTTATTAGAGTTCTCTACCTAGCCCAGTTTTCTGCTTGTTGCATTTGCATTCGCAACTCGTTACATTTCACGCTCTTCACTATTTCGGAAGTGATGTTTTCGCTCTTAGACTTATTATCCACGGTTTTTTTGAGCTGATTAGTTATGAAAGCAAACAATGCGCACAAAGCATTGAAGCTTGCAATTGCTCGGGAGCAAAATATAAAAAAAAATCCGGTTGGCAAATATCCGTTTTTGTTGCAGTAAGCAAAACAGGAAATCATTCGTGTAAAACCTCAAAAAGATACTTTAAATTTTAACAGAAACGCGGCAGGCCTGGTTCGACAGACACCCGGCAAGTCGACTAACTGGTAACTACCCAGGTCACAAATCGAGGTATTTCTCAGCCCGACTGGAGCGTTCACGTTGCGAAAAACACCTCAGCGTCAGCGATTTCGCCCAATGCGCCAATAACTATGGGGCTTTTAATCGCTACCCAGACCGACGGAGACGACGAATCCAGCCAGAAGTCCCACCTGATTCCGGCGACGACCTTATTCTGAGCGACGTCGGCCGTGGCCGGCTGCAGGCTGAAAGCAGCGCGAACAGTGTCAGAATAGCCAGCGTCACCAGCTGTACACCTGGAGGCAGACGGGCGAACTACGAGCTGCTGCAAGACGCTGGCCGAAGACCGACACGAGCAGAATCATGGGTTTCACCTGTCCTCGTCGTCGTGATACCGGTCCCACACTCTCCAAAGACACATATAAAAAGGGACACGAGCAGCCATCGATAGATGGCTTAAACGCACCACAGACCTACGGCTCCGACCAGAGGCGCAACCAAAATGGGTTAAGGGATTCGTAGCAGGCTCTTCTAACACTTATCTGGACGACCAAAGCTCCCAGTGGCGACAACACCCCCCCCCCCCCTTCTGATGAAAGTGACCATTGGGAGACAATAAATTGAAAAAGAGCCTATCAGAATCGCATCAGATCGGTCAAAATTAACATCCCTACCCAGGTGTATAACTTTCTCCATTGTTCAGCTTACTTTTAAAACATATTGATACGCTTGGTTATGTGCCATGATATGTGTCTAAAAATATGCAACGGAAACATGGAAGCAGTTCTAACTTGCAGTCCATTTTCGCACTCCAAATCACCGTGACTCCTCACAGCATGGGAACTGCGCGTGCGCTGTCGCATCTCACCACGCTGAAATCGGCCCATCATGCAAGCATGATTAAGCGAATGGTACAGGACCAGCTTGTTGTCGCGCTCAACAGCGCAGGGACGTCATCGCCTGATCCCAGGCCGACTGTGACCGGGCCTCCAAAGACGATAGGTGGATGTGCCATCCTGACCCATCTGTGTACAATGAGACGAGAATGATGCGTAAGTTTTCCCGCACCATTGGATCGGACAGTCTGGAAGTTGACAATGACGTTCAGGTCTGGCGCTCCGTTGTTAAACTGAGGGTTTTCGCTTCTTTATTTGCTTATGCCCTAAGCGTGCGCTCTCATACAGGTTCCATGCGGGTTTTTGGTCTGTCTCCTCCCGGTTGGGAGCAAATGGACTCAAAGTAAACATCGCCAAGACCCGGCTTGGGCAGCCAACAAAATCTGCACACCGTCCCGGACATCAAAATAAAATTCCGCGGTCATAATCTACTTCCCTCTTCGGAAGCCAAAAATCTATGGCTCTCCTTCGATCGTTCACTTGATTGAGATGACACGTTTCAGCGGTAACTAAGGCACTGCTTTGGCTCTGACTGGTGTATCTCATCTGAGAGGGTGCCTACACTCCGCCGTCATCTCCGCGCTGCTCAATGCCCTGGTCCTCCCGCAGATCCGAAACTGCCTTTCGATGTATGATAATGGTACTAAAAAAGAACGCGTCTCGCAAAAAAATATGAACTACTCAGCGGAAGTAATTTTCGGCCGTAAAAAACACACCATGCATCGGACCTGCTGAGGATCCTGGGATGGCCCGGTGAGGAGGACATGGCCACATGCCACACCTTATGCCTCACGCACAAGGTGTGCCATCACGGCGAGCCGCATGCTCTGGCGACGGGTTTCATCGCCGGGGCAGAAACCCGTGACCGGACCACCCGTCAGGACCATCACCTGTTTTGGACCCGGTCCCGCCCCGAGATTGGTAAGAGGCGTTCCGGCTCTCGAGGGCCGGCTCAGTATAACGTGCTGTCGCTCGCGTTGATACGGCTTCTTATGCCGCTGTTCAGTCGCCGCCTGAGGCGACGCCTGCCCGATGTGCGGTCTGCACCGGAATGACCGATACTCTTCCCGACCCTGCTAGAGGTTTGTCGTGACCTGTACGCAAATGAATAATTGTGAACTGTCATGTTCTTTAATAATGACGGCTAATTCCTCATGTTTTATCCCTCGACGAGAGGTGCTGGTAGCCGCAAGCTAATTGCGGATTACCTCAGCAAAAGTTTTTGTTCGTGTCCGTTTCTGTGTACCACTCGATGTCGCTCTTCGAAACTCTGTGCAATGTTCCACCCATGTGTGGCGTATTTTTATTGCTATTTTCTTCCACATCCATCTAGTAATCGCTTCAAGGTAGGGCATTTCTTTTCAGCCCATATTACCGTTTTCAGAGCTACAGTCGAATGCCACTTGAAAAACTACTTGAAAGTATAACGTGCAGATTTTGTTTTTCATTAGCGTTTGTCCATCCACCCTGCAACCTTGATCCAACCTACATGAAATGCACCCACATTTCATGAAATGCTTTTGATTGATCAATAGTGCTGGTTTGCCAGCTTTTCATGTAATGCCGAAGACAACTTTGGAACTTTGCATAGTGACTTGCTGGCAGGTCCCTTGTCAAACCTGCTGGAGGGCACTGACTAATCCAGGGGTGGGGAAGCAAGGGGTCGCCGCCTCCCTTTCGTTGGAAAACCCAGGGCTGACATGTCTTTTGGCCCTTTTTCTAAAGGAAATTGTAAATTGTGAATATTTTGTTTCTGAAACAACTGAAGATGTGTGGCAATTAAAAAAAAATGCTGCAACAAAGTGACCGAAATCCGAGGGAAAATCAATATTTCGAGGTAGACCAGGCTACGCGAATAGGGCTTTGATCCGCTTCTCAACGTATCGTATGGATCCGCCCCTGATGAAAGGGTATGACGTTGGCACGCCAGCTGTACGGGGTGTGGTGTGCTCACGGCGTGGGAGGGAGCTGAAAAACAGGGGGCGTTCCCGAGGGGGAGTCAGTCCCCAAAGGAACACCGTTCTCGGACGGGGGATCTCTGCTGGGCTGGCATAGGCGTTTTTTTTTTATTGGGTGCAACAAAATCTTGTCAGACATCCAACCCAACCTTTTTTATTTCCCGGAAAAAACGTTTTTACAGTCCTAGATGGATTGCCTGTCGAAACGTGGACAAAAGCGTCCTCCTGCCTGTCCTCCCTCCACCCCCGGCTCCTATGCCCCATGCGTACAATGGGTGAGTCTACGTGAATGTAGCAAAAATAAAGAAATGCAGGAATAAGGCTTTTTGACTATGGCTGGTGACATGAATTGATGATCTAACTTGACACAACTATTTGTCCTTTTTGAAATCGTAACTACAACAGAAAACAGTATAGTAACAACAAACAGAAAATAGTAACAACAACAGCCCACATTCAACGTTTCCTTTTATTCACTTTTTCCTGTGAAAGTCGTTTATTGAACGGCTCTCGCTTTTTCGAATGAAAAACAAATCACACACCGAACGCGTCTGGCATATTCCAATGAAAAACAGGCCATCAAACGAACATCAAACGTTCCTCTTCCTTTGCTTCTCCCGTTTCCTAGTTTCGATGCTCAGCGTCCCAACTTTTCGGTATTGGTATCGTTTTGTTCCGCACTGTTTCGTTTCCGCACCACAGCCACCCCGCGTGAAACCCTGCCCGTTTCCCCAGTTCTCGAAAAGCCTACGGCAGCCTCAGGACTCGTCTCTTGTTCACATTCACAGCAGCTTGTTCACATTCACAGCAGCAGGCGCAGATGTCCTGGGTTCTCCTCTGATCTCATATCTCAGGAGCCATCCCTTGATGACGCCAGAAGCAGTCTGCTGTGCCATTTCCTCAAGGGCCACTGCGTGCATGTTGGGCGGGTCCAGCGGGCCGCGGTCCACTTCTGGCACGGCCCGTTTTCAGGCACTGCCGAGGCTGGCTCTTACACGGCCGCTTCCCTGTCGGCTGCTGCTCCCGTGCTATCAGTGCCCATGACCTCCGACACAGGAGGCGTGTCGTCGTTTGCGGACTCCTGGGCTGCTTCTTCCAGTCCCGCTTCGCTATTGATTGTCTGAATAATATTAGGCTAAATGTCAGTCGCTCTGAGACCGACGAGGGGCTCGCACCCAAAAAACGCACAGCAGGATGAGCCCACTATCACATGTAGTCTCAGGCTCCTTTGCCACTGGAAAGAAAGAATGAATTTAGTGGGCAGAAAGAAGAATGAAGGTGAGAAGTAAGAGAAGAACGGACAAAGAATGCATTTAGTGAACAGAAAAAAGAACGAAAAGTGAGGAGACTGAAGAAGATCGAAAAAAACAAGAATGAATGCAGTGAGTAGAACTGCTGTCTTAAAATAAAGCGACGTAGAAAAAATAAACTAGCTGAAAATGTGATATTTTTCTTCTTAAGCTTGCATACTTCCTTCTCTCTCCTTACAGAAAAGCGTTAAGATTTCACGTAATTATATCATACTAAGATACAATGCATTTTCAAGCGATAAAAATATTTTCTTTTAAAACTCGACGGCGGAAGGGGGTGGCTCGGGGGCCATGTAATGTTTCCTGTCTGCATATTTTTGATAATACGTGGAGAAGATGGTAAGACCGGCAAAACGTCTTACCGCTCTTCAGAGCATGATCAGAATGGATACGGTACCAGTTTGTATTTTTGGGGCACTCATGCCCGCCCACCCTCTCCCCCCAAGTTAAGTTTTATCCTCCCAATGGGCCGCTTGACTTGACAGTCCTGGAATGATGGAAGCGTGGAACGCACCGTTCCCCAGCATCTATGTGTTACGCTTTTCGTACAATCATTCCTTGTCTGGAAAAAATGGGGAAATCTGAATCCCTGGAAAATAAGGCATGCATAAAAGTGGTTTCGTTATTCGTTCTTCGTTCTGATTATTCTTTTCCTTCGTGAGTCACAACCTATCTTCTATCTCAGACACTCCCGTTGGCCTATAACAGTGAACGGGAAGAGAACAATGCACGATGGCTGTTGATTCTCGATGTCGCATTTCGGTTCGACAGTTCGGCGCTGCCTTGGCTCTCAGGATGCCTCGGTCGCCCACGCACCATTTTGCACTCTGGCTAGACGACTTTGACATCTTGGATCAGTTGTGCCGCAAACTGTATTTCATTGTCTCACTACAAGATTTTGGGCTTCAAGAAAGACCTTCAGCATCTCCCTGGCGTCTTCGGCAGCGCACTTTGTACGCCGAGGGTGCAGAAAGAGGAATTCCGTTACATGGTCTTCGTAGCTCGTTTGAGCTCCCCGTCACTGACACTCTCCAGCTTGATAAGGTTTACCTGACCGCTAAGGTCCAGGTCTCGTCGGACGTCGGACCTTAAGTCGACGGACTTACCCCAGTCCCTTTTTTGACCACTGACCTCTGCTCACAAGAGCTGAAGCATTAGAAGAAGGCGGCAAGTGCGACCTGAAGCATGGCATAATTTTGTTTCGGTGCATGTGCCATCATATGCCGGTCTCTGCGACCCGTCTTCCTACGGCATTTATTTGCGGTCTTGAAAATTTTCATATGCAATCATACATTTGATAGCATCCTTCTCATTTCTTATCTTCTCGGAAAAAAATTCCGTCTTCTGCACAATGTCGTGGTTTGCCGTGCAGTGGTTCTCGCTGCGTGACAGCCGCTTGCTACACGCTATCTATTTTAGCTTCACGCAGTTTCATTTATGTCCCGGCTTTCCTCGAGTATCACGGGCGTCTCTGTGTTTTGTATTCGTAGTACTCTCCTTCGATATTGTAGTAGTTCTCCTGCATCTTAGTTTACTCCTCTCCCCCATTATCAACTTCTTTTTCTTCAATTCCTCCAACTCTCTGGCCACATCTCCCTCGGCATCAGCAACAGTCATCGTTCCTCCACCTCTGCCCCGTCTCGCAAGAGGATATGGGATTGGAGTACAGAAAACGGCGAAATTGTGCGCAGTAATAGCGAATGGCTTGCTGAATCTGTCACCTTCCGTTTGATCCAATGGCAACTAAACAAGACGGAAAAAAATTTCACTCAAATTAAGTTTTTGTAGGGCGCAGAGTTTATTTGTTTTCTCATCGGGCCGGTCGGGACGCCACAATCCGCGGTAAGTCTTTTGCATGGGACTGGGATGATGGATGTGTGTTTGACGACGATTTAAGGAAAGTAGCAGATGCAATGGTTTTTGAATGTTGTGTCGTACCCAAATCTAGCAACACTTCGATCAAACCACCTGACAAACACTTTTTAAAAGTGCCAAAAGATTTGCATTCTCGATGGAAATGGGTGCATATGGAAAGGAAAGATGGTGCATACGCCAAAAATTTGAGACGTACTTCCACCTGGCATTGTTACAAAGATCATTTTGACGCAAATGCCGTGGTGAAAACAATGGCACTTACCATTTTAACACGCGCACTGGAAAATGCGACACTTTTGTGACCCCCAACTGATTTTCTTGAAAATCTCGCGAACGGATTGGAGCTGGCCGCTGCTATAATTCGTCGATTGACGCTAAGAAATCCAAAATCGACAGGAAATTTTTGAAGTCTGAAGAATTTAAAGTCAGACACACATGAAGAAAATAACGGTTGTAGCACTCAAGAGGAACTTTGCGAGAGGGCAATCGTTCTACATAAGATTACCGTTTGAACATTATCAGCCGACATCATTCGGGGCAACTGAGGATGATGAATGGACCAAGACCAAAGCCAAGACCAGTGAAGCCCAAGGTCATCAAAAGTCAAGGCCAGCCAACTAGTTACCTGATTAAGATTTGCGTTGCAACATGTCGATTTGTATGAAATACCTAATTAAATGTTATGCACATTGAAACACTTATGTATATCAAATATATATATATATATATATACATATATATATACAGATGTATATATATATATATATGCGCGTGTGTGTGTTTACATTTTACAGCAATCAAATCCTGTAACTGGGGTTATTATAATGAAATCATTTTAGAGCAAACAATATGTATAAAACTTACTTTCAATCAAAAACTCCATCCAATGTCAATGACCTCGTTTCACTTCATTTGACCTCGTTTGGGTAGATACCTAGCTACCTAAGCAATTAATTCTGTGAAGCCAAACAAATTCCAAGCTTCATTTACATAGGGATTGTCACATGGCAATGCCTCACGTTACAGACAGGATGGCCTTCGTCCTGCTTGCCTCGTGCCTGACAATTATTTGCTTGGAAAAACATCAGGATCTCAGTCCCATAGGGCAAAAAGGTAAGTGTCCCAACTACCCGGGTAGGCATCTAGCTAGCCTACCTTGACTAGTTTTGGTTGAGTATATTTTTTAGTTATCTTAAGCACACATGACGATTTACCCATTCCACCAGTAATCTGCCTCAGTGCGAAATTGAGGAAATTGCTTCATATTGAAGAGGAATGCTCTGATTTACTGCATGCAAAAAAAACTAATATGTCAGCGCCTTATACTACCATATCCAGAAGGAGTCAGACGTTCTGAGGAAAACCGTGCCACACTCTCGCATCAACGCTGCGCATTTTTGACCTAGGTGACGGTGAAGCCGGCAACTCTCTTGAGCGAATGAGAAGGTAAGCAGTGATCACTGGAATAGATACAGATCACAGCCAGTCGGAGGGCAGTTAAATGCGTTGACGGCATCACCGTAAACTGGGACCGAACATGACTCAATGCACATAGAGGCTTCAAGGACACGTTAGCAACCGTCTTCGGGGCCCTTATAAACGTGCCAAAACACCTTCTATGTCTATGACAAAAACTACCAAATGACTGCATCATACCAAACTGGCTGGTTACATATCTTTCCACTTCTAATCATTCTCTTCCCCTTGGCATGCATGTGTGTAGAAATGTAACTCATCCTACTTATTCTGTCCTTATCATAGGCAAGTTCGATGAGCAATATGAGTTTCAGAAACCAGCCGTAGGCACACGCATGGTTTGCCTACTTTATCCATAATTATTCACCACCTAAGCCCAAAAACAATGAGAGCAATGTGGCCTAACATCAACGTAACCCAGCTGACCTACCAGTTAGACTACCTTTCCTGAAAATGGCTTGCTAAACTGATTGGGTAAGTAGGTAAGTTGGGAGGTAGGTAGGTACTCAGCCATAGCTAAAAATGCATTCATCGTTACCTACCTACCGTCCTAAATGAGTCTGTGCTGACTGCAGCAGGAGAATTCCAGCCATAACTTAATAGAATGAGTTGTCCAAAATGCAGTACAAGTCGTCTTCATGAGTATGCAACTATCGTTACGTTCATAATAGAATAACCTTTGCGAGCCACAAAAAACGGTAGTAATCAGCAAGTGCAGCAAACGCCGCAAGGTTCTGACCAACACGAATCAACACAGCTAAGGTACAGCAACCTTGGAAGATGATAAAATATGGCTCACGTTGAGGTTTCACAGGAAGTTGTACAGTTAATTGCGGAATGACACAAAAATCGCCGATATTTGACGTTACCTACTCAAAATTTTACAAGGCACCGTGAATGCCGCAGATGTGGTTTAAACATCGGCTAAAATGACATCGAAGGTCTTTGAAAAGACCCATCATGGCTTGCACTTTATGGCAGTTCATGTCTGAATTACTTGCTAGTACACCTATAGAAATAAAAATCAACGTGCATGATATAACTGAGGAATTATTTTCTTCCGTTTTTTCTGTACTCCATAAATACTGAGGATTAAAAACGCTCAGTTACCTATCCAAACATTTTTCTACCTCTTGGAAATGATGCTTTCAAAACTCAGAAGGAAAGATTCAGGTAAGGCGCATTTGTTGCAAACGAAAAGCAAAAAACGGGCCGCGTTGCATTCTTAGGCATGCATATATACAAGGTACGTGGGAAAATCACGTGGCGTAAGAGGCACACATACATTTTGTCAACATGGAGCATGTCTTGTGGGTTATAAGCCTGTAGGATAAACTTATATACCTCTACGTTATGGGTCATTCCACGTCAAATCGCACAAGGCTGGGCAATTTTTGGCCCAACCTCTTTCGATTTTGACGAAATTTGGTAGGCTCGTAGCACCTATAGAAAAGAAAAGACATCCATTAATATTTAGTTATGGGTGACATCTGAAGTCAAAGTTACAGGCCATGAAAGCTCACCGATCTTTACAGACATCGTATGGTTCATATGCCCATATGTGATGATAGATCTTCACAGAGAAGTGCGTGTTCCAGCTTTCAGAAATGGGTCACTTTGTTTCCGTTGACCTGGCGATGACATTGACCTGACAATGTTAAATTAAGCACTTTCGGGTCTGACCATGTTTTGCCCCCCTTCCCCGATCGTCGCGAAAATTTGGCGCAACAGGTGCCATATTAATTGCAATAAGTGTGACAAAGAACACTTCCAGGCAAATTCCAACCTTTAAATATTTCAGCTTCTGTAATGCCAAGCGGCGCTTGAGAAATATGCCCTGATGCTATCTGGCGAATGTTGGGTGATGTCGTGCCTTTTTTTGTCTGATTACACTACAATGTGGTGTACACAATACCCTGCTTGTGTACTATACAACTGCTCAACCTTAAATTACTTTACCTAAAATGTCAAAGATCAAAGGTCATGACACTTCATCACGAGTCGACCTCCTGCCATTCAAATTTGACATGTATCTTTTCTCCACTTTTTAACGAAAGTGAGTTTATCCAATGTAAATGGGCCCTAAAGCCAACTAAGACAATCTTAACCGTGTTTCGGGACCATCTGAAGGTTAGTCGAGGTCATTGACTTTGACTGGTCTTGGACAAGCTATGATGGCCAGGGATTTGATTTTTAGGGCACTCATTCCAAATTTCACATTTATTCACATGAATGTAATGTTGCGACACCTCTTTCGCGAAAGCCTGGAGCTTTTGTTTCAATTGGTGGTGTGCACAAATAGACGGTACGTTTTGTCCGCCCTACGGATTTAAGGAATGGCGTCATTACTTAAAACGAATGCCTTCAAGGGGACTTGGAGGAAATTTGCGATTAGTGGACAATCCGGCGAGTGAAAAATGTATGAGAGTCTAAGGCCAATCAAGGACATTAACATGGACATGACTTTAAGTTTTTTAGGGCACTGATTCCGAATTTCACATGTATTTTTCACTCATCAGATTATCTGCATGTCGTAAATTTCTTTCATGTCCATTAGAGCGCATTGCTTTTTATCAACGTCATCCCTTGAATACGTAGGTCGGAAAATACGTATCGTGTATTTGGGCACATCGCCAGCTGCTACAAGAGCTTTTCGCACTAATCGCACTTTCTAAGACGATCTATGACTGAGTTATGAGTGTAACAAAATTATTTTCCTTGCCCAAAATTCTTTGGTTCTCAAGGAATTTGAAGTAAAATTCTAAGGAGTTCATATAAATATCTCCAACTGTAGAAT
Source organism: Capitulum mitella (assembly GCA_030062745.1). Taxonomy (NCBI): domain Eukaryota; kingdom Metazoa; phylum Arthropoda; class Thecostraca; order Pollicipedomorpha; family Pollicipedidae; genus Capitulum; species Capitulum mitella. Next base: position 30,652,987 of record CP099845.1, on the reverse strand, counting down.
AGTCCCATTGTTCAGCCGTTCAAGGCCGAGTTCGATGTCACAGACGAAGACGTCTGGGATGCCCATGTCATAGACAGAGGCGTCTGGGATGCCCAAGGTCTTCTCGCTTTCAACAGTGGGAGTGTTGCGCTTAATGACATTCTTTATCAGTAATGTGACTCAACAGTTCCTCTGAAAAAGTCACTGCAAGCCACAAACAATGCCGACTAGCGTCTAGAGCTTCTTGGAATCGCTGTACGATGCTGCCAACTCTCATTGGTCTAGAACTCCTCACACCACCGGTTTACGCCCTTGGTTGGATGACGTTGCCGTGTCTCATGGGTTGACATCACGTCAATTTGGTACCACCTGGTCCAGATCGTTTCCGTTTGTAGGAAGTATAAATAGCGCCCCGCTCGCCGTCACATGGACTTGTGATTTTGAACCAATAGCGGAAGGATTTCCGTGTAGCATGGGTGCCGATGTAGGTGTCTGGTGAGTGACTTAAGTGAACAGAAGTTGGACTTAGAAGATTTTCTCTGTGACTGACTCGGGAGAAAGACTGGCACGAGCGAGGTCGTCACTAGTTCAACTATCACGCAGGCAATTAGAAATCTGCTACAAAGAGCCTTTGAATCACACAATGTCTGTAAAACCGGTGACCTTTTATGACCTGTAACTTTCGCCTCAGAGTTCACCCAGGGCTAAAAATTGACGGATGTATATTTTTTCATAGGTGCTACGAGTCTAACAAATTTCATCAAAATTTGAAGAGGTCGGGGCTACTCTTGTCCGATTTAGCGAGGAATGACCGTTATGTCACCTCCTCAGGTCATCTGAGGTCCTCCGAGGTCGAACGAGACCAACAAAACACGTCCACGGAGAATCTGGCTGAAATCCGGGGAAAGATACGGAATGTTGCATCATTACTTCCTAACCCTGGATGACGTCAGTTCACCTGGCCTAGCTTGCCTGTGCTTTGGGGCATTTGCACCAGTCATGCCGTGAAGGTTCCAACCAGGGTTGGGACCTGCTGCACACAACCGCTGTGACAAGGTTGCAAAAAACTGCATTTCTAGTACATGGCTTCGGTTAAGCTCGATGGACTTGACCTAGGCCTTTGGTTTCTCGGGGTTAGTGCATCCACCCTGTTGACTAATTGCCCAGAAAGTTTCGTCGAATTTGTATGAAAAGATTTCAAGAAAAAAAAACATTGATTTATTTTTATTGTTTCATGTTTGATTGGATTCGATGCACCTGACACAGCCCAGCGCTGGAGACAAATGGCGCTGTCCCGTCTTCGTAGTGTCTGATGATTTTGGTGTATGGATATGGAGAGGCCGCTGATATGTTTGTGCTAACCGGGCGTGGATTGCAAGATTCCTTAGGATTTTATACGTTGTGAGTCTGTTTATGCGGGCGGCTGTTATATTATTGTCAAAAGAAACTACCAGCTCCCAAAAACTTTTCAAACCCGCGAAATGCCTAGCAATTACGTTCAGGTACGTTTAGTGCTTCAGTAATCTATCTTGGCAGCAAAACATATTTTCTAGCTTCTGGCGTCTCGCGTGACGAATTATGCCCTAATTAAAAGTAGGAATATCATGTCGGCTGTTATGCAACAGCGGCCGCAAAAGTCGAACTGAAGCCGCCTTTTCCGTGTCGGACGGACGTCAGAACTTGTTGTTTCACACGTTACAGTCGGACTGTGCACCGGCCAAAATTGCAGAGATGTTCCGCGCTCCTCTCACAATAGCTTTTACTCGACCCGCGCCGTCCAGCTCATACCCTCGCCGATAACAATGACAGCCTCCGAGTCCTAGCTTTTGGGACAAAGAGCATAATTTGGTCACGCTGCACTGCAGCTGAATCAGCAACATGTCGGGTCGCGACAGGAGTATGTGCCACGGCCCACGTCCACCTGGTGACGGGTCGTAGCAAGTTCTCCAGAATCTCGACAGTCAGCTCCCAGCTGATCCCGGACGGCAGGCTGCTCCGGACGCGGTGCAGCGAACGCTGCACGGCCTTCAGGTCGTCGCCCAGGGTCTGGATCTCTCTGCTCAGCTGCCTGAACCGGGCCAACGGCTGTCTGTCACCGCGGGCGATTGGCACGCTCAAATCCGGCAGCTCCACGCCAGTCGGGTCGGCCAAAACCGCGTTCCACATGGTGGAGACGAACTTGGCGATGCCGTGCACTGGGGCCGAAGAGACAGCGAATGAGCACGTCTGGAGAGTCAGCGACGTCTCAAGGGAGGGCTGCTTGATGACAGACATCTTCCGTGCTACGGAATCTAAAGGAGCAGCTTTTACCCGTCAGACACTGGAGACATTTGGCACCTCCTTGAGGTTTACCGGCATGACTTCCAAACAACAAAAGCCAACGGCCCACACATTTTGGGTACATTTGCGTAAACGAAACAGCAGAATTTCAATACGTCAACATAGACCAGGTCATATAACATTATAAGCTGAGTCATAAGCGTGACTTTTATCTATTGTTAAGAATTTCAGCATTTTTTTTTTTGACATGGCCTGTATGCTGATCAGAGATGACATAACGACCAGACATCAGGCCATAAAGTTAAAATTGACCTCGATTGACGCCAACAATGGTCTCCTAGCTGGGCATAGTATCGATTTAGATTCCTTTCTGGGAAAAACCTAGTTCCAGCGACGAAAACACTGCAGATTCTTGATTTGTCTTACTTGACTCGTCTTTTTAGACTTGCCTTCATGGATAAAAGTTCCCACCCTGATTGCCCAGGTTCCAGCATGATTAACCCAAATTAATAACACTGGGCCTGCTACATATGTCATGAAGTGATGCATTTGACTTGGTGCTAAGATGAACAAAATTTATAAATTTCCACGTCAGAAGTATCATGATTATTACTGACAGTGTTGTAATCCCTACAAATCAAGACAAGTATGTTACTTCTTTACATGCTATACTAATTGAATGCGGATCGCATAATTTGTGGAATCCAAGGCAACAGAAGCATGATACATGAGACATGAGAGCTGGTGCTGATGTCCTGGTATTGATGGGCTGGTACAGATCCTCATACTTCTGAATTGCCACTAACTAGGTTAGTGGAAATTCGGAGGTATGGGGATGCACAGAAAGACATAAAATATCGGAACGCACTTCTGATTTCCACCTCATTTTATGGAGAATACTACATGTGTGATGTGTGTGTCTGTGCGGAACTAAATTAATTTAGATGGTCAGATATCCGTATATTAGTGTTACCCTTGCACGGACTTAACTTTCTAGTGAATTAGTATTGACCCAGACTGGATTTGGTTATCATGTTCTTGTTCCCAAATGTGATCATGCTGCCTGCAGACGATAACAGTTTTTTTTAGCAAAAACACATCCTTTGAATGTTCTAATTTTTTGTGCTTTTATTATTTTTTCACATGCGTACATGATGCCACTGTTCTATGGAGCACTACGCCAGCCTAACACCCATGCTGGGGTACACTGGAGACTGTTTGGATTACGCTTTGAACGTTGGTGGTGCACGCGCATCTAACTTGTATATACTTGTATAGCTGTGTGCAAAGTTCCGCGCGTGCACATGCAGCATAGTCTCCATCGTAGGGGTACAGCACACTTGCGGCCGTCCGCCGCCAGCGATAGGTCGGCCGTGCCAATGTCCTCCCTACTTTGCTGGAATGTAGCGAAAACGTTATGAGCCAACTAAAAACTTGAATCTGCAAAACATGCGAGGAAAGCTCATCAACAGATGAAGAGAATTTCAACGTTCTTACATTATTGCTACGAAAGATACGTCCAAGAAAGGATGAGAGATGGGCAATGTCCTGGCCACAGTTCGTGTTTTTGGTCAATGTTTAATGTCATGGTCAAATGGTGTTTCCGAACTCTTCACGCCATCTTATCTTTCCATGCAGTCAAAAATGCAAAAGCGGTTAGTACACAAAGGCGCCCTGAGTAGTGACTTTCCAATTCGGCGTCAAGGAAGAAACCGGGGTCGCGTCATCGTTCGTACATTTCTTTAGCATATCATTTGAATGTGACCGAACAGGCAAAAGAGAATTCACTGCAAGCTGACGTATCCCAAGTTGTTACACTGAACAGTGACTTTCAAAACTAGGACGTGGTCAGATGACAGATAACAAGATCAGTTCGTGGCTAAATAGCTCAACCGTCTCAATGCGTTACGGCCAAAGAGATGAAAACGAGTGCAACTAGCTCTAACGAGTACTGCCTCCATTGTGTGATCCTCCACATGACTCGACGCCACAGGAGACGATCCTCTTCTCCGAACACTGGCGCGTCTTTGTCAACTTTGTCAACTTTGTCCGCATGTCAGTCTGGCAGCCAAAATCCCCTGGTGATATATAACACAAAATACCTTCTTTGACCACGTTGAACACGGGGAGCAGAAGCGATGCCTCGGCCGGGGTGTTCGAGGCACCGACCACCAGCGCCGCCAGCAGCACGCCGATGACCCCCATCCTGTCGCAGACAGCAGGCGGGCGTCTGCAACGAAACCCACAGACGGCTAGGCGAAATAGCGATGGATTACGTCTTGGGTCAAGCAAAAGTTTTGAAATGTTTTTTTACCGTTTGAAAACCGATAGGGTGAAATTGAGGCGTGCCGGGTCACAGTTGACACCGGTTTAGCTATGGTAAACAAAATATATTCAGCAACGCGCCCAATGGACTGCTTACACGTATATAGGACGGTGACTACGTATGCTTTATATCTATGGAACTCCTCTCGTCCGGGCGATATTAAACAAAATACAGAACGACTTGAAGTCAGGTGAAGTCGAATTCCAGCAGCAGGTGAAGGCGGGCAGCGTATTCTGCACGATTGGTCGCCAGTTTTGCCACTTATTGGGAAATTATGCGATTAAAATCAGAACCCATAAACCTAAGGCGAACAACCAATGAAAGGAATGCCTTTCACGTTAGGTAGTCCTTTGCTTAGCGTAGATTAGTGCTGCGCTGCTGAGGGCTTATGATCGATAGTGGGGAGAGTGGTGGGACAGATGTTTTGTATAAACAGAAATGTGGTCAATGGCATTACCGGGGACGCATGGAGCTGCGTACGTTCCTGCGCCATGTGGCAACAGGGAGTTGTTTTAAAAGGCCTAATTCTAAGAAAGAATACTTACTTAGTTCTGCCTGAACACCCAGTACTGTGAAACCAGCACAGCATGCTCTATAGAGCGTGCCGTACTCTCGAGAACTCTCGAGAACTCTCGGTCTCTGGTCTCTAAGAACTCCGTGGATTTCAGTACTTTTCTGTTTTCTGTTACCACTGTTTTCAGTACACCGCAAGCACGTAACGCGGCGCCTACAAGATCCAGCACAAACTTACCAATCCCCGCAAAGAGCAATGTCTTAGTTTGTTGTCAACAAACAGATGGATTAATGCATGGTTACGCCGAAACACAAGCTATGCATTCTCCCCTTGAAAATGATATGCTCCTGGAATTTAACCCTTTTCTCTACGGCAGAAGCGGGGTCGGAAGCCCCTCCAGTTTTTAATTGCCATTTCAAGGGTTTGAAAGCAGCTTTACAAAGTTTGGCCATTTTCCCTAGTTATTCCTTTTTTCATACTGTGTCCAAATTTCATAATTTTTTTGTAAAGGAGGGCAAGGCCAGACCAAGTTTTCCGGAAATATCTCAGGCGTTTTTTGGCACTGCTGAGCGTAACAGAAAAAATGTTTGCCAAACATTACAGTTTTCAAGGTAGAACTTAAGACTTTATATGAGTGCATAGGTAACTGGACATCAACACTAAATACTTGTGTTAACCTGAGTCCAATTCACAAGGTCAGGTCAAGGTAAAAAGCCGAAATTTGGTTTTAGATAATTCGTCTTTTGACGCTAATTTCTTGATACAAAATAGGAACGCACACGACTCAGCACGGTATCCTCCATCTGTGTTTCAAGTTGCATTTCGATATTATGTAATGTCACAGAGCTATGACGTAAAGTGTCCACGCAAAAACACAATGTGATGAGCCCAAGGCCATTTAATGGACTCTGATGTCATTGAAGGTCATTGGAGGTCGAGGGTCGTAAGTCCACTTGGCGAAAATGCAACCATGACAGTTTACCCTTTTTACCCCCGGTGCCGCCAATGCCAACATGATAAGAATAGTTTAATACAATGTGTAATTCTTCAGAATCCAGTGACTAGCAAGAGTTAAAAAAGGTTTTGAAACTTATGTCAGTTTAGCTAAAAAAAAAACATTCTTCGCATTTCGTAAGCCCTGTGAACGTCTATGAATTTTCCCAAAGTTCTAAACAAGTGGGCCAAAAGAAAGTGTCGTCATTAGTTCTCGATTCACGATAATTACTTCAAACTCGGTCCGTAAACATATGAGTCAAACAATTCAAAGACACGCTCTTTTCTGCCTTTTTTACCTTCACCTCTACCTGTATCCACCTCCTACAAGATCCTCAAAATTGCTTTTTGAAAAAACGCGGTTCCCGTCATAGCGAGTCAATTGCCGTTTCTTTGCAACAGAATCGGACGATTAGTTCTCGAGATCTCAGGAGTGGGCGAGTACCTCCCCCCGCCATACGGGAATGCCTATTAACGATATGGGTACGGGAATATGGTTAAAGAGCATTGAATCCACAATGCCTTCATTAGACACGTCGAAATTGGTGGTAAAAGAAATATTCTGGACATTCTGGTTACGTTTTTCGAGTGTATTTTTCCGTTTGCATAAACCCTTTACAGAAGAGGGACACATCCCTCCTTAAAAGAAGCTTTCCTTTCGCCACTGCTAATGAAACTCGTTTTTTTTGTGGGAAGAGAAGCAAGCGGCATGAAAAGAAGCAAACAAAGTGATGGAGATTCTGTTACGATCGAAAGTTTACAGGACACCGATTTCACCCTATTTTTACGAGAGGAATTGGCCGATTAGGCCATCTACTGGGGACTTTCGCTGCCAAAGGCCCAGTATGAATTTCAAGCCAAATCCACCGCATGAAAATATGGGGTTAAATACCGTTAGAATTCAGCCAGTGGGTAAGGACAGACTTTTATTGAGACGATGAGTCGAACGCAAGCTCACGTGAGTTCAAACTCACCCGAGTT